>JAOXNO010000001.1:56532302-56668248 GCA_028565335.1 Limnodromus scolopaceus | reverse complement strand
GGAGAGGAGAGGAGAGGAGAGGAGAGGAGAGGAGAGGAGAGGAGAGGAGAGGAGAGGGCATTTCAACTCAATCAGAATTAATTCTGAGAAAAGAAAAGGAAACTCTGGGAAGCAAACTCAGATGAACAAAAACATGTCTAAGGAGATGAGTATGTCAGACGTCCTCTTTAACTAACAGACCAGTACTGCTATTCCTGGGATCTGGGGTTTGACATCAGGCCAGCTGTAGTAGCTGACCACCAATGGCCTATGACTTGCTGGGTTGATGTGAAAGCACCAGTCCATGTGAGGTATCACAAGTGTCTGTGTCTCCAAATTAGCTGTGAGAACATCTTGCCAGGTGAGCCCATACTAACATGTAATCTGATGCAAACCCAAAAAGCTGGAGGTGTTGATCTTGAGTGTGAACCAAAGACACTGGAAACTAATAGCCCAAAGACTTGTTCTTTTATATCTAACCAGAGAACTTGAGAAGCTGAACAATAGTTAAAGTGGCAATCTACCTGTTGGAAGTACAGGTCTCATCCTTGGCTAGAAGTCTTGACTTCTTCCCCCAGCCTGGGAAGCACAGCTTCCCAGCTCCTGCCTTCTCACAGAAATGGCAAAAGGCAGGGGGAGACTAAGAAACAGAAGCCTCCAAGAAAGCTGGGAGAGTTTCCCACTTGGGCAATTACAGTCTCTAGTGTTCTCCTGCGGGAGGTGAAGCAACACAAGGCTCTGCCCTGTAGAGATGGAGATACTGTACAGGAGATTCTTGCTTGCTGTTGTTTTTTGTTCCCGTCCAGCAGGGCTTAAACTGCCTTTATCTTCCCTTCTTCTCTGGTCCTCTGTCACCCAGCACAGAAGAAAGGTGGCAATTGTGTTAGAAGCTTTACAAAATCAAATACCCAAAGGCCATGACTATATTAATAAATTAAATGCTTCCAGGGCGTCTCCCAGACTCCAGAACCCATAATGTTACATTGTTAGTACATTCCCTGTCCCAGTTTTGACCCAGACCAAGGAGGTGTCCCTTGTGATTTAGCCCAGGCCAGGAATAACCCTTCAGAAGGAATTTGCAGGCAGCCACCCACTTCTGGAGGGTGATGAGGTTTAATGGAGTGAATGCAGACCTTTACATTTCAGTTGGTTGCAGTGCCAGAGAGACATCTCGCATTTAATTTTCTAGTACAACTGTAGCCTACAGTACCATTCAAGAACCAGGGCAGAAAAGGTTACATGGTTTGGAAATACCTCCAATGTAACCTGCTTGTAGTATGAAACATCATCTTTCACATCGCTTCGATAAACAGAGCTAGGGCTGCTTCCTTCAGCTTGCTCTCTCAGCTTACAAAATGGCCCACTGGCAAAGCCATGGAAATAAACTAGAACAGGCATAAAACTCACCCTTTTTGAAGGTACTGCAGAGAAACACCAGAACATTTCTACACTTGGGTCTTTGGCATGGCAAAAAAATAGATGATGGGGAGGAGGGAAAGAAGACTGCTCAAAAAGAAAAGAAAATGAGGCATGAGGGCAGGTCCTACAGGACTAGGTTGCTGACTCTAACTGTGCTTCAAGGGTCTCATGCCAATTTACATTGCCCTGCTGATGCTATGCAAAAAGCCTAAATGTAGTTGGAAGTCAAGTTACAAACCTTCAACTCCATTCATCTTTTGTATCAGAAGTACTTGGAGCACAACAGCAGTAAATTAGTGCCAGCTCTCCTGCTGAGATAATTCAAAGTATCTTTCCCTGCCCAGCAGGGCCTGATTTTTCATGTCGATTACATATTGTGATTAATATGGAGGCATTTGCTCATTTAGCAGGAGGAAAAAAAAACTCCAAATCCCAAAACCTTCACTAAATAGGGCTTGGGGGGTTGAGAGGGAATTTTGCTTTGTTTATTTTTCTCCACTCGGTGAACCATTAATTTCAATGAAGAACCGCAGCCAGCGATGGGCAATGATACAAAGAGATTGATAGATCCACTCTATTTCACCCTCACATATCTATTAGGGTACATGTACATTCTGAGTGAGACTTGTCAATCAGCTCAGTGCTTGATATTGTCCCTGCCTCCCACACCACTGATTAGTGTCACTCACCAAATGAGCAGAGAGGGCGCGGAGGCAGATTCTGCCAGCAGTAAGAAACTTACTTCAAATCAAACCTGTGAAATACAGCCTAAGATTCATGCCATGTAGGTGGAGGGGGGAGGAGAGGAAAACATCTTTCCCTAGAAGGACTCATTGCTCCTTTTATTTCTTGTCAGAAAAAAATGGTCTAGTTTACTGGAGGGGAAGAGACAAGGTGGGTTGATTTTAGGAGTGAGATGTCTTGGCAATGAAACGGTCCAGGGTCAGGGGGTAGGGTAATACACTGGGAAATTACGCTACTTGCAGGGGTCCCTGCGAAGGCAATTGATCAATATCCATCTGCCAGAGATAGCTAGATCATCTTTATGGGATTAGCTCTACGTGGCATGAGCCCAAGAGATGCCGCAGTATGATACAGAGGCAGGGAAGGAAGGGGGAGGGAGGTGGGAGGCTGGTTTTCATGTCTGCATGTTGACAGCCAACATCTTGGAAGCTCAATGCAGAAGGCTTTTGCTAAAGGTCGGTCTAAGGAGAGGTGACATGCGGTAGCTAGAAATGGTGCTGAGCTGCAAAGATCTAAACTGGAATCTCTCTAAAGCCCAGGCATGCCTGGGAATTGGAGTTGTGGTCACCATCCTGTGTGGAGGGTTAATTTGCATGTTATGGAGTTGGGAGGTGGGTTGGAGGGTGCCAAATTAAATCTGATTGAAGATGAAGAAAGGGAATTTGTCTCAGACTGGAGTGTAACAGAAATGTCAGCATTGCTTAGTGGTTATTCAATGCATTTGGAGTCAGGACTTTTGGAGCAAAAGGAGGGAAAGTCCTGTCTACAATAGGACAGAGATTTAACTATATAAAACTATATTGGTATATGAGTTTCACCTTCTGCAAAACTAGGCTGTTAATATCATTGAGATAGACACTATGAGGCTAAAACATGCTTGCAAAGGGGTACAGGGAAGCCCAAATACCAATACCAAGAGACACCTGGAAGTCAAACAACAGTGGGCATGCCTGATGCTGAGCACCCACCACTTCAACTGATGGCAGTGAGATCAGGGTGGAGGAAGGGAGGGGGGAAGGTTTGCAATCTGGTTGGACTGAGCTTTTAAAAGAGCATCATCATTAGAGTCATTAGAGTCTCATGAGCTTTGACATCTGTGGGATGAGGAGCCTGGACACATCGATTTTGCTGTGGGAATGGAGAAATTAAGGAGAGAGGATGGAGACAGAGATGAAGATGGAGATGGAGATGGAGAGCTGGGAGAGATCTGTTAAGGGATGGGGTAGATGCTCCTGCAGTCACTGGGGGAAAGAAAGTACTGGGGACAGTGGCTGCTCTTCCCAGCATTAGTCATCAACCCCTACACTGAAGTCTGTGGGAGCCCCAGCCAGCCTCAAGAGTCCTGGTGAAGGCAAGGTCAGCTGCAGAAGCTGGGCTGCCTTATGTCTATCTAGCAGACTGCTGCCCAAGGCAGCTGCCTGTCCTGTCTGTACTAAGACCCACCTCAACTTGCCTTTCCTGTAAGGTCTGTAAAAGCAATCTGTCCTATACTGTGCCAGCCCTTTGCAACACCTAACACGTGGGAGTCCACCCCTTCCTTGGGGCTCTAACTACACCCCACAAAGCCATCACTACCATTAAAAGGCCATTATGTTATGACATACAATTAGGGATTACAACGCAGCTTGATTCTGCACACTCTGACATTGCTGACAAAGCCCTGCTAGGGCAGGAGTCCTTTTTAAGGCAGTGATGGGGTTCTCCATGTGACATTCACACTTTGAGGAACTGATCATTTCATTGTCAAACAAAAGCCATAAGGCTGGATTCCATACACAAATTACTCCATCCAGAAACAGATGCCCAATTAAGGGAAAATATGTTTCCAAAAATCATTTTGTTTCCTACAGTTTATAAGCGCCTATTTTTTTTTTTAACTGACTTTTCATGTCAGTCAGTTTGGGATTGGTTTATTTTTAACTGAGTCAGTAAACTCCTATACACCAAACCCCCTACGTAGAAGGAACAGTCTCTGTTATTTGTTTTTGTTTTTTTAATAGCAGAACAGCTATCACATTTTCCACTCCATCTTTTGCCCCAAAGACTTATGAGCCATTATAATTCAAGGGCTCCGAGAACTATTTTTAAGAGATGCTGCAGAGGCTCACAGAAGACCTCAAAAGTAGCCCCCCCCAAGATTTCCAGTGCTCTTAAGGATGATAAAGAGCAGCAAAAAGTTTTAAGATGAGAAGAGATTAGTGCAATGGTCTAGTTTACACCCCTGAGAAAGTATATTCAAGAGTCCCAAAAAAGGCTGAGAGTTCGCAAAGTAGAGCCTTCTTCTCAGAAGAGTCTCCTGCACCCCTCACATATCATCATTCCTTGGAGGTGGTGAAAACAGCACCTCCTAGCAGGTGGTGTTTTCTACCTACATGTGTCCTACTACAGCAGGACACATGGAGAGATTAAGGGGAAGCCGCTTGGAGCAGGTGCATACTAGGTAAGTCTGGTTACTTGGGGTGTTTGGGTGCCATGTCTTTCTTCTGGGCTTGTCCACCTTCAGTGGCCCAGGATCATAGAATCATAGAAACATAGAATCCTCTAGGTTGGAAGGGACCTTTAAGATCATCTAGTCCAACCATCAACCTAACTCCGATAAAAAAACAGAAGAAAACCATACAAAAAAAACCCCACATTACTAAATTATGTCTCTGAGCATGATGTCAAGCCATCTTTTTGATTACCGTTCTTCAGTGAGTGATGGGGTTGGATGCAGGTGATGGTCCCCGTCCTCCTCAGGCCTCCTGTGGGAATTGAAAAGCCTTCCGGAGAAGCACGCTTTGCAGGAGGACTGGGCTGAAGAGAGTGGTGCTGGACTCACGTTGTCCCACCCTTTTGGCACCAGGTTTCACTAGGCTTTCAACCCTCTTGCGTTTCTTTGTTCCTTGGTCCACCAAGACACAAACTTTGGTACAGGACAATCACAAATGCAGGAGACGCCAGTGGTGAGGGCAAAGGTGCCTGAGGATGGGAAGGAGGAGAAGGAAGATTTGATTCGTCTTCACCACACTTAATATGGATTTGAGCCGTCTAGATATCAGCATGTGATCAGGGCCTGCTGGCCCTCACTGTAGGTGCTCCTCCTGGGCTGTTGCCAGCCCACAGCCAGGGGCCACCTTGCGATTACTGCAAGAAAGGTAAGGGAAAAGCCCACTGCCAGTAACCTCAGAAATATTTAGGAGTCTACAAACCCGTGGGAAGCCATTATCCTACAGTCAGCCCACCTCCTAAAATCATTGCTGGGCTTCTGTTTTGCCAGAGTGGCTCCACAGCATCCAGTGCGCAGGAGAGGGGCTCCAGCTGCACCTGGTGGGGACGTGTGGGCACCAGAGGGATGGAGGGAGGGATGGGGCAGTGCATTTTCCCCTGCTGCTTTCCCCTCCTCCCTTGACCAGACACCTCTGCACAGCTCCACAGGGTGGAGGGGAGGGGGTGGGGGGAAAGAAAAAAAGTTAAAAAAATAATGGAGAAAAAAACCCACAAAAAGCGGTGGTGACAGGTCAACAACTGGAGAGACCATCTGGGTGCTGCGGGACTGTGTGGGCGAGGACCTAGCTGGGCCTGGTACCTGCAGCCGCCATGGCTTCCCGCCAGACCAGCCATGGTGGGGGCACGAGGTGCCAGTGCGCCATCTCGTGGCGCCTCCCCACCAGTGAGAGGCCGCCGAGGCGAGGGACCCGCCTCTGCCCTGCACCCTCCCAGTCCCTAGGAAATACCAGTGAAGGACTTTCCATCTTTCTAGTGACAGTGGAAAACGTTGCCGTGACCCCAGTGCAGCTGGGTTGAAAGTGGTCCCCTGACATAAAGTACCTCAAGACCACGCATAACTGAGGGCACAGAGGTGCCTTCCTCCCATCCTCCCTGCACCCCAGGCCGGGGGAGTGCAGCTGTGCAAACATGGTGGCTCCTGGGACCAGGCATTTCTACACCCCCCGTCCCGAGGCTGAGCACAGTGCAGGGCTCCCAGCAGCCCAGCTTTCCCAGTGGGCCAGGGAGGAATTTTCTGACTCAAATGGTTCAGATTAGCAATTGTCAGTTTGCAAAACTTCATGTTTTTCAAGGAAAACTGCTTTTACCACTGTGAAGTCCGGTGGTGTGCTGGTAACTAAAAGCCTGAGAAACTAAACTAAAGCTTGGTAACTAAACTCTTGCTGTGTGTGCCAGGTGGGCAAATTCTCAACTGGGAAATTAGATAGCAGTAAGGTCTTCATCCATGGGCAGCTTGCCTTGGCAGTGTTACAAGAGGGTTTCCATGGCCCAGCATGGAAATTCTGGTCAAAGCAAGAGGGACGGCAAAGTAAAAGTCCCTGCAAGCAGCTATCAGGCGGATACTGTCCTCTGTGCTCACCTCAGCTTACATTTGGAGAAATGACGAGGATCCCAAAGCTTGGGAAGAGAAGATGGTGAAAATAAGTTCTCAAGCTTTATTCCATAGTCCTGAAGTGCATCAGCAGAACTGAAAGAAAGGTCTGGTACCTTCATTTCTGAAGGAATTGTTTTTGACCTTCTTAGTCATTGGACTCAAGTTTGACCTTCTTAGTCATTGGACTCAAGGTAATGGGTGAAGGCTGAGAGAGTAAGAGCACTGCTCTCCCCAGAGAATGGTTTGATGCTGTTTTGCTTGACTGCAAATGTGGCAATCCCACCCATCATATCTACTACGTGAAGTCTGTTCTGACAGTATCGACCAAAAATCATATGTATAACTCAGCACCGCTCACACAACATTCATGTTTGCCCCAGCATGTTTGGTGTACCTTACAAGTGCAGTTATCTTCTTTGGATTATTTTTTCTGGTTCTTTTCTTCAAAGATGACAATGTTGTTAAGTCAGATTTGGCAAAGGAATTGATTGTGTACTCTGAAATAAATGAGAAAGGTAAAGACCTAAGGAAAATAAACTCTTCCATGCAGTTTTCTTTCATCTGATCTCCTTAGAAGTTTGTTTCAAATTCTTTAGAGAAGGCAAATTCCCTCCTGCCTGTAGGTTTCTTAGGTGATGCTGCTGTTTCTGCCAAAGAAAAGGCTACTTTAGACTAGAGAGCAGCCTCCCATCAAACCAGGATCTAAGTCTGGGTTTGAGCTCCTCTGAGAGGTTACGGTTCTCTACCCCAGTGGTATAATATGGGCTGCCATATGGCATGGCATCAGGTGTGGTACCCTCTAGAGAAAATATCTGTCTTTCTGTTTCCTCTCCTTCTCCATCACAAATTCACATGAAAATCTTTCTTTAAAATCTGAGGGAATAAAGGGAATTGCAACATTTACTCCAAAATTTCCCACAGAATAAGACTTCGAACTGTCTATTATTTCTTTATGACATCATTGGTGCAAATGTGTCCTGGACAAAACATAAGGAGTTGTTCCACATCTCCTGCTTTGTCTGCATCCAGTGCTCTGTCCTCTCCAGGTTAACTCAATCAACAGTTCTGGAAGTGCTATAGTGGCCCTTCTGATCTTAAACTAGAAAAACAGGTTTGTTTTTTTTTTAGAAAGTAGTAGAGATCTTCTGTAACATCTGAGGTCATCTTGTCTGTCCTTCAATATAGCAAAGCTAAAGAATTTCCCTCCATAAACTTTGAGTTGAACTCATAACTAAGCTAATGTTCAGTCTGTCATATCTTTTTTTATCAATGACTGAATTCAGTTTGTTGCAGTCTTCATCTCATTTCCACAGCTGCTCTGTAACCAAGCCAACCTGCCCCGTATCCTGACACCTTCCACCTCCTTGAATCACTCTTTGAAGTCCTTTATGCCATGGTATCTATTCCTACAGATACAATGCATTGTCTTTCAGGACCACTCAAAGGAGTGGTGTGGAGAACAGGTAGACCCTTTTGAGTTATTTTGTGTTTGACTTGTGCTGGTTGTGTACAGTTTAAAGCTGTCTTGAGTGTACGAGTTCATGTAATGAAATAATGCCACATTACCTTGTGCAACAGGACATAGCGTTTGGAAGAAAATGAGCCAAAGTCTGTCTTTCTTGAAGTGAATGGCCTTTTCCGGAGCAGCTTGCACCTAGAAGAGAAACAGCAGGAGGCAACAACTGCATTTCAGGCAGGCTATGCTTACACACAGCTTTTCTTGGGGAATATTAGAAGTTTCTCTACAAAATTGCATGTGGTTTTATGTAACAGTTATGTCTATGCAAAAGTGAACCTCCAGAAGAAAACAGGCAGGTATCTTAATGAATTATACTCATGTTCACATTTGTATGAAGCAGATTACTTTTACCTTATTGGGAAATGGTCATGGTGCAGCCTTCACTGGAAGAACAAGCCAGCTTGGCAAGGTTGTCTCTGTGGAGCAGGGACTACTAATCTTTGGTGTCTTGCACTTTGTCCAAACACACTGTCAGCCCTCCACCAACCATAATAAAGGTAATACCTCAAAAAGACTAAAAGCTCTTCATTGAGAAAAGACATCTTTTGTTTCATTTTGAGACAAAAGATGTATTGTGGAAGGCTGTGTAATATAGGAAAGATGATGTATAATGAACTTACAAAGCCAGTCATCTGAACGTGGAACTGACATACATAGCCCATTGCTGTGTCTGTGGTCAAGAAGCAGATGAACCTGAAGATACAAATGCCCTTGTCCCCACCCAAGTTCTCATTTCAGTGTCTAACCAGATGCCCAACATCTGGCTAGATGCTGCTGCGTGAGCAGGTATCTCACACCTGAGACATTGGGCAGTAACAGTCATCTGAGTGGGAGAAAGTCTGAACCAGGAGTCACATATCTGTCTTTGTTTGAAAAGAACTTTAGGATTTACTAGGGGGCTGAGGAGGAAGAAGTCCTTTGTACTTGGGCCAAACAGCATCTCCTCCAGTAATGCAGGTGAAAACATCTCAAGGAAATAAAGAAGTGAAAGAAGAACTAGAACTAGAACTAGTCACTGCTAGTTAAAGCTTTTTTTTTTTCTTTTTTTTTTTCCTTCTCATTTTTGCTTGCTCAGTTCCCCAGAGGACTGCTTCTTGAGTCAGCTGTGCTGTGGTACCAGTTGTTAACTCAAACTGCAACTTGACTAAGTTTGGTACATCATTCATAATCTTTCTCTGCAGCCTGGGTGGGCAAATAATTTCCCATTCCTGGCTCTGTCACAGGCCAAATCCCAATTATTCAGAAGTATTTCAGGAAAAAAAAAAACCCAACAACAAAGAAACAAGTGATGTCACAACAATTAGTTTAGGCTGTACTGGAGGGGTGCAATAATTACTCCATAAAAGGAATTTTCTTAGGAGACAACAGTATACAACTCAAAAATAGAGCAAAACTTTGTATCATGTGATCTCATCCTTCCACTCTGAGCCCCCCATGATGTTCACCATTTGTTTGTGAACTGCATGGTCCCGTCCACCACCGGCTACTTGAGCATGGTACACACTGACAACATGGCTGCAAGGGTACAACCATCCTTGGTTAGTCTAGGTGGCTCTCCAGTCTGGTTATATCATACTGACAGTAGCTCATGTCTCCTGAAGTAGCCTCACAAAGCTTGGTAAAACACAGCAGAAGCCATTTTAGACTAGCAAAACCCAGAGAATCTACTCTGGGAGAAAAAGTGGCTATTCCTTTCCTGTGACCCACACCGCTCCCAAACAAAAATGCCTTGCTATTGCTATGCATAAACTAGGAACTTAACATTTTGATTCTCAGCCACATTTTTTTTTTCCTTCATGAGGTGGATGTGCCTTTCAGGAACTTCTTCTGAACAAGCATAAACTGTATTTGTTCTTATAACTGCCATGTCAGCATGTGGCCTACAGGAATAAGACTCCAGCCATGATGCTACAGTACTTTATAATTCTGTGTATGGTATTTAAATACTTTATTTCTTGTTTTCTGTTTGAGGGTGAGATAATTTTATTCATTCAGGCACTCATGACATGGAGAGAGTGGAAAAGCAGAGTGATAAGCCAGTAGGGAAAGGAGACATCAAATC
The DNA here is from genome assembly GCA_028565335.1 of Limnodromus scolopaceus. Classification (NCBI taxonomy): domain Eukaryota; kingdom Metazoa; phylum Chordata; class Aves; order Charadriiformes; family Scolopacidae; genus Limnodromus; species Limnodromus scolopaceus. The sequence goes on along the minus strand of JAOXNO010000001.1, from coordinate 56,658,162 downwards.
ATAGAATGATTTGGGTTGGAAGGGACCTTTAAAGATCATCACATCATATAGTCCAACATTCCTGCCATGGACAGGGACTTCTTCTCTGCATTGCAGCTCTCAATCAATTCATCACCCAGTCTGAACTAACATTGGGGATTGCCCCAGCTCAGGTACAGGACCTGCACTTGGGCTTGCTGAACTTCGTGAGGTGCACACAGGCCCACTTCTCAAGCTTGTCAAGGTCCCTCTGAATGGCACCCCTTCCCACTAGTGTATCAACTGTACAACTCAGCTTGGCGTCACCCATAACCTTGCTGAGGACGCACTCAATCCCACTCTGTATTAAATAATATTAATATTAAATAGTATTGGTGCTAGTATGGACCCTTGAGGGACACCACTGGTTACATGATCATGACACACCACAAGGACACCACTCTGCCTCCACAGTGCATACCTAGTACCACTTCTGCTTTTTTCTCCACTTGCTCCAGTCTCATCCCAATGGGAACAGCCTAAGGGGGAACAACTCTGATGAATATGAGCCATGGTTTACATAGGAATTTGTAGCCAAATCTTTACTATCCAGAATTCTTAATAGCCCTCCATGGTATCCCACCAAGCAGAGAAACCCTGAACTTGGCCAGTTCTGACACCAATCAGTCTAGTGCAGAGGTTGAGAGTTAAATAACATGATTAGTAAAGAAAAACAAAAACAAAAACAAAAACAAAAACAAAACAAAACTCCAAAACATCTCAGCAGGTTCTCCTGTAAAAGGACCTGGCTGAGCCCCTCCGGTTTCCTACAACACTTACCTGCCCATGCAGCTTTAAAGTTCATGTTTAAGGACCACCTGCTGAGCTGAGACTGACTCTGCTGTTAACTTAGGACTGAGGCTGGCAGTCATGCCACATGGATTTAGCCATGACGTCTATCAGGATGCGGAGCTAGGCTACAAGAACAGCAGTGTCTCCTTCTCCTTGAATGCTCTCTGAGGGGAATAAATGAAAGAGAGTGAATATGAAGCAGGGAATATAAATTGCAGCAGAAGTTCCCCAGGAAACCTCGCCTCCCTCCAACCCCCAAACCACCAAAGGAGGAGCCAAAGCCCATCTGCAGTGGCAGGAGCTGGGTAACTGTCGCTGATTGGGATGGAGCCTGGCCTTTGAGCAGCAACACGGAGAGTTCATTTTGATTCACTTTCTTCCATGGATATCTGCTTCTACTACATCTGATGCAAGGAACTGCAGTTTGAAGGCTTAGCACTTTAAATAGATCACAGCTATTGCCACAAAAGGCACTAATAAAAGGGGCTCATGCTGCAGCTGATTAATAGATGCAGAGCTGGTTTCCAGGTTTCTACTGCATCATGAGCAGAATGAAAGGAGTGGTCCCAAGCCTGTGGTGAAAAGTTTGTTGTATGAATCCAGGTCTTTGAAAGGTCTCACATCCGCTGAAATTAATGAGTGCTGAGAGGCTGTGTACCTTTGGGACGCCAGAACAAAACATTTCGTTCTGTGTACTAACTATAGGCTTTGTGCTGTACATACATACACACACCCACACTGTCTCATCACAGACTTAATTGTAAGCTAAGCACTCCCAACAGGAGTGAAATGACATGCCTGAAGAAAGGTTATTCCTTAAATTTATTTCTAAGATGCTCTGCCCTCAAGATACAAGCGATGTATGTTCTCTCTCTCTCTCCTCTCAAATATGTATTATCTCTTATCTCACCAACACCAGTACTTGAAAGGATGATGTACTCTGAAGCACTTAGTTGTTCTGGTTTGGTCTATTTCTAACATTGAGAGGCTCCAACACACTTTTCTTCACAGATATAATTAACTCTTTTACTGCTGAGGTGGATGCAGTGTTGTCCATCTCCAATCTGCCTGTAGATGGAAAGAAAAAGCATTCCTTCCATATCTATCTATTTTTTCCCGTCTGTATGTTGCCACTAGGATTGGAACTGAAGAATTCCCAGTTATGAGCCACTATGTGTATGAAGATAGACATGATGAAGTCAGGAGAGGAAATGTTTCTCGACCATCATACACAAGATCTGTAAATTCCTTCCCGTCAAGCACAGCTGCAAGCTATCCTTGAAACAGAGCAACAGGAAAAGAAAACCCTCTTTCTCCTGTCACACTAGCTGTCTTCCATAGAGAACTATGAGTGTGGGCAGATCCAGATGTTATTGTCAATGAGGTCAGAGAGGAAGTTGCAAGCACAGGTCACAGGAAAAAAATCTCAAACTCTCTGAACACCATACAGCAGGCTCACACATAGCCTGTTGTTCCCAAACAGAGCCTTTATGCTCTGTAGTATGCCATTGGGTACTAGGCACTGAAATCTTCTCTCCCTCCTCTCTCCATTTTACTTTTCAAAGAGACTCCCTTTGGGAAGGAGTGGTCCCACTGAGATAGTAACAGCCTCAAAAGTGTATGGAGGCTTTTAGACAGCCCTGGTTGCTGGAGTAGAATATGAAGGCTGAGCTACTTGCCCAGGACTTGAGCACACTGCTAGAGAGTTTGGTGGTTCAAAAAGGATTCAGCCAGCCATGTGCTGAGTAGGGAGGGCTATCTAAGTACAGCCAGTATGAAAACCAGCTCTGTTCTTGTTCTTTTTTTTTTACAGACTACTCCTTTAGGGCCTAGGCACCCAAGTCAGATAGGGATTCATCACCCAAACCTGGTCTCTGAAATCAAGTCCTTTCCAAAGTGGACTGCAAGGCACAGCTCATTTTTAAAAGACCAGAGGAGTACGAACCGAATGATCTGTGAGATAACGGGCATGCACCTGAACCTTGTCCACTAACCACACTGCTGGATGGACGTGGCTGAAACTGCATTTTTTGGAGGTCAGATGTAGGCAAATATGACTGGTTTCTGGAAGGTCACTTCTGAGGATTATAAGTGAATTTAGGCAGATGAACACTGGTTGGCTTAGACCCACCCAAGCTGGTGGAAGGTCAGGGTATAGCAGAGGCAGAAGATAGAAATCAAGGAGTGGGTTACAGATAAAAATGTATGTAAAAGTATGTAAAGAATTAGACAGGAGGATTTGAGGTTCATGCACTTGGATTTAGGGACCTTACTTCTGCCAGTAACCTGTTTTAGATATTTACATCCTTTATTATCTCTGTCCAGGGCTTTTTTCTTTGGAAGTGAGAAGATTAGCGGTGTCCCAAGTGATACCATAGTTCATTAATCTCCAGAGCACTTCATTCCAAGTTCAGTCCAAAGGTCTTTACACTGCTTTGCTTTGTATGCAGCATCTGTAATCTATCTGGGTATTTACACCACACCGTTGTTTCAAGTGAACATCTACATACAGGATGTCCTTTGACAACTGCTGAAATGCAACCACATCAAAGAGCTGCATACTGGCAGATGGCACAGCTTCACATGTCCTCCTACACAAGAAGCTCACAAACATCCTCCGTCATGCAGTCTGCAGCCTGACCTAGTGGACAGCTGAATGACCAAACCATCAAACAATGGATGTGTTGCTGCCTGCCTCTGTCTCCGTTTACCTCTGTAAAATGGAGCTAATTGCACCATACTGTAGATGGAAAGCATGGGTAGGTCTCTAACTAAGGCCTAGGGTAATACCAGTATGGCAAATAACTCAGGCATATTGTGAGAAGGGTCCTGTTTAATACAGTGCATTTTATAGACTGAGAGTTTTAAATACAATGAAACAGTTCTTAATTACCATTAAACATCAGAACGGAGCTTGTCCCATGTGACACTCACAGTCAACAAGTTTCTGATCTAAAACAGACAAGGAAGCAATGGCACAGCTAAACTAGAAAAACCATAGTAGGAAATACATTAAAGATTATTTTCTAATTACTCTTCTTGTTATGAGCTAGCAATTTGTGACTGTTACAAAGAACTCCATTTTGGGATAGAGGATTTTAACTGGGAAGAAAAAAATATTTATGACTTTATGCACTGAGGGACCATTCCAGCTGGGAGGGAACATGGCAAAAGACAAAGGGACAGCAGCTCAAACGTGACATGCTGAAATTAGCTGGGGGATTAGCTGGGTTAGCAATACGTGCTATTATCAAGGCAAACCAAAATGCACAAAAGCTTCTTTCTCATGATTTATGGGCCAGCTTTGTGAAAGCATCACATCCATAGTGTTAGCACCATGAAAAAACTCCAAGTCCATCTTTCTTCCCATACAAAAGCACACAGATAAGCAGCTCGTGTTAGGAAAGTCCCTCCACCGTGTTACAGCAGAGCAGTTGTCAGAATGATGCTATTGCTCTTCAGAAAGCACCGATAGCAGTAAATAGCCACTGGGGGGAGGCAGCTGTGCCTTCATTTCCCACCTGCATTTCATTTTTCATTCTTCCTTACAGATCCCACAGATCCATCTGCCCTCAGAGGGGGGTTACTGCAAGCGTGGCACATGGCATGTCCTGCCTGCTTTTCCTCCATCTCTGTACAGCTTGTCTGAGCATGTCTGGTACAAAATCTTTGCTCAGCGCAGGCTCTCCCACAGACTCTGCAGGGACACAGTATGGCTGGTTTAGGCAAAGCTCTGTTGGTTTTTTTTTTTCTCTTTTCTCCCCAACCAACTCACAGTGAACTCATGACATAATACATCCCTCAAAGGGCACCAGACAATTCATCCAGCTGAGAGGTGACTGAAAAAATACAGACCCATTCTGACACCTTATCAGCTAACTCTCCAGATAACCCAAAAGCTCACCAAGAGCCAAGAGGACAAGCTTGATGTCGTGCAAGAGCTGGGCAGAGCACTCCCAGATCTCAGCAAGGGTATCAGCTCCAGGAATTTTCCACCCCTTTGGTGAAAGCTTGGATGCTGGAATTTAGCTTGAAGAAGGAAACAGATAGAGATGTTGGGGAAGTACAGAAGATATAAAAAACTTCGAGGAATATAGGCACCATTACTTACACACACTGGGAATCCACAAGTTAAACATGGAGACATAGAGAATTAAGAGCTAATAATGCAGAATACCTTCCACCCAAAGCTATTCTGTCACTGGAATATTTGAACCTGCTTTAAGGACAATCTAAAATAAGACCAGGCACCCAGCAGCTGCATTCATACTGAGCTTTCCTTAGAGAGGGGAGATGGGAAACGGGCATAGTTTTCTTTAAGCTCTACTCCAGACATAAAGCTAAGATATACACAGCAGTATTAGCTTTATAGTAGACTTCTTGGATACCAATAACAACATATCTATAGCCGCCTTCTCAGCCCTACAACCTGGGGAAATACACAAATTCCTAGGCGAGTATCTGTGTAGTACTCATTTTTAATGCCTAAGGTAGTTAGCTGGAAAACTGTTTTGGGGTCATGTCTGCTGCTAGATTGCAGGGTATTCAAACTAGCAACAGCCTCCTCTCGCTAGGTGTGGGCAAATCCAGTAAACCAGCCCCACAGCCCCATGATGTGTGCCTTAAATGAAGTGGAATAGCCTCATGTCCAGGCTGTCCCCACTGACCTTGCAGCACTTGTGGTTGCATATGCATGAGCATAACCCAAGTGACCATTCGGCCAGCTCAGGGCCACTGAACTGCTGTTTCTCTCAGCATGAGATGCTTTTCTTGGGACATGGGGGGAGGGATGGAGACTCCAATACCTTCCCCATCCCAAATCCACATTGTCTTGTCCACCCAGCCACCAGCTATAGTGGTATGCCCCGTGCCAGGGCCTGCCTTGCCCAACAGAGCCCTAGACCTGCCCCTGTCTGACACAGCTTACCACAGGTGGTCTCTACAGGGCTGCAGGGTAAGGTAGAGGCAGCCTGTTCTGTTTATATATTTACAGGGGATGAAAGCCAAACTGGGAAAGGACTTCAGTACAGTGCAGCCAAGTGACTATAAAGTACTGCTTTAAAAAGCCACAAGGTCACCTTTACTGACATTTGGATAAGGATTTTATAGAAGTCACAGGACTGGGAGATGGGCTTGTTGTGCCTATAATCACAGGGGAGGGAAGAATTTATGTGCTGGTCAAGTAGGCTGCATTGTTGTGACTCTTTCGTGTTCACAAATGCTCATTTATTAGCCTGTTGGATAAACCAGGTTGATTGGGATTTCTCTTCTCACTTACTCTAGTTCCAGGTGGCCTCCTTGACCCTGCCAGCACACCTTCATGAAATTTAACAGGCCCCTACTTACCAGTGCTCTCCAGGTGCCGTGTCCTTGCACAGTCTGTCTTCTTGCCTGGGTAGACCTTAACAAAACTTGGTTTCACAGCCATACTTCATTTAATCACAATGTGAGAACTAATATACATCATCCTCTCAAATGAAGAACCAGCAAACTATCACATTGAAATCTGAAGGATATGGACGGAGGAGCTTTGCTAATGATGTGTGTTGTGAGACTGGTGCTTGTATATAGATAACCATATGTGTGTCTGTGTGTATGCCCAGTCTGAGAAGCAGCACGGACTCTGATTGTTAAGCCCTGCACAGCCTGAACAAGCAAGGATCCAGCCTTGACCAAACCTGAGAGGAATGAGTCCAGGAAGGAGGAGGACATGCTCTGATGCTATGCACCTTCTGGAAAAAAAAACATTATGGGCAAGTAAGTCTACATCAAGGAAACACCTAGCTACACCACTGATTTCCTCAGTGGCATAACACACAGGACAGGTTTTGGCCAGGTGGTAGAAAACATAAGGACATGACAAAAATAATCCTCATCTGAAAGCATGTGCTATAGGTGAGCATTTGAGTCTCCTTATTAAATTACAGTGTCATAGACATTACATCTTTTAGCCACTGTCTGTACTTCAATACCCAGAAACCAGCTAGATCTGTTTGGTGACTATGATGTGGACTGGAAACTTCCCTGCCCTTTTCTCACATTAGCCCTGCAGGGAGATGCAAACATGAAGAATGCCACACACTTCGTGCTAATGTGCTAAATATTTAACATAATTAGACACTGGAGCCCCATCCCTTTTTCCCACTGAGGTGTCTGAGAGACAGATCACAGATTTAATACTATGGTCCCCAGCACTTGCTCCTTGACGCCACTTGACATTGGTAGAGGTATTGGAGCCAGGCAGGACCAGCGGGCAGAGGTAAAGACAAGGTGGAGAGGCAGTGCAGCCTGCAGTGTTGTTGCACCCCTGGCTGGGGCTGACTGGCTCATTTGCACAGCGCCTGGGAAGCGAGGTCCTGCTCCCTGCCTCTGAGATCCTGATGAGCTGGCGGCGTCTGACACTGAAGCCCAAGAGAAGGCAGACAGGTCACTGGCTCAGTGCCACCGAGAGCTCTGCCGTGCAATGGAAACCGCAGCAGTGGGAGAAGAATAGCATGTCAAGTGCAAAGCAGCAGGGATGTTTTTCAACCTAAAGGCGGATGCAGGTGCATAACCCATTTGCTGCCAGAAACAATATTATTAGCATAAAAGAAATTGCAGGACTGCATGGAAAGCATAGGACAGCCATAAACCTGACCTGCCTGTAGTCAGTGTGTACGTGCTGGGGCAAGGAGGCTGGCAGCCACACAATCCACATCCCACTGTGTGACTAGGAACGTGTCTGTGACACCGAGTGGTGCTAACAGGAAAGGGGGCTGGACACAAGTCCCTGGGAGCCATCCGCCTTATGTAAAGCTGTTCCTGGAAAGGAGGCAGGAAAATTTCTGGGCTTACGCCAATATGGTTTATCTCCACTTTGTCCCATACATGAACCAGAAAAGGTACATGTGCTAGTAGCACAGTTGAAAGGGTGACTCCAACAAAAATGCTGAATCAATATTGCGTGGAGCTGAAAAATCCCTTCCCCGCCATTCTCTTTCCTCTGGGAAACTTCCCCTGTCCTTAAAGCAGGGGCAGTTACAGGAGCTTTATAGACTTACTCTGTGGGAATTACATATATTGCTACACTATGTCAGAACTGCAGCCAAGGGAACACTCAATACCCAGAGTAGCAAAGGTGAAGATACGAGGATTTCACCACAAGCATCCCAACCCACTGAGCCTGATGGAGATAGCTCCACTGTTACTTGTGTCTGAACTTGCTGGTTCATCTCAGTTTGCACATCTTCACTGGGTCATAGGCACAACCAGAAAACCTTCATCAGGCCCCACATCTGACCAGCACAGGTTTAAGGATGGTCCCTAGTGCACTGACACACGGGGGTAGGGCAGGCAGGGCGAAGGATCAATGCTCCCAATGGACCACCATTTATTCCAGATATCTAATAACCAGTAGCTGGGCACAACGTATATGCAAACCCTCCCTCCTCCACCACATTGTCATACATAAAAATATCTAGAGACAGCTCCAGTCCCACTCAGACTGACAGAGGCAGCTGCCATAGCAGAGCTTTTAATCCTAAAGCGGAGCCTGTTGTCACTGGCAGGAAAACTTATTGTGTTGGACAGGCAATTCTAGACCTTAATTAAATAGGTTGCCCTCCCCGCACAGCCAGACAGACTAGTCTGGAGTCAGCCGAAGCACGTTGCTTAAGCCAGGGACCACCTGGCTGTAACTTCATCTAGGTGACAGCATATGCTTTTGTGACCCTCTGAAAGGTTGAAACCCTAAGCAAGCTCCCAGAGGTAAAGTGAGGATTTGTAAAGAGCAAGAAATCAGAGATGCTATGTTCTGGGAAGGAATTCATTCCTTCTCCTTTCAGAGACTGAAATTTTGTGGCCTGTGCCCTGACCAAAGACGGAGAAGATCACGCTGTTTCAGGACTGATTTTTAAGGGAGCTGGTGGCTCCTCCTCCGTCTCCATTGCACAACAGCGTAGCAGGGAGTGCTTTGAACCAGACCCTGCTCATAAGTCCTAAATGTGAGCACCTCATTTTACTTTCTTGTGCTTGCCCTCACACTATCTCTGTGAGATAAGGCGTATTAGTTTCTTCATACCAGAAAAGAGCAGCTGTGTCAACTCTATGCATTTCCCTGAGCCCTGACCCAGCCACTTGCGTCTGTAGCACCCTGCTGCTGGGCCAGGATGTGAACTGCCATGAATGCTCTCGACCCTGAGCAAATGTACTGAAAGGCTACAGGCTGCTCATCCACCTTGCTTTCTGCAGGGAGACAGCTTGAGTGCATATGCCAGAGGAGACTGCAGCACCCTGCTGCTGATGCCCTGAGCTGGGTGGTGGGGATGGAGGAGGAGGAGGGAATGATGACCCCAGAGCTCACTGTGGGGTATAACTGCCCCTCCAACTAGGTCCAGCCAGAGAAACTGCACAGTTCCCAAAGAGTCAGCTAGTCCGTTGTGAATCTGTCAGGGCAAGACTTTCAAAAACACCTTTTCAGGCTCCAACCATTTCTGACTAATGCTTGGGTAGCTTTGAGCACATGTCCCTCAGCCTCTCCCCCACCTCAGTCAAATCACTTGTACCTCACTGTGGTACCAGGATGGGGAGAGGGCAACGGGCAGAGGGAGCAACGTACTGTGCTGCTGCTGGGACCCGAGGCCACTTGCATGTGCTGCCTCCCCATAAATAGGCAAAGAGCCTTCTCTCACCATGTTCCCCCCAGCACAGCAGTGGCCATGGCCTTTAGTCAGGGAGTGCTTCTCCCAGCTCTGAGGCGCTGAGTCTAGGCTGCCGCTTTGCGTTGTGAAGTCCAGTAACCAGGTCATGACCTCATGGCAACAACTGAGTCCCCCCGAGTCCCCTGGCTGAGACAGATGCCACGTGCCGCTCAAGTCATCGACCGACACCGCAGGATGCGGTGCAGCCGGATGCGTGTGCAGAACACTTTTCCGCTTTCTCCATCTCCACCACTTCTCACTGAAGCGCCTGTAAAGCCAGGAGCAAACACACGACACTGGTGCAGGAATTTTTATTTTCTGATAAACACATACTTTACTTCCCAGTGCAACAGACCTTTGGATGTGTAGCGGTGGCTGCCAGAAACCTACAGATTGCAGGGAGTACTGCTCTTTATAGTTTTGCTAACATGAGTTTAGCAACTAATGCAAGTTTCCAAGCTGACAGACCCTGGAGACCGACCGGCTGCGTCCACCCCCCCACAAAGCAAGGTAATACTGTGCTGGAAGCTGTCCACAGTAACCTGCTAACAGTCTCACCTGTGGGAGGAATGGGACACTGCGCCTCTGCTTCCCATCCTGACATCCGTTTCACACCATTTGAGTCATCCCTTCACCCTCTCATTCACCACAGCCCTCAACACTCCCTTTGTTCGTCCACATCCCTTCATCTCTGGCCATGCCGTTTCCCTCTTGGATGAGGCTGGGGTTTGGGGAGGAGGAAAGAAAAAGGGGATAGGGATAGGCAAAAGCTCACAGATAACCTCTTAAACTATTTTTCCTAAGAAAGCAGATTATTTCTCTTGCATACATAAAGCCAGGAAACAATGGTTTATCATGGATATCACTCTGAGTGTCTCTACACTGCCTGGAGTGACTCTTGGCCTCTCATCAAAGCTTTCCCACACATCTTGGATGGCCAATTGTGAGATGTCCAAAACAGTGCTGGGGAAGCTACTCTAAGATGCATGGCCAGGCCTCCATCATGGTGTCCCTCTGTGCATATGTGCTAACCCTGGAAACCGAACTCCTTGTACTTGCTGGCCATATCATTTCGGAACAGTTCCAGGGCCTTCTTCATTGCAGCCTGGGAATCAGCCCCAAAGTCTGCAGCATGTTTTTCGGCAATGACCTTGATAATGACTTCAGAAATGAACTGTGAGGAAGGGAAGAGAGAGAGAAAAACAGAAGGGACAGTCAAGGTTTATTTTCAGAAAAGCCAGACTAAGAAATAGGTTGCAGAGCCTGGAAATATCTCTGAGCTAATTCAGTAGCCCTTCCCGCAGTCTCTGGAGAGACAGTGAGGTCTAGCTCGCAAGGAGCCTGGGCTGGGCAGAAGAACTGGGCTCTATTCCTAGCTCTGACGCTGATCTTCTTCATGACCTTGAGTAGATCATGGCCCTTCCCACTCTTTGTCTGCCTCATCCATTAAGGCTGAAAATTCATGCCCTGTGTTTGTACAACACTTAGTTTTGTGGGTCTTGGTCTCCAATGGATCCTCCAGGGCTTACTCTAAAATTGTACATCCCTCGTGTCCAGCCATTGACAGTTCTTATGTAATGTAGTTTCCCAGGCACAGAGAGGTTGCATGGGCTGGTTTACTACTGTCAAGGGTTGCTCAGACTGCGTGTGGTGTTTGGAATGGGAAATCTAAACTTGGAGGTTCACATACCATTCACATAGCATGAGCCCTCTTCTGTGCCTCCTCCTGCCTGTACACAGAGACCTCGAACTTGAGGGAGAGCTCACTGAAGTCCAACCAGCCATCAGTAAATAAAAGCGCAGCTCTCAATAGCTATCTTGCACACATTCACTACACACCAGATACCAAGACTGCAAGATTTTTTCATACCTCTAGATATTTGACGGGAATTTTGTGCTTGGTGGCATGGGTTTGAGCCAGGGGCTTCAACTCTGACTCATGATTACCCTTCTGCTTCAGGATTTTGCCCAGCTGGGTAAGGACAGTAACTCCATGTTTCTTCAGATCTTCAGAGCCCTTCATCTGATCAGGTGTCTTCAGGCCTTTGAACTTTTCAAAGCGATCCAAGGTCTCAGGGTGATCCTGAAAGAGCCTGTGGACAAAAGCAGAGGGACTTGAGAGAGTCATCCAGACCAGAGCTGAAGTCCTGCTGCTCCAGGTATTGCAGAGTATTTGGACAGGCAAAGGTGTGAGAACCCACTTCTCACCCCTAAGAAATCTCTTAGCTAGTCCCTGCTCATAGAGGCAACTTTAACTTGGGACCTCTGACACTTTAGATCTTTTCCAAATTACCACCATTCACAATCACTCCTTTTAGCATGTATATATCAGGGAAGCATCTGACCCTACTTTGAACTCGGTTTCAATGTTTGTCATCCTTTGTCCCAGCTCAGCCCAGCTGCCAGGACTGTGGTTCCTCTACTGGGAACTGCGGTACCTCCGAGAGTCCTTGGGAGCAAGTGGATAACAAGAGTGCTGGGCCTTCAGGCTTATTGGTGCCGTGCCATGCCATGCAGTGCTATTCATAGGCACTCTGAGCCCAAAATGGAAATGAAATCAAGAAGGTGGAAGGGTGGCTAAAAGCCAGGCTAGTGTTGTCCCCTCTGCTTCCTCCCTGCTGCATTTCCTAGGAGACAGGATGCAGACACCGCTGACAATCAAACTAGTAGGAAATTTCACTCTTTTCCCTGCCAGAGTCCTAGAGTCGGGGTGAAAAGGGGACACTGCCTGTCCTGATTATTAGGAGCTGTCTAATAATTAGGTGTTGAGAGACATCAGCTCCCTTGCACAAATTTATTTTCAGGTATGACACCCTCTGATGGGCATAATCCAACCAGTTCAAGCACCAGCAAAAGCAATGTCTGTCTTAACAGCCAGGGCCCTACAGCTCACGTCTGTGAAGCAGCTCACTCAAGTTACCCGCAGCAGTGTCTGGAGCTCCAGCCCAGGACCTCAGCCATGAAACCAGCCTCCCTCTCATGGTACAGTGGTTGTACACTTGGTCTGCCCTCAGGAGGGTGCTGGTGTTGGGACTACCAGAGCTTGCATCTTATCTAGAACTTGGGAGGACATTCCTCCCAAGCATGTTGCTATGAGGGCCAGGCTCTTCACTGCATGATATAAGTATAGGTTAAGTTACACTAAAGAATAACCTCAAGCACGTGGAAAACGCAAACTGTTCTGCAAAAAGATTCTGTAAATGAATGACCAGTCTTTGCTGGTGTTTCATTTCAAAGGTCTCCAAAGGATTTCTGTACTCTACCAGGTGCTGAGCGCACCACCATCTGCCTTTCCTTTTTTCCTGTATCTTTCCATGACACAGGTTGTCCCCCACATAAAGAGACAAAAAAAACTTGCACCTTGAAATGGGATGGAGTAATTTCTAAAAATCTTCCTCGATCATATCTGGCTATGGCTGAATCACGTCTGCCAAAGATTATATACTCCTGAGACTCTTGAAAATTCTTCCGAGGTGTATTTTTTTGTTTCTTTTGGAAAAAAATCCAGATAAATCAGTATTTTCTGAACATATTCCCAGGATATGGCATCTACCTAAGAAGTCTTTAACAATGCACATGTGGACATATTTCTAAACTACGAGCTGCTGGGCTTCCCCAGCCTCTCTCCTCCTTTATAAACCCCTTGAAGGAACAAGAAATGACTTGGGTTGGCTGGGGAGCACAAAGTCACAGGGGAGAGGGGTGTAATGTATTTATTTAATACCGTGCTCTGCCCTGCAATACCTTTATGAAAAATGGTATTACCTTTTCAGTTGGAAACTGCTTTCAGTGTCTTGTGGCACTTCCAGAGCCAAAGTAGCCAGCTCACACGGATGGACTGGTGGCGAGGGCTTGCATTCCTGCCACCCCTCCAGCATGGAAGGAGGTTTTCCAGGGGAAAGCCATCACATTGCCATCCCTCCCTCCCCTTCAAATGGCAGCTGAATTGTGCCATGAGAAAGAAGGTAAATACAACAGCTCTCTGCTTTGTCTCATGTTTGAAAAAGCTTTGAATGGACATTGGATTTGCCCGGTGGTGTGGGGCCCTTCCTTTAGCCATGTTTAAGATAGGAAACCCCCCATGGAGTGAATGCCACATCCCCACTGCTCTCCTCAGTGTCCATGACCTGCCAGCACATCCTACTGCACACAGGAGGAGGGGGAGATCTGGAGAGAGTGTCCTCCAAGTCTCCATCCCTGATGGTCTTTAAGGACAGGCTAGGATCTGATTCCACCCTATGTCTTTTCCCACTCTGCAGTCCTGAGATCCCTTCCAGGCTGCACTTCTGTGACTTGTTGCTGGTGCCCAGGGTGTTCCCCGCTTGGGGGACCAGGACCACAAGGACAGCACGGGGGTGGGGGTCTTCTCAGATGGAGACCTCACAAGCACCCCATTCTGATACCAGAATCAGGGAGGAGGGCAGGGCGAAGGATGTGCCTTGTTTCACATCCAGACCTCAAATTCATCATCAGGGAATGGACACAGATTTCCAGCCAAAAAGCAGGAAGGGCAGAGCTCTGGCAGGTGAGACTAAGGTGGGGAGGGGAAAAAACTCAGGTACTTCACAGCTAATTTTGCTGAAATCATAGATTCCAAGAAAATTGTCACAGAGGTGATTTTCCTCTCCTCTCTGTCCTTGCCTCCCCGCATCCTTGCTGCAAGGCGTCTGAAGGCCCAGGACACACAATTCGCTCCAGCATTTCTTGCCACAGTGCCTGGGCAATGAGGATACAAGGCAGAGTTTTGCCAGCAGAAGTACAGGGAGTAACAGGGTCCCACCATTTTTGGAAAGCAGCGCTGGCCTGCTCCTGCACCCATAGACAGATGGAAAGACAGAAGCACAGCCACTTTACACAGGGAGTCATTTTTAACCAAGAAACCATAGCAATGGAAAAACCACCACCCTGCAACAAAGAAAGCAGCCTGTTGAAATGAAAACCGCCAAACATGAGCTCCCATATTAAATATACACTTTCCTTGGTCTCACATCAAAAGCTCTCACCTTTACTCGTAGGACGGAAGCTTTTTGCCTACCTCATTAAAACTTCATGGCCATGGCCAGCGAGGTCGGCCTCCACCTTTCCCCAGATGGTCAGGACCTGCTGCCATTCCTGATCACTGAGCCCCATGGTTCACTGAAGGCAGGTCCCAAGTGTTCCCCGCAGCCGTGTGCCTTTCCCCAAAGGGTGGCTGGAGAGCTCACCCGTGGGATTTATAGCCCCTGCTCACAGACCTACACCTGTCAATCGTCAGCTGGATGTCTTGCCCTCTTTCAGGCTTGTCTAACCTAATCAGCCTCCCTATTTTTTTCTTGGAAGCTATTTTGGGTCAGGTGCTATTGTGGGTGCCACTGATGCCATCATTTCTGCTTTTCGTATTGGACTGGCACATATCCCACTCTAGACAGAAAGGGCACTGCCCAAACACAGTGCCAGGAGTCTGTCCTGGGTTCCCAAGGACCCAGAGACAGTGTCAAGCTGTATGGCAGGAGATTCCTGAAGAGCACTGTCATCTGCAAGGCCACCCCACCTCCCTCTCCCCTGGCGGGCCAAGGGCAGACAGGAGAAGAGACCAGGGTGGCTGGTAATGTCAGGTCTGTTGCTCCAAAGGCCTGTCCTTTCCCATGCTGAGCTCACTCCCCTGTTTCCCTGGGGTAATGCACACCATTTAGTAAGAGAGAAGAGCACAGTGTTAGAAGAGACATGTCCTCAAGATCTAACCATATCCAAAGTGGCCCGGGCATCTCCTTGGCCTCTGCAGGAGAGAGGAAGGGGATTAAAACTATATGGGAGCCAGTTACCCTGCACCTGCCCCCCTGGGTTCTTCTGCCTGCCTATCTGGGGAACGCCCAGGATTAGCCACTGGCTGAGCCTGGATATCGGAGCCAACAGACGTACAGCTGGCCAAAGACACAAGGACACAGCAAGGCTTCACTCAACACACAGCCAGCCAGGGGTTAAGATCTCTGGCTACCTCTGTCAAGCCAAATATCAGTGTTGGGAGGAAAAGCCACCGGGTTGACAAACACCATAGGTATGCTTTGAGACACCTCGCAGCCTCTCTTCTCCAGTCCCGTCAGGATTGATAACGGCTTGGCACGCCAACGGGGTGATTAATCCCTTCCAGGGAGTGACTGCAGTCAGAGCACAGCCTGATAACAAAGCCCAGCCAGCCCTGCTGTCCCAAAGCATGCGCCTACCTCTGGACGTTTCCAAAGGGACACACACTGCAGGCCTCGGCAGGCAAGAAATGTCAACCGATGGCTGAAGACACCTGCCTTTGGGACTCAGAAGAAGAGCGTCCAACCCCACGGTCCCTACCACAGTGCTGCAGGACCTGAGGTGCATCGCTGCCTCTGCACCCATCCACCCTCCACAGAGTGGGAGCAGTCTCCCTGCTCCAGCCTTGCCAAGGGGAAAGAAGTGCCCACGCACAAGGGGAATCGGGCAGTGAGGAAGACCAAGGCACAGAGCCCCACACCTGTCAGAAACACACAGGTTTAAGGGGAATAGTTTGGGTAAGAAGGGTGGGAAAAGCCAAATGGAGGTGTTGGCTGGTGTCCAAGCCTAGAGGTAAGGGAATTTCGGCTGTTACATGTTGCAAGCGTGTTGGCTTCACAGCCAACTTGTCAGCCAAGTCAAACTGTGACCTTGCAAGCCTCCTCCTCTCTCTCCTCTACTTGCCAGTACGCTTCACATCCAAAAATCCTTATCCTAAACACTTCAAGGCCAAGATTTCATCCTGATTTATCTGCTCTACCAGTTACCCAAACTAAGCTCAGCTGGTGGAAGAGAGCTCAGGACACCTCCAGTTCTTCCTCATGTTGTTCACAGTGCCGGGCTGAGACAGGAGAGATCCCGTACCTGCAGCCTCACTCCCCAGGTACTTATAGCAGTAAACAAGCATCTGCACCATCCCAAGCTCAGTCTTGGGTAGGATCCTGAATACTGACCTTACTGTTTTACACGCACTTCAGACACGACAGAAATGTGCTCCTGGTAGACGAGAGGCTGCTGATTATGCACTGAGCTCTGTCATATTCCCCAAGCTGAAACTACTCAGTTGCCATAATAACTTCATTTGAAGCTGGTTGACTCTCCGCTCTCTATAGCTTTCCCCAGGGCTGTGAAGCCAATAGTCTTGGTATGAACATTAACGTTAAATGGTCAGAAGGCTTAAAAAGAGTATGGGATTCCATATTGCTTTTTTTTTTTTTTTACAAGTGAAGTAGTAATGAAATGAAATCATAAGCTTTTCTCCCTAGAGCTTAAATAAATAGTCTACAGAAATACTAAAAGCTTTACAGCGGACCAGACCGCCCCTCAAACCTGCAGCCACAAAAAGGACATAACATTTTAGTATCTACAGGCCTCTCCACTCCCCCTCGGGGCAAAAGTCTATCACTTGCATAATCATCTCGGTAAAGGCAAACTACGGGGAGCCAACATATTGGCTGCCTCCTTTAAAAAGGGCCGGGCGATTGAATCCCCCGTTTCAAACAGCGCTGGCCACAGCAGAGCCGGCCTGACACACACAAAGCACTCACGCTAAACGAGCACCAAAACGTATCGTTAATATTTTTGGCCGCATTTTGGGGTGCATCGCTGGCGGGATGCGGACCCTGTTGCAAAGCCCCCCCCCCGCCCCCCGCTACCCCGGCTGGACCGCGACCTCCCGGCGCGGCTCCCCTTGCCCGGGCAGGAGGCGCCGCAGCAGCCCGGCTTCGTCGGCCAGGGCTTGCTACCATCTAGTGGCCACGGGCGACAGAGACACGGGGGCTGGAGGCCGCGTCCGAGCCCCGAGCCGGGGATTGGAAAGCTCGGGGAGGTGGCCAACACGTACCCCTCAAATTTCGGAGGCAGGGGAGTGACTCCCGGACACACGAGAGGGCGGCGTCCCAGTGCTGGCTCCCACAGGGCTTTTGCTGCGGTTGGGTGGCAGATGGCAAAACTTCTGTAAGCGGCTCTTTTAAGCGTAGGATGTAGAGCCAGTCTGTTTTCTTCAGAAGGGGTCCATCCTGGGGCGTCAGGGCCCTGGGATGACCAGGTGGCTTCACTTCTAGCCTTGCGGCAGGTCACTGGCATGGGGAGGATGTTCCTCCATCCCCTCAGCCTTGGCCACTGGAGAGGGACAGTGTGGGGCGATTGGGGCAGAGGAAGATCCCATGGGACTGCAGCAGAGCCATAGCTGATCCTGAGGATACTGCCAAGGCTATCCTATGGGCTGTGTGGGGCTGGTTTCTAACAGAAAAATGTCACATAAAGGTGCTTAGGAAAGGTCCCCCCCATCTAATGGGCACAGCAGGCAGGGGAAGAGCCATTTCTGGCAGAACGGTGGATGCAGTCTCACCTCTGCCTTGCTCCTCCCTCAACAGATGGCAAATGCTTCTACAGGCATTAATGAATTTAGACCATGCCACACCCCCACAAATGGAAAAGCTGTTTTTCCCCATTTATGAGGGAATAAAAAAGTTCTACAACTTGCTCGAGCTCAACGACAGCACCAGTGAAAGAGCAAGGACTGGCTCTTGGGTATGGTTTTAGAAACACCAGCTGTTTGGTGGAAATTAATACAGGGTGCAGCAACCCAGGCGGAGCTGGGAGGCACGGTAGGAATTGCACACAGGGAGGGACCAGCTCCAAGTCTTTTTGGCCACATTCAATTTTTTATCTTAGAGCATCGCTGTTGTGAAGAGAGAAATCATCCCTGGCCCATAAAGTGAGTATCAGAGAGCCCAGCAGTCCCCCACATTGCCCTGCCAATTAATATAACAAATCACCAGTGATTTCTAGCCCTGTCTTCTTTGCAGCCAGACCTGCTGCAAGTGGGGAAATGTGTACCCAAGAGAGAGGCTCTAGCAGAAACCATAGATTTTTTTTTCATTTGAAGTAAATTCATGAAATAAACTTTCCAGCAAGGGGGAGAGAGAGATGGTCTAAACCCTGGGTTATCCTCCTCAAAAAACAACCTGAACCATCTTGTCTGCTTACCCAGCAAAACAGCTCGGAGGGACAGGCAGATTTTTTTTGACCGAATGACCCTTTTCCCCCTCAGTACAAGGAAAGAACCCCTGAGAGCAGCTGAGGGTCCTGCGGCTGACCCTGGGTTGCATAAAGCCTGGCGTGGGGAAAGCGCAGCACACACCGCTCTGACAGGGAAAGCTGGTGCTCTGAAAAAGCCAGGAATATTACGTGAGGCCAACTTACATAATTGCCTGTTGCGTAATGCCGGGGAAAAGGCCCTCCGCACGGCCGCTGTGGTTTCTATGGCATCTTGCTGATACACAGCTGCTTCTGAGAGCGTCACTGGCGCTTTGTTTCGGGAGCCGGGAGCTCAGCCCGTGTGGACAGACGGGTGAGACCCCCGCACTCCCAGCAGCGTCAGGCAGAGAGCTAAGGGCAGTAGTAACAGGATCCTATAGCCATAGCAAGGCGAGAGCACTGGGCTTTCTGCAGCCGTGCCATTGACTTCAGTGTCCAGAGGATCAGAAGACTGTCAGATAACAGCATTGTATGAAGCTGCAGGCGTTGCATGGCCTCTGCCGCTTGTAGGAAACAAGGTGGAGTCTCACTGGTGGTGGCAGTGGCCAAATCCCTTCCAGGCTTGCTCCTCTCTTCCCCTCACTCTTAAACACCGTTCTTAGCAGTGCCTCCAGACAAGGCTCCCACATACCGATGGCTTTCAGCAGCTCCGAGGTGACCTGAGCAGCCTGTTTAAAAGGAAGAGGAAGGATTAGGAAGAGATTTCAACATCCAGGACAAGATTTGGGCTGTGGGTTGGCGGAACTGTGCCATGTACTTACCAGTATCTCGGCACGGATTCTTTCAGGGATTGTGCCCTGTGCCATAAAGCCAGAGGTAGCTTTACCTTTGCTTCAGTGCTCACAGGATCCAGCCTTTGGTGACTGTCAGGCAGGCAACTGTATGACTCGGTCATTGTCTTTCTCCAGAGGGTGCACGGGATAACGCAGGCACGACCCGTGGCTCCCGGGCAATCGTCTGGGCATTGCACGGTGCACGGGCACGCACAGCACCTGGACAAAACATTTACCTGGGCTAAGCAGGACGCTTATTGCAGGCCAGTACCTGGATTCAATGGGAGAACAAGCAGGAAAGCAGCAGGGCAGGCCGTGACCAGAATATTTAGGCTCCAATATAGAAGCTGGGGCTGTCTCCGAGGCTGCACGAGCTCTCTCTGGGGATACAAATCTCCTCTGAAGGGCTGGGAAACGAGAGCACAAAAGGACCGAGGATTTCTGTGGGAAACTGTGAGCGCAGTTAGAGGAAGGAGGAGTATGATTAGAAAACAACAGGCAGATTTTGAAGCCTTGCTCATCCCAGGAGCAAAGGGAGGAAATTATTTTTTGGAGGTAAGAACACAGATTATACCAGCGAGACCCTGGAGATCTCGAGGAGTCAGTGGGAAGACATGAAGGAACTGTGGCACGCAGAAGTCCCTTCAGGTGGATTAAACTTCATAACACCATAAAGGCACACCGGGATTTGTGTACGACTTACCGAAATAATAAAGCGAGAGGGGAATTCCTCCCTCAGCCCTCACCACCAACAAAAATCAGATAGCTAGAGGCTGCCAAGGGACAACCGGAAAAGGCAAGGGCCACAAAAATACACACGGGCAAAAAAAAAAGTCAAGCAATCAGCATGCATGCAGTATAGTGTGTCTGCCTGACACCCTGATCCCTGCAGCTCAGAGCTACGCGTAGGAAGCTGTAACAGAGACACTTGCAGTGTGGCTGAGGCTGGGATTTCATGATCAGGTTAGACTCAAATCCAAGCAGCTGGAAGAAGTGGCTGTTCCCACACCATACCTTACGTCAGAGAGGGTCCTCATCCCCCTCCTCCCGCTGCCTTGGGAATATGGGTGCACAGGGCACCTTGCAAGGTGCCTTGCCCTGCGAGAGTGTGGGATGTGGTTAGGGCAGTGCCGGGCACTGCTGGAGAGGGCTTCATGCGCCTGCAAAGGCAGCAGCAATTGCAGCATGGCCGAGACCAGAGCAAGAGCAGCATCGGAGGAGATAAAGCTGAGCCGCCCTGCAAACAAGCAGCCCTTCTGCAGCCCACCCTGCCTTCCTCGGGACACACGGACACACGTGCCCAGAGTCTGCAGGGAGCCGGCAGTGCCTGCCTGCTGGTTAAACTCTCTCGGCGATGAAAACCTCTTCACATCTGAGCTGCTCCTGCAGGAAGAGGAATTAACCAGGCCACAGTGCACAGCTCAGCTGTGGGCTCTCAGGCTCCCCAAAAGGGGGTGGGAGAGCCCATCGCTGCATGGTAAATTTGGGTGATTGATAGAGCTGCTAATTGCCTTGCCCAGCCCCAGTGGGGAGGCAAGTAGCCCTCAAGATACCAGCACTTAATCTGAGGCTGTGCATGTTTTTACATTGGATTTGGAGACAAGGCTGGCAGAGCCTCCCCCACCTCATGATGCTTCCACAGCTCTTTACGAGAGCTTGGCATGAACTGGATCAAGGACCTGATCTGGGTTTAAAGTAACTGTGTTTACCTTTTGGCGAATTTATTTCAAAGCCAGGTCATTTCTGTGGTCTGGTTTGCCACATAACCACACCGGCACACGCTGGCAGGGGGCAAGGGGGAGGCAGAGCCACTTACATAGGCATCTCTTGTGAAAGAAGCACCCATCAAGCCCTTCTCCAAAACCCCAGGCAGCACTGCCTAGCCAGTGGCACAGCACACGCAAATTAGGGTTTCCCATTGCCTGAGTTTCATGGGGTGAAAGGCAAGGAAACAGACACACTTCTTTATTCCCTTTGCCTGCAAAACGGCCTCTCATCCACAAAGCACAGAGCTTCTGCAAGATGAGAGCCCGTGGGGAAGCCAAGATCTACCCTTCGTTTGTATTGATGTTTACACTTGCCTTTTAATGAGCTCCAACAGGTTCTCGCTTCCAGCTGCAGATGGCCTTTTTCAAAGTTCACAGTCTCGTTTTGCATTATCGTTCCAATGCCAAGCGCTCCCTTAGGGAGGAGAGGGACAACCAGGTCTCTTTCTCTACTGAGAAGCAGCACCAATTTAAGCAGCCCCTAACCCAGCAGTGCTTTCCATGCTCTACCAGTCTTATGGGGACTGCCTGCAGGGAAACCAATCCCTCTGCAAAAAATACTTGGCAAAAAAAAATTTGTTTTCTTCAAGCAGATCAACACCGGGTGGCAATGAACACCCTAAATACAGCGCTGGTGGCCCAGCTGCCTGAGCAGAGCATTTACCACTGAATTTGAGATGGGGTCTCTGTTCTGCATCTCTTCCCCATTATTATCATTCTCATAATTGCATCTCATTTTCATTGCTGCGCTTGTAATCAAATCTTTTGACTTGTCCGCTTCAGGGTCCTGCTGGTGATGCTTGATACTGGTTGCAAGATACTGGCCCAGAAAACCAAGTACTGGAAGGTCTCACCCAGGCTCAGAATCCTGGTCCTGGGTTTGCTTTGGTACTGGTACAAGGATAACCCAGCGTACTTGCCAAACGCTCAGCCTCACTAGCCCTCTCGGCTGTTTGAGTTCCAGGGTTGCATATAGGGAAGTCCCAGGCTGGGCACCTTTGGAAAGCTCACCTGTAAGCATCTTGCATAGTTAGGATCCATGGACAGCTAGAAGCTCATCTAGCCTCTTCCCCCAGCAGCATCCAGAGGCAGATGCCAAGGAAAAGTGTAAGAAGCAGCAAGAGTTCTGCTCCAGCATAGGAACTTGAAGCTAAAGGACTTCCCAAGGTTAAATTTGCATGCTTGTGTTTAACAGCCCGAGGCAGAATTCTGCATGCGTTTATAATTTTTTAATCCTCTTATACATGGTCTCCAAAATACATTGCAGACATGGCTGGAGCCTTACTAGGTCAAACTGTTAAAGACAACCTGCTGACTTGGTGACTCTCCAACAGATTAACCAATGCCCAAAGACAAAAATCTGCTAATTACTTTCTAGCCATTCACAAATGGATTCCAGGCATGCCCATTCAAAAACAAAAACAAAACCAAAAAAACCCCAAGACAAACAACAATAAAAATGAAACTCCATTACCCTCCAAGATCTCTGTATGGCGCAGGGCTCCCTGTACCTCTGATGCCTTTTTAACTGCGAGTTCCCTAGACACCACGTTTTTATTTTTTGATCTTCCTCCTTCCGCCAAAGACTCCAGTGCTGGTGGCTCAGCTGGTTGGTTCCAGCTGCGCCGTGGCAGCATCTGCCTGGAAAGTGCTTATCTTTGCCTGCGGTCCTTTTATTTCCTTCCCCGTCAGCTGCAGCAGAGATCGAGCCGCACGTGGCGGCTCTCTGCTCCAAGGAGAATCCATGCTCCTTCTCCGGGTTTCAGAGTTAATTTTCTGTCTATCTGTGAGTTTACAGCAAGGTCCAAACCACACTGGATTTATTGTCCTCCCGACCAAAAAGCCAGTGTTTATCTGCTGCTCTTGCAGACCTGGAGCCCAAAGAGCTGAAAGGGTACATTGGCCCCCGCAGCAGGACAGACCTGGTCTCATCTGTTTATTGGGCACAGAGGGTCCAAATCATAAAAAAACCACAGGCAAGGAGCAATACTGGGAACACAGATCAAAAAGCCATGAGAAGAAATGGGACTGCAGATAGATAAGAAAAAGCAGGTAGAACTTTTGTGGGAAAACACAGGTATTACGAACATCTCACCCACTGAACATAACCTGGGCTAAGAGGGAGCCTTTGGGGTCAGGGGGAGAGTTCAGGTGGAAATTCAGGTGGGCAAGTTTTGTTCTGTTTTTTAAAAAAGGCTGACTTGAACAATGCAAGAGGAGAGCAGGAAAGCAAATTCCTGGCTAGTCAGAGGAGGAGTGAGCACGGGAAGTGGTTGATTCAATATCTGCTCCCTTTTCAGGACTATGGGTCCCGCTTTTGGGTGTTTCACTTCACAAACAGAGACGTGCCCTTCATCTGCTGAGCGATGAGCACGATGCCAGGCCCCTCCAGTTGCCGGCTCTGCAGATCAGCCCGCTCTCTTGGCCTAATTCACAGGGATATTTATTACAGGAGTTATTATGAACCATCACATCCAACCATCTCATTGCAGCCTACAGTAAAACCACCAGAGATCGAGGCTGCTGGCAGCACTGGCAGCTACCAGACACTACACAAAATATAGGGGAATGTCCACAAGAGGGAGAGTTGGTGCCAGTCTCGACGTTGATTTTGAGCAAACAGCACTTTTTGCTGCCTGGCAATTGTAAGCAAGACATTCCCCTCGCTTCACTTCCCCCAGCAGGAATGTTTCCTTCTCCTGGTGATTCTCCTTCCCATGTTATTTTCCCACCTCCTCCTTCTCCAGCCAAATGTTATTTCATCTTATTTGTGTGGGCCATGCCGAAAGCCACACCATACGGGCACTAGATATGACGCCATCAGAAAGGCACTGTGATTAAGACAGTTTCTCTGCTCTTGCTGCTGTTCTGCTCCCCTTTCCTCCTATTTTTGTTGTGCCATGTGGGAAGGTCACACTCCGCCAGCCCCAGGCATCCATCCCCTCCTCTTGCCCAACCTATCACTCAGAGGTGGCACCCCACATCGGCTCCTCTGGGGAGCCCCATTAGCCTCCACAGGCACACATACAAAATGGGCACAGAGCCCATTCCCACTGGGCTCTGTGCTCAGCTTCGACACCCCAGGTCTAAACCAGACTCCACTGGGACATGGGATTTTCATGTGGGAAATCCAGTTTCCAAAAATAGTTGATGGCTACCTGTGCAGAGAGCTTGGAGGTCTCTGAGCTTCTGCAGGACAAAGCTTACTGTGAGGAAGCACTGGAAGACACTGGTGATGTAGAAATGACACAGGATGGGATGGACCGGGAGAGGTGAAGCCAAGAGACCCAAAAGAAGCTCCTACGTACCCACCCATTTTTCTTCATGGGTCAAGGCCTGTGTACGCAGCCACATCCGAAGAAGGTGGGAGCAAGCCCCCAGATCATGAGATGACTAATGTGAAGTTTCTTGCACCACAGCTGATTTTCCAGGAAAAAAATGAACTCCAGCAGTAAGCTCATGTGGGAAATCAGGTGTCCTGAAGCTACCTGTGTGGTTTACGATTGGTGGAAATTTTATCTGGTTCACATGTGGTCTGTAAACAACTGAGAGAGGAGCATCAGCTTTACCCAAAGGAAGGTAGACAAGCAACCGATCCCCTTCCAGAGTTGTCCCTCCCCAGCTGAAGCAGTATTTCCTGCAACCTTCTCTCCACCAGATTTTTTTTCCAAATGCTATCCTGGTCAAATATCCACACTTAAGAATAATTTGGTGTCCGAGTTCTTGCAGAATTAGTAGGACAGGTCATTTTCTATCTTCCCTCATAGTTCCTCTAAATTTGTTTTTCTCCTGTTTTTCTTGTCTTGCCCTTTCGATCTTTTCTCTTGATCTCTCTGGTAATGTCTGGAGCTCTGAGTAAATTCGAGTCAAAGAATAAGGTGAAGCACCAGCACCTAAAAACAATCACGTTCCTGCAGCCCATCCCATGCCAGAGGGATGTCCAGCCTCAGCTTAGTTTCCACAAGTCAGTGTAGACTGGGGTCATCATAAGCTGATCTCTTCCCTACCTCCTTCCAGCCATCCTCACATCCACACAGGGAGGAGGCACGGACCAGCGGTCAACCACGTGGAACAGGGGTGAGCACCT
This sequence comes from Limnodromus scolopaceus, assembly GCA_028565335.1. Taxonomy (NCBI): domain Eukaryota; kingdom Metazoa; phylum Chordata; class Aves; order Charadriiformes; family Scolopacidae; genus Limnodromus; species Limnodromus scolopaceus. The sequence goes on along the minus strand of JAOXNO010000001.1, from coordinate 56,633,006 downwards.
GCCAGCTGCAGTTCCACGTGCTTCTCCCTTGCTGTTGTCCATACACTCTGCACTATACACCCTTCCCCAGGGTGAATCCTCTACCCTGAACAGTCAGGGCTCCACACCAGCCTCAGCTGATCTCGCTCTTCCATTTTCTTCCCTGCTCTCCCCCACTGGGGTTTCGGTGAGACCTTCTCCACTCTGCAGCCTCTGCGGTTGGAGGTGCTCCTTAGTGCTGGTCCAGCATGAGTACCAGGGGGATTTTCCCTGTGGGATCAGCCCCCTAGCTCCACAAACAGCATCCTTAAGCCACCGGGTCTGAAAGCTTTCAAGATACATTTTGATGAGTTTGGCTAGTGATTTAGCAGAAACTGTAACGAAGCTCCTAGCATTCCTGGGGCAGTTTCCTAACCTGAAAGCTCAGAGAAATGTATCCAGAGGAGATCCATACAAATCACACTGCCAGGATCAGCACAAAAACCCCAAGCGTGGCTCCCAGCACCTTGGCCACCCTCCGGCCACCGTTAGCCTCCGACTGCCAGAGCAAGCCTTGCTTGTGCCCAGCTGGCTGTGGCATGGTGGCAGCAGCAGCCAGTGGTGTTTCTGCAAGCGTGTAGGAGAAAATCAGCTCTCCAGGGGATAGGAACAAAGCAGGGGAGCTGCTGGCAGAGAGGCGATGCCAAGTGGGACTGCTGGCTCCCTCTGGGGAGAAGGATTTCCAGCCTGAGGAACAAAGCTATGGATGCTTCCTCTGAAGCACATTGTGCCTGCTGGTGTTAATATTTCATGCGTTGCATGGAAAACAGCCCTGGAAAGAAGCATTGACATGCAAGCATATGAGCTCCTAAGTCTGACCACTGGCCAAAGAACTCACCCCAGGAGTCACCGTGGTCTGTAGCCCAGCCCAGGGCAGTGGGCAAGCAGGGCAAGGAGAGCTCTACCATGTCCAAAGCAAGATGGTGTATCAGCACACCTGCAAGACCTGCCTTGCAGGACATCCAAACCATTGTGAAAGATGCTGCACATTGAGAGGGAGGGGGGGGAAATGCAAATCTATAGAAAACACTGCAGGAGGAGAGAGAGATGCCAGCTTTATTGCAAGCCAAAGCCTTAATCGCTCTGCTCCAAATTATAACACTAGGACTAGGAGAGCTCACGCACCCAGTTCGCCGTTTAGAGCAGCTTATCACCATCCGGCAGGTGCAGAAATGCACCGTGTGAAGAACCAGCACCTAATCCCAGCCCCCGCAGTCGGTCGGAGCATCTCGTTCAGCGTTACCTGTTTCTATAGGGTAACCTGAGCAGATTCAGTAAGACAACAGTGTAAGCAGCGGCTGAGCCAATACGACTAACTACCGTAGGCAGCACATTTTAACTTGGCTTTAGGTACGCTGACAGGAAATAACATAACCAAAAGCCATCAGGGGTGAGAAGGGCCACCCCTTGGCAGAGGTGAGACAGCGAGGTTATTTATGAAACAGCCAAGGGCTGTATGTCTTATTTATGCGGGATAAGAAAAATGAAGGCCTCCACTACTAATACAAAGTTATTTTATATTCAGTGGGATCATTTAGTAATATACAATTACTTCATCCAGGTTAAGATAGAAGTAATTAAAGGAAAGGTTATGCTCTGAGGCAGAGCTCCCCTGGCACTGAGTCAAGATCCATGGGGAAGCTCTTACTTGTAGAGGCTCCCAAAATCAAAACCCAAAAATTCGGATCATTTTCCCTAGCAGCTTAGCTACCTGTTGTGTCCTTTGAAGTAGTACCTTAGGTTTAAATTTAAATCTTTATCCTCCTTTCTTACCTTTAATTTCTTCCTAGTTTATTACCCACATGGCCATGAATTCTGTAATTCCCTGCCCTGGTTAACAGACAAACATCCCCCAGCCTGTGTTATGCTGTTCTTCACTGGGCAGCATTTTAAATCCAGGGCAGCATTTCAAATCCAGGGCAGCTCCCCGTGTGCATCGCCAAGAACCTGGGCTCCCTGGGGCAGGTCCCCACACTCCTGCCCAAGCCAGGCAAGGGACCCCAACTCTGCAGCATCAGGCAGGGGGCAGGCAGCCCCGATGCTGGCTGGGGGCTCGCTCCCTGCCCTGATGCAGGACCTGATGGTTTGCATTCAGGAGTTTATTAAGGCTTAGGAGGAGACCTGCCTTGGGACCAGAGCTGAGAACAAGATCTCTTATGAAACAGGTTCATCTGAAAGCAACGTGAAACTGCATAGACCCCCTGGTGCAACACACTGCCAGGATCTCAAGAGGCTTTTGGCTTGCCAGGAACCTAAAAGACATATTTTCAGCCTGAGTGAGATTGACATCAACATTTTCTTTCTATTTTTTTTGCCCTCCCTATGTACTCACAGGTGAACTAGAAGCTGCAGTTTTGTCCATCTCAGGAGTGAAATTACAACAGCAGCAAGTGCTTCTGAAGTGCCTCAGTGAAGTATGAAACTCACTCCTTCCTTTCTGTCTTTGCCCACGCGTGCATGCAGGATCAGCCTCCCTTCATCTCTGCCAAGAGCGTGACTTCTAAGTACTCTTGCAGCAGGAAAACATTAAACCATATTTGCCCCAGACCGCTGTCATTTTTCATACCTGTGCTGCAGAGATGCCTCCAGCAGCACCACAGCAGACGGGGGCTGCATCACACCCACATCAGGGGGGACCCAGACGGCATCTTTGGACCAGGACATTGACAGTTCCACAGAGACGAGAGCCCAGCTGGGGTCACAGCGCTGAGGAGCCCGGTCAGGTTGGGCTGAAGACCTTTCCCTCACCTCCACGCACGCAGCTGCAATATCCCCAGCGTGTCCCGGCTTAGAAACTGATAGAGCAGATTTTCACAGTGATGAACCCAGGGGAAAAAAGAAATGGAGGGGCCCTTTGTGAAGACGAAACACCCACACCAGCTTTGCAGAAGCATTTTGTTCTCTAGCTGCATATTCCCATCATGCTTAGGCAGCCTAATACTGGCTTCTTGTTCGTACTTTTTTTTAAAAAAAAAAAAAAAAAGAAAGCATTTGAAACAAAACAATCTAATTACAGAATAAATATTTAGCTTGAAATGAGCAGACAGACATTCAAAACCATTTTCTGACATGACAGATGATCTGAAAGGAGCTGCACTACGGGCATTGTATGCCGTTCAAACCCAATTTAAAAATACATGGCGTGGCAGCAAAAATAGACATGACCCTAAGCGCAAACATTGCCACGCAGACAAATGTCTCCTGTAAAATGCCATGGGCGATTTGCATGGCAGGCGACCCCGGTGGCGGCTGGAATAGCATCGCCCACCTCTGTGGGTGCTGCCATGATAAACCCATGCGAACACCATTGAGGCCATACACGCATGTTCCTGTGGCAGGGCCTGCCCAGCTGGTCCAGTTTGGGGACCCCAAACTGAGTCCCAGCCTTTCCTGAAAACCTAAGGGAAAATTCCTGTCCCCTCATACATATGACCTGACCTCCAACTCTTGGCATGCTGGGAGACACCCAAAATGACTCTTCTTACCTTTGCCACATCTAAATTATTGTGACATCCAAATGGCAGGTGAGAGCCAGGTAGTGTGAAAAAAATAACCTTTTCACCCTGAAACGCGGCAGAGCTCATGTCCCAGCTTTCACACCCCAGGAGCAGGGAGACACAGGAGGAGCAGCACCCTCTTAGCACCTCCAGCTCCAAGCCCACGCAGCCTGTCTGGAGACTGACGCACTCCAAAAGGTTTGGCTCAAACCCTGGTGCTCCTGAAGCCGCCCTGAGCCTGCAGCAAAAGGGTATGGAGGCACGACCCCAACGTTGGTGAGAGGGGTTGGCAAACAGGAGCTCAAGGGCCACACATCACCCATGCAGGAGAATATGGCCTCTGGGTGACCAGAGCCTGTGCTGGGTCCCTTCAGGAGTGAAGGGGTATGTTCAGACGTGTACATGGCTCCATGTGGGAAACACAGCTACAGACATGACCTAGTGCAGTCTAGAGATGCGAGAGATACAAGAGACCTCTGCAGACCCACCTCACTACTCAAACTCCACATATGGCAGACCATCAGGGCATTTATGGGGTTAGATACCGAAGTACCTCTGGGACAGGAACACATGAATGAGCAAATCACAGAGTAGTGATGAGTTGCTGTGCTCACATCTAGGGAAAGACATTATCTGAGCATCGCAGCATCTCCAGGAGGTCATCCTGACATCTAACGAGGTATCACAAATATGTAAAATCTCAGTGAGGGCAATGAAAGCATGAACATCAATTGCTCCTTACAGAAATGTTCTCTAGAGCACAAATATTAATGAAGTCAACTTCAAGCGCGAGCTACTAGCCCTGTTTTTCAGCTGGAAGTGATGAGCAGGAGGCACCAAGTGGGCATGTGGGCAGGAAGAAGCAATGCCCCCACCCAGGGGACACAGCCTGCGCCCCGTGAGTCCTTCCATCCCAGCCTCCATCTTCCTCCCATCAGCTCTCACCAAGGCAAACGGGGCCTCCACTACCTCAGATTTTGGGTGAAACTTAACAGAGCCCGTTCCTCCTGATCCTTCCTGGAGGCTCCAGTGCCAGGATGTCTCCCCAGGACTACCCTGCCATGCTTACCAGGCTACATGGTCCCTGTGTAGATCACCTCTTGGACCTGATTTTTAGCATTAGGACCATGCTGGCAGTCCTTTAGTCCTCCAGATTTCCCACCCTGGGGCTTGTTCTATTTGCATGAAGCAGCTGTAATCAGACCACCTGTGGGCCAGGTCTGAGACTTGGTCCTGGGTTTTCTGCTCTTCACTGGTCAGTGATCCTTGCAAGGCCAGAAAAGAGGAGAAGCCAGTCCCATTCCTGGTGACCGCAGACCCTCAGCGATACAGCACAACTCTTGCTCTGGAAATGGCCTTCCTGCACGTGGAGAGCCAGGAGATCCCCAGGATATGACAGAACCATGTGTCTTACCATGGCTTTTGGAGATGAGGGCTGATAATTCCAAGCTCTGGGGACTCTCCAGACTGTTTGCAGAAATGCTAGTGAAAGAAAAGAGGTGTTAAAAAAAAAAAAAAAGTAAAATGAAGGGCACTAATAACTATTCTGGGTAGAGAATCCCAGAAACATCAAGGCCCTGACTGTCCTTGTGGGTAAGACACAGCTCCAGGTGCTCAGGGCACTGCTGAGTCCTGCAGCCACGTCCAGGCAAGCCACATGGAGAGCAAGTTGAGAGGAGGCGGTCTGTGGCTGGGAGGGAGGCTAGACCCAGCTTTATTGGTCCTGGGTTCTCCTTTTAATTTTATCCGCACGAGCAAACTATTAAAATACCACTCAAAAATCTGCCCTTCTGCTTTCGCTGCCTTGGATCACCCTGTCCTGCCCAAGCCCTCTTGTTCCCATGGGTCATCCCTTTGGGCACATTCATGGCAGGCGGTTTCTCCGACTTAAATGATGAAATGGCAGTCTTTAAAAGCACTTCTATTTTCCCCAAAGCCTGGAGTGAAATTGAGGCCAGAAACATTTCTGGGCATGAAACTTGGCTCTGGCTGCGTTAGGACTTTGTCCCATGGGGACTGCCTGGCTGCCAGAGGGCAGAAGAAAAGGGTTTGGAGAGCATAACTCCTGCTCTGCAGCACTCCCCGAGCAGCCACCTACCAAGGAGCCAAGGAGCTGGGGCAGCGTAGCAGAGCTCAAGGCTGGGGACCTGATCATTTGCAAAGCAGAAGAGAGGCCTCTTCTGCCATATTTTGGGCACAGATACTCAGACTCGGTGCTGGTAACTCATCTAGAAACATGTGGCCCCAGGAGACATACATGGCTGCCGTTGTGGGGAGGGGATGGGGTGGGATCTACATGGAAAGTAAAATCTCCAGGGTTCTCTTCAGGAAGATGCTGTACCAGGACTGTTTTTCAAGACATGCTTTCTACACACCAAGGCTTGTCAGGATCTCAGCCTTGGCAGTGCCCATAAGGATGCCCCTCTGTACCTTTGGGTGTCTCTCAGCTGTGAGGGTCCCCGGTAAGGGGACACGAAGCCACACAAGGGCACTGGACGATCAAGTACCTCACATCTTCCCACGGAGATCCGAGTATAACCGCACCATGTATCTGCCCAGCTCCAAGTAGGGCCAGGTGCTGCTCCCTTACAGAGCCAACCTGGCTCTTGGCTCTGCACCGCGGCTGCACAGGACTTGCCCTCGGTGCCATCAGCTGCCAGTGGGGAGAGGGATGCTCAGCCAAGGTGTTTCTCACAGGACCCCATCATTTTTGTCAAGGTGTTTCATTTCGAGTGAATAGACTGGCTGCAAAACAGCAGCCAGGGACTTGGCAGGCAGGATGAGAGCACACCAAAGATGGGCAAGTCTCCAGAGCAATCATTTATTTTTCTACAAGAGGGTTTATCACTCAGTTGGTGGGGAAGGGGATTGGTTGCTTTTTTCTAATAGGAGAAACAGGGGAAGGGTTGCTGCTCACCCCCAGCCACAACTCAAATGCTCAAAATGCCTTTTCTTCCCCCAAAATGAGAAACATTTAAACACCTGGGCAAAGAATGAAAAATGGTGAACAAAGCTCTCTGCCTGCCGAGCAGCCATTCACCACCATCGAGAGAAAACCTCCCCAGTTCCCTGCCATGGCACCGGGTCATACCTGGTCTGCAAGTCGCAGTGGGTTTTCTGCAGATGCTGTGATATCCCACCTGAGGCATCTCCTGTCGGGGCTGGCGTGGCCCTGAGCACCCTGGGCCATTGCTGGGAGCCATCGGATGGTCACTGCTCCCATGACCTGAGTAGCTCTGGCTTGGCAAAAACTCATACATCCCCTGGAGTGAAATTTGGCCTCAGCCTCCTCTTGTTTTCTGTTTTGAGGACACCATTCCTCAGGGAAATGCAACATGCTTGACAGCTTGAAGGCTCCAGGCTTGGCTGGAGCAAAACCTGAAGGTCTGGCACCCCACCCCCAGGGTTATTTATGATCACCCTCAGTCCTAGGGCTGCCTTACAGCCCCCTCCTGTACGTTGCTCCCAGGGGGATGACTGGAGCAACCTCTCTTAGCTCTACCTGCAGGGGGTTTGCCCAGTTTTGGTGTGAGGACAGTGGCTGGTGGTAAGGAAGTGTTTCACTGTGCCACACAGCTCACCGATAACAGCAGGGACCGGCGACTCACCGGCATTCATGCCGCTCAGCAGAAAGGCCCCAATACTTACTCGTGATGGTGTTGCTAGGTCCTGACTCCGTACTGCAAGAGGTATTTAATGCCACTCACAGGCCCGTGGGGATGGCACGTTTCACTCAGCCCTGTGGTTACTCCGGGCATTAGCTCCTTTCAAGTCAAAGCTATTTGAGAGCCCGGGGCTGAAGAGGTATTTTGCAGTGCCACCCGTGACCTGGGTCACTGCCGAGCAGGGCTCTGGCTAGCCTCCCCCCCAGAGCTAACATCTCTCTCAACCACAGCAGGACCTGGAGCTTAACCAGGGATGAGTCGGCTTCACCACTAGCTGTCATCTCCGTTGCTTCAGGACTGAGTCTCACCCAGTTTGACCCTGAGGAGTGTGTTAGGCTCATCTCTCCAGGCCTCTGGCTGCACTGGCTCTCGGCTCGGTGCCAGTCCTGCTGTAGCATTAATGGCAAGTGAGGATGGGTCAGATCTGCTCCCACACCATGAGCCACACCCCAACCCTGGTCCACAGAGGAGAAATAAGAGCGTTACACCAGGGTCACAGCCCTGCAGCCAGCTCAGCCCTCACCCTACAAGCCAAGCGTGCAAGTTCAGTGGCCACCAGCTTTTCCCCAACACTGAATTTTTCATTTTCCCCCCAGTTTTTTGTTCAGCCCCCGCCCACGACACAGGTGTGGAGCTTCCTACCACCTGCACAAAGCTTTGCACGGGATGGTGCCAGTTTTCCCTTTCCTTTTCTTGCTCCCCAGGCCCTGCAGCCAAGCGGGATGGGGGAGTGGGCAGCTCACCCCCGGTGCCTGCCCACCTTTGTGCCGGGGCGAGCAGAAAGCCCTCCCCAGAGAGCCCTCCTCTCCTGCGCCCAGGCCACCCGGTCTCTGCGGCCGCCCTTCGCTGGGGGGAGACCTGCCTCCGTGCTCAGCGAGAGCGCGGGGACAGCCGGCGGCGTCTCGCCCACGCAGGCCGCGCTCGGCCAAAAGCAGGAGCTATTTCTGGAGAGCAGCTTCTCCCGGAGCAGCAGCGGCGGCGGCAGAACCGGGGTGACCACTGACCGCAAAAGAACCAGAAGTGCAAAGCCCTGGTGTTTCGAGCGCAAAGGGAGGTTCCCCAGCCTCCCCAGCCGGGGAGGACGGGCGACATCCTTGCAAAGATCAGAGAGGACTCTGCAGCGCCCTGCGACGCGAGGCCCCCAGAGGAGCGCAAAAGGCTATTTCAATAAAACTGTAAACACGCCAGATCCGCTGTTGCTGCAGAGCCCCGTGAAATCGGTGATTTCTGAGCAGAGTTCAGCTGGAGAGCGCTGGTGCTATAAAAAGCAAAGTGACTTTGGGCTTTGACGCTTCCTCCTGACACACAAAAAGGTGATTTGTGATTCAAAAGATGAGGAATTTATCATCAAAAGGAGCTGGGACAGAGCTCAGTGTTTACACATGGAAGAACAAGACAGGCACCGAGCGCAGATATATTTATACCCATCCATTAGTAAAAGAAGCCAAGTCAACCATACCTTTGTGCTAAAGTTAGAGCACGGCGCTCAGCATGTCCTTAAAAAGGCAAGAAAGTTTCCGCAAACTGGGACAGCTGTTCCCGGGGCCGTCTCTGCTCATCCCTGGCACGGGCAGGAGCTCCCGGCATCGGCACGCTGCAGCGGGATAGGAGCCAAACGAGGCTTCTCCAGCGAGAAGGCTGGCTCCTAGAGTCTGGTCACAGGCTGGTGACCACAGCACCTCGGGAGCCAAACATTCCCTGCTCCACCTTTGGAGACCTGCAGAAGACAATTGCCTCTTCCCAGAAACAAAAATTCCTCCAGTTTTCATTCCAGCACCCTCTTTGCTTCCCTCATCACAGGGCTCCCACCAGGAGCCCTGACCTCTGCTGCAGGAGAAGAGGTGAGGACATGCTGGTTGCAGCACCCTCAGGCCAGCCCTGTGGATGAGGGCTTGGTCTCCATCAGCCAGCAGAGGGAAGGGGAGCAGCACCCAAGGGTTAGAGGTTTGGGCTGCTGCTGAAGGATCAGTGCGAGCCGAGGACAAACAGAGAGCACCCAGGACAGTAGATGGTTCACCCCCAGTGAGTGTAGCAATAGAGTTGGCCAGCACAAGTCACTGGAAGCTTCTGGATTAGGATTTGGTATTCAGAAATGCTTCGGAAATAACTAATTGCAGCAAGTCCCTACGCCCACAGGAAAGGCTGGAGTTGTCTGGCTTCACCTCCCAAGCGCTGGGACATGTTACAATGCTGCCAGGTAGGAAAGCCCTAGAGAAGTCAGATCTTTATCCCTTGCAAGGTGCTTCTAGAAAGCAAATAATTGTCCTCCTTCTCGACAAATAAACAGATGAGCTCTTGCAGTCGTTTCCCCGTTTCCCCTCTCTCCCAGCTCCAGCTCTCAAACCATGCTGGAATCTCTTCCCTAAACTGCTCCCAGCTCATCTGGAGCCGCAGGAGCCAGCACAGGACAAGCTTTGCCAGAAACGATCACGCTTCAGGCAAACCGAGAGCAACCAAAGAAAACACATCTTGTCCAAATCAAAGTTAAGTGCAAAGTTGCATTTTTTCTTTTCCACACCCCAGTGAAACAGCCAAAAGCGATGACCAACCCCAGCCCACGCAGAGGAGACAGGGCACAGGCAGTGGCACAGGAGGCCACAGGTCACCTCTCACCTCCCAGGACCCGGTGAAGTTGGCACTCCAGAAGGTGTTTCATCTCCAAGCTCATGCTGAAGATGCTGCAGTTGGATGAACTTGACTGACCTTTGAGCAAGATATGGGAGTAGTTGACCTCCACATGTCTCTTCCAACCCAAATTATTCTAGGACTTTGTGATTTTTGTACAAAGACAGAAAGAAAGCACACAAATAACCCTCCCTCCCACACCAGCTGCTAAGCCCTCCTATCAGAGGGATGCCCAATGACCATCCCTAAACCAGTAGAGTCAATACAGGTCAGCCCCGCCACTGGCACAGGGATCAGAGCTTCTTCCCGGGCTTTTGGGCTCAAATTCTTGATGCAGCTTGTCAGTGCCAGGCAGACACAGCCTTCGCAGTCACATTAGCCTCACCCTTGACTTCTGCAAATACAATTTGAGTTCAGAAATTATTTCAACATGATCCAAACAACACTTTCCAGCAAATGCTGTAATTACTGACCAAGTCCCCTCTGCACAGCTGCCAAGCACAGCCATGTGGCACACGGGGACTCGTGCTCTGTGACCATGTTGGTGGACCTCAGGCTGCCACCAAGCCCGGTGGCCCAGAGCCCACATCCAGGGTGTTTTCAAACCCTCTTCTGAGTTACTTCCAGACGTGACAGTGGCATCCTTTGCCCTCAGTGGATGCTGCCTGCACACGCTGCTACGTGCGGTGGTTTGCAATGAGCTACGCCTAACTAACACGATTAGTCTATTATTTATTAAAATTATTTCTAGCTTATAGAAAGAGAATGTATTAATTCGGGAGCATTCGTTTCCTTGGACAACTTGCAGTCAAAGAACCTATACTGGCTTCCACGGACGAGCTCTACTTTTGCTAACCCCTGGTTGAGCAACGCAATTATCACAGAATCACCTAGGTTGGAAGGGACCTTTTAAGATCATCTAGTCCAACCAATAATATCACAACACTTTTAATGACTTATTAGGGAATTCCAGGATGGGCCGTTTTATGGCTTTGCCTTGAAATGAAGGTAGGCTGGAAGACCTAGAGCACCTCTGCTGCACTTTTGAAGCGTGCCTCTGTATCGCCTTCCTCCCAGCACAGCGGAGCTTCATTTCAAGAGCTCTCCCGGTCTCACCGATGCAGAATCCCTTGGAACCAGCTCTTCCGCAACAATTATTCATTCAGCCCTGATTTCCAGGCATCTAATTTTAGTAGTTACTGTTGAACATCCTCTTTTGAGTTATTGTTAGAACGAAATGAGGATCATCTGACAGGAACACACTGCAGCTCCTCGGTAAATACTGGGAAGGAATGCTGAAGGAGCTCGCGCCCCTTCTGGCATCATTATCGACAATCCCACCACCCGGGGACACACCTTATCCCACTCCTTTTTGTTTCCTGGTACCTTGCATTTCCAAAAGCAATACGAGAATCCTGTGCTGGCCTCAACTGTACTTGGCATATTTCGCTGTATCATTTCACTCAGTTATCAGTTTCCATAATTACTTGCAAATTTGCCACTGGGATTTTATTATTTTTTATTTTTAGGATCATTTCAGCGGAAAAGGCATCTGATTATATGGATACATATTTGCATGACAACTTTCACTTGAGGACCTCTAAGCACTTCATAGAATATGAATGAATTTCTGCTTGTCTGCAGCGATACTCCTTTTACAGGCAGGACAACAGGAGCAGTGATTAAAAGACATGTCCAAACTCCCAGAGGAAATTTATGCCGAGCACAGGAACAGCAGCTTCCAGTTGTGTGCGTTAACTATTAAACCTGTGCTAACACAGACAGCGGGAGGTTGGCTACACAGGCATTAAAGAAAATGCTGATACCCTAATTTGAAATGGCTGTCTCTCCTTCCACTAACAGGTTCAAAAACAGATTAGGCTTGGAATCTGAAAAAAAAAAAATAAAAATTAAAAAAAAGGAAAGACTCCCTATCAAATACACAATAAGTGGCCCTTTTCTGCTAAATAAGCAGCAATGGGCAACGATGGCAGGGAAAGGCCAGGGGTTATGGAGAGCTCGATGTGTGAACTGGGATTGAGCTGGGATTTTGCCAGCATGACTTGCCAAGGCTTCACCCTTTCTCGCTGCTAAGAAGATCCTATCTCCAGCTTCATCCTTCAAACCAGCTTCCCCTTCTTTGTGTTTTACCTGCCAGGGAGATGCACCAGCGAAACTCATCCAGATGCACTGAAAAACAGACAACACACGGGAGCCAGCAGACTGGTGTTTCTCTCTTTTTATTTAAAAACAGTGCTTCATTACCATTTGCAAAGGGTTAGGAAGGGTTTCCCCCCTTGCTTAGAGTTTATAAAAGCCAGCAACATGATCAATAATTTATACACATGGATAGTAATACAAAAAAAAGGAATAAAAGCTAAAGATCTAACTACTCCGACCTTCACAATTCCAGCTACTTGATAATAATAGGAATAACCCAATGAATACTGTATGGTCTGAAAGCTACTATACAATATGATACTTAACGAGGGAGGGCGGGAAGTTAGAGGCTGTCACAAAGCCCTGGGATGCAGATACTGCTTCTCCAGAGTCAGCAGGGAAATGGGACCCTGGGCAAGCGGCTCGGGCGTCCTAGGAAATGATCCAGGGGAAGGGAACGCGCCCCACTCGGAACACGTCCCGTTCCCCGGCGGTACCTGGCAATGGGAGGTGCTGGGGAGACCGCGTGAAGGGGCAAGTCCGTCGCTGCCATTGGAGGTGCTGCGGCAATTCAGCCTCGCACTGAAAAGCTCCAAGTCTCAAGTAGATCAGCCTGTGAGGTCAGTAAAATACTCCACCAGCTCCGTTATCGCTCTACAGCCCTGGTTCTCATTCGCTATCAGCCCCAGGTTTTAGCTCCAGCTATTTACAAGCAGGATTTATCATATAAAAAAAAAAAAAAAAAAAAGGAAAAAAACCCAAAACCAAATCATATCCCCTGGGGTAAAAGAGGATTATTTCGTCACTTGATAATGCAGCCAAATCAAGCTGCCAAAACTACAACACGCGCACACACAAAATACTGTGAACAGAAAAAAATTAGAAAAACATGACCAAAACTGAGACTACTTATGTGGGAGGCCTGATTTCTGTAATGAATTCACTCCTCGGGGAAGCAACAAGCCCCTCTACCAGCAGAGAACTGGGAATCTGGCAAGAGATTTATTGACCCACTTTGGAGGAACAACAACAACAACAACAAAAATATATAAAAAAAGAAAAACCATTCCTAATATTAACTGGCATTTTGCTGGCTGCCAGCTAAACCAATATTCGGGTGGACGGCTTTAGACACCAGCAATCTCCTGGCGAAATCAGGCAAGGTTTTTGGCTGATGCGTTTTTTGCTCCACCACGAGTGGAGAGGCAGCGCGGGCAGCTTGTCTCCTACACAAGCCTGGAGCCAGCTGAAAACTGCCACCCAGAGAGGACAACCGCTGTCAGCACTTTCAACCACTGGCAAGAAGTTGCCTTCCAGGGCTAGCAGTGGCAACGGAGACGGGACTCGGACACCCCACGTCCCGCCAAGGCTGCCATCGATGCCCACACTGCAGAGGGACGGGGTCTATCCTGCCAACTCCTGGCTAGAGCAAAGCATACCGGGGAGAAACCCCAGAGCCTACTTGAAAAGGGCCCCATTTCACACTCTGGCTATCAGACTCCTGCTGGCCTTGTTGACTGGAGTTTTCACTGTAGAAGTTTACTGGGGTTGGAGGGTGGAGAGGGCAATCAGTAAGGTGGGGGTGGAGGGAAGGGGCTTTTCAGACATTAACATCACCAAAAATAGTGTTTTATGCAACAAAGAATCAAGTCTCACTGGTGTATACTACAAAATGTTTGACATTTTCCAAGAGCATGACAAAATAAAAACACGAAGAAGATTACATTGGATGCTCATCTTGTTCACTAGGTTGTTTGTTTGTTTGTTTTTTCCTCCCCTCCCTCCCCCCCTCCTATTTTAAAACAGTGCAAACAGGTAACATACTTTAAAAATCACCCCTCTGCACCAGGGACAGCATCCCCCCCGACCCTGCCAGGCTGGAGGGTGACAGGCTGCCTGCCACGCTGCCCGCACGCTTTCCCTTTGGAGCTAGACTCAGCAAAAGCGCTCCCCAGAGCTGTCGTTTGGTTTTCCCTTTATTGAATTCCTAAGCGCTCCCCCAAACCTGTTCTCCACTTGCCTCCTTCTTTGGGGCTGGGATGGGAAGCTACAGACAGGGATGGGTTGGGGAAAAACATGGGTAGGAACCGGGAGGCTCTGCTTTCTATTCCCTGCTGCCGAAGCTCCGGGTGCTGGAATGGAAACCCCAGCAGCCAGAGTCTCTCTTCAGGCAAGGAAATGGTTTCAATTAACCGTTTTCACAACTGGTGCTGAAGCCAGCTGTTCAGATAACCCTCCTCAACTCTCGCTGCGCACTTCATGTCCACAGATCTCAAGACGGGCGAGAAGAGGGGATAAACTTCCACTTCACTTTAGGGACGGGAAAGCGAGTTCTAGAGCAGCGACATGACTGCTCCTTGATGACCCTTTGAGGATCACAGAGCCCTGACCAAAACACAGGTCTCCGACTCCTGAGCTAGCACTCTCTCTCGGGCACTGAAACAGCCAAGCCACAGCTAATTTAAAAACATGGCTTTGTCTATCTGAACTCATGACACAGGATCCACGTGACTGCTTAACCTGGAAATAGCTGGCTATCGCAGGCTTGTGCTGACCTCCCCGTTGTCTCCAGGTCCCGTCATGGCTTTTCTCAGAAAAGCCAACCCACCCGCAACAGTGCAGCCTCCCTGGCGCCGGGGCAGCGACAACCGTTTGTTAACGTGCTGGGCACCAATATAGCATACTCTCTACTGGTATAACTTATTCCCAGTAGAAGTCATCTTTGTACCAGCACGACGGTACCCACAAGGAAAGATACATCAGCACATTAAATAAATCAACTCTTCGATCCAAAATTTTACCAGTATAATATCATGTGCTGGCCAGACCTATTGCAAGACAGTACAAACAGCAACACTTTAAAGAAACATCTTTTCCTCTCCATCAAGAGGAATCCCAGATGCCACCAGACGAGGTGGTGACAAACAGCAAGCTATTTGCCAGGCTGCCCGGGCGGTTTCCCTTGGAAAGCCAAACCCCGCTTTGCGAGGGACCTGTGACTGCAGACCCATCTCGGGGACAAGCACTAGCTGCCGTCAGTCAAATAAGCCAGGGCCCAGTTTAATTCATTAAGTGTAATTCATTTTGCATAGGGAGAGATATAGGCTTTGTCCTCACTTCTTCAGAAGATGGATATAGCCACAGCTTGGCTACTCTGAACACATCTCAAGCCAGTTCATAACACATCTGAGTGAAACCAGAGCTGTTGTTTGCCAAGAGGCAAGGAAAGGCTGAAGAGCTCTCCCCGCCACGGCACAACACTCACTCGAGAAACCTCGCTGCAAAATTCCAGCTGGTGTGCAAGTTTTTGGGAGGTCTGGTGCTCCGGAGACCTGGAACCAGTGAGCTACCTCCAGCCCCCAGCCGTGCGAGCCTCCCGGCATCCCCTCTGCAGCCCACGGCTGAGAGCAGGGAGCTGGGCTACCAGCGAGCTGCCTCAGCAGGGATCTTGCAGCATTAACTACGGAGCCGAGGAGACACCGGCTGGTTAATGCACCGGAGGAGCCCGGCAGGGAACGACTGGAGCAGGCCGGGCTCGGATACAAGAGGAATCAGGCTGGATGGTCTAGAGCAGGTATTACTCGGAGATCATACTGCAGGGGACCACGGCCCCGCAAAGGTTGGGCGCTTCTGCACTAAACCCCTCAACTCCTAATATACTCGGGCGGGCTGAAGCTGCCATGCATAGACTCTGCTCGGAGGCAGAAATGGGGCTGGCCTCCCTACTCCCAGAGAGGCCAAGTGGTGGTGGGGGGGAAAGGGAGTAGGGACTGCAGGGGACATTGCCAGGGCAGGGGAGGGCACTAAGGGAGGGAGAGCCCAGCTTTTCGGGAGCTGCAGTCAGAACCAGCTGAACTGAAAGGTAGGGAAGGGGCAGAGGGGCGAGCAGCTGCCCCCGGCAGGCTCTGCGAGCTGCTCTCCTCTCACTCGAAGCCTGCAAGACCTGCTCCATGAGGAACCGCCTGCGGGCAAGGGAAGGGATGTCCTCACTCAGCCCCTCCATCCCACAGGTGGGTAGAACAAGTCCAGTAGAGGCTTTTGCTGCATCTCAGCTCCACAAGTCCCCTGGCTGCCCTGTGGTGGAAATGCCTCCCCTTGAATTATGACTATTTCTACCACAAATCCTCCCTCCCCTATCCCAACTCAGTAAAAGCCCCCAAGCACCCCAAGTCCCCCTCATTTCCTAGATTTTGTGAAAGCCCCGACACCCTGTTCCCCCCTCCCCATTTTCAAGCTAATTAAAATATTTATATACAAACAACAAAAAAATTGTCATAACAGCAACAAACCAAACTTTGGCTTGAAAAAAAAAAAGTTAAAAACCAACAATAAAACCAGAAAAAAATAATAATAAAAGGTGGCCAACAGGCTGGCAGTTTGGTGTCCCCTTTTCTAGCTATTCCTCCAGAGAATCAATAGCTTCAGGGTCTCTAGCTTAACTAATGGCTTCCCCATTCCTCCCATTTGAGGTGCCACCTCTCTGCTGCACACAGAGAGGCTACAAATATCGCTGGGGAAGAGCAAAAAAAAAAAAAAAGCGTGGTTACATGTGGCTGGGCCACAACACCTCCCTGGGAGCTCTGCTGGTTGACATTGCTTAGTGTTAAACGCAGGAGGTTTCCTATTCCACTGTCAGCGGTGGATGGAGAAGCAGGTATACGACAGGAGTTGGACGGGCTCCACCAACAAACCCAGGCTCCCAGCAGCCCTTCTGGGGATAGTGAGCTCACCCCAGTACCAACTGAGGGAGTCGAGGCAGCCTAATAAAACCCTGCTTCTGCACCTCTCTCACACATAGTAAGAGACCCTGCCTCTGAGCACTGGGGTTACTGGGGGCGCTCAAGGAGCCAGCAGCTGAGCGGGGAGGTCTGGAGAGCAGCAACTCCCCATCACAGTACAGCTCGTGTGGTCATCTAAAACGCTGACTTTGAAACACAGCGAAATCACTGTACATGACAGCATAAGGGAGGCAGTGTGGGAGTTGCGGAGCCCTCCCCTAAATCATCTCTCTGCTTCCAAATCGCTTAATATGTAGTGTCTATATGGACTCAGCAGACCAGGTGCACAACTTTCTATGAGAGGCTGGGCAAAACAGACCCAGGGGCTCCAACGCAACTATGTAAGGGCCTGAAATAGCTTGTGGTGGGAAGTTCCTATGAACTCAGAGCTTGCACAAACTCCTTCTGCCTTCCCTTGAACTCCCGACTGAACCAAAACTACTTCAGGATCACGTTTAGATATAAAAGACCCTCTTCCCCTACACAATCCCACACGCTTGCCCCTCGCCTCAGCAGCTTATACATGACTTGTTTTTCCTCACTCATGTTATTTGAAAGAGATTACTTGCAGAAGTGCCTAAGCAGCTCAGGATGAACACAAGAGACCTTGCACGCTGGATCTCTGAGCGCCCAAGCACTGCACGATTTTTCAGCTAGCTTTCTTTCGCTGCAAGTTTAACCACTTGCTGTCTGCAACACAGGTACTCTGTGTGATGCTGCACTGCATCTGCCACTCCTCGAAGAAAGAAAGAGGAGGAAAGGGACAGCAAGGGAGAAATATCTTGAAAAGGAGGAAGGAAAACTAAGATAATTACAGCCATCAGCAGTGGACAATAGTCAGCTAGAATAAGTTGTGTGGGGTGGGTAAGACCGTCCTCATCAAAAAACTCCTTTCAAAGTCTTGTCCCCTGTACAGCATGTAACAGCCAAAGTCTTTGGGCAGGTTAAGGAAATCTTCTCTTGCCAAGTCTAAAATCCTGACACTGCTGAAACTGTCCCAAATCTGTGCGCATCAGATGGTGATAAAAACGAGGAAAGTCTCCGCATTTCCCCCAATTTCAAATGTAAATGACTATTTCCCACCAGCATTAAGGTCCCAGCCACAGCCAAAGAGTGTTTCCTTCTGTAGACCAGAAACATGGCAGGTGGAGACTTCTCCCTCGCATCCTCCTGTCTCACAGACACCAAGCACCAGACCCAGGGAAGTAACTGTCTGCGTGTTCCTGATTAATCACATGGTATAGGTTTCTAACAGCTTTCCTTATCGCTAATCGCCTTTTCCGTGATTGGTAGGATAAGCTATGCACCAACATACAGACACGGAAATGCATTATTTTTACCACAGTTAAAAAAACCCCAAAAATGAAAACAAAAAACAAAAAAATGCACAATCTTTGGAACAAAAGAATTAAAGGCAGAAATTTAAAGGAAAAAAAAAATACATATTCAAAGAACATAGTGAGGTATAAAAAAGTATTTTCTCTTTTGTTTTTTGTTTTTCCTCCTCGTCTTGCTATAGAGTTCCTCTACTAGTAAATATTGCAATAGCCAGGCCTCATGAACTGGGGGGGCTGTCCCACTTGCAGGGGGCTCACGTCACTTCAGTAGGGGGCAAATCGGCTGTAGCCACCTCGGTATAAACTCGCCTGTAGAAATTAAATGAGAGAAGAAGAGGTTGTTAGGAGGTCAACTGTGAAGAAACACTTGGGACAGCACCCGAATCCTCTCAGAAGAGCTAATGGATATGTCCTGGGACCGACCCACCACCATCAGCACCTCTAAGAAGCAAGAGAGGAGAACCTTGCCTGCAGAACCAAAGACATGGCTCAGGAGAACATGCTCACGGCCAGCCAGCTGCAGGTGAAATTTGGCAAGTCTCAGCTGAAGAGATTTCAGTACCAGAGATGGGACTCATGAGTCCTCATCTCTGAGCCAGTTATCTAGGCTGTCTTTATGGATAGCAGAAACAAGGACTTCTAGGATGCTCTTCACCTCACCTTAAGGTAAAGGTCTAAAACAGACACAATGACCTGGCATCCTAGAAGTATCTGCTTTTCCTTCATCGACCCTAAAGAGAATCCACATGATGAGCTGAGGCTCAAACAGAGGTGCTACACTGCAGATATCTATATTTAGGTATGTTTTTCTCTGAATACATTTGCATTCCAGCCTTTGCAACAGATACTGCGCTGGCTAGAAGCAGATGGGCAAATGTGTTTTCAGCAAGCTGCTCCACTCCCCTCCAATGCCAGCATACCTCATTCCTGCACTTGTGTAACTATTGCTGGCAGGCGGGACACCACATCCTTCCACTAGTGGAAGAACAAACCAAGTGGAGCAGCTTTGCTGCAAGATGTTATGAGAACAACTTACTCTTTTGTTTCCTAGAACTGATTTCTCAACATGCAACATGGCAAGAAAGGGTGTCTTGCGTCTCTAACTATTGCTGATTTTTGCTCTATATATCACCTTGACACAGTTCTACTGATTCACCAACAATGTTCTGTCCCCTGGCATTTCAGGTCATTTATCTACCATCTCCTTTGTCCTAGGTATTGTGCAAGATCAAGTAATAACTGGTCTCCTACAACCTGGCTCCTCTCCTACTGCACACACACAAACATATGAATGCAGAACTGGGAAGTCGGCACGGCAGCTAAGGGCCTCCTCCCTCAGCAAAAAAGTTTTTCTGGGTGAAGTTTCATTACCTGATACCCAGTGAACAGCTGTTCCCCAAGCTGGAAAATGAGAAACAGCACAAGAAAGAAAATCCCACTTACCACAGCGCCAACTCCGTAGCTAGCGGCAGGGGCAAGGGCATGGTAAGGATCTGCTGTGTACACCCTGCCATAACTGAAGAGAGGGAGAAAAGATACAAAAAAAAAAAAAAAAAAAGTCACTTTGGAGGGGCAGAGAAACAGCTTCTGACCACAGGCAATAGAAGAAGCAGCATGCCCTTCTACACATATGTATGCATACATGCACACACATGCACGCAGGCAGCCCCTCTTCAGAGAGATCCTACGGGCATGCTGCCATGCATCGTATGAGATGGGCGAGAGAACAGCCTGCAAGGAGGAATGTGGCAGAAGCCATGAGCTTGACCTGTAGGAAAGAGGTCAGCGCCTTTGACATGACAGCTAGTGCACCCCTTACCTCACGTGATGCAATTTGGGAAGAGAGTGACTGCTGGCACTAACGCTACTGGCACGGTAACAGCTGCTAAATGGAAAGCAGCGAGGGGCTCTCCAGAATGAAAAGGGAGTATAAACTTTAATGGTCTCGCATGCGCTAGGATTATAACCCGGCCTCACTGCACAGGAAATGAAAAATCTTAAGGCAAGCACTCCGATGACAATAATCCTTTATATCTATATAGAGTTGTATGTTAAAGCATCCTAGAGTACTGTTTGAGCTGAGTAATTTTTACTTTACGGATGGGGAGAGAAAGGCACCCAGTGATTAAACAACCTGCCCAGAGCCACACAAGCAAGGAGCTGGCGAGGCAAGCCAGGTCTTTTGACTCCGAGGCCGTAACCACACTGCCTCCTTTGTGCGGAGAATCACAAGGACAGGGAAGAGGCCAGGATTCGTGCCAGCTCACAAACACCGGAGGGCAACGCTGCCCGGGAGCAGAGAGACAGACCGTGCATTCAAGTCTTTCATGTTGGGCTGTGCATGCAGGTGTGCGTGTGCCAGTGCAAGTGAGACAAAGAAACGGGGAGAGAAGTCGAAGAACTGTAATGGATCAATGGCTCCTGGAATCCCTGAGCACAGCAAGCTAGCCCCCGGGGACGCCTCCCCCTTACATACCCATCGCTGTAAGCTGCTGCAGCGGCTGCAGCGGCCGTGGCTGCTGTTGCAGTAGCAGGCTGTGCATATCTGTAGGCTGCGTATCCACCCTGCAGGAGAGAAGAGAACTGACTTTACAGATACCTGTCCACCCACGCAGAGCATTAAAAAAAAACCAAAAATTAAAAAAAAGTCACACACATCACAAGGAGAGGAAGTGTTTCAAACTGCATCAGCTCCCATGTCATGTTTATCGCAAGCATCACCCATTAACTCGTGTGTATTCCTTTTTTCAGAAGGACCAGGGAGACTCTTCCATTACCCCATTGTTTAGCAGAAGGAATAAACTAAGGCAAGCCTTAGAAAATTAAATTTGGCATGGAAGTACTGAAAACCAGAGGAGAGCTCAAATCTTGCATAAAACGTAATTTTTATGTCCCCTTCCTCTTAAGCTGGGGAAATCAGAAGTAGGAACTTTCTGCGAAGTGTTTATTTTAGAAAGGGGACCATTCTGAGAAATTCCTGCTTTTTTTCCCCTCTTCTAACTCTTTAAGCCTGGGAAACCCAAAAGGCTAGAATTTAATTTGGTCCACATGCATAAAAGTACCGATAGCCAGAAAAGCCAAAAAGCAATCAGGAAAAGACAGCCAGTGAAGACAACCTCTGGTAGTCTCAGGGCTGGCAACAGTCAAATTGACAGAGGTACAAACCAGACCATTCTTCCATCTCTCTGTGTAAGAAGGAAACAGGTCAGGGAAACTTATGCCAGAACAGTCTGTATTGCTGCTGTGTTTCTGCCCACACCGCACACCTGTAGTAAAGGTCTTCCAGATGCTTACACTGATAAGAGGTAGTTACTAAAAACATAGTTAGAGCTGGGTTGGCAAAATGTGAATCCTGACCCAATGGAAGACCCGTGGGTCTCCTCCTGGAACTCCCACAAGGAGCTCCTGGAGTAGAGGGAGAACTGGCTCAGACAGGCAGCTCTGGACACCCTGCAGTAATGAAGGACGGAGACCACCTTTTGGACCAGGGATAAAGGTTTCATGGGCAGACAGCAAAGAGGCTCTGAAGCCCAGGTTAGATCTTTATTGTACATTTCTGAACACATTTTAGTTAACTTAGGGAGGGCAATGGTAAATGAACCATGGCTTTGCTAGAAATACAATGAGCCATAAATAACATCAGAAAATTCCAGACTGCTTCTGGCTTTTTTTTTTTTTTCTCCAACTGATATTTCAGAAGTTGAAGGACCATAAGGCAGACTTACGCTCTTCACCTCCAGAATCAGCTCAACATACCTCTACCACTTCTTCCCTATAGATCTCTCGCATATATCTAACTAAGAGTACAAGATCAGCTCCACTACAGGACTGTCTGTTTGCTCAGCAGTGTTCAGTTTTGGACTAGATAGCTTTTAAATTAGAAGGAGTGATTTCAAATTAATTTTGATTGCTTTTGTGGGGCCTGTGTTAGCCCCACGAAGGCTAACGTGCTAGCCGAAACACACGTAGGGAGCCCCTTCAATCTTCTGGCTAATAGAAGAAAGCAACACAGAACTACACCTCTGGAACATGACCACATTGCCTGAAAGAGATGTCATGTTACAACTTTGCCCTTTTAATCACATCTAGCTCTTTCAGTCCCTGCATTTTGGATTTACCATTTGGGGAGGTGTAGCTTGGTTTTAGCATGCTACCATTGCACCACCATTACTCCCACCTCCAAAACACGACAGAGAAAGAGAGTAACGAGGTACAGCCTTAATCCAAATCAAACCTTCATCAACCTCACTAAATTAGGACAAAACTTCATACCAATGTCATTGTGGTATTCCCTTAAGTTTACGAACTTCCTGAACTCTTGATGGGGTCTGTCACTTGGGCACAGTGTATGGGACATTTTTGCCTGGCAGAACCCTCCCTCAGGGCAGCCAGCTTCAGCATTCACCCAGATTTCTCCCCACTCTGCCCCACACTTGCCAGCCACATTTCAGATCAGAAGCCATTTCAAATGTGCCTGGCACATACTCTGAACATGACAGTGAGATGCAGTTTGAAACCAAAAAGGGTTATCATGTAATTCTCTTAATTCATGTCTCTCATAAAGGAAAACAAAACCAAACCAAAACAAAACAAAATAAAAAGAAGAAGAAAAGAAAAGAAGGGTTGGAATCAGGTGTGGGAGGGGAATGGCGTAACATTTATTAATCAAAATTAAAAACTAAGCATGCTGACATCTGGAGCTAGAACAACCAGCAAAGTCACCACGTTCAGACTCATATTGGCTAGTTCTATCCATCCCAGCATTCTCTTGGGACAGCAGTTCGCCCTAGGCTCTACCACAAGCTCAGTGAAGTACACAGCCTCAAGTACTAGAGCGTGCAGCCACAACAACCTGCTATTACGGAAACAGTCAGTCACCACTGGAGTTAACATTCCAACCTTAACGGACTCCCGCAGCCTCCCACCCTCGCCCCCCGGAATGGCTCCCACCCTAGCCCTGTCCCACACCACAATGTTAATAATTATAACAAGCAATAACCCATCTGTTATATCAGAGAAGGGAACAGAGACTCCACTGAGAGATTTAGAGCGGGATGTTAACATTTCTTCAGTCAACTGCACAACAAACAAAAAAAACAGGAGAAATAATTCATTGGAGAAATGAAGTTAAGAAATAGCTGACATGTGTATTGCTTTTTAACCATGCACTGATGCAAAATTGAAGCTACTGTTAATTTAAAAAAAAAAAAAAGTCACAGGATAGAGGTACACACGCACGGGCAGACCTGCTCAGTTCAAAGCAGTCTGGCAAATTCTACTTGCGTGTACTTCAAATAAAACCAAAAATGGGGATTATAATGGCCATGGTACGTTCCTGTCATAGGAGCAATGAGTGTGGACAGCTGGGGAACTTCTGACACGGGGATGTACTTAGCATGACCAGCAGGTCCAAATACACCAAAACAGGGTGAAGGAAGGAGAAGGAAACTTGTGACTATTACTTGTTATTTCGCAATTGCTTTCACCAAGCTCTGGGACCAGTACAGAGCAAAGGAGACACTGTGCAGGTTGTCTTACCCAGCTGATGCTCCTGTTCTCAATAACTCAGGACCCACCTATAATTCCATCAGTGCACCTAAAGCCCTGCTCAGCTTGTCCAATGCACCAGTTATTTTCTCCTGCTGTTCACACACAACTTTAACTGGTATGCAGAGCTCATCCATAACCTTAGCTACACGGTCCTACCACCCTTAGTGGCTTCTGATGCCCCTCACTTCACATACTCTAGTAAATATAAACTATAACAGAGTAGAGCATCTTCAACAAACATGAACAATTGTGTTTCCTAAGAAAAGAAAAATGATAGTAATAATTTAAAAAAAAAAAAAAAAAAAAAAAGGCCCTTACTAGCTGCACCACACTCCTCCAGTGCCCCAGCCAAACTGCAACAGAAAACAGCATCGAGTGGCATAGTACCTGAAACCCAGGACAGCCATGCAAACTCCCACTCCATCTATTGAAGTCATTTCACAGGGACAGGTTCCATCTAGGTTCGGTTTTTAAAATCTTTAGCCTTGTCTCAAAAGAGACGAGGGTGGCTGAGCTTCTTTGTGAAGATGTTAAGTTAGAGGCGTTTTTATCAAAGGGACAGTTTAAACACTGCCTCGACAAAGAAATAGGAGAACTAAGGAAAAGGCTTATGCATTTTTACTGGGCAGTAACAACCAAAGGGACCATCTAAATCAAGAATGGACTTGTCTGGTACGGTCTTTTGGACTGTCTGGGGAACATGTGAGAGATTAACACAATCCTAAACGTTGCTTATCTTAATTCAAGTTCTCTTTCTCTGGGTATCCTGTCAGTGTTACTGGGGCTAAACCCCTTTCTCCATGTGAGTGTGTAGCACTTGAGCCTATAGAGCTCAACTGTCAAATGACTGTATTTGCTCAGGTATTCACGAAAGCCCAAATTTAAAATGACTCTTCTGTGATGTTATCATCCTTGGCTCATCAGTGAAGCAAGACAATATGTATTTTTTAATTCCTCCTTTAAAATTAGATGATAGCTTTTTCAATATTGTCACATATTCCCATAAATAACACAAACATGACAAAACAACACATACAGGAAGCTGCAATCCTAACTAAAGCAGCATTCCAATTACTGAGCATGTTAATGTAGATAAATGAGCACTTTAAGACCATACAGTTCAGCTCAAAATAAGTCCATCTTCTCTTCCACTCTTCACATCCATAAGGTGATCAATCCAACGAGAACTTGAGGAACTACAACTTACTATGTATACAGTGTATCCTATGGTATAATCCTCCCTTTTCTCTTTCCCTTGTTGCCTTGGACAGGCGTACAAAGTGTGTTGCTGACCCTCTTTACTCCAAAGAGCCCTTATGCCACTAAAACACAAGCGTTCCCATACCCCTGGAGAAAAGTGTAACTCATGGTACCAGTTAGATATGTTTGAACACCTGCCAGGCTTAGGCAGCGAGCCTGATTTTACGATCTTTTATTTGTTGTATCTCAAATGTGTCTTCTCCACCCCCAAAACTGCCCTAAAACAGAAGTTAAGAAGCAGAAAGGGCAAGAACCATTTCCAGTATTTCTGTATTAGAAGGGTGGCATATGTGCACCAGGAATGAGCATGAATGAATTAAAAGAGGTGACAGGACAACAGCGTCCATTGCAGCAGGTGCTTCTACATGGTAATGGGACAAGCATGACCTTGTTAACCCTTCCATTAAATTTATATTATTTTTTTGTTTGAATGAAATGCCACTCTGTGTGAAATCTGGACACACGCCACCCTGCTACAGCGGGGGCTCGGATCACACGTGAGTCTGCGCTGCCCTAAAAAAGCCTCTGTTCCCATCTCTAATGTGGTGCTGGAATGGTTAGTATAATTCAGTTTTTTCCACTGCAATCCACAATCTGATCGGTTGGCAGGTCACACTGGCACTCCTACCTGAGGTATTTTAGCGCTAATGATTGGTTCCTGTAAGACTATTCTATAACAGAACACAGGAAGAGCAGTTCAAAAAAACACAGCTGTGGAAAGAAACAATCATACAAACAGCCCGCGGCAGGGCTCACCAGCCTTTTCTTTCCAGTGGATGCAAGCACGCTTTTCACAGGCAGCAGCGGTCTTCGCACGGGTGGGTTTGTTTGGGTTCCCCCCCCGCCACCCAGATTGATCCCATTGTAGAAGAAAGATAACCTTTCTTATGATCCAAAATGAAGCCCTCTGCATCCTGGGGGCAGGTTGTTTTATGAATTCAGGTGTCTTGCCAGAGTGAGACGCATCCAACAAGAAATGGAATGCCTTCTTCACAGAAGAAATGGCTAGCAGGATGGTTGCCCCAGGAGAGAAAAAAGGAGTGAGGAAGAGGAGGAATAGGAAAATGAGAAATTGGTGCATAACATGTATGCAGAAAAAGCAGCCCAAACTTGGGACAGTTCCCCTTCATCTTACCTACCACCAACCATTCCCTGACAGCTCAGTTCCTTTCCACCCCTTCCTTGACACGACACAACCCCACAGACTCAGAAGACCTAAGGGAACCTAAGTTCAACTTTCCTCCCAGTCCTAACTGAAGTATCCTCTGCCACCCCTTCCACAATCGGGACAAGCCTTTCACAGCAACCAGAGGGATGTAAGCACTGCAGTGAAAAGCACGACAAATCAGTGGGGCACAGAGACACTGTTACCGTTCCACCTGTGCCAAGAAAATTGTTTGGAAGCGTAACTTCATCTTTGGATTATGATTAATTTTTCCCGAGCTCCATTGGAGGGCTCTGAGCAGCAATTAACATAGCAAAAAGCACAACCATTTACCTTGATGAGTCCCATCATCTTAGTTTCTGACAGTGAGACCACAGCCACCAACAGCAAAGTTGTCAGAAGTCCACCTAACGGTTCTAACCTGAAGTGGGGCTTGGTTTTGTGTTACATGATGCCACTGTATTGCAGCACCATACAGTTATGGGGATTCTTCATTACTGAAGTCTCTGTCCTTAAAACATGTTAAATAAGCCTCTCCTCCCCCTGCAATGGAAGCTCTGAAGGAGCTTTCTCGAAATAGGGAGTAATCCTGGCCAATCTTCCCTTTCAATATGCCAGCCTCTTAGATGCCATACTCTGAGGGAAGAGGAATTAAGCATTGCTCGTTTGCTTGCTTATTTGCTGTAGCAAAGTCAGTGCTTGGCAAAGCTGGTGTTTTCGGAGTGAGGCAGGAAAACCCAGAACCCTCTGTAGTCCTTGACAGTTTCATAAAGGAACACTTGACTAGGCAGGACTGTGCACATGATAGTATACGTAAGAATGAAGAACTGCACCCAATATCTCTGTGCTCAGAGAGCACGTCTTCCAACCGCTGTGTGTTGAGAAAAGCACCTTTACAAGGCGTGACCCTCCATGTAAGCCAACAAAATCCAAAAGCTAATTCCATCCATTATGAGTCTAACCCTAGGGTCCTCTTTATAAACATCAAGAGTAGCACCTTCAAAGGAGCGGGGATGTGAATTCCATGCTGACAACTGTGCCACTACCCAGTACAAAACTTCCCCAGCTCCAAAGAGCTATTACCTACAATACCGCGAAAGGGAGCTCTGCTAGAGCTAGGCAGGCCACAGGCTGCGATGGCAGTAGTGGACCTGAACGTTTTGGCTTTGAAGGGCGTATTCCTACCACAGCTGCGCTGCAACAGCTCCCCATCAGAGAGGAAACCGCTTTTCTCACTGGCCAGTCAGAATCCCTCCATCCACGACCTGCCTACGTATACACGGATGCCCTGGAGATCTGCAATACCGACTGGCTAGGTAGGACAAAGACAATGACAGGACAAAGTCTCCCGTGGTATCAGAACTAATTCCCAGACAGGAGGAGGCTGCCGACTTTTCTAACCGAACATCTCCACATATTTGTACTTTACAATTCCCCAAAGGGGTGAGAGAATCTAGCCTATTTAGGTACCATTTCTACCAGCAAAATGAGATGTCAGTTTTCACTCTAGCATCTCAGTCTCCATTTTTAATCAGTCCCAGTGTCTTCCCCAAAGGGATTATATCCACATCCCAGTGGCACATGAACATTTTTAAACATACAGCTCACTCAGTTTGGTATGGGCTGCACAAATCAAACCTGAAAGGGCCCCAAGAGGGGAGAGAAAAGGGAGGGTGGAGGGGGAGAAGGAAAGGGAAGGTCTGAGGCTAAACCAGTCCTGTTATTTTTATATCCAAATTATGTAAACGAGAGAAGTGTTGAGAGAAATTTTAATTCGCTAATCATCTCTCAAGTTGATTAGTAGCAGTGTGCATGTGGGGGACAGGACACCCAGTAAACTGACCCTGGCAATGATCAGGAAACCCAAAGGCTTAGGTCTTGCACCCAGGGGCAAGCGCAGTGACAGAGAAGCATGCTTGCATTCCTAAATATATAAATATATATATCCACAAGGAAGAAGAAAATTAAAGTAAATGATATTTAAAAAAAAACAAACCAAACCAAACAAACAAACCAAAAGAAAAAAAAAAAAAAGGCTGGCTTGTCAGGGGTTGGGGACGAGAAGGCTCCGGTGTGTGTACTTACATAGAGGTCAGCACCGTAAAATCCGTCCTGGTAAACCACACTGCAGAAAATCCACACAAAAACAAAACAAAACAAAAAAAAAAAACCAAAAAACAAAAAACAAAAGAACAGAAAACACATTCCGGTTATTGAGGACGGCAGCATGCACATGCGTTTTACACAGGCAGGTGATGTATGAATCCACAACCTGGGCTTTTGGCAGGAGCAAATCAGCGAGAGAATGTGTGTGCGCACGCACGCTAGACGGTTCCAAGTCATCTTCCATGGCATGCAAAAGGGGAAGGGGTGGGCAGAGGGGGAGACAGTATGCAAAGGAGAGAGGGAGGGGAACCACCATCTTGTACAATAAAAATAGACTCAAAAAGATCTGATGTCCTGAAGAAGAGAAACAAGGGTTTAGAAACCTCCACTCTGGTTATTCTCCTGGAATTATTTTATTTACCCCCTAAACACGTGGAAACATTGGCTTCATGAAGTGGGCTTGTGAAATTGAGGAGCCCCTCAGAAGGCATCCCACAGGGGCTGGAGTCACCTATGTCAGAAGCATGTTTCAGAGTTGTGTATGATTATGTATTTTGAGGTTCACAGGGCCGCATAACTTTGTTTCTGACATCCATACATCACCTGCTTTTACCCTGCACATTAGACATGCGATAAGATTTGGCTGATCACACAAGCATGCAAAGTATTATTATTCAGCATCTTAAAGAACCGATGCAACACCTCAGGAAAACAAGTCAATCAATTCTGATCAAAGTAAACACAGAGAAATGTAATTAAAAAGAAAAAACCAAAAATACCCACAATGCATTGCTTTCACAAGCAGAGATAATGAGCTAAAAAGGTTAGGTGACTGGTCCAAGGTCCAAGAATTGAAAGGTGCAGTGGGAGTCCCTGGTAGTAACAACCTATTGTGTAGCAGAGAGGAGCAACTGGAAGGGTTTCCATGGGATGGTGCTTTCTCTGCTTTAAGCCATAGTTGTCTTTCTCTCAGAACTTCAAGCAGGAAAACTGCTAAACCAGAGCCTGGGGTTCCCAAAGAGCCACTCTTACCAGAGCATTTGCTAGCGTAAGACTATGCAGCTCACTTTGGGGACAGGGGTTGGGGAAGGATGAGGAAGGAAGAGAGGGGATGCCCCCCACCCATTTGAGTTCAGCGTGTGCTTCATACTGAGGAATTTCCTCCTGCTTTGTTCTCTGAATAGCTCCACATAAACTCACTCAAGGCTTTAAAAAGCATTAGCCCCATCATCTGTGATGTTCATGGATCTGATGTGCATGACTTACCAGAAGCATTAAGGAAAAAGAAGGTATGGAACACTAGTTTTTCTTTTGATTATCATTTTTTACTCATCAGACAGAATGTGAAATGCTGCCAAGATCCTGCCACCCTCAGACACCCACCTATTGTAAGGCACGCACACACAAAAAAGCCCAGCAGATCTTGCCAAAATTCTGCATGCTATTACTAATAAAATAAAATAAATTTTAAAAAAATATGTTGCAGTGTTAGCTACTGCTTGAATAATTTAGTCTTGTTGTCTTCCCCAGGAAGAGTACACTTCATTCCCAATGGATAAAGTTACTATGGTCTCCAAGAGCGCTGGGAGCAGATATGAAGATAGAGACCCTTGTTAGAGGAAGAGGGGAGCCACTTCAGCAGGGAGAAGCAGGCCATAAGATCATGTTTGTTGAAGCTAAATTTTTACAACCACATAACAAAGAATTTGGCTCCTGGGGCAGTGACTTACATTGCTGGGTTCTCTATCTAGGACCAGGAGTGTTTTAGCAGTGATACTCCACCTGCTCCTGCAGGAAAGGCAAACGCATGACAGAGGAAGTGACTTGGTTTATGAACAGGTTAGCAGTTTTAACAGTTATTCCGAACACAATCAGCTGGATGAATATAAGCATTACCACATTGGATCAGGCCACTACTCCTGTAACTTAGAATCCTGTCAGCAAGAGATACTAGCATCAGCTCTCTGTAATAAACTGCAAGGAACATTAATAACAGGAAAGAGCAAGAATTCCTGAGTCCAAACAACAAAGTACATGTGTATCCTCCATCTCTCCTTCAGTTAGGACTTGACTGACACCGACTGCTAGGGCTGAAATTTAGCAAGGTTTATTTATACACTAGAATACCTATATCTGCGATTCTTAATGCTAGCAAAAATGGAGAGTATTCATCCAAGAACCACAGAGACCATTCTGGTTATGTAGACTGACCAGAAGCAAAAAGCAACCCAGCAGCCTATCAACTCTGTGGCATCTGCAAAAACTCCACTAGCTGAGCTTAAACACATTCATGAGAAAAAAAAAAAAAAAAATGCTTGCTTTGCAAAGCAGCCATCATGACACATGATAATTTAGGTGTACCAACAGTTGACTTTGTTGTAAAAGGAACCAAAAAACCACTCCAAGCCCCCAAAACTCTCTACTGCCTTATATCTAGTCTGACTTGTATCTTCTTTTGGCTTTGAGTCAGTGAATCCTCTATATATTTACACTCCTAGACTAAACTATTCTTTACTATGGCAAGCCTACTCTTCATTTAGGTACTTGAAGACCATAAACAAGTCAATACGTAACCTATAGTTTGAAAACTAAAATTGATCAAGCTTATTTAGTTTTGAAAGTTTTATAGTAGGCAAGGCTTTTTTTCAGATTGACTTAATTCTTACAGCTTTTGGTCTGAAATGTAATTTGTCAGCATTCTTGTTTAGAAAGCATGGCCACTACAAATCAGAGCAATATTCCAGTGCAGGTTTTACTCATGCAATATATCAGAGGTTATAATATGTCTCCTTACTTCTACTGAATGCCGTCTTGGTTATAAATTGAAGGTTGTATTTGTATTCTGAGGTCAAGCTCAGGTGACTATCTAACATCCTCTCCAATGGTCTGAGCAATTGCTTTTTAAGGTATGAACAGCCTTCCCTGGATAAATGTCCATATCCACATGCAGGTATGTACAGTCCACATATGCATTATTAAATCTGAGTTCTTGAAATAAATGTTAAAACTATTGAGAATGATATGATTTCTTGCACCTTCCTCTGGAGTATCTAGCAGTAGACACTGTGAAAACTTACTCTAATCTGAACGGCTCTCAGGTCTGATCCAGTATGGCAATTCCCATGAGCTTTTATGAATCTACATTCTGCATTTTTTGAATTCTGCTAAGCTCTCAAATGCAGTGATGCCACTAAGTTGTGTAACAACCACCACTTAGGTTTCTGAAAACCAATTCCTTCTACTAGGTTTGAGTTAACCTGCAGCTTGCTTTACTGTCTTCTTCCACATTACTTACTATGTCTCGTAACTCGTGTTGCTGACTGATCTTATGGTGTCATCTTGCCACTGGCCAGGAGGAAAGCAACTGATGCAGGGTAAGGTGTCTGGCTCCATGGAGGTCAACACTGCCCACATGGAGTGGTGGTTGCCCTACAGGTTACTGTGACATGGAGCTGAATAGCACGTTGTGTATTATTCCATGAGGAATTAAATTCCCTCTACGACATATCTTGTAGACACTCAAACTGTGATGACAATAAAGACCAGAATTAGTTAATTACACCCCAGTGCACAGGACTAGGGACAGTTCTGGGCCATTTGTCAACTTGCCTTGCTTACTGCTGGCCTGAAAACCTTTACTGGATAGTGCGCTGCCCATGAAGACGTGGAATCAGTCAGCAGGGTCAGACAAACTCAACATAATGTAAGTAAACACAGTCATGAGACAGTATTTGGAAGGAATAATCATTGGAGCCTGGCCCATATTCTAAATGGAAATAAACCTTTCATACAGGACTCAGCTCTAAGACAAGCTTAGAGTCCCTCCCAGTCCACCACTCGTGACAGCCTCTTGCTAGGAATGCTCCAGCCATTAACTCCCAGGGATGAAGAGCACGTCCCCTCCCTGGTGCAAGCATTTCATACTCTGCTAGACGGCAGCACTTAGCTCAGCTTTTCTTCTCTGTTCCACTGTGGAGCACTTCTTAATAAAATCAGACTGAGTCATTTTTAGAGCAACAGACAGACAAGTTGCAGGTCAGAGGCTACGGTTACGGGATACAGAATATGAACTAGGAGTGGTGGCAAAAAGAGGTGGATCTGAAAATTCAGAATAAACACTCCATTTGGCAGGCCAACGTGTTCAGACAAGAGGTTTCATTTAAAGTCTTCTGGTGAATTAAATACAAACATTGCCAGATCTGCTGGAGAGCAAAGCTACATAGACACATGACCACTGCAGCTTGCTTCCTTGAGCTCTACTTTAAATATCAAACTGGTCTCTAAAAAGAAAGGGCCACAGTAGCTCTCACCACTTAATCTGCTACAGAAGATATTTGCAAAGTTTGTCCAGCATATATCAGGCCAGCTCCCTGCACTGATGTGTGTGGCTTCCACCTCCATTTTTAATAAAATATTTATAATTTATTTTCTTCCCTTTTGGGGCTACACTAAAGGAAAAAAGGGTCAGTCCACTTCTCCATGTTGGAGGATTCATTCCTACTCCTATTCTTTCTGAGAACGTTGCCTGGAAAACATGGCAAGTACAATTCCAGAGACAGGCAATATGAATAAAGCATCTTCAAAACCAGAAACAAAAAAAGACAGTTTGGAAGGGTTTTGTTGATTTCTCTGTTGTTCCATCACACTTAAACAAACGAACAAAAACTCAAACCAAAACTCACATACAAACCTAGTTCCCTGTACTTTTAAACAGCACAATATGCTTTTGCAACAGCATCTATTCCACTGCATTACCAGCAAAAAGTCAGAGGGCAAGGAATGCTAAGGCCACGCATTCACCATTGCTTCATATAACAGTTAGAAGAACACTGCACTTTCGTTCTCCCTATATCCCAAACACTCCCAGTTTTAAATTAATGGACTTGATTAATCTTTGTTTTAAACCTTTTTAAACCGTCTCCAACAAAGAAAGCAAATCCATTGTGGGTAACTGGCTCTTCTGTGTCCTACTGCCAGATGGTGAGGCATGAAGGTAATGGATAATACTCCTCATTCCTGAATATGAAAACACAAATGGAGCGCAAAGAGCAGAACCTTTTTGGAAGTTTTAAACCTCTTTGCATCCTTCTCAGCAGCGCTATAACGTATTGGGTGAATGGATGACAAACACCACGTAGACAAATTGAGAAACTATGAGAAGGAATCCATCAGCGCTTTACGCTGCTGCAAGTACTGAGAATTATTTCAGTGAAGAACTTAAAATTTAGATTTGCCCCCACCAGATGCCATCGTGTGCAGAATGCTCTGGCACTAGCAATATCCTGACTCTCACCATCCAGACAATTTTAGTTATTTTTTGGTTAACCAATCAACTATTTGACATGTTTGTGCAGAGCACTCTGCTCTCGTGATCAGTGCTTACCCTGGGTAGGCAGGGATGGCTGTGGGAGGTACCGCCCGGACTGCCCCATACACTGTCCTTCCTCGGCCCCTCAGATGGGCTCCCCGAAACGCGGCTGCTGTGGTGGCTGCAGTTGGATAGGGGAAGCCTGGAACTGGAAAGACAGACAAGGCGGAGAGTGAAAAGGATCCAAATTCCTGCCCAGAGAACAACTGTCTGTTCCAAACAAAGTGACACAATAGCTCCACAGCGGTGGGACATTTTGCATCAGTCCTGCAGAGGGGCATGCTTATAACCCAGCAAGCATCCGATACGTACTTCCTGCTATACCATGGCCTTTGGGGGAAGAGGGGTTGCAGAGAGGTTTGGCATGCAAGAGGTTAATGCTTTGGCATGCCTTACCCACCACAAACAGGGTACAATTCCCCCCGCCTTTTTACACCGCCATGCACTCTGGTTAGAGTCCGAGAAGCGCAGAGAGTTACTGTCGATACAGCAGGCGGCTCTTCCAAAACTGCAGAGGCTCTTTAATATAATTTGTCAAGAGGCCCTTAAAGTCAACCAACTTACATCAGTCTCTTCCCTCCTTTCCCCTCCCACTCTTTGCCACCCAATCCTCTGTATGTTCATTTTAAAGCCTGAAAGACAAGATAGCCCATATAACAGCAGCAGAAATTTCCCATAAAGTGCCAATTTACTGAGAGCCCACCTTCTTTTAACAAGCGTGACCAGCAACTGGCTCCGTGTATAGTGGGGCCTGCGTTATTACGCTTTACGCTGGAGTAAACTGACCCTTGATGAAATGACGTAAAACCCCAGAGGCATCTGCAAACACGTAATAAACAGATACCGAGAGGGAGGGAGTCCCAGGGCGCAAACCCAACCCAATGTGCGTCCAGGTGCATGCCGCTAGGGGCCCTGCAGACTCGCGGTTTAGCAGCTTGTATAATATGTACTTCAGGGATTTGTCTGTTTGGTTTCTTTGATTTCAAAAGGGGGAGAGGGGGGGGGAAGGGAATGGCCTATTCCTCACGCACACCCTCCCCTTGTTCTGCAGCCTCCTCATCGCTCAGAGAGACCCATTCACCAGTACAGAAACACACTGCAGATGAACAAGTTACAGCCACTGCACCAGTATACTTTGGCTCGAGGTAAACTCATTCCCAGCGAGACCCATCCTTTCAAGTATATATTATACAGACTGAAGAGAAGAAGGGTAACAGGTCATCGTTAACTCAAGCACAGTAACAATATAGGGGCCAACGGGGGCTACTTACTGATTAAAGGAATGTAAGTGTTAATACCCCCCCTTCCTGACAGGGGCACTGCGGCGTCATTGCCCAGCGAGACATCTGCTTGAAAGCTGGACGCTAATTTAATTTTAAAAAGAATAAAAAAAAAAACACAAAACGTAAAAAGGTTATAAAGAAACAGCAGATTGAGAACATAAACAAACACCACTGCAGTTAAATGGCAGAAGTGGAAGTGTCTACTTAAGCTCTACCTGCATATAACTCAGGGCCGTACACCGCTCCAACCACAGGACTCAACTTCCAACCTGAAACAACAAAGACTGCAGTGAATGCCAAAATCTACACCAAGAGAAGGAGCGGGCAGTGTGGGTAGGGGGAACGGTCTCTGCGTGCGCCCCAGCTTCACATGCACAGCTCTTTCCAATTTCTGTTTGCCTCAATCCCCCTTGGTGTAGATGGAGGCCAACTGCCTTTTTCTAATGTCAAGTTCTAGGTACAGGTCGCTGTATCGGAGGGAACAGCGAAACATCAGCTGATCCACTGCGGGAATGCCAACTACCTTATATGCATATTCGCCACCAACACCGTGCGACCCTGTGTTCCCTGAACAAACCTTGCCTCCAGCTCCTCCAGCTCCTCCCCTGCTTTCACCAGGAATGCTGTGCATCCAAAAGCTCTCTAAAGCCACCGGCCCAGACTGTCGTCCTGGGCAAATCAATTTATAGCCTTTAATTCTCAAAACACCCTTCTGTCTTATTTGCTAGAGATCTGCTAAAAAGCAACAGTGTCTGAATTTCCTCACTAACTGAATCACACAACTACAGCACAGAAAAGCAATTCAGTCTATTCATCTCACATCTTTTTCTCTCTGTGTTATTTTAGTATTTCCTGTCTTCTTTATGCCGCTTTTCAGGTGAAAGCTGTCCCAGAGAATTGATTTTAGTATCATCTGGATAACTGGCAAGAACTGCAAATCATCAACATAACACCTACAAGAGACTAGTGCTTAAAGAAGTCATCACTGGGGTACGAGGAGGACATTTCCCAGTCAGATCTAGAAACTTATCTGTCTTCGCCCCCACCTTTCTATGTGGGAAGAGAAGCAAGGGGTGTAAAGCTAACATCATGATCTAGGCTGGCTTCCACAAAGCATTCCCTTCCAGGAAAGATCTCAGCTGTTCAGCTAGCAACCACACAGGCATATTTAAATAAATTCATATTCTTCCTCTGTCTTGGAATTCTGATGCAATTACTTCACTTTTACACCTCTAACGGGCCTAGAAACTGTATGAACAACTTTGTGAACTGCAACCCATCAACACCATCCCTTCATCTGCTGGCAGGATATCAACAAGAGATGCAGTGTGCTCCCTCCACAAGAGTGCGGCTGTGCTGACCACCTTGATGGCAAAATACTCAAGTGAGTGGTTGCAAGGAGGGGACTGGCATTAACCCTCAAATGTGAAAACGGTTGTACAGCCACTCATTAGCATGCCTTAAGCCTGGCCTAATACTGAATACCCTTGCATAGCTTTAAAACTGGCTTTAAGTTGCTGGCTGAGAAAACAAAATACTCTTGCCCATTATCAGGGTTTCACAAGTCATCGCTATGTAAGCCAAGTTTTATTACCAAATAGTCATATGCATTTTCTACCCTTGTTTTCAGGACAACATAACATGGCTGCGTTGCCTTTTACTACAAAATCTCCTGGATCCTTTCAGACACTGAGACTCAGAATCCCAGCCTTTCTTCCTGCCCCTGTTTTCCCAGTTCTGTAACCAAAAAAAGACTTATTTGCCAAGAGCTATGCAACAAGTCAGTAGCAGAGTCACAAATAAAATCCCTATCTTCTGACTTCCGAGTCTTAGGTTGTAATCAAAGCGGATTCTCACACTAGCAACTACCTACATGCAGCTTCCTGCCTTGCTGAAGCTGTTTGGGAACGTTTTCAGATCAAAAAGAATTTTTCTGCCTGTGTCAGGACACAGACTCAGATTCAAAATCTGTATCAAAGCAGCATTCAGTTCTGTCAGGAAAAGAATGACTTTTTATGCTATATATGCCTATGCAATAAAATTACTGCACAGACTGAAGAACCAAGATATCCTGATGAAATGGGATTCTTCATTACCCAAACAACTTGGTCTTTCTCTATTCAGGTTCACTGGAAAATGACTGAACACAGGCACAGTCTGTAACAAAAAGTGAGCAAACAAGCAGCGCAACGCCTCTGCTTCCCTGGCTGCTTGGGGACAGCTGTACTCTTACAGTTAGAAACTAAACTGAGATATATCCAATTAAGTATCCTAAGTTATGCTTCTGCATTCATATTTAGGTATCGACATGATGGCAATAAGGCTCAGGAGTACGGCATATCCCACTGTACAGCATCAGCTTGCAGTAGTGGCAGGCAACCTACTGGTCCTTCGTTTCTTTATCAGCTTGGCAACATTGGGCATATCACTACTCCTCTCTGTCCCCACTTCTTCATCTGTAAAGTAGTATTCCTCCATAAACGCTTACAGGTTACGCTGAAGAATAATGCTATAAATTATAGTTTGTGGGGTTCTGTTGGTTTCTTTTGGAGTTGTTTTTTTGGTCCTGAGGAGGTCATGACTTTTCCCTTTTATCTTTCTTCAAACCTTTCAGCTCGTCATTAGTACAGTCTCTCTTACCATTTGCGTATGGCGTGACCATCTTCTTATTGGTCATCACTCGTGCAGTGGCGTTGTTAACCTAAAAGTAAGAAAGGGGAAGGGGAGGAAAGGGAAGGAAGCAAAGGACGTTAGGGAAAACGGTGGAAAACTCTCAGATACCACACACACACACACACACTATACTTCTCTGAGCAAAAAAAAAATTAAACAACTGATTTTACAAGAATGCAATCTTTAAATTACTTTTAAAAGTTGCCATTTAATTATAAAAGTTACAGCTAAACGTGGCACTTTAAAATTATGCATTAAACAAAAGGCCAACGAGAGTAAAGCGTAGATTCTCCACTGCCCTGCCACCCATTGGCATGTGCTTATTTTCAGCTTATTGACCAGAAGGGCAAAACTTTGGAGGTTTTGTCCAGGTTCTGTTCGAGAGGCAGCGACAATTTCTGCAGCCAGGGCAGGGGAACTGAACCAGGTGATGCACAGGCTGACTTGTTTCTCAAGCTCACTCACTGGATTGGGGCCCAGTAGGTTGCTGGCAGCCATACATTTTAGATAGAAAAAAGGTAGCCTGGAGTCCATCAGCTTTAGATTTGGACTCCCAAGGCTTGCGGAAATTTCTGGAACTCCACCAAGCATTTGGACAGTCTACATTCACCAATTTCCTCCCCAGCATTTTCAAATCTTTTTCCAGATTATTTTTTCCTTGTCACAAATCTCATGGAACAAAAAGAAGAAATACATAGCTGTAGACCTGGGTCATTTTTAGGTTGCGCTGTGCCCTCCACCCTCTTTACAGAGCTCTGCATAGTTCCAAGCGGTTTGATTGCTCAAGCAAGTGGGGTGTTACCACAGAGATGGTGCTGATAAAGAAAAGATGGACCAGTTTGGAAGCCAAGTTACTGCAGCCCCGTGTCAGACAGCCTCAAAGTTCTTGCAAGGAGGGTGAAGTCTTTATACAACATCAATAATTTATCAAAAGCCATTTGGCATGGGAATTGAGGCAGGGTAAAGAAGAAGAAAAAAAAAAAAGGATATGAAAATAAAAGCTGCCTCAAGCCCTTGTGAATTATGAACGGTGAGCATACACGGGGTAGGGAGTCTGGAGCTACATTTACTCTCGTTTCAGCCCCAAAACAATAGAAACATTACACATTTAAAAAGAAAGAATGGGAAACAACAATGATGAGACTGAGAGCATGCAGTTAAACACACACAGATAAAAGAAAGAAAAAAAAAAACAAAAACAAAACACCACAATTGATTCAGGAGGTGGGGAGGGAAGGAGGGAGGAGATAGGGTCTCACAGACAATCATTAAGATGGAGCGAGTGCCTGAAATCAGCTGCTACAGCAAAGTGCAACACAAGCACTTAAAGGAAAAATTGCCAGAACCGATCAGAAACCACCAGTCAGCAAAGAGACCAACAGCTGCATTTAACCAAGTAAAGAAATAAACCGGGGAGGGGAGAGAGAGAAAGAAAAAGAGAGAAAACAAACAGTAACAGCTACAAACAGGTCTCAAAAAGAGAGAGCAGCAGAAAGAAGGGGCAGGAGAGAGAGAAGAGGAAATGGGTGCATTAATAAAAACCAGCCAAACTGGAGTTCAGTAACTCTGAGTAAGATG
Source organism: Limnodromus scolopaceus (assembly GCA_028565335.1). Classification (NCBI taxonomy): domain Eukaryota; kingdom Metazoa; phylum Chordata; class Aves; order Charadriiformes; family Scolopacidae; genus Limnodromus; species Limnodromus scolopaceus. The sequence continues at coordinate 56,593,943 of JAOXNO010000001.1, read as the reverse complement.
TGCAAGGGGAAATCACCATGAAGTCAGTAATCAAACAGCTCAGACTGCTACAAAACGATATGTACATCCAAAGTCCAGGCGGCATTACTCAACAGCATTGAAAATAAAAGGGGGAGAAAGGGAAGGAGGTGGGTGGGGACAACAAGTCAAATCACATTTTGTAGTGTTAATGTGAGATGGCAGATGGATTTTTTTTCTTTCTTATTTAATTTTGGTTTTTTGTAATTTTAAGAAAAATTAAAAAAAAAAAAGCTTCTTCTCTAGCGCTTTTGTTTCACTTACCGCCAACTCGTACCATCGCCAGCATTGTGTATAGTTACCATGGAAAGAGTGAGTCAAGTGAAGGGCCCTAAACGCTAAACCATCGAAAAGGGAAATAAAAAAAACAAAACAAAAAAAAGCAAAATATGCAGACATCTTACTCAAAAACGGCGGCTTTTTTGTTTTAATATTTGTACTTTTTTTTTTTTTTTTTAAAGGAAAGAGGGAGAGAGGGGAAGACGCCAGTTAGCCTTCAACACAGTGGAACACCAAACTGGTCAACACCAGGCATGCCCAATGTGATGGCCCACGTTTGCCATCCAACATAAACCTTTCACTCCCCTGCGGTGAGAGCTAGAAACTTTAAGGATTGGCTTTCACCGAGACAATTCTTGGCCAGTGGCAGGTCAAGAAACCAGTGCGTGTACAGCACAGCCCACTCAGGGCTTCTGCCCCGTGTCTCCCCTCCCCTCCCACCACGGGCATCATCTCACACTTGAGTGGAGGAGAACTGGCCTCGGAGGAAAGAGAGGATACTGGCTGGCCCCCTGCTTTATTTTTTGGACACAGAGTTAGAAGTCGGACAGTACTCTTTCAGTTAGTTTTGTTCAGGACTGGTAACAGGAAATCGGAGCCTCGCAAACTGAAGCAAAGGAAAAATCAAGACAGCAGAAGGGCAAAAATTTGGAGTGGGTGGGAAAAAAACTTAATAAAAGAAGAAAGAAAAGAAAAAAATACCCAAAACAACAATAAAAATATTCCGTAAGGGGTGTAAACTTTTATACATTTCAGTGCAGGGAGGTGAAGGACACAGACACAAACACACACGCACACACGAGACTGGGATCCAAATGTGAAATAAGTGAAGCAAGACACAAAAAGAAATCAAAAGAATAAATATAAAGAAGAAATTGAATTACTGAAGACATGCACCTCGATTTTACGGCCCTCTACCACGGTGCCGTGTAATTTCTCCCTGGCCCTGTCTGCATCAGCACTATTCTCGAAAGTTACGAACCCGAATCCCTGCATGCAGCGGGAGAAGGGGGGAAAACATGCACATCGTTATATATTGAAATACTGATCTCTAGGTAAATAGAGAAAAAATATCACAGTATGAAATCGACATCAGCACAACTCAGCAATAACCTCCTAGAGTCACATTGTTGGTTCATGCATGTTTCATAAATGAAAGAAATTAAATTCAATAAAATAAAGGAACTGTAATCATAATAAGAATAATAAGAGTAATTAAAAAAAAAAGAAAACATAAAAGCAATTGAGGCCAGACCAAAAAAGAAGTACAAAGTTACTCGAGACAATTTTTTGTTTGCTCATTTTGTTTGTTTGTTTGTTTGTTTAAAAACACTAAACTCTGCTCCAACATAGGCAAGCTGGTCAAGCCCAAGCGGGGTTTCTCTCCCCTCTGCTAATTAACACACATGATTTGCATGACCCCCGCCCCCCCAGGTACAGGACATCGACACTGAGCAGCACTTCATTCTCTTGAGAAACTGCTGCGAGAGTGAGCAGCAATCTGAGTTCACGCCTGGCACCAGGAACTCTGCGAAGCTTTGGGCAAATCAAACACTGAACCTTGCTTTTCCCACCTGTAAAATGAGACAATAATAATTACCTACCTTAGAAAACTGTTGAGAGGAAGGGCTGTTTGAAAATCATCCCTTGTAAGCTCTTCAGGGAACAGCTCATGTCTACACTCCTACGCCTGTAACTTCCCTAATAACGCACAAGGCCCTGAAAGTAAGCAGGGCTTCTAGGTGGCACCATCAAATAAACATTACTTAACATGAAGATTTGGAGTATCACATATTCTAGTTGCAAAATTTTCCTATTTATAAGTACTGTGCTGGACTTGAGTGTAAATCTAAACTTCTAAAATACCAATTCATCGGTAAAGGTGGGTTTTGTCTGACACTGCTGACCTGCAGCTACCTCCCTCCTGCCCTGCTACCCATCTTACTTGGCTTTGTTCTGAGACAGCGACCTCCGCACAGTGGATTGTAACAAAGCTCTGCGTAATTAGACCATGAAGTTTGAGGAAAAATTAACACACCCTGCTTGGAGCAACCACAAAGGCGCGAGGACTATTAAAAAGTCCCTTTGGTTAGAAGAATTTAGGTTTACCACATCCATGACAGCACATGCAACACGCCTGTCCTTACATGCTCATGCTGCTGCCAGCTCATGCAGTCGTGTAACAGGGCAGGGTAAGAGATCACGCTTCTCTCTGTGGAGGCGAGTGTGCTGACATTAAAACAGAGCCAACATGACTAAGCGAATTAGGATTTTATCTAGTAACAAATGGTATCTTTCTACAGACAACTGTGACGTGATATTCTCCATGCCATTGCAGAGAGCAGGGCCAAATAAAGCTTTCTTGCATTGTGCTTTTAGGGTATCTTAATAACAGGAGATGGGTAGCTGGCTCCTATGGCTTGGTATAAAGCAAGTATTGGTTTAATGTACAGAGAGAGTAATCTCTGCTGGCTCCAATACCTTCAGCAGCAGGAGGAACAAAACTTCCATTTGATGCAATGGAAACTCCTGGTATTAACCGCAGAGCGGGGTGATGCGAGTGATCTACAGCTATTCCCAAGCTATGCAGGGACATGGCATGCTTGCCAGCCTCATGGTCCCCTCTGTGCAGCTCAGGGTCCATATGTATGGACCGGACCATCTCCCCTCCTCCCCCACCAAAAGAAAGCATCACAATTTCCAAGCACTGTTAACAACAAGACACAAGCAAGCCATCATTCTTCAAGTGCTTTTTAAAGGTCTTTACAATACTAATCTCAAAAAGCCCAAGCTATTTGCACATGCTGGCCTTTGTCATCCACAGCTAGGTTTCCAGCACAAAACTGTTACACATTTGTAAAATGCAGCTTTTTGATTTCTTTTTTTTTTTTCTTTTCCCCTTAACAGCAGTAATAAAAGAACTTAGCCAAGTACTGCAATGCTGAGATCAAAGACAGTGCTCCTTTGGGCTCCAACCCAATAATCTAAAGCTTCAGATAATTTCATTTCTTCAGCTATAAATAAAAAGCTATATAAACAACAAACTGATGCCTTTTTCAGAACAGCATAAAAGTTTTCTGTTTCAATGAATTAAAATTGGAGCTACAAGAGACTGGGGCTAATAAAACAGCCCAACTGCGTGTAACTCAAATATGGTGCAGGGAACCAGGGGGATGCGGGGGGGTTCAACAGCAAAGCCGATTATGAAGGGACAGGGTATCGTGTCCGCTTCAAAGGACCCCTACAGAGAAAGGCAAGGCTGAGAAATAGAGCAACACCTTTCCCTCTGGTTCTATATAATGGGGGAAAAGCATCTTTAAAAGGCTGGAGGAGGAGGGGAGGTAAAGACTGCAACAGGAATCTCTATTTCCCTCTTCTCTTTTTACATTAAAATTTCTGTTTGTTCTAGACAAGCCTGTGGAGACCGAATGAAATTTATGTCTTCACTGATGATGTGAACTGAAAGCTGGAGAGCAGAGGGAAGGTAATTTTTTAGGCATTAATCTGTGCAGGCTAGAATCAAACTAAGGCTATTTTAATTCACATTTGTTTGCAATTAATGAAGTCTATACGGGATTTTAAACACCCCATTATCATTAAATACCTTAAACTGATTAGGAATTCTCACTATTTTTAATGTTAACTCAAGGTAAAATACAATCCACATGCAGACTATATGAAAAATAATAACAATGTGAATACAAACAGAATTAATCTGATTCTGAACAACATAACTAATTAACCACAATTTTTGTTTTATTGACAGATCAGTCCTTAGCTTGTGCAACTCTCTTTGTTGAGAACCATTTAACATCAATGCTGAATTAACACTTTACATAGTCAACTATGGCAGAGTGAGTATGTGTGCTCCATTGGTTTGTCTTCTTAATACATCTCTTAGACATTCAAATTTTCATCAGGAAAAACAGGTGAGCCACACTTAACATTTTTGTTATTTCTAAGTTTAAAAACTAGCAATTATGCATACGTATTTTTGATTTGGGAGAGGAAAAAAAAGCACATACATATAACTTTAATTCCTTTTCACAGATGACCTGTAAAGAATAGGGATTAATTTGTACCTAAATACATACACAACAAACAATTCTCAGTTTTCCTTCCCAAGGTTGTCTTGCCCTTGAAAAAAAAAAAAAAAAAAAAAAAAAAAAAAAGAGGCAGCAGGTGTCCAATATTTACTAGCTTAGCTTTATAGCAGGTACCGGTTTGCTCCATTGTAGTAGGTATGGAGCCAGAGGAAGGGAAGACACAATCCTGGGTAAAAAAAGACTTAAGTTTTCTAAAATTTAGGTTACACAAATAGTTTGGGTTTAATAAGGCTGTCATGATAACAAGGCTGAAATTTTCAACAATTCCTCTCTGCCAGCAACTGCCAGGAACTTCTCCTGAGCAGAAAGTAAGTTTAAGCCTCAGTGTACCCAGTGAATACTAAATATCCCCAGCAAACATTTTTAGGACTGGTGAGTAATTTGTAGTGCCAGACTAACCCTTTTTTACCCAAAGGTAAAGAGACCGAGTAACTGCCACCCTTTTAGTCTGGCCTCAGACTCTGCAATAAATAACAAGCAACATGATGAGCAGTGAAAAAAAAAAAATTATAAATGTATATATAATTGAACGTTTCCATCTCTGAAGAATGAGAAAGAAAATTTACCATGTAACCGTAAAGGGAGAAATCAAAAGCAGACGGTTCTCCTGGGTGTGGCCAGAACACAGAAATTAAACAAAAAAACAACAAAAAAATAAAATAAAGTAAAATAAAAAAAGAAAATAAAACCAAAGGAAACTAGACAGAGCCCCTCGAAATCCATGCATTGTTAACCCTTCGTTTGTCACAGAGTTTAGACCAGTCACCTCAGCAGCAGCGTCTTTGCCTTGTACCATTGGAGCATGCTTGTTTTTAACCAAGTTTGTTTGGGGTTTTTTTTCCCTTTTTTTTTTTCGCCTTCATGTTTCCACAATAAACAAACTTTTAGGAGCCTGAAAAAATGGCCAAGGAGACAGCACTTTAGGCTACCTGTTTCCAAGGCATTTAGAAAGAGTAGGAGGGTTTCAGCTATAATCCACCTGAGATGAGCAGGACTGAATGCACTGACAGAAACACAGCACAGAATTCAGCAACACATTATTGAATTTACACACACAAATGTACACTCTCCCAGCTCCTCCCTGTGCCCATGCTGCACTTGTGCATGCATTAAGGCACATACACATAAAGCACCTGTCCCTGTACCTGTGCAATCCGGTGAACGAGATGCAGGAATCAATCTGGCTAAAACCCCATAAATTTATCTTTAAAAAAACAACAACAACAAAACACAACAAGCCTGCAGGGCTATTTTTAAGCTGTATAATTGCCCCAGTCATTGTGTTGCTCTACTCCCAATCCCTCCTGCAAAACCGGGGGTGCCCGGCCAGCGCTGCCGTTAAACCAGAGCTTGGGGCTTCCTCCAGCCACCTCAGGTCAGGGACTTCAAGGCCCCAGCACTGTCCCCAGTTGTGTGCTCCTCCTCCTCCTCCCCTTGACCGATCGTGGATCTTATTGTGTGTGTTCTGTGAATTCAAGTAGCTAAACTGGCAGAAGATGAGCTCATTTCTCTCTCTCTCCCCCTGCTGCATCGGTATTTTGCTAATTTAGCACCCTGGACTCAGCTCCCTACACAGTGAAAGGAGCACTGTTGGGAAGGCGCTCCCACAGGAGCAGTAAATCAACTTATACTATCAAGCCATCAACTTCAGCCTTAATTAAACAAGTTTAAATAAATTAATCCATAGGCTGAACTGGTTTAAGTCATTAGTTTACTATCGCAGAGGTGAAGGCATAAAACTGAACTAGGGTAAAGGGACACGGGTCATGTCTCCTTCATGCTATTGGCACTACAAAGGGATTTGGTGACCTGAGAAAGCGACGCTAGTCGCTGGTACTTAATTTGTTATTAAGCCTCTTTGTGTTAATAATGCTATTTGAATTTCTGGCTCAACTGATGACATTTGAACAAAAATTATAAAAATAGAATTAAGATGAAAACAAGGCCTCTGATTTATTTTATGTAAAAAGGGGTTTTATCTATTTCACCGAGTGGAAACTAAGTGAAACTAAGTCTTGGAAACAAGAGGGGCTCAACTCAAAGCACCTAATCCATTCAAAGAAAAAAAATGCACATGCAAACATAGAGTCTTTTAGGCACAGTTATCAAAACCTAAATTCTTATCTTAACCTTTAGTTAACTGCAAACATAAAAACCCCCGAAGTGTTTCCACACAGCTTTCTGCACAAGTTTTCAGTTAGCACAGGTTTACCTACCAACATCCACTCAACAACAGATACAATTTCTTTGTGAAGACAAGACGTAAGCAACTATACAGCCAATTTTTGAATTAAATATGAAGCATTTCTAGACATTTCAGTCCTATGCATAAACTTGGAGATCTGGGTGTCCCAAGCAGAAAGCAGCGAGAGACATAAACGTACTATTCTGAAACCACGAGCTTGCAGTCTGCACTGATATGAACTTCTACCATTTAAAAATCTAAAAAAAAATACCTCCCTCTTCAGCCAAGATTTTGCTGTGTGCTTACGCACTTTTGGTCTCTGAATGTCATTGAGGGCACATCTTGGAATGCCACACGGTACGCAGCTGATGAGCAAAGAGCTTGGATTCCCTTCCCCTGCAGCTTTACAAATGCCACAGGGTACTTGTTACGCAGGCAGACTGCATTAATTCTGCAAATATGTCCACTTGTTCGGTTCAGCACAGCACTGCCAAAGTATACATCTAGAGGATGCATCTCCACTAATAAAAGGAGCAGGAATCCTCTCTCTCAACTTCCTCTGGAGGTGTTTTATTCATGGTTCAGTGAAGTGCATGGTAAACTGCAACCATGAGCAGAATGCTATTTAAAGGCACTAATACAGGTCAGAACTAGAAATGTAATGGTAAAACAGGATAAATGAAACAAACAGCTAGTTTCCTGGAAGCAAGCAAAAAAACCAAACACATCAAGGGAAGACTGATGTCATTCTATTAAACAAGAATAAAACAAAATTAAATTCAAGAGATGTTTAAAGTTTGTATCTTGTTTCTCATGCGTAGGAAAGCAGTATCAGTGTAAAGTCTACCAGGGTCGATATAATCCCACTGAACAGATTGAGTCTGGGCAGAAATTAAGTGACGAAACAAGAATTCACATTGCTTTGAGAGGACAATCAGCAAAACTAATTATTAACTGCCTCCTACTCTGCTATGAGACAGAAAGTCAGCAAATAATGTTTCCTAAGCCACATGCAAGAACCTGAGGTGTGAGGTGGCTGTGACGGACACAGGCTGCTCTCTCTTTTGTCACCAAACTTCCTGAATACACAGAGATCCTGAAGATGCAGCCAGTTTGCTATAGGTCCCCCAAGCTGTCGAAGAAAACTGCCTGGTCATCTCAGGTGGATTCAAAAGGAAGAATGCAACCCGCACGCTTCCTCCAGTCCCTCCTACCACCAGCACTGGAGCCATCCCAGCAGAGATCTCCTGCCACAGCTTGGCAGGGACAAAGCGCTGCTCAACCCCATCGTACACTAGGTGGGGGTGAACCCAGGGCAGTTTGGGATTCACCACCGTGCCTTTTAAAAATTTACAAAACATATACACAAAACTCTACAACCCTTAGGAACCCAGGGAAGGGAAGGGAGCATTGAGAACACAGCACAAGGCAGGCAGCAGGAGCATCTGCTTTCGGATTCCCAAGAGAGAGGAGGAGGAAAAGAAGAGAGAGAGGTTTCATATCATTAGATTAGAATGGAAACCACAGGGCAGGAAAATGCATTCAGATTTATTTTTTTTTTCCTAAGGTGGAGGAAGAACCCAAGAGTGAGTGAGTGGCCTCCAGAAAGATCCATTTCCTTTGCTTCACCATCAGATCACCAAACCGTTGTTTTTCCATTATTATGTGAATACCAGGTGCTACGTGCAGCTACACCCCACTCAAACACTGGGGCCTCCCATTTTCATGCTAAGCAGGAATAATCTTGCATTCTTTTTAAAACAGGAATTATTTTGGGTACAGAAGGATGCAAAGATACCACAAAATTACTCTTTGGGTGTTTTCTCAGTCTGTTCAGACCCATCCCTTATACAGGCTATCAGTTTTGCAACTGCTTTTTGCTGTAAGATGACAAAAAAAGCAGTAGAAAACTGCATGGTCAAGGTCTGGAAGAACATCTCTTTGGGTCACTTTCTTTTTACATATATTTATTAAGGGTTCAGGATAAAATTTATCAAGGAACTCTTCAGCAATAATTCTTGTTTTAACTGAAAACCAGAAGCCTTGGGCTTTAACAACTACACAAGAAGGTACGTCTCAGTCACAAATCAAATCTCCACAGAAAGCCTCCAACTTGAGCGTTGCCTAGAAGGGAAAGGGCAGCTGTGGGCATTTAATACAGGGCTGTATGGATGGGAGAGAGCGGGTGAAGCTCATGTCTGGAGAGGAAAACACTCACTGTTACGGAAAGCATAGGCAGTGGGGGATGAAGGATAGAGCTCACCACTTTGCCAGGCCAGCTATTTTTGTTCTTTCTTTTGCAATTACATCCAAACAAGTAGGGATTTGATAGAGGCCAGAGGCTATTCCCAAAGCCAAATAGAAATTACTAAAATCAAGACTAATTCACAGATAGCTCTGGCCTACAAATATCAGAAGAACAGTAGAGAGCAGAATAAATATTTACAAATGCAGCATTGCTGGTTGTTTTGGGAAAGCGTATAGATTTTTATCCACACAGGGAAGTAAAACTCTCTAACTAAGCCATATAGACATTTACTTGTTCAGACTGTCTCATTAAAACAAAACAAAAACATGGCATTAAGCACAAATGAAGGATGGAGAAAGGGCTAACTCACTTCTTTTGTATACAGATCAACTGCTTTCTGGTTTCCAGCTAATACAGAGATTGAAGAGTTTCAGAATGCATCTTGGGCAACATGGGTAGAAATCTGCAGGGGGCTCTGAACATGAACATATCCCGTAATATATGTTGAAGCAAAGAGGCCATCTTAAGACTGTGAACCTCACATTCAAGTGAAAGGCATAGAGTCTAAACCAAAACTGCTTAGCTGAATTGCAACTTCAAAATCTCTTGTGTGCATGCACACATGTGCACACACGTGTGTGGGGGGAGGAGGGAAATATTATTTTAATTGAAAATGGGAATCTTAGCATTGATTAAGTCAAGCAGAGTATAGACATGCACTGTGCAAGCTTCCCCCATAGAGCTTTGGCAATGCACCTCGCTCCTGACCTGCAAAATTCCCTGCTATTCCAGTGCTGAACCTCCTGGGCAGAGAGAGAATCACATCAATTTGTCATTGTGGTGATACTGGTTACGTGATGAGAACCAATTGCCAATTAGGACAAAGATTACTGAATCTCTCTGCAGCTGACCTGAGCAAAATTTGAAATCTCATCTCCAGAGAAATAAATTACCATTAACCCTCAATAAAACTTCCCTCTCAATATATCTGTAAGATGAAAATAGGTGTGTGAATGCAAATTCAGTGGGGAGAGGTCCACATGGGACAGGGCAAGTGGAACGAGGATGCTTATATTAAGCATCAAATATCTCAAACATGAAAGGTCAGTATCTCAGAAGTGCCAAGTCAGCAAAACAGAGTAAATAAAATCCTTTCACATGTGAGATATGACAGTTTTATATAAAAAGTATTTAATGCAACAGAAATGTGTTTGGGGTCGGTGGGTGGAGGGGTTAGGCTTTGCTCTTAGTCGCCCATCATGCAAAGCTCTTTTACCTTATTCTGCCTTCTCCACAGGACACCCATTGCTAGAGCAATGGGAACAGGTTGGTATGAAGGCTCAAGTGACTGACTCCCTGTTTGTTCAAAAAGCTGGGGAACCTGATCCCACATTACAGACAGGAGCATCTAGGAGCATTTGTACATGCTGCCCAGAAATGACCATGCTCAGAGTCTGGAGTCAGAGGGAACAGGAGACAGTCCCCAAAATAGCTTTTCCCTTCCCCCATCACACTAATTCCTGCTGATCTCTACAGAGTATATTCTCTAGGCAATGAACTGCCTTTTACTCTGCAATCAAAACAAGAGAAGCGGGTACAGAAACAGGACTTACCTTCGAGCCACGCTCATTAAAGATTATCTCTACATCAAGGATTTTGCCGAATTGCTGCAGAAAGACAAGGGGAAAAAAAAAAAAAAAAGTTATTTTTGGCAATCCGTTTTTCCTACCTTTTGGGCCTGGCTTAGTGCAAGAAGGGAGGTGAGAATATTTTCCTTTCTAGCATACAGGCAAAGGCATAAAATCCCAGTGACGTGACCCAGTTCTCTCAGGTTAGGACATGCACATCCTTTTGGTCACAGACCCCAGGTTTTCTCACAAAAGTCTAAAGGAAGAAAAACAATCTCCAGAAGAGTTTTAGGGATTTGAAGCAGCTTTTCTTTCCCCCCTTTTAATCTAAATGATTCTTTCTTCCCTCGTTCTACTATTTCATCTAAGACATGGTTATATGATTTCATCTCAGACAGCTAACAACATTTCTCAAATGTAATTCAGCATTTCATCTTCCTCCTGAAGTGGCTATCATAAAGAAAAACTTAACAGTAATGTTGTTTCTCTGGAGGGAATAGTCACATAAGACTCCCAACTTCAGGGATTCCAAACTGTAAATCTCCTTTCCTCCCCCTCCCTTTACTGTCCAAAACTCCAAGCCTTCAAAAGAATTGATGGCAGATTTAGAATCCATGAAAACAGCTAATTCCCAACAGGATATTTATCAGAAAATGATCATTCAACTTCAACCTTTGACATACAGCAGGCTCTTGATAACCTGTGCGAGTTTATCACCTATGACAGAATTCTGACCTCCACTTCAGCCTGGAGAACCCAAGGCAAGTGGGGCCCCACTACTCTGCACTGTTTCAACAACTGGTTCCAAAGAGGTCCCTACTTAGCACAGAGCGAAAATGGGAAACAAGAGCTACAAGCTGGAAAGGAGATTTGCCACGCTCTGTGGAACCATATATGGATCACATCCTTCACCTTGGAACACAGTGAAATATTTTTATTGAACTGGCCAGATTAAAACCAGTAACCTATAGGTAAAAGCATCACTTCAACAGAGCCCTGCAATGCTCTGTCCTCTAGAAGATAGCAGTTGTATTTCCAAACTGGAGGTCTGCTCTCCAGAAAGACAGGTCTAAGATCTCATTTTCAGAAGCACCTTTACAGAGCAAACTTCATTCTAGAGATGCACACTGTGCTCAGACGAATGCTGTATCCGAGTGTTTTTCCTACCCCATAATTTATGAAAGGTTCCATCAACATGGTTTTCATCTCACTGCTTGTAGAAGATTTAAAGGTGGTAGCAAATGAAGGAAGGGTCAACAGGAAAAGAAAGGATGATTTCAGAGTTAGGAAAGATGACGAAACACAGCTTCTGGGCACTGGGGCACTCTCCACTTTGCTATGGTGCTCTTAATATAGTATTTGCCTTTTTTTTTTAATTAACATTTCCATTCAGAGTCAAATGGGTATAATCCTCATTTTGTGGGTGCCCTGCTTGAAAGGCTTGTGGCCAGATTTGCAAACAGGGAACATTTACAGCAGTAAGCCATGATGACTAGAGGAGAAGCTCTGAATATGTAAAGCAATAAAAAGTTATGAAGTCCCTTGAACAAGTATTCCACAACTGCCTTTAAGCAAATAAAACACTTCCAACAATTTAGCTATAGATTCTATCTGCTTCCATTCTCCATTCTTAAAAAGGAGATAGTCGTATTCTTTTACAAATGTTGGTTCACAGATGTTGTTTTTACTGTTCTATTGTTTAAGGACAATACTTGATCTTCTATTCATCCCAAGAACAATTGAATTCACAATATCCCATGTTACACAAAGTTTGAATAACGTTAATGTAAACATGCATCTTCCTTGAAACCTCAACATCTCAACAGCTTAGGCTTGATCCACGCTGGATCCTCTTTTGACCACTGCTGTGCCAATCACAGCTAAAATACATTTTCTATTTCTATCCCACGCTTGGTGTGGGCTTGTCTATAAAGGAGATTAGCTGTTGATTGCTTTTTGTTGTCTTTGTTGCATATGGCTTGGGCATTGCCGTGAAAGAAATCAGTCATGATTGCTTTCCTGGTAGACTATTTCAGTGTTGTTACACGACAGGGGCTGAACCAATTTAACAGCTCTCGGCTGCTGAAGGGCTGTCCCTGCTCCATTGGCACTCCTTGTCTGGTCTCACCAGCTTCCTACAGCCGGCCCCAGTTTTCATTCTCACCTGTAGATAAACTGATACAGCTCACCAATCCCATGAAAAACTAGCCCAACAAAAGGAACACATACAAAGTTTTTGACAATTTACTGATCTGAAGTGGCTCAAAGGGTCTGGTGAGTTCTGAGAAGCAAAAGGGAGTGGAAAGCAGCACAAGGATTTGTCCCTGTCAGCTGCCTAGCCTTGCCACACATGCTGAAACAGCTGGGCTCTCGATAAATGCAAATGCCAAAATTATTTTCACAATCTTCAAATCAATCAAAAATCACCATTTTCCACCTCGTTAGAATCGTAGAATGGTTTGGGTTGGAAGGGACCTTAAAGATCATCTACTTCCGTCCCCCCTGCTATGGGCAGGGACACCTCCCACTAGACCAGGTTGCTCAGAGTCCCATCCAGCCTGGCCTTGAACATTTCCAGGGATGGGGCATCCACAACTTCTCCGGGCAACCTGTTCCAGTGTCTCACCACCCTCACTCCTTCCTGATATCTAATCTAAGCCTACGCTCTTCCAGTTTGAAGCCATTACCCCTTGTCCTATCACTGCATGCCCTTGCAAAAAGTCCCTCTCCAGCTTTCTTGTAGGTCCACTTCAGACACTGGAAGGCCACTATAAAGTCTCTCCAGAGCCTTCTCTTCTCCAGGATGAATGACCTCAACTCTCTCAGCCTGGGGTTGTTCTCTGCTCATCCCTCTGATCATCTTTGTTGCCCTCCTCTGCACCTACTCTAACAGGTCCACATCCTTCTCGTGCTGAGGACTCCAAAGCTGGACATAGTACTGTAGGTAGGGTCTCACTGAAAGAGAACACACTGTGTAGCTTCTAGTGCACAATTATGCCATGCCACCTTTCCCTTTCTCCACACCTTGGGCCTGTATCCTTGGGTATTACTGCCATCCCTGTTCGGCTGAGCTTACTGTTCAGGGTTTCCACACCAACAGGAAATCCTGTCTTGTGTGTTTAATTTCCTGTGGCTGACAAAATGCTGGCAGTTAATGCTGAATGCAAATAGACTGACCTAGCTCCATGAGAGGCGGCAGGGTGATGATGGAGGTATGTCATTTCCTAGATAACAGAATTAAGATCACTAAATCCTGCGGCTGCAGCAAGCACGTGCTTGACATTTACTGCAACAGGCTACAATCCACCCATGCAAACCGCCCGACCTCTTTTCTGCCTAGGAGTCGTGGGTGTTTGAAGAGGCAGGAGGAAAGGACCTGTTTGGGAGAAAAGGAAGAGAGACAACAGGGGCTAACGGCTGAACTGACTTTCAGGTCTCTGCTGGGGAGGGGTTTCCTGCTCCATTAAATTCCCTAGAAGAAAGCAGCATGGCCGGGAGGCAGGAAGATGTGCGCTGGGCTCTTCCAAGACTCTGCGGCGGCCGTTGCCACAGCTGCTCTGACAGCTCCTAACACCACGGCTCTTGTCCTCACTGCTGCAATGGTTACAGCAGGTCCAGCACTGGAGGCACTTATTTTTGGTACCACGCCAGAATTTTCCTGAAGAATGGAAGCAGGAAAAAAGAACTAGTTCACTTTAACAGATTATATCTCCTTCAAAGCTGAATCTAATTTAGTGAAACACAAAAAGGCACTTTGTTCTCTGATGGTGCTTCCCCTACCAAATGTCAACAGCCTACTGCAAACAATGAAAGTTTTAAGAGCTCCTTAGCAAAAGGTCACAATTTTTGTATGGAAAATGCTAGGCCATCTAAATACAAGGGTCAACACCAAACGCCCCTATAGTAATTTTTTTAAATCATGTATACAGGCATGTTTGTATTTTTCAGCAGACAGAGGGTCTGGCCAAATAAAACAAGATCCATGCTTAGATCATCCATGAAGACTAACCCTCTAATCTCTAACCTTGAAGACATGAATCACTGTTTTCACAGACCTGATTCATTCACTCAGTGATTACCAAGAACTTCTACTTACAAGCCTGCACAGCAGCAGTGGAAAAAAAATCCTCAGCAGAGTTCACAGCCTCTGAAGGCAGCATTGCCGGACTACACATCTCAAATGCTCCGCACCATGCCTTAAAAAGCTTACTATATGACCAAGAAGCCAGCATTCCCCATCACATGTCAGGTTGTGCAAGAAGCCTCCTACATATACTGCTCATGTGCATGCTGTATAATGGATAGATATAGATACATACACACCTCCAGTTGTGTAGTGGCACAGGAGCTATAGCACCTTGTTCTATCCTAGTTCTCCATCCCCTGGTGAGACCTTGTACCAGCTTTTAGTTATTTTTCTGTAAAGGAGGTAAATGAGAATCATCTCCTCTACAATGGTAGCAGGGATTCTTGGAAATAACGGTTTTAAGCGGCATAAAGATATTAACAAACATCAGCAACAACTAGAACCCAATTTTTTTGCTTGAACATGATGTACCTTATCATAGATGCAAGGGCATTGTGCAAGGAAGGGTATGTGCGTGCTCTGTGTTTGTTTCCACCCAGATGACACGAAGGCAGCAGATTTTTCCAGCAGAGGCCATAATTACATTATATATAATAAATTTGAGAGATCTGGCACCAGAGAGCTTTTGCCTTCCAAGGCACTGACAGTTTGGTAGGGTGCCTCCTGTATGCTCTGTTCCAGCTGGCTCTGTCTCCTCTCCCTGTCTGGAGCTTTCAAAACCAGCTCCAAAAAGCACCAGACAAATAACTTAACCCTAAAGATACAAACAACAAGGTGAATTCTTTAGAAATCATGGAACAACAAAAGGTGAGCCACCATTAAACAGCCTCACATCCCTAAAAAGAACTCTATGCCCAAACAGCTTTACACACAGCCTACAAATTCATTTAGAGATGAGCGTAGTGAACTAGGCTAAACCTTGAAGGTGCCAAACAGTCCATTCTCAAAGATGGTCCAAATAGCCAGGAAACCAACCTTCTATGATGTCCTGGTTTGGGGTGGAGCAGAGCCAACTTTCTGTTCAGTGAGATAGGCTGTGGCTTACACTTGTTGCAGTGGCAATGAGGGCCAGCTGACTTGGCTGTTTACCCCACAGAGAGGCACGGGCAGGTCAGGTAACCCAGACTGACCAATAAGGTGTGTTCCATCCCATTTGCCATGCTCAGTAGAAACACTGAGGGATCAAAGGGGTCAGGTGGGCTGCTCTTCAATGAAGAGGACCTACCTTTGATCCCTCTCGGAGTGTTCCAGAATCCAATTCCCACTGGTCCCCGAGACCAGCCTGGAACTTTCCTTGTGCCTGCCAGTGACATCTCCCTGGGAGCTTGATATGGTTTTGTAAATATATTTTTATATATTGTATCTATTTCATTATTTCCTTCTTATTTTATTATTAATGTTTCATCGAAGTAGTTTAGTTTTTCTCTAAACTCATAAATCTCTTTCTCTCTCTTCTTCCTCTCCTTGGAATGAGAGGAGTGGGAGAGCATCTGTTGTCTTGTCATTGATCAACCCGGCCCAAACCACGACACATGCAGGAAACCATTTCCAGTCCTCAGGCTTGAGGTGCATGAACAAGAGCATTTCATCTGCAGGATGGGTCCACGCTGCAGAGGGAGGCCTTACGCCAGGCTCCCAGCTCCATGGGATATGCTTTCAGTTGAGAACAGCTGGCTCTATCATAGTGTGTATTAGTCAGTGCCTAGTTATTTCAGCATGGGGTCTGCCAGAGCTATGCTGTTATCAGTACATGAACTTCCTCACCTAAAGCTGGGTCACATCTCTTTAAAATAGTGGGGCCAACTCTGCTACATCCAATCCTGTTCAGCCGAGCGACACCAGCATGCTTTGCCTACAGGAAGACGGAAGCATCCAGGTTTTATAAACCAAAGCACTACCATAGTTTACCAACTGAACAGACGGTTAACAAGCACCAACAAGGCCTTATTAGGCTTGACCTGTTGCCCATCAAAAGACATGCTTTCTAAGAAACCAGACTTTAAAAGGAAACCACACAAAGAGTACAGATTTCTAACAGGATTTATAGATCGCAGCTATCCCAGTGAACAAAGTGGCAAGAAACACAGTTTCTCAGTCATTTGTTATCCCCTGACTCACAAATAAAAGAATTTCACACAAAACAGTGAGTTGGCGGTGAACAGTACCACAGGGTACTGTTCCAGAGATCTTAACAGCAGGCCAGCTTCCAGGTCTACACTTCCAGCTCCTTGTGCCATCCCCAGAGGTGTGACTGCACTGTAACCTGGTACTGCTGCCATGGAAAAGGTACTTGGACCCATGCCCACAGAAGCAGCATACATTCAAAGCTCAATTTGAGAGGACTCGCACATGTAGACTGAATTCATACAAAACTGGGTTATAAAAGATAACTCCATCTAATTTTACCCGGACGCTTTATGCAGGCGAATCCAGCTACAACACTGTTTCACAAATGATGCTCAGACCACTCTCACTGCAAACTCTTCCAGAACTCGTATGAAAACCAAAACAGACTTTTTATAAAAGTGTGATCCAGCCATCACTGCCTTCCATCAGACGGTCACTACAGAAGTTTCTATGTCCTGTAGCATCAGCACAGTTTCACAGAGTAAGACAGACAGTACAACAGTTGCTGACAGCTGCAGCAGCACAAGTACCCCTGCAGAGAAGTACCATGGTCCCCAGCACAGCCGTGCAGAAAAAGCAGGATGCTCAAGCAGCACTGAGTGCACAAGTCACTTGCAAAAGGTGACTCCAGAAATCAGGTTGGTGAAACACATCAGGATAAACAGCAGTGCCTCTTCAAACTCTACCCAAAATCAGCAGGAACAAAGTCCTGCCCTGTGACAGGGTTGGAGCTCTCTCTCACTGCAGGAAGAGCTTGGAAACAAGAATTGTCACAAAGAGGCCACCTTGTGTCAGAATGTTTGTTCTCCAACACTGGCACACAGGACTTGTTATGTGTGATCAGTGGGAAGTACTATTTGGACATGAAAGAACTAAAATACATCTTGATATCCCTAAGACAGGATTTCCTCCTTCGGATGCTCAACCCATTCAGAAAGCAGAGTCCCTTCCAACAACTCTCCTTCTGCTGTACTTCAGGCCTCACTGCATCAACACCCGCAGGTCAGAGCTTCTTGGTCTTTTGTATTATTTATCTACTTACCTTAATGCCTATTGAGTAATTTTCTGCCATTGCCAATACTTCTGTATCATGCATTACTTGCATATTTAAATTTATTTATTGGAAAATACACACTTGAAATTCTACCAAATTCTTGGTGAGAAAGAGCTGTAGTCTAGCTTGTTATTGCTTTAGCCTCAAACTATAGACTCATGGAGGTGTTTTGCACTCTTAACACGGGAATGAAGTTAGATGAGAAATTACATCCACTGAGATATTTTAGGAAGTGCAAAGTCCCAACATGCCTCCCCAGAGGCTGAGATCTGAAGGCTACAAGAGCTTCCAAAAATATCCGAGTTCCCAGAGTTGTGTTGCTTGGGTCATAGAGAGCAGTGGTCTGCCACAAACATACACCATAAAGTAGAGATATGAATTATGCTTAGAGAAGGAAAAGGATAACAACATTACCTGCCTTAAAATCCAGTGTTAAAAAAAAAAAAAAAGACAGTAGCTACCATTCTGTCACCTATAATAAATGAAGTTATTAATAACTTCATTAACTGAATGTTATTAAATGTGACAGAATGGTCACCTTTATCTAAAACAGCTATGCATTATTGCTGCCCCAGCTGATAATACACAAAAATCCCTTATCACCTGGGCTAGTGATGTTCCCCACCAGAAGCAGTTAACAGCCTACAAGTAGTAGCTACGGAGTGAGTATGCTGTAAAAAAGGCAATGTCTCCATCTGAAGCCAGAGCCTGAGAGAATTCACACCCTGTACTGTGCTATCCTCACCTTCATCTACAATCGTCATCAACACAGTCCTTATTTTTACCTTACACTATCTCCTTTTTTAAAAATAGTTGAAAATTCTTGAGTAAAGAGCATTTTACCACAATAAATTCCGAGATGTTAATTCTGACTTCTCATACTGTTGCTCTCAAAACCAATAAGAAGGATTTAGTGCACAGGCACCTGTATGAACTACCAAAATGATCCACTTTGTTTGCTTTTGTGGAGGCAATTAATGATTCAGCTTGAGAACAGATGGTTTTTCCTTTTGCAAGCAGTCCAACCCAGCCTCCATCTTCCCCAGGAGACTCTGAAGTCCAGGACTGACCAGAGTATCCCAGCCAATTTTATACTGGGAGGAAAACTGCTTCTTGAAGTCTAAGAGGGAAGGACTGGAGCTATCAGCCATGAGGTACAAGCACAGACACTATCATACCACAAAGCTGAAAGGACTGGAAACACGAGCTTTTCTTGTTCATACATAGTCCAGTAAGGAAGGGGACAGCCTAGCAGCAGTTAAGGAGAAGACTACTGCCATTATGTCAAGAATCCTTACACACGCTAGCCAAAGAATGTCCCTCAGAAACTGGATAATAAGATTTTGAAGAGTTGCTAACTTGTTTTTAACACTGATGGCAACTCTTCTACTCCCTGGTAAGTTGTTCTATTGTTTAAATTAGCCTAAATGACTAAGAATTTTTATCTTCTTTCAAGGTTAATTGTGTTAAATCTCAGCTTCCAACTGGAAAATCTTATTATGACTGTATACAAGACCTAAAACCCCTATTAGTATGTATCATCCATGCATAAGCACCTGCACAGAACAGACTTGTCATCTCCCAACCTCTCTTTGATGAGTAAATCATGCACTCAACACCTTACAGTTAAAAAGCCACTCATCTTCCAAGCCCTAAATTTTTTGGGGGTCCTAAACTGATCTCAGAACTGAACAAAATCATGCAGTCACAGTCTTTTCAACTTTGAACATGAGTAAGATCACATCCCTCCTTCAACCTGATGTCCCCCTTTGCATTGTTGAAGGAACTGTCTTCAGTGATCACTGGTACTCTCCCAAATCAGTGTTTTTCCAAAGAAAGCTTTCCATCTTAGAAGCACAACTCAGTTCCCACATACTCAGTACTCTGCACTAAGCTGCATCAAACATGTTTTTGCAGGATTTGTTGTCAGTTAACAAGCATTTCAAGTCGTTCTCTAACAGTAGCCTTATCTTTTTCTTTCCTCCTGCTCAAATAGTTTTCTAACCACCAACCTTACTGGCAATGTTTTAATAGTATTGTCTCCATGGGTTGATACAGATACTGAACAGGACTGCGACTGACAGAGACCCCTGGGGAAATTGACACAAGAAACAGTCTTGATCACTGATGTTTCCCTAATAACTACTTTTTTTATTATCTATCTTTAAAGAGGATTTTAATCCCTCTAATGTGTGTCGTGTTTATTTGAGATAAGTATTCTTTTACTTAAAGATGAAAATTGGTCACTTGGATGGATTCAATTGGTTGAGCAATGTTCAACTGTATCAGTATTGCTTTGTACACTCTTGTTAAAATAGATAATATTTGTCTGAAAAGTTGTATATTACCTTATACAAAGTCACACTGAATAGACATTACACCATTTCTTCAGATTCTAATATTTTTTAAAACATTCCAAAATTATTTTTATCTTGGATCAACATACGGATAATCGGTTTGTAGCTCTTTGGATCATCCCTTTCAATTTTTTCAATAGTGAATCCTGGTGGGCAGCATTCCAGCCTTCTGCAACTCCCCTAGCTTACAAGAACTGGCTAAAAATTAACATCAATGAATAAAAGAGCTCCTTGATGTGGCTATTATCTTTTGACATACCTTATCTAGATCAGCTGCTTTTAAAATATGAGCTAGCACTGTCTCATCCTCCTTTGTTATAGATTATATATAAAACCAGATATGGTACAAATACCTCCTGTTACATCATAAACACAGCAAGCCAGGCTTTTTTGTTGTTTTGGGTTTTTTCTGGGTTTTTTGGTTTGGTTTTTTTTTCGCAAAGCACACAACTATTTCCTAATTTTATACTGGACCTACACCTCTTTACACAAAGAGGAGATCTTTCCGCTTTGCCTGTAAAAGACTGGTGCCTTCTCTGAACCTGCATCACCGATATCTTCACAATTAGCACATTTCCTTTCTCACCTGCTGCTTTGTTTAAATTTGCAATTATATTCACTGCCATTTACTTCCTCCTCCTCTTCATCCTCCCTGCCTAATGTGCAGAATGCTTTGTGTTTTATTAACACAGTTCCACTGACTGCGGAATCATGCCTTTTTGGCCATCAGTATGATTTGGTTGAATACTTTATAGCTTCCATTAACACTTCTCTTTTAAAGGTACCTTCCCGGGCAGTTATCCTGCCAATTGTTTAAACTCGAAGAAACAGACTCTTCTAAAGCTCCTTACATTACTGCCTGATGCCATATTCTGTTTGCACAAAGTAAATACAGACAAATAACAATCACTGGTACCTAGGCAACCGTGAGATTTCAGGTCAGCTATTAACTCTTCTTTATCTGCTAGAACAAGGTCAACTATTGATTTATTCCACAGTGGGTGTAGAGCTGTGTGCATTAAAAAAATGACCTATTCCTTCTAGAAGCTTTCTGGAAGTCTTTTTATTGGCATCATGAAATGGCAAGTAAATATTACCTGTTTTAAGCAGACTATTTTATTTGCCTCTCTATAAGAAGCATATACATAAGGAAACATTTCTTCCATTCCTGAGGATAGCTCACAGATCTGTTAGAAACATGTAATAGGTGAGAGATGGTTGGAAACCCAAATAACTTGAATTTGTCAGGAAATCCTTATGTTTGCAGCTCTCACAAATCGTGAGGGTTTACAAAGCATTATGTAATAACCATTTAATCACACATGGGACAACATGTCTGAAGTCCACCTCTACTCAAGTCTGGACGAAAGCATTAGCTAATGTTCTGCGCCCCAGGACTAGGCTGACCTCTCGCATGCTGTTCCATCCTCAGGGGACTTCTTTACTCCCTCCCTACCATCACATTCATTTCTTCCTCCACGGCTTTGCTGTCTACCCAATTCCTCTCTTTGTACAGTAGCTTGGGAAAAATCACTCCAGGCAAGGATTTTGAGTCTCTCAGATATGACATTGAGGAGATGTGACCTGACACACAGAAGGGAGAGGGAGAAGATGGGGGTTACAAGCTAGCCATGGCTGAAGACTCAGACAACCACGAGTCCCCTGTAGGAGAAAGGGTAGGTTTCAGTGAGTCACCCAAGGGAAAGCATCCTGATCCTGAAAAAGAAATAGGAGCGAGGAGGATTCAGAGAGAAATGCTCTCCTGCTTGAGGCTCTGAGCATGCTGAGAGAAACAGCAGTGAGAGAAGAAGGGAGATCTGTGAGATCCATTGATTATTTCCTTGGCAAAGCAGCAAAGTTCCCTATTACAGGAAAATAGCATGTGTGGTATTTTATGTCCCAAAAGATAAATGCTCTTCTGGCGGGCATAGGTCTCAGCAAACACAGGGCCAGGAGAACTAACGAAAGGCTTTATAGGAAATATACCACTTAGCCCAGTTAAAATCCTATCACTGTGCTGCAACTCGAGAGGATGTTTAGAACAAAAATAAACCAACAAATAACTCAGGGAACAATATAAACCAGCTCATATAGTGTATTTCTCCACCCCTTCTATGGGCAACCATTTGGCTCCAAAAAACGATTATAAACCTTAATGCAAGCAGTTAGGCTGCATTTTCTACAAGTCACTTCTCAGGACAGCAATTCACTCACACTGCCTGGGTGCCCTCATCTGCAAAGCAGAGGGAAGAGTCACCAGACAGGGATGTTCTTGTCATTTCCATTTCATCCACATCCTCCACACCAGAAGCACAGGGAGGAACAACATCAAGGTGAACGAGCATGAAAGGGGCCAGACATCAAGCCAAGCACTGGTCTCAAGGGAAGGGGCAGCAGCAACGGGGAACAGTTTATGTAAGCGATGCAGCTCCCAGGGGAGGGGAGCAGCAGTAGCACAGAGCAGGACGTGCTAAATACAGATTGTAGCAGGTGGTCCAAGAACTGGCTGTGATTTCAGCAACCGGTTTATCCAAACCGGACGGAACTGCCTACTGCACAGCCCTGCAAGAGCAAAAAAGCAAGCTAAAAAACACAAAAGCAGAAATCAGGCGGCTGAGAAGATTCAGCAATCACAGATTGCCAGAAGATGAGTTTCACCCCGAAAACATTCCCACAGATGTCAAGAATGTGACAATCTAATGTATGAACAACACAGATGCAAACCCAGGCCTCTTTCAACAGAATCACAGAATCATAATTTTGGCTGGGACCTACCTCAAGAGGTCATTTAGTGCAACCCCTGCTCGAAGCAAGCCTAATGAGATCTGGTTCACCAGGCTGTGCCCAGCAAAGTTAAATACTTTCTAGGATGGAGGTTCTACAACCTCCCTGGGGAACATGTTCTTGAAATTTCCCATGTCATAACTTGTGTTTGTTGTTTCTCATTTCATCATTACCCACAACCAAAACGAATCTGGCTACATTGTTTCTGTATCCTCTGATCAGGTAGTTGCAGACAACAAAACATCCCCCCTCCGCCTTCTCTTCTCCAAGCTGAGCAGGCCCAGGTCTCAGACTCTGCTCACATACCATGTTCTCCAGGCCTCTGATCATATTAGTGATGCCCACTGGGCTTGCTGCAGTGTTTCACTTAGATGCCCCAGAGAGCCCAAACTGGACACAGTATTCCAGATGCCATCCACCAACTGCTGAAGATGAGGGGCATCATTTCCCTGGGCCTGCTGGCTGCACTTCTTAACACAGCCCAGGATGTGGTCGGCCACCTTTGCCGCACGGGCACGCTGCTGCTTGAGTCTGATTTGTTCTCCATTAGGACTCCCAAATATTTTGCTGCAGAACACTTTCCTAGATAACCATCTCCCAGCCCGTACTACTGCAGGGGTTATTCCCTCCCAGATGGAAGCCTTGAAACTCACTCTTGGTGAGTATCTTAAGATTCCTGTCAGTTCATTTCCCCAGCTTGGGCAGATCCCTCTGAATAGCAGCCTTGCCCCCCTGCATTTTGACCACTTTTCTCCATTCGGTTTCATCCATAAAATAGCTTCTTATGGACACAAAAAGCTTCAGAAACAAAGAGCAAAAGTCTCTCACAATATATAGCAATTGGGACTCTTGCTGAAGACCATCATTTCTGCACACTTGTACTGTCCAAGCTATGAGCAGATAAGCCCAATTCTTCTCTCATTTATAGCCATCTAAGCTTGAAGTCCATTAATTTGACACA
The DNA here is from genome assembly GCA_028565335.1 of Limnodromus scolopaceus. NCBI lineage: Eukaryota > Metazoa > Chordata > Aves > Charadriiformes > Scolopacidae > Limnodromus > Limnodromus scolopaceus. Next base: position 56,570,109 of record JAOXNO010000001.1, on the reverse strand, counting down.
TTTACATACTGTAACACTACTCTCCATCTGAGAGTGTGCATCTGAGATGGCCCAAGAGATGCAACGACCAAAACAGGAACACTGCAAGACTTTGGAGGAGCAGCTGGCTACACAGTTAGGACCAACATATACACTGAAAGTCTAAGGTGGTAAGAAGAACCTTAGCTTTGGTCTTTCCTGACTTGAGACATCTGCACTGCATCTTAAACAGGCAGCAACATTTAAAGTCGTTAACTTTATAAATAATGAGGAATACTTCTGGAGATTTGAAAACATGCCATCAATCAAGGATATTACCATCATACCAAGAAGTCAAGGATTGCTGATGATGACAATATATAGATAACTTCACCTGAAGGTTGGGTCATGAAGCATCTAACTCATTTATCCCTGTGTCCACACAGAATGAGTCACCACCTACACTCATGTGAACAAACTCTTCCTCAAAGAGCTTATAAATTGAGAATGATGAATAGCATACAAAGATTAAGGAAGACAAGCTATTTGGTCAAAAGAAACAGAATGTATATCGTACACAATGTAAAATACCATCTGACTTGCACTAGCTTTTCCACATGCAATAGCTAGTTGGCCAATTCCTTGCAGCAATTTTTCATCACAGAAGTGGATCATGAGGAAAGACATAAATATTTCAACAAGTTTCTAAGCAACTGAAAAACAGGGCTTTGCAAGGGATATATTAAGTCTATGTTTCAACCTAGTCTTTACTGGGAAATAAGGTGACGTTTTGGGTTGTGTTTTTTTTCCAAATCAATTGTTAGGTTACAGTCAACATCTTGATATGAACAACACAGTTATAGTTCTGATATGTATTTACCAGCTGAGGTAAACACTACCAACTGTCCTAGTCCTGCAAATATTTTAGAGTGAACTGACTAAATTGAGGGGTAAGGACTTTTCTTCACATGAATACGCTAGCACCACATGTCTCACCTGTGGGGAAGGAGAATCTGTCATGCCTTAAAAGGTGCTGGTAACTTACCCCAAACATCTGCCGAAGGTCAGGATCTCGAAAGCGGAAGGGAATGTTAGACACATGAAGTCGTTTTGGAGTGGATTTGCTCTCGGTATTCTCACTGCTCTGTGTCTGTGATTGCTGTCCATCTGTCTGTGCCCCTCCTTCTGTCTGCTGAAATCAGAAAGACAAAAGCGTGTGCATTAATAGAAACCACACAAATTCCTTTCACGTGCTTTATCTATCTCTTTTTAGGTATTAGTACTACACTTGCGATTACGGTATCTGAGCACTTGACAATTATTTTGATTAAGTCAGTAACGCTTAACAATTGATCTGTTGTTCTTCCCCTCCCTTTCCACGAGTAAACAGTAATGAGATCTCAGCCTCCCTCCCCTCAGATCACCTTTTAGCTTAGTAGATTTGCCTTTGGTTTTCTTAAATTGCTTCTCTCTTTTCCCCTGTTCTTCCTCACTTCAGCTGCCACCATATGAAAGCTCTAATGAAGAGGCGGATCTTTCATATCCTGAAGCTGGGAGGTAGTACCGCCACTCTAATCTCATGTGGCAGGATGTTCATGCAATCATCAAAATCCCACAGCTGAAGTGGCAGCTCTTCACCGGGCCAATACCAGAAATGCATCCCCAGGCAAAACGGCATCTGCTCTGTCAAGCTCCCTTCAGAGAAACATTACCCCAAAAGAAGATCTATAATTAAATGGTAAAATCCATATATGAACAGCTTACGGATGTCTTTGATCAACTTTTCTTGTGCATTTAAAAGTCAGCCCAGGGACAGGAAACAGCCATTACACTCCAGGATTCCTGAAAACTCCAAATGCTACTTTCTGCTACCAATTCCACAGCTAAAACAACAGAATTTCTTCCAGCTTACCCAAGCACTGACTGACACAGTGAAGCCAGGTCAAGGAGCGGGCAGAGGTACTTGTGCACAGAGAAAGTACAGCAAGAAGGCAGGGAGTAAGGTAGATCAGTGTGCCAGGGGAGAGACCTAAGGCTTGATGAGAAAATGGTATTTTTTCCCACTTTAGTCAGAAAAATTACCTCAAAAACTTAGAGCTACAGAACAAAGCAAACTACAATTTGGTAGGGTTTATCGCTCTGTCCCTTTCCAAGGCAAGCATTGACAGACCAAGGTATTCAAAAAGCACTCACCCACTCCCTCCATCTCTCCTGCTGCCTGCCTCAGCCTCCTAGGAGTCATGCTTTGACCACCTGTGTGATGCACTTTTAAGTGTCATTTCATTTCTTTAGATGTCAACCTGACTTCCTCCTTAACCCATCATGTGAAAAGAAGTTCTGCAAGAAGCCAAGGACCGTGTAATTGCTAGAGTCAGACTTTTTAGGCACCTTCAAGAACACACACAGGCCTTAAACTAACGGTTTAAAAGTAGGAGGTTTTTTTTATTGTTTTGGGCCTTTTTTCCCCCCTGTTTTGATACACAACTTGTGTACCAAAGAAGAAAGAAATCTCAGGGGAGTTGCCCACACTGACTCCTCAGCCACTGACTGGACTTGCTAGACTGCTCTCCACATCATTCAATATACAACACTTCGTGAACATCTGGAAAGAAACATCTCTCCACAGATTAACTGACCTGGTAACATTAAGGGAGCTTCTTCTGAAACATCTCTTACAGACATGACCTTGAACTTGTATATTGGTTATAAAGCACTAACAAGAGCAAGCAAACAGTAAGCACTGGGGTCTCGCCATGCTGAGCAAAGCAGTGGCAGCTTTCCATTTTTTTTTAGTAGGGCTGCACTGGCAGCACAAAACATATTTGATCTGCTTAATATAAATTAAGCTGTGATAGGAAGAATGGAGACGCTGCCCTGCAAGTCTCCCCACCCCACAGAGCTGCGCAAGTATCAGGAGAAGCCTAGCAGGATGAATCATTTTTATTTGGCTAAGACTCACCCATGCCCAAAACATCAAATTTTCAAGAACCTCTGAAACTTGCATTTGATCATATCTAAAAAGATGCCTCCCCCTCTCCAAGTTCCTCCTCTTCTCCTAGCCTCACCTCTATGACAAAATCTATCTCCAAACATACAGAGAGTGCACCCTAAGGGAAGAATCAGTGCAGCTGGCTTATGATTAAATCACACTATGCTATTTGGCGGTTTTATTTTTATGACTCCATCAGAGTCCTTTGCTCCTCAAGGCAGATCTGTCCAAGAACAAAACACAGGGGTAGTCCATCCATCACCACCACACACAATGCCTGCAATTGAGTGCTCCAAAATAACTCCCCAAAATCATCAATGCTCCTGCTAAAAGGGATCTCCACACTCCATTCTGGAGCCCTGCCAGTGCAATTCACCAAATCCCATGTTTTCTATGGCTTTGCATGGAATTGGCAGTTGGGCAAACTCCCATGCACACAGATGCATCTTCAAACACACACACACTACTGCATCTTCTGCAGCATTAATGAGGAAAGGCACAGGTTCTGAATGGTGACAACAAAACTGGTTTAATCTTTAAATTCAAATATAGGTTGCACAGGACTGGATCTACTGCTTCCACAGGGGAGGAAGCCAGGAGGTCATTTGCACTCCTCTCCCATCCATTTGTTCGCAGGCAGAGGGCAGAGCTTTCTTACCGAGGGTGTGATGTATCGTGTACAGCGGCCTGCTCAAAACCACCCACAGCTGTTCCTGCATATGGCAGAGAGCTGCCGCTACACAGGAGTCATTTTGCAGCACATGTGATGTGTACAATAAGGCAAAGGCTTCAAAGAGAAGAAACAATAGAAGAAACAGGGGATCTTGGTCCACTCTTACCTTTTTGACTACACTAGGAGTCCCCAAATGCTTTTCAGGCTTTCACATATCCTGATTTTTCAGCAGTAGTTTAACTTTAAATACCTTTTCTCTCTGGATGCTGTAGCTCCCTCATTTCTATCATCCATGGCCCTAAGGTAAGATTTGAACTTTCAGCCACTATAACATTAGCTCAATGCCTTTGTCTACTGCCACACATTCAGCTACAACACAAATGAAAGAAATAGTCTCCTCAGATCTTGCTTTTTTTTCCTTCCTTTTATAGTTACTCCTTGCCTTAATTCATTAGGAAGGAGATGAAAGGAAGGGCCTGGAGCCTGTTCTCAGGCAGCACATAATGGAGACTGGCAACAGCACTACTCTGACCAAGCCAGATGATAAAAGCCCGTGTTTCACCGAGTGCCCACTCCCCACCCTGAGTCCTTCCCCACACCAAGTTTCAGCACGTCAACGCTTCACAGTGAAGAATCAGCCCTCTCCCTTCACTACAGACAGCGATTCAGCTCAGAGAAGAGCTAATACATGTACCCTAGGTCTCAATGCCTGTCATCAGGCAAGACGGAGACATGCTGCGACAAAGATCCTGCGTCTGAAAACAGTATTGGATCCACCTTACCTCCTCAGCATAGCCTGGGTAACATACCCTTACAGAGGCGATAATGCCATTCACGCCCGCACACGCAAGCTTTGAGCTCTGCTCAAGGTCACTGAGAAATGCATCAGAGTTCAGGACACGTGCAATATGTGCTCCACTTTTAACTACTTGCTGCCTGTGCCCCCTGACAGCTCCTCCCTTACACCCGCCAGCACTAAGGACACCCTGAGCAAGAGGCAGCAGCTGCAAAGAGAAGCATGGACATATACATGTGCACCTAAGCATGTAAAAGGGGAGAAGGACACCTAGCAACACGAGCATGTTCTGAAAGGTTTGGGGTCAGCTCTACAACCGCCTTGCCACATCTTGACTCAACTCTTTTGTCCTAAAGCAGCTGGTGAACAACAATTGTTGAAGATTTCTCCTCGGCAGGAGAGAGGCAGGAGCTCCAGCACCACCTGAGCTCCGAGCAGATCTCCATCTGCGTGGCCAGACAGAGGGGCTACCTCCCTGACAAGCCAAACACCAATGCAACAGGCCAGCACAGTGACTATTAATACCCAGCACATTCTGTTTCCATCTCCTACTTGCTTCTAGAACTGGAACCGCATCAGGTCCAAGTTATAGAAAAGCAAAAAACAACCCCCTGTCCTCTCCCTCAGGAAGCAGGCGATCCAAAATGTTGTGAATCATAATGAGGAGGTTAAGAGCCATAAATCACTGCAAAGAAAATATTTACAAAATACAAACTGTAACTAATAACTATATTTAAAAGGGGACTTGGGTGGCTTACAAAATCTGGGACACAGGCTGTGCTCACTCCGCTTGTTTGGATCAAGTGCTTGAGGAACTGTGTGGAGGCAAGGACTGAAAGCTATGACTGGCAGAAGGCAATCTTCCCACTGCAAAGGAGAGTGCAGACAACGTGGGAAGACCTCTGCAACTTCTCGTGAAGAACCCGCATCAAAACAACCAGTCACCCATCAATGAGTAGATATCCAGTGAGCAGGTCTGGTGGAAAAATGAGTGAAGAATTCGGTACCAGACACAAAACCCCTTTCCTGCCCCACCACGCTCTACCAGAGTAGGACTGAGGTCCTACACATCCAAGAGCAAAGGGCATGGGAATTTCTGCTGCTTAGACTACACTTGTTGAGCAGACAGAAGACTGCAGGGCTAATAATCACCTTTCAACAGCAATAAATACAATTTTAGAATTATATCCATGCTCTTGATTTTTCAGAGATACCAGAAGTGTTATACTGAAAAAAACTGGGCTACGTTACAAGCACAATTAACAACATGCCCAAGAACTTTGTATCCCAAAAACTGGACCAAAAAAAAAAAAAAAGAAAAAAATCACTCAGTATGTACAAAATCATTTCTGCTAAGCTTTTAACTATTTTCAATATAGTCTCATTAATAGAGACTCAATAGTCTCAAACATTCTGATTGTTATTTCCCTGCTTTCAGAAACACTGAAGCTTAAGTCATTGTGTTCACTTTCCTCATTAAATAAAGATATACCCCACCTGAAGTCACAATACAAATCTGACATTGGAAAGCACACAGGAAGCTTTGCTACCTATCTTGCACAATGAAGACATCTTTGACGAGTCAGGCAACATTTTCCATGCAGTGACGTTTAAAATTACTTTGTTTCTCTGAGTAATATTTTTTCCTAGGATTTTTTTGGTGTTTTTTTCTTCTTCTTCTTTAATTTTTCTTTTAATGAAGTGGTGAAATTAAGCCCCCTGGAAGGCCTGCTCTGCTGGGCACAATGCCAAACCCTTTGTGAGGAGTTCCAGCCCACCCCTTACAGGGATGCCCTGACCAGATGAAGGAGGTTGCAAGACTTCCCGAGCTAGTGGTCACCCCCAGACCACTCCATTGACAGCGGCAGAAGAGCAGCCACACAGTGACAGACTAATGTCCAACCATGTCACTATCCTCTTTTTGACAGTGGCCAAATAAAACATCTGTGGAAGAACATAAGAATAGAACAAATGTTTGCTGATGTTTCTCCAGCAGTGTCCCAGCTTCCAGCAAACTGAGCCAGTTCACATCTTTGTAGCCAGTCACTGGCCATGAATCTATCACCCATGAAATGGTTTAATGAGTTTTTTGAGCCTGTTTAAACTCTCAACTTCCAAAGAATCCCATCGGCAAGAGTTCCACAGCTAAATTCTTCATTATATGGAAAGAACAAGAAACAAACCCCTGTTTTTTTTCAATGTGTCACCTGATTATGTCCTGCATGCATCCTAGTAAGTGAATGGGAAAGTTCCCTATTTAATTTCCCATAGCATTCAAAATTCTATGTACTTGCCATATGCCTTCATTCCTGTCAGCTGTTTTCATAAGTGAAGATTTCATTTCTTCTCATAAAGAACCTGGTACATCCCTTTCATCATCACTATTATCCCTCCCTGTACTACTTCTAGATATGCTATAACCTTTGAGAGAAATGCAGAAGTATCGCAGCTGTATACTCTAACATAATGGTATTTGCTGATTTATTTCCTCTTTCTCTTTCAAAATAATTTTTAAATCTGCCTCACTAGATGCAAGTCTGCAAGTACTGACAATAATCTGCCTCATACTCAAAATAATAAAATAATCTGCCTCATATTCAAAGCAAATTTCTGATGTTAAATGTCAGAGTTTTCTACCTCAAGACAGCAGTTTCCAAGCTGAGGTGAGCAGTGAGCTACTCATTTGAAGCTACTTCTTCCTTGTGTCTACCTGCTCAGCAGTATCAAGAGATAAGTGAGGGCATTCATTAAACATATTCTTCACCTGAAATACCTCACATGAGCAATTGCTTTAATTACTAAAGTGATGAAAAATAATTACAGAGGAAAATTCTGCAATCTCAGACTAGGCAAGAAATACCCAAGGGAAAGTCTTCATTATAATATCATCCATGTGTTACAAAGTCGGACAGGAACCTTTGGTGCTGTTGGCTCCCTTCTTTCCAAACCCTTGCTAGATGTCTGGGGCACAGCCAGATGATCAAGCAGCTTCCCTGTCTTGCTTCTCAACACAATACATAGGGGCGCCTGACCACAGATGTGTCTCCTTTAAGAAATCAGAAAGCCAATATCCCTTTATGGTATAGCAGGTGAATTAAATATGTTTCAGTACGGCACATCAGGAAGCTGAGAGACACAATGCTTTGTAATTAAATAATGCTTTATATTGGTTCATGACAAGGTAACACCAAGGCAACAGCACCTGCCATTTTCATGCAAAGTAATTTACATAAACTTATTCCTCTACTTCTGTACCTCCAGCTGCATTCCGTAATTTATACAGACATACAAATTCTTCCCTCTGACATTAACAAGAGAAATGAGTTGAATAATCAGCTCACAGTATTAAGTGCATTGCATTTACTATCAAGCAAGCTTTTTTAGTTCAGCGGATGATTAATCTTCCCTCTGCGGGTAGAGTACCAGGAGATGCAGCGAGCTGACAATTGCTCTCGGCTTCTGGCCATGCACTCCATACACTTACCTTGCAACAACAGCATTTGCTGGATCCCTCCAAGAGCTGCTCTAATTCATTAACCCAGCAAAAGAATTGGACAGCTTTCTGCCAGGTCAGTGAATTAAAGTGGCTCACGTAAGGAATGCCAGAGCCAGTAAATAGGAGTGGGAGTTTGTGCTTGGAGCCAGATCTCCGCTTTCTGACAGCAGTGAATCTTTAGATCAGCTCAGCTGCCAGAGGTACTGCAGCCTAATTAGCATCTCCACTTGCAGCTATCTGTGCCGGGTGCCTCCATTAGGGATAAGCGCACTAATGTAAACCAAGAAGGGGGAAGAAACCACCATAAAAAGTGAAATGCAACATGTCAACGGTTTAAGAGACAGGCTGCAACAGGCAGACCGAGTAGGCCAAATATGGTCTGGTACCTCAGTCTATTTTTAATCCAGGTCTTTCAGCTGTGCTTTGGGACAGTTATCAAGAGAAAGGACAGATGCTCGGAGATGAAGACCGGGAGACTCACATGCCAGGCAAGAAACAAAGCCCCACAGATGAGGCTTGATCCTAAAATAAAAAAAGATTACAAACTATTAAGCTGTTTGTATTACACTACTTATTGTGCCTATTTCTTTTCCATGCCCTTGCTCCGAGAGCTTTGAATGCTTTCCACCACACTCAGACCTCCAGAACCAAGCTCATCCTCAGCTGATGACACCAACCAGTCATGCCCCGGTGCTCGGGGCTTTTAGACTGCGTAGGAAGGCATGGACTTTGACTCTCAAAGTTTATTTTACTTAAGTTCACTGCTGATGTTTGACCTCGTGCTTCCAGATCACTGTCTATTAACTCAGCCCCACTAATCTCAAATCATTCAATCTGATTTGCCAGCCAGAATCTGCCAAGTTTCTATGAAAAGGTGCTCCCACCCAGTGTGTTAGGGACCCCGTTATAGACCCCATTACATTGCTGTATAACATCTTATCAATCAGATGGAACTCCTCTTTCCTCCATGAGGGACCTTTAAGTCACCCCACATTCTCTATTACTCTCGCAATTGTCCAAAAGGCTACCAGCCTGAAAAAGCAGGAAATCCCCACCATCTGAGCACACCTTTTGCTATCTTGCTCTGTCCTGCCAACTGGACCAAGCACAGGCCTTGTTCTTAAAAACAAGGAGAGACCTTATCTGTCTGGCTGAAGGAATTTCTGAATCATCCCATGGGAGCACAGGCTTCAAGTCAGCAGCTAAAAAATCTGCCGGCTGTTCAGTCTGGGGTATCGCCTTCACACACGACAGCAGCTGCACTTGTCAGTCGCAATAATGGGAGAGAAGGATCATGTATCACCCGCAATGACTTTTGTTTGAGCAAGACAACAAAATGGTGAAAGGAAAAGATGCCTCAAAGCATAGCAGCCTAGTCCACATGGATTGAACATGTATGTCAAACAAACAAGCAGCGTATGTGACAGACAAGATGCTTGATGTTAGCTTGTAGATGTTCAAGGTGAAACAAGCAACCCATTCTGATGTATTTTAATAGCATGCTTTAGCTTGAGTAACTACTGAGCCTTCTTCCTTCCCCTAGTTCCTACATCATTAATCAACGTACTGAGAAGGAGAAAAGTTACAAAGTTACAAGCAATTACATCCCAAAGGCACCCCACAGAATCAAAATAACTTTATACAGAAGGAGTCCTAGACAGAAAGATAAAGGGACACCTAGGACCCTGTGCATGTGAAAGTCTGGCATGTGAAAAGCCCTTGGCTGAGGCACCTTCCCCCTCCCCCTGGATTTCTTCATGTGCCACCATCTGGGATCCTCTGGGTTTGATCAGTCCCAGCCATAGCAGCGGCAGCAACGCGCTCGTCTGCACCCTTACCCCTTCCCGGCAAGCTACAGCCTGCGAGCCCGGCTCTGCACGCTCGGCTCGCACATCTTTAACCACGTCAAATGGTCAGACCAGACGTGCCCACCTGTTCCCAACAGCCAGTACAAGCGTTACGTGTTTTTCAGCCTGTTTCTCGGATAACCCCTGCCAGTCAGGCTCCCTCCGCAGCCTCCTGGCAACACTGCTGCCTCCCAGCAGTCTCCCAGCAACGCTCCCTCCCGCACAGATGGGCTCCCAGTCCCTCCTCGCAGGCTAGCCAGCCTCCCCGTGCGCTGTGGGCTCCCTGGAGCCGGCATTAGTTGATGAAACACAGAGCTCGGCCCCGCAGCGCAGTGGAGATGGCTCCTAATATGGAAGAGAAGCGGGAGGGTTGGCAAGAGCTTACATCCAAGGTCAAGGCTCGCATCATTTCCATTAAAAAGAAACGCTCTTGAGCTCTGGGCAAGGCTGGGAACAGCAAAAATACATGGGGAAAGCCACTGCCCTGTTTTATTTCCCCGTTTCTAGCTTTCCCATCCAACTGGCAGTGCTCAAGATATCTGTTTGTTGGAGACGGGCAGCCCAGATCTCATGGGTTGGAAGGACATTGGACAATCTGGTACTAAAATGATGACTTGCATTTCTGCACACTGCATCAGCTCTAAGTTTTATTCCCCCAGAGAGCCTGATCTCTTCTCATCCACATTTGCGTTTGCTGAGAAAGCCACCTGAAGTTCCCCTTCCGCACTATCAACGTGCTTTACAGGGTCTGTATGCTTTTTCTTCGTCAAGATGCTCAAAGATACCTTATCAAAATCATAACCAGCGGTGTCAACCGTGCAGCCACTGCCCAGTGCAGAAGGAGCAGAGGCGCACGCCAGGAACCGTGCACACTTGAGCTGGTGCTATCAGTTCTTCCAATCGTTGGCACTGAATTCACTCAGTACTTGCAGAGGGAAAAATAATCTCTACGAGCCAAACACCCAACTACAAGTAAAACTGAAAGCATTAACAGATTAAATCCGCCCCTGAGCACCGAAGGCTCTCACCATAAGGCTCTTTATTAGGAAGTTAAGTCTTAACAAGTGGCTTAAGGGGTGGATAAAGCTTTTCCTGGGATAATCTGCCAGCATGTTGCCCAGTGCCAGTTCCAGGCCATGGGAAGAAAAAAGCAAAAAAAAATATAAGAAGGTGAAAATCTTCATTTGGCAAATGGATGCCTAGTACCTGAGAGGTCCTCTCCTATCTTTGCCCTCTGAAGCTCCCTGCCATGTTCAGAAAGTCAAAGAAAAGTATTTTTCTACTCTGCCAGCTTCCTGAAAACAAAACCTCATTGGGATTACACCTACAATGCATGTGCTCACCCTAATCCTTTGTACCATCAACCTTCCAGAATTTGCCTCCATCACATTCATTTGAACTGTTCGCCAATTAACACAAGGTAATTAACACTTTTGTAAAGGACTGACTTCAGACAATGCACCACGATCCCTAGTACTACTGTTCTTTGCAGACACCTATTTATGAGGGGAACATGCAAAAATGGAGAAGCAGGAATCCAATAATGGAAGGTCAGAAGCTATGTTTTATTTATAATTCTCTCCTTTCCAGGTCTACTGCCGATATTCGCTGCGTACTTAAATCTAATCAACAGCTGCTTTTTCCCAAAGCACTGTGCTGCTCTCCTGGCTCTGGACCCTTCTGCACTTACTGCAAGAGATCCGTTCTGCGTGCTGGCCGTGTTCGTGCTCTGCTCTCCATGCGGCTGCGTGCTTCCGTAGAGCGTCAGATTGTGCTCGCTGGTCTGGCCTGCATAGTCCTGAGTGTGTGGCACCCCATACTCTGTGGGAATCCCGTTCTGTGGGGGTGGCGGAAATGGGATTGTGGTGAATGGCTGCACCATTGCATCAGGAGTTGCTGCTGGCTCCTGGTTACCCTGAAGAAAAGAAAAAGGAAAAAATAGCTTTATACAACAGAAGATGGATCAAAACATCACCCTGAGAAATGATGCATACACATGTTCATGTGAATATCCCACCCAACATAACATTGCACAGTGTTCTAGTCTCTATCAAAAAGAGTATGCCTCGCTCTGCTGAGCCATGACGCTGTTTTCTTCATCTTTTTGGCACAACTTTCTCACTACCAGGTGGTACATGGTGAACAAATTATGGGGCTTGCAAAGTGCATACCCTTGTGATCTCACACAAGACTTTACGCACAGCAAGGTATTATTTTGGAAGGTGGAAGAGGCACTGAAACATTGGAATGGAACAGGAAACACAGAAGAACAGGGTTCTTTAAAATATCTAGAACTACCACATCTGGGTCCATCTCCTCCAGCCTGACCCTCATGGCTCTGCTCGCAAGCAAGCACACAGCATGGTTCAGAGCACATTTCTCTGTTCCATTACAGCGAGAAAAAGAGAAGTACTCATTTAAAACTGATCTGTGCAGCAGCCTCTTCCTTTGCTCTGGCAGCACTGAGTACAGAGCATGAGTGCTCAGGTACCAGTCACTGGAATATCCTATTTGCTTTGTGCTGACTGTGCAGAAGAGAACGAAGAGCTGTGGGACCCGAGATGAGAACACAAGCCCGGAGCACACTCACTCTCCTCCCAGTCCTGAGCATCACTACCATCACACAAGGCATTAATTACCCACTCCTCCCTCAGCTCAGGGTATCCCACAGAGACCTTTACACTAGGACAGTAGACTTTTTAGCAGCTTTTAGCACTGCCTTAGATGTAGTTGACACCAACCAGATGACTCAGAAACAGAGCGCTGACCATGCAAAAGATATCCCCAAAAGACAGTAAAAAAAACCTACCCCACCATGCCCGAAAACCACCCGAAGCAAACATGAAAGCATGCAGCCCTGCAGGGATCTCACAGCGCGGGGAGCAGGGAGCTGCATTCAGCCACCTGGGGCGAAGGAGAACAGCCTTGACATTGAAACCCAGCCCAGGGAAGCCCAGGCTGCCGCACCGCTCCTACTGCTTCCACCGCCCGCAGGGAAAAAAAAAAAAAAAAAAAATCCATGGAAAAGATTTATGATAGGAGGGCTGTTTGATTTATGTGCATGTCAACAGACTAATCCTGATTTTAAATTTTGGCTGCTGTTCCAGCCCTGGGTCCTCCCCCACAAAGCCCAGAGGTGCTCGAGCCTATTCTGACACCAGCATGCTTAAATCAATGGAGTAAAAGAGAAGCAGACCTTATCCTGTGGATAGGAAAGGCAGAGCTGGAATTACCAAGCAGCCTTTCAGCAGAGAGCGTGCAGGGGCTGACAGACCTCCAGTGAAGCTGGACAAACCTTTCAGTCCCTTTTATCAGCCTACCTGCAGCTTTCCCTTCCGGGCGAAGGAAACAATGATAAATGCAGCGCACCTCCAGCCAGCACCGGGTCATTCAGACACTGGCTGAATCCCAAATTTGCTCTGACATTAGTCTATCTGGTCTGCCTCCCCTGGGGGCCACGTGGCCATGCGCTCCCGCAGCTGGGGAGAAGGAGAGGGAAGGGCATTCAATACCACTTAGCAGAGCCCAAGCTGCAGCCTTGGCCCGTGCCGAACTACAGACGGTTTCATTAACTAAAGTCCAGCTGCTGCAAAGCCTTGCTGCCTGCAGAAACACAAAACTCCGCAGCCTTATCTAGAAAGAAAAAAAAAAAAAAAAAAAAAAAAAAAAATAAGGCAAGTATGCCAGCCATGGCCAGTGCTCGGTTCTTTGCACGCACTCCCCCGAGCCGCTGCAGCCCCGCATCGGGTGTTAGCAGCTCTGCGGAGGTTTTTCACACACCGAGCACATTTTCTGAAAGCAGGACAGGGTGGTGTTTTTTTTTTTTTTCACCCCCCTGCAAAAAAGGCAGGCAGCTCCACCAGCCTTCAACTTCTGCTCACACACTTGGCCATTCTCAGCTCCAAAGCTGGGAGGTTCTGACTCAACCTAAACCATCACCAAGATCTGCAGGGTGAGTTTTACCAATGGGAGAGAGGAGAGGCTGAGCGACAGCCATCCCACTGCAAACCAGGTACCTGCAACCCCATCGCTCACCTACTCGGACTATTTACCCCCTGTCACAACAGCTCCGCTCTGTCCACACACTGCCCCCTTATTTAATTATATCCAACACTCTGTGTGCTTCCATATAGCCCACATTGTCTGCCCCTTTCTTGTGTTTAAAATAGGAACTAAATATGAAACTGGTTTCTTTTTTCTTCAATTTCAAAAATTGGTAGGAAAGATACAGTAGCAGAAACTATTTCCAATTTTCTTAGAACAAGCCAGATTTACAAGCCAGTAATACCCCAGATAGGAGGAAGAGAATGCTAATTAGCCACAAACAAAACCTATTCTGCCGTCCTCTCAACTGTGCAGGGCTGCTCCCCAAAGGACACACTCCAGCATTTTGTTTAATCTCACTCTTAGACTACTTAAAATGCCAGCCCATAAACCTTATATAATCTTATTTTCAATGTTTTTACCCCTCAGTTAATACTGTTCCTTCCAGTTTAAACACATTTCAACTTTTTAAATATTTTCTCTCCCTTCTTCAATTATCTACAAATGTTTGAAGGACGAAAAATGCTCACTCTCTCTTCTGTTGCTTGTGGTGTTTTGATAATACATATTTATTTTGAGCTTAATCATACCACCAAAATATCCTGGTAACTTTATTTATTACTTCTCTCTGACCTTCCTAAGATTTTCAAATAAGGGATTTCTGGTGCAGAATGAAATGTTTTTAATACTATTGTCACTTCCCTCCTCCCTCCTTTTTTTTTTTCCTTACATGCAAAAATCCTGTCTTTTATTACAAATGTATCCTTAATTTAATGTCTCAGGTTATCTGCAGATCTATCACCATTATGCTTGTCCAGGTTTCATCATCCCACAGAGTATCTGTATCTCAAGTTATTTTTCTCTTGATATGATTATGTACATGTTTTCCATCTGAATTTATTTTGGTAATTTTAATTTCCTTTGATGCTTTAGAATTACTTTTCTTCTGTTTCCACTAGTGTCTACAGAAAAGGACTCCCGATGAGATCTCTGCAAGTTGCACAGCATACTGATATCCTCCAGACCCAGAGGAGATTCTACCTCTTCTGTTATTCTACCAAATTTCAACATTTATACAACACTTCATATTTTCAAGAACTAACACAGAAAAAAATAATAATCCCATTTATCTTCAAACATAGAACCTGAACTCCTTTTCCTACTTCTAACCACCCTACTTCTAATCCTACAGTCAGAGGCACTGCTTTTCCAACTTCTCGGGTGGTACAAAGAACACAGGAAAAGCCCCAAACTTCCTGGTGAAGGTACATATATAGGAGAGCCTCAGCTGAAAGTATTTTGTCTATCCAGTCTTGAGAACATACCTTACTGCATTGCCAGTCCTGCCTGTTTTGGCTCATGAAATTCTCTTAAACATTGACTCAAATGCAACAACAGATAGAGATGGCTGTGTCCAAGAGTAGTCAGCATCCCCAAACGCACACAAGGATGCCACCACAGGACTAGGAAAGCCTGGCTGCAGCCTCCCCAAAAAACTATTGCTATCTTCAACTTGTGTGATAGCATGAAATAAATCTTAACTAATGTTCAGGAGCAAACACTTCTCAGCCACAATGCAGGATGGCTGGCAGTCTCCAGCAATGGAGCTTGAGGGACATTTGGCTGCAGGAATAGTTTCAGCAGTTCCAGGTTAACTGATTCCCTCCATGAGTTTGTGCTACCATGCATCGACCCACACTAAGTTGTCATCCCATGCTCACCAAACTAGGAAAGGCTGTTCAGTGCAACTGGAACTCAAGTGTAAACACATGCTCTTTAAAAAAAGGAAAAAGCTTAAGTACAATATATGATAGCCTATAGTTCAAAGAAAACCAGTGATTCCTGTATTTTCTTTTCATTCTGTTGTTCTGCTCCCACAATAATCATTCATCCACATCAGGTAGGATCAGGTAGGAATTCAAAGCAGCTCCCCTCTTGCAAAATGTTGACATCTGATTCATTAGCACCCAAACCCTCAGGGCACAGGAGAGCCATCTGGGCTCTCCTTTCAGGCCCCTAATCTCAGCCCTACAAAGGTCCAGCCATGTCCTGGCAGGAGTCAATTTCCTTTCTTAGGTCAGGGTTTTGCCTACACAGCTTAGTACAAACCCATGCCACATTTTGTTTAAAAAACAAACTAGCTAATGGGGACGCATTTCTAAGAGTTTACACAGCTTTAACTTAATTAACAAACTTTGTAGTTCCAAGCTAAGCAGAGGAATGGTAAGTAACTGTTTGTAGGGGTACCTTGCAGAAGGGTGGGAGCTGGGGATGATGTCTCAACAAGGAGCAACACGGTTCAGCAAATGCAACGTAGGATGAATTCTTTCAGCAGACAGCAGGTGGTGATCCAAGATCACGGCACTGGAGCGCCAAGAGCAAACACCAGAAATGCACACAAAAGCCTCCAAAGTACTTCCATAAAACCGTCAGAGAACAGTCTATTTTGTGAAGGGCTGGTTTTGTTTTGCTCATTAGAAAAATGGGTGTAATTATAGGGGTATGAAAGGAGCCTTAGAGCAACGCACCTCCAGATTCCTTCTGCACTGGTACGCCATAATATGCATAGATATTAAAGCAAAACCAACCAAATAAAAATTATAATCCTAGTAAAGCTAAACTGGTCCAATTTCTGTATCAACATTTCCACACAAACTGCCATGAGGTAAACAGTCTGTGCTGTCCATAACCCTCCTCCGAGTGATAAGCATCAGAGAAAGGTGCAGAGAAATGACACAGCATGTAAACATCAAATAATCTCTTAAATATACCATTCAACTCTAGTAACCCCCAAATCATTGGGATAGATGCGAGTATATGCCTATTAGTGGAATGGGGTTTCTAATAGATGTGCCTCCCCTGAACTCATTTCATGAAACCTTGAGCCAACTGACTTACAGCTAACGGAGGGAGGCAATTAACCTGTTTGTGAAGACCAGTGTGTTCCAGGCTACGACTGTTTGCTCTCTGCACTAACCTAATCCCTTTTGTAAACAGAAAAATGTTTGTAACTCAGATCTGAAGAGCCTGGCACGACCGTTCAACCTGGAGCTACTGCCCACCCTGAGCTCTCTGCAGGAAAGAGATCCTTCTGAGGGAGGGAGATGCAGGGACCGTGCCATCCCTGCTCCGACCCAGGCCACAGCCTCCTGTCGGAGAGGCAAAGGTGCCATACGGCTCCGGCAGCAGCACCCAAACGCTGCTCCCTGGCTGTACATGGACAAGAGAGAAAGAGCCTACCACACCATGCTGCTGCCCAGGAGCAAGAGAATAGTAATAATAAGGAAGCTGCGTTCCTCCTGCTTCTCACAGGTGAACACAGATTAAGGTTGCTGTAGCAGGGTCTCTTTCCCAGCCTCTTCCAACACAGCCTCCCTCCCAGTACTCCTCTGGCAGGAGCCTCAGTGGGAGTCACTCTTGGCCATGGCTCCAGAAGGGCTCTGCACAGCTGCTGCTGTCCCAACCCCAGCTGTGCACTCCTGCCCTTTCTCCCCTGCCAGCCACGGTGCTCCATCTGCCCTCTGCTGAGCCATTTCAGCACATATCCCAGGAAAAAAAAAAAAAGAGGACTCGCTTTTTATTGTCAGGTTAGTTTTGTTCCCAGTTAAGAGTGCTGAAACAGCTTGGCAAGGAGTTGGAGGAGAACTGGAGCCAGAAAGGAGAGGGGGTGGAGAAGACGGGGAGGGAAGGGCACCAGCACTTGGATGAGCTCAGGCTGCCAGGGAGCCGCAGTCTCCACCACGCATTAACCCTCTCCCTAGGCAATCCCTCAATTTGCCCACTGATAACAAATGTATCAGCAAGCAATGCCTTTGCAAATGGCAATTGTTACAAAGCAGTGTGAGGGACACTGAAAGACCTACCAGGAACTTGAGCATTATCCCTTCCAGAAAACCACAGACTAAGGCACTACACCAGAAAGAAGTCCCAAGCTAAACTGGTAGCTCTCACGGCATGTAGAGCCTAAGTCTTGATTTTCAAAATTGTACTGTTGCTCTTTAGAGTCACGAAGATACTCAAACGCAAGCCAAAGTGATGGATGGGATGATAAAGTGACGGCCTTCCAACTCCCCAGTCATGACAAAACAGTGACTTGGCCATGTGAACCCACATACATCATACAAGCTCTTTACCCCAAAATGCAGCAATAACACTTTCTACATCACGGCTGCTTCCTTACTAATTATTTTCCCAATGGGAATAGTGAGTAAAAAGCCTATGGAAAGCAAGTTTAGAGGTGAAAAGGATATACAAAGGACTTAACCATCTTCTCATATCCTTCATCTTTGTACAAACCTTTTCCCGGATTCAGAGGGGTGCGTGACCCTAACCTGACACCCACGGTCTGCACTACAAAGGCATTTCTGTTACTCCAGAGAGGGAGACTGGCATGTCTGTCTGTCTGTCGACCCAGAATGATAAAATCAACACTCTTTTTCTTGATGTAGGTTGATTATAAAGGCACCTTGAATTGGATCACAGTAATGAGAGGTTTTGTATTTCATCTGCACATCTGGAGCTTGATCTTCATTCAGTATATGACATATTGGGGTAACAGAAAAGGATGATGGATTTGGACTCTCCTACCACGAGCACAAGAGCAATTCCTCATGAATCCTCCCAAAACAAGTGCTCTACCTGTAGGTAGTTTTGTAAAAGTTTGGTGGAGTTTCATGCTAGTTTTGTTAAAACAGAAGAAAGTTTATATGTATGCATTCTTTTGAATTTAAATCCAATGTAATCATTTTAAGAAATGCTTTTTGCATTGGTTTAACTTAAGTCTAAATAAACCAATCTCCCACCAGGAAAGAAAAAAAGAAAAGAAAGAGACGCCTGCACTTCAGCTTGCACCTAGCTAACCATTTAAAGGCATGTTTTCTTCAACTTCCTGGTGCAAGCTTGCACTAGATTAGATAATCTTCCCCTTCCTTCTCCTAGATATGTAAAGCAAGGGAAGAACAAGTTATCTTCCAATATACACTCTATCATTCCAGGCCACCAAAAACTGTTCTGTAAAATAAAACAGCTGGCCTTTTTTTTTTTTTTTTTAAATGCATTTAAAAACTTTATGGAGAAGTTCAAGCCCCTCTTTTGGAGGAAAGGATGAAAGAAAATTATAGTCTTATCTCATACACAGGAAGCACTCACTCATCCCCATGCTGTCATTATTTCCAGTAATGGTCGACTTCTGCTCTATCCCAATGCACAAACGCAGGCACTCATTGCTGAATGTGTACATGCTTAATTAAAAAGCCCCTGGGCAACCTGCAAAGAGGCTTCATGTTGGATATAGCCAAAGCTTTAGAGTTACACAACATTAATAAGGCCCAGAGCCACGTCTACTTTACCAGCCTGAAACATACTTTTTTTCAGCTTTTAAAAAAGCACTTATTTTCTGCTCCTGAAATCTACATTATTCCCCCATCCAAAAAAAATAGTTAAATGTTACTGGCACAAAGGCGTCCCACCAAATGCTTTCAATCAATTCACGCTCTCTGGGGTTGATTAGAAAGAGAATTGTGCTTCAAGAGACGACATCGAGGTCTCAACATCTGTTTCCATTCCATATTAGGAATGAAACTACCTCTGAGAATTATTGGGGAGAAGGTGGTGGGGGTCTGGAACAAAGGAAAAAGTCACCAGGATGGCTATGTCCTCAGCAGCAAAGCCAGCAAGTAAGAGAAAGGCTCAGGCTCAATTTTTTGTTCCAGATCAGTCCTTTAGCACCTACCCTGGCTGTGTTCTTCCCACCTCTGCAATATTCCAAGAGAATATTTTCCACTTCACATTCCTAGTCAAATATTCTTGGGGAAAAAAGATTTCCACAAAATGACTAGCTTTCAACAAATCAACATGAAAATTAAGTCTCAAAATACTACAAATCTAGTCATATGTTAACCCAGCAGGCACCCAGAGTGGCAGAAGCATCTCCCACACAAGTAAGATTACTTTCTTGTCAGGAGACGAGGGTTAAGTTTCTTCTTTTGGACCAAAATTCAATGAATCATAGCTAAGCAGCAGTGTGCTGCAGATGTGTCACGTATGTTTAATCCAAGCTAACCACTATTAGCTTTTCAGCGGATTAGCAAACCAATCACACTCATAGTTGCATGATTGCAGATCCTCAGGCAGGGAGGCAGCGGGAACCGGAGGCCGGTGGTGGGGAAGGAGCATGGTAACTGCTCTTTCAGGAACGGCCCATGGTTCCATCAGGGCACCTGGGCACTCGTGTACGTGACTCTAAGATGGCACAGCGGACCTGCCTGTGTTGCTGATCTGCCTTATTCCTGTCACAGTTTGGGCTGGGCACTAAAAGAAACAGCTAATGAATCGTTCCTGGTGCTGCTCAGTAAAAGAAGGGTTGCAGAACATGGAAATGTAACAAGGAAGAAAATCCCACCCGGTGCCATGATAACTCTTGACCAGGCTGTCAGGGTAGCACCACAGCTACTGTCACCTCAGCTAATTCTGCGGTAAGATTGCTCACTTCACATGGCTTTGTTTCAAGGAAGACAGTAGCTCTCCAGGTGACATCGTATTTCTAAAAACCAGTATCTGCTTCTCCAACCCCAACCAGGTACCTGAGCTGGACTGATAAGCAATTTTTCATCCCATGTCCCTGTTCTGCAAGTGGACTATCACCCTGTATCTGCAAGCACATCACCAAATCTCAGTGAGCATGGAGAGTTATTCCTGCCACCTCAAGAATTCAAACTTCTTTCCCAAATGTTTAAATCCTTGTGAAACTTATTCAGCCCCTTAGAAAGATTGGTATCTACTTTAGTCACAGGAATTGTTCAAAGCCCTTATTATGTGACGCAGCTCTCTGTAATAGACTCTCCCCGATCTCTCTCTATAGCCAGCGCTCTTCTAGGAAGGATTTTGAAGATCACTTTTGGCATCAGGCTTCCCTGTCCCCCTCTCTCCTGCTCTGAGGGGAATGAACTGAAGGAGGTACTGAGCTGCACGGAGGTGCTGCTCCAAGCTCTCTTGGCTCCTGGAGGACAGACAAACCTCAAAGTTCCATCAGGCAGCTTCACTTATACAGCACTTACACAGGCCCCTTCAATTCCCCCAATTTCAGTACCCAGCAGGAAAATCCTCCTGCCTGCCTGCACTAATTCCAGCACCTCCCAGGGAAAAAGCAGCCCTGCCTCCACTGCCAGTGCAGGAGGAGGAGGAGGAAGGGAGAAAGCGCCAGGAAGGGGAAAGCACATCTGGAATCAATTGGAGAGCGCTGAATGCCTCGGAAAGAACTGCAGAGCTGGCAGAAACCATAGCAAGGAGCTGCGCGTTCAGACGTGACTATAGAGCAAAGGTGGGGGACGAGACGTATATAGCATACTTAAATACAAAACCAGAGCTCCTCTTGGGGCTCTTTTTTATAATGCAAGCAGCTAAATGTCTCAGCCCTGTCACATTTTCACTGCCACTGGCCTATCATGGATAGAGTCAGATTCAGCACAGAAGACAGGGGATGAGACGCATACAGCCCCAGCCGAGGCAACTGGGACTCATCTGCGACTCGAGTGCCACGACTCAGTAACACAGCAACAATATTATATCAAGCTGCTCGCAGGGTGCGGGGCGGAGGAAATCTGTGACTGACTTGGCACACACTCGAGAACAGAAATTTGACGGTTTAAAAAAAACGCAGACTTCTTCCCACAGTTACTTTCCATTCCAGCAATGCATTCTCGTATCTCCTCATTTGTTCCAAGAGGAGTTTTCCATTTTCAAGGAAGCCTCCACTATGTGTCCTGGAAAGCAGAGGTTCTGGAAAGGAGCAGAGGGTCACGGAGAAGCAACTCACCAGTGCAGCAGCCCGGTACAAAGAGTGACTACAGTGGTTCAGATATATTACCAACATATTACCAACAAGTAGGATGCAGGAAGCATTGTTACTTTGGTATTTGGCCTCAGCCAGACAAAAAATAAGATACGTGCTTCCACGTAAGAATTTTTAAAAGGGCATTAAAAAATTCAAAAGGGAACACAAAAGAGCCATAAAAAAAGACCATGAGATCAGAAAAAGCCACATGGCTGTACACTGAAAAACTTGAAAAGCCCAATCTATTTTGTTTGCAATCTAAAAAAAAAAAAAGAAATTTAACTGGCAACTCATTATTTTGTGAAAGTATATTAATGATGAGGGGGGAAAAAAAAAAGCAGGCACTAATAATATTTAATCTAATGAACAAAGGCATCAAGAAAACCAATAGCCAGAAGCTGAGTCTGATAAATTCAGCTCTGGTAAAAGACACCATTTTATTTTGTTTACTGATTTCTAAATGACAGTCATTAAGTCAGCTTGTGAGAAGGACTCGGTCCTTTCCATCTCTTCATGCCTTTGTGCTGAAAACATTATGCCATTCAAAACAGAGGTACCTGAGTGAGACCTAACGTCCTATAACACATACAGACAGAAGAGACAATTTAAAGCCAGATCTATAGGGCAATATTCTGGAAAGCTAAGAAGAACTGCTGGAAGCCGATGCACATAAATTAAAGCAGATTAAACTAAGCAGCAGACACATTCATAAGTAAAAGGACTTCACCTTCTGGAGAGGAACAAGCCATTGAGAAGTATAGATGCAGTTTCATGTACTACCTAATATGATAAACTACCAACTGGCCTCAGTAGCAGCGGCTGTGCTTCCCTCCCCGGCGGTTGTGAGATCTAGTCATGCCATGACCATAGCCAGAAAATTAATCCAAACAATAGTCATCTGTTTGGTCATAAACTGAACTGTCTTGCTTTATATCTGCCTAAGCACAGTGCCCAAAGCGGTGAGGAGGCTGAACATATGGCCAGGGCAGAGAGACGAGAGGGACTATTCTTCTCACATCAGCCCATAGTTACGCTACATTAAGCGCAACTTGAAAATGCACCTGAAAGCCACTTCATCCCAGAACAAGAGGTTACGTGGACATTTAGCATATGTTATTGCCACTACCTGCTTCGCTTACGCTTATCTTTTAGAGTGTCCCCATGTAAGCCAGCACAAAGATGGTTTATACACAGCAAATTTGTCAAGTACCTCAGGAAAGATTTCCCCTTTGTTACAAAATCCTTTTAAAGCCTCTTTCCCCCAGGCCTTCCAGTTAAAGCACGTTTACCAAATTCCTGCTGTAACCAGGAACCAGCATGAAATTCTCCCCTACACAGGCCACCTGCACAGCTGAAAGGTGAAAACTGAGGCCAGCAGCACCTTTGACCACCTTTTAGATGGCTCCTCCGGGGCTGGGTGCCCTTAATGCAGCTCCTGCAGCCCCTGTGCTCAGCAGCACCTTTGGAAGTGTGCTGCTCTCCCTTGTCACCACCACATCAACACCTTGGTCACATAAAACATATGTGGGTTTAACAGCAGCAATATACCAAATATTCACATTAAACTACTGCATATTACTGGTAGCCCCACTTTTAAACTGCTCTATCTTACTGACACTAAATCGATAAACCTTAAAGGCTAAATTGATGTAAGAGCATCTCATTTTGATGGCACGCCTGTCAGCATCTGCAGCTCCATTAATAGGTTACTGCATGAATTCCCATGAAATTTACCCCTTCATAATTGCCAAGAGTGCTTCACCTTCCACAGCCAAGTGTATTAAAGGTCCTTTCCCCCTGCCCCACTCCTCGCTCTGTCTGCTCACACCTACAGAAAGACAAGAGAGCAAGCTATGCAAAACTTAAACCCTTTCAGCCAGTCGGTCTCCCCTTCTGTACATCCCCTTTCACGCACATAGTGTCAGGCTAAACAAAGCCACTCGCTCCAGGATACAGGCCTGGAAAAAAAGCATTAGCATCTGGCAACCAAGAGCAGCACCCCAGCATACGAGCCTGAAAGCAAACACAAGTCTCTGGCACGAAGAGGAAACACCGAGACATACGCCTGACTGCTCCTGTCAATCTTGCAGTGGGGGAATGCCCGATTATTATTTTTTTTTTTAAATATATTTTTATCATATTACTGAAAGGAAATGCCAGGGACTGCTGCAGCCCCTGTCCCTTGAGGCTCTGCTGCTGCCATCAGGCTGCGCTGCCTTTGCAGCGATGAATATTTAAACAGGGCAATAAATATTTCAGAGCACATTCATCCCGATGAGAAGTCTGCGAGCATGAGAGAGATGAGACAGCCACGCAGGGCCGGGGCCGCTCCCTGTTCTGCCCCTCTGGCTCCCCTCACCGCCTGCCCTCCCTCGGCCCTCCTTCCCTCCAGCCCTCAACAGGCACCCGAGAGCCTCAAATATTCATGAGCACAGCTCCGGTTACTTTCCAAACAAGCAAAAACACGGTGAAAACGTAAAAAGGTGCTCTGCTTTCCACAGAGGTGCCGAACACGGCTACCGCAAGCTTTGCTTTCACCTCTTTTGGGGCCTCTGGCTTTCGGGTGTAGTGCTCGTACTTGGCGAGAAAATAATTTGCTTAAAGACCCCACAGGGTCTTAAATCTTCAATACTGCACCTTGGAAGAGCAAAATTCCATGATCACCAAACCCAAAAGCTTGAGAGAAAGCGTGAAAGCCTATCTCTTCCCCCCATGACTCCCTCCCTTAATTTCAGCGGTGCATTTACTCTGGCATTTCTTGGTTGCTAGCAGCTCTGCTGGGCTCTCTGTGGGATGCTAACAGATGTACACAACTTGGCCAGCATTGGCACGAATAAAATCAGCTAGAAAACAGGTTTAGGACATAACAAAAAATGCATTCATTTACTCAGCTGTCATTTGCATGTCGTTGATGTACTGGGGGCTATTTTGACTTTCATAATGCTGAAAGCTTGTTTTTTTAACTAGGACCTTAGCTATGCTCTCACCTATAAAGAAACTTTTTTTTTTCTTTACTATAAAGACAATTTCGGGGAACAACTAAAATTTTGCAGTAAATTTTGAAAGAAATCAAAGTCACATATAAGACAATTGTTCAGGATCAAATTTATAGGGCCATAAAACCCATGGCCATGCTCAAAAACGGACTTTCATAGCAGCTTCCAGTGCATATCTCCCTAGATTCAAAAGACATTAAGGTATTTGCTGGTCTTGCTATTTGGAGAAACCTTCAGGAAACAGTTAAGCCTGCTCTGAGTGAAGGGAAGCCAAAAGACATCCTCACAATTAGGTTACTCTAACTGACAGACACAAGCTAGCCTGCCGTGGCTAACTGAGCTGCACCAGGACACCTCCTTTCCAGGTAAAGTATCTAAAAAGAGTGTAATTAATATTGTATAAAAAGAGAGGCATCTCTGCCTTTCCTGGTGCCCTCACTTTAAAAGATGATGGTAACTAAACTGCAACTTCAATGTGTCACATGGTCTCAAAGATGCCTTTGAGAGGCCAAGGAGAAGACACTCCTCGCACCTGGATCCTGGCCCAGCTTTAGGTACAAGCTGGGCACCAAGCAGTTCAGTCCTGTCACAGCTTGGGCACAGCAGGGCGCGTGGGCAAGGGCATGCGACAACTCAGCAAGGTCTGCAGATGCATAATCTTGGATTAAACTGCTAAATTACCCTGCAATCTCATTTGAGCTGCTTTTAGACCTTTGAAGGGGAACAGCAGGGTCTTTGCTACGAGCAGAAAGGGTCCTGCAGCACGTCGAGAGCAAGCTTCCTACCATCAGCCTGAGCTCCTGCTATTTCATCCATGGTCCTCACGGTCAAAGAAAGAGACCAAGGAAGCATCCAAGTGCTGCATAGCCTCCTTGGGATGCACGGTTTCCCATTAATGAAATTCTTTCTCATCCCCCTGCTCTATGGCATGAATTGGCTCCAAAGCGAAGTATTGAACTGTCAAACAGCAAAACCACTCTCCAGACAGCCTAATGAATAGGTGCATCAATCACCTGCCACCGCTCTCTGTCCCTTCTGACCGAAGGCTCCTGGAAGGGCAGCAGCATCCCTCCTTCAAGACTGGCCATCAGCCGCACCACCGAAAAGATGCTGTTTGCTATTTTATGTTTTTAATATAATCACAGCAGTGTAGTTCAGAGATTGACAACAATCCCGCTGCTTTGCCAGCAGCAACTCCTGGGATTTTACATAGAATCATAGAATGGTTAGAGTTGGAAAGGACCTTAAAGATCATCGAGTTCCAACCCCCTGCCTAACCACCACCCCAACTGTCCTTTGTACATCACTAAAACTAAAGGATCCAGACAGAAGTCAGACCCAGCCTGGCCCAAAAAACATCTCGTACTTTCCTATCCTATTAACAAGGCCTCATACACAGAGGAAGAAAAATACCCTGGAAGATGAGCAGTTACCTCACTAAGTAATTTAGAGCAGAAGCCACCATTTTGCAGCAGACGTCAAAATAATGAGTGCTCCTCTGCTGACTGTGCAGCTCTGTGTTATTCCCATGATGGGCCACATACCCAGCAGCACACCAACATAGAGAAAAAAGGCATCTGATCCCAGGCAAGAACGAAAAGATAACGTTTGCTACAATACAAAAAGTGTTAGGAAGGAAAACAACATTTAATCCTGCAGCTTCTGAGGACCTCTCATGACTCAGAAAATAAATGCAAACAGATGAAAAAGTTAATTTGGATCATATCAGCTCCACTGGCACGCAAAGGGCAGAGCAGGCACCCTGGGGAGAGGGAGGGAAAGATTTGCCATAGATCAGGTTTCTATCGCTGACAGCTGACCTGAAACACCACAAGATTTCAGCAGACTCCGCTAGTTCTTCGAATTTTCAAAGGTGCAACCGCCTCCTATAAGAGACGAGATGTGTGAAACCCGTAACACTGTAACTGAGGTCATGGAGGAAGGAGATCCTGCAGCACAAGTATGTAAGCGGCCAAGATGATAATCCTCACTACTTCAGAAGGGGCACAATTAACTGAAAACAAGAAGAAAGCAGAAGTGAATTGTTCTTTTGAAGATGTAAAAATTTTGATCAGAAGCAATGAGGACATAAGGAACCAGAATCGCTTATCATCAGTCTGAGGCTACAGACAGACAGTTGCTCTGTCCTACAAACATGCTCCTTCAAAACAGATGTCCCTCTGCAACCCAACACACTCTTAGCTTGGGAAGCCAGAGACCAAGCTTGCTGGATGAGCTCCACGTGATCATCCTCCAGATGGGACAGCACAGCCCACAGACATACCTCATCACTGTCAAACCTGAGAAATGTTCTTCAGCGCAAGCCCTCAGCATTTGGTTTTAACTTCATCTCGTTTGAAGGGATCTGGACTGCCCTGCTCTGCTGGAAGCCAAGGGTAGGCAACACTCAGAACTTACAGGACTAGCCAGGCACCAAATGCAAGAACAAATCAGTGCTCTCTGTAAACCGTTTTTTCTGTTCTGTGTGATCCTTTCCAACTTCAGGCATCCAGGCTAGCAAAGCTTATCAAAACTGAAGCATTGTTTGTGTCCCAATAAATTTTTAGGAGAGTTAATGTTTAGAAGTGGCCAATGACAGCATGAAAAGTAGCCCACAGCAACCAACATGTTTATTGTTACTTGAAGTCCCTTTGCTTTGTTAGGCCTTCAAAAAGCACTAGAAGATTCGCAGGAAGATGGACACATATGAAAAACTTTCATTAAATCATTAAGATGAAAACTGGTCTTATAGCTTCCTCTTGCATGTCCAGGACATAAAGGTTTTCCAGAATCCTAGAATTTGGCACCACAGGGCACAAGGACACCTGCGTTTTATAGCTGTGGTCAATCTTTGTTGATCACAGAGGGAATGGTTTGAACAACCGCCTCTAGCTTTGTGCTCTGCTTCTGCTGGGTACTACCAGCATCACACCTAATTAACAGCCTCATCTCCATGCACTTCAGCAACAGCAGGACTAGGGCACCTGACCTCACACGGGGGCAGAGGAGCAGCTCACACAGGCACAGCAAACCCTGGCAGAAAGTTGGGACAGACACAGCTGAAGGCAATTCCCAAACCACTTCACAGCTGGACTGGCTGCAGGAGGCCTTGCCCCACACCAACACCCTTCTGCTAGGATTGCCAGAATAGTAGCCAGGAGGCTCATCTCAGCTCTGCATTTAAATTTTATCAATTGAACTTGGTTCTTTCCTGCCACCAACTTCCTTTCTCCTAGATTTAGGCCAGACAGTATCTCTGAATAATTGCATGGTGACACACAGAGCCTCACAGCTAGCCTAGAGGCCTACTACATGTTTGAAAGCCACTACAGTCCTCTCTAAGCCCCCTAGAAGAATGAAATTTGTCTTCCTTTACTCTCCTAAAACATTAAGAAATTCCTATTACTCAGCTCTAGCTATTCTTTCCTGTGTTACAAATAACATAGCTCAGAGTTTCCTACCCACCCACTAAAAAAAGCCATTTTGGCTTTCTGGATACTTCTGCTTTAAGCAGAGATCTGCCTGGGAAATGTGTTCTTGGCCACGAGGCCGAGCTGCCAGGCAGGACCCTGGCCACCCATCAGGCAGGGAGGCTTGGAGCTGGCGAGCAGCAGGCAGGGCAGGTGTGGGTCTGAATGGAGAAACTCAAGTCTGCAGCCTCTGGTGCAGCTTTCTCCCAATACCTGTGCCACACTTGCAGTAACTCCTGTAGATCATTATCAAAACCAATTAAGAGTATTCCTAACAACTATAAAAAAAAGTCCCGAGAAGTCACATTTGAGCTGAAAGGGACAGTAACTTCACTGTCTCTCTTGCCTCCTCACAGGGGGGTTTGTTTCAGGAGGACCTTCATTTTGTCTATGGACAAAGTTGCCATCAGGCCGCCCAAAGCTACAGTTTCAGACTTGATGGAAAACATGGCTCAAGGAACTTCAATCTGATTTAACCCAATTTATTTAGATTCACCTCATTGAATAAAACAAGGCATTTGGAAGTCTTGCTTTCTGATGGAGCATCAAGATCCTCTGCAGTATTTTTTCCACCTTTCTGAAGTCCGTGTTACCCAACAAATTCATTCCCATGCTCCCTGAAGCATTTTGACCGAAAGAAGCTTTGGAGATCTTGAGTCTCTTGGAAAATTTCTCTTAGGATGAAGGTTTGCAACTGGCTTTGGATGACCTAAATCCTTTCTGCTACCAAGAGGATCAGTCCTTCCTTGACTATAAGTGTACACTCATTCACAGTCTGTCACCCGTGTCCCTGTGAAGGACACCTGGAGCAGGGAACCGTCCCAAGTTCTCACCACAGGCTCCTGTCACCACCTTCCTCATTCCTGTTTCTCACCATGCTACACTCTTTACCACAGATTGGCCCCATCACGTGGTCTAAAGTGACCCAAAAAAACCCCAACTATCAAAAACCACACAAAAGCCCCCAAACCAAACATATGTACGAAGGACTCCTAGAAGTACTTTTCCTTCTCTTCCCACTGCTTTGAGACAGAAGAGAGCTTTGTCCTGGAACAGAGTGGAGGCAGACCAGAGAATGGTTTTGCAAAGCAAATGTAACAACATTTAACAGCTTCATCACATACACAAAGAAAAGCAAGGGGAAAAGTTAAAGCAAACTAATGCACATTAAATATTTGAACACCAAGCAAAGCTAACATACCACAATACCTTATACTCCAACCAACAGTCAACAAATAGACTAATTCGCTAATTTCACCGAATTAACAGGCTCTTTCACCTCTACCTCCTGATTCAGGCTGGAAGGATCCTTTGTAGGACAACATGTATCTAAAACTCCGCCTGTCGAAACTCTGTAATCCTTTCCCCTGCTGCCCTATTTATCTCAACCACATTTTACAAAGCAGGAAGGGACACGTGCTGAAAAACAAAAGCCTTTCTTACGCCTGCTCCCTAATATTCCTATGTACTTTGCATAATTGTTCAGTTTTGATAACCTCCTTTCATATGCTGCAAGAGCTAAAATAAGAAAAGCTACAAAGAGCAACAAATCAAATTAAGGGTGTTTCACTCTTCACAGAGAGTATGTGAGACAAAGGAGGACTAGTACTGTCCAAGAAATCTGAACTCCTCTCCAAGGCGTTTTTA
The DNA here is from genome assembly GCA_028565335.1 of Limnodromus scolopaceus. Lineage (NCBI taxonomy): Eukaryota > Metazoa > Chordata > Aves > Charadriiformes > Scolopacidae > Limnodromus > Limnodromus scolopaceus. The sequence goes on along the minus strand of JAOXNO010000001.1, from coordinate 56,540,362 downwards.
AATCAGTCTTTTTAAGTAATTTAAAGCAGGTTTCACTATTAGGACTGGAGGGAGAGCATAGGCTTCAGATAAGAAGCCTCAGTAGAGACCCGACAGGTGAATGATGGTCTATGCACCACACAGGTCAAACTCTGATTATCTGAATCTTGGTTAATCACAAGCAATTATCTGAAAGTCAAATATGCCCTCCAAGCCAGATAGCTCAGCGAGACTAGGACTTAAAAAGCACACAGGAATCCTAAACTCTGCAGGACCACAACTACAGAGACTATGAATTTTAAGCAGGATAACCTGGAGGACAGTTCAGAGGGTTTCAACCATACTCGAGACTCCCAGCCTGAGGGCAGGCTTCAGAAGACTGCAGGCCAGAAGATTACCCTCGCAATTACTTGGACATTTTTGGTGTCTCTATGCACCCTCAGATTACAGGCTACTTGGAGTGCAATTCCAGTCAGGTATTTAGAGACTACTCAGGGTGAAAGTCTCCATTACAGGCAGGTAGAGCCAGGCTGGCTGATACTTCCCAGTGTAAAGACCCTGTTTTCAGTTGTTTATAATTCTGAGAAACCATTCAAACTAATTTTTTTTTCAAGCTATCTGCATTTGATTGGGGGGGTGGTAATTTTTTTTGTAACTTCAGCTGTATTAATCAACCCAAGTGAGAAGTAGCAGGAATAGTTTGTCTTGCTTACAATTGCGGGGTGGGGGGAGAACCACCACCACCCCCACTTTGACAAGCCTACGAGGACTTCATATTTAACAGAAAAAAATGCATTCCAGGGATCTACATTTAGCAACCATACTAAAAAGCCACCAAAGTCTTACCAACATTACAACAAAACTATAGAAAACTAGTGTTTGTCTTACATTTTATCAACTAAATCTGCTAGTAAAGCCATATATGATGTTCCAAAAAGTCTAAAAACAAGAAAAAAAAATTCTAGTATGCAAAACCTGACAAAAAGGAAAGAACCAATTTGTTCTTTGTATTTATCATGGAAAGAACAAATGGCAGCAACACGCTTTATGTTAAATATTAGGAAAGACTTCACAATGCTCAGAAAGGAAAGTACTGGAATTGTCAAGGCTGGCAGCGGCATCGCAAATGTTTTTAAGGCAGGTTACTCACAATCAAGAATAGTTTAGACAGTTTATTCTAACAGAAAACAGGCGCTTGAGGGTGGCTGGCAGTGCCACTTGCACCCTGTTTTCTGTGATTTCATGCTCTCATTTGGGGCTTACCCACAGCTTCACAGGAGATACCTGCCATGTCTGATCCAGGTCAGGAAATCAATGACAGAAGGGAGATGACCCATCTCTTGTACTTTGCACCATCCCCTTTGTAGGGATCAAGTAACATCGAGTAGCACTCACCTGCCTCAAATACAAAAAACAGGTCTGGACATGTAGCAGAAGGAAAGTAAATTGGGACAAGAAGCCTGAGCACCAACAGGACAGACAGTGATGGGGGGGAAAGGGATATATCAGACAAGTTTGCCTACAATAGGACCAGAAAAGGCAAAGTAAACAAGGAATGCAAAGAGTGGGTGGAGAAGTTAAAAAAAAACGTACGACAAGGAGACTGTAGTGAGGACAGGGAGGAGGAGGAGGAGGAGAAGCAGGAGAGAAAGAATAAGCAAGCCTGTAACTCAAGTGAGAAAGAGCTGAAATAATCAAGGTAAAGTCATGTGCCAAAACAGGATACCACCTAACTGGAAAAGAATGAAGACAAGGACAACATGGACATGGACTTGCACTGAACAAGCTACTGACCAGGCATCACAAGGAAAGAATGAAAAGAAGACTCATGATGGATGGCAGAGGTGAGACAGGAGAGGTCATGCAGGGAAGGAAGAGCGGGGCAAATGTGCCTACTGGTGTACATTCCCAAAGTGCAAACCAGAGCTTAATATTGCGAAAAGTCACCATTCCTCTGCTGTCAGCAAATATACAAAACCAACTGGCAAACACAGATCAAGCTGGCCTGTGCAGAAAATGACAGCTAATTACACATTCAGTGTAAGTGGCAGAGGTCTGTGGGATGCATCTGGGACGGCCAACCCTGCTACTGATACTTGCAGAGGTCATCGTGGTGCCACATATACTGGAGCTGATGGGGACGGGTGGAGGGTTGTCTGGTTTTTCTTTCCTTTCTTGTGGAAAAAAACAGCATGCAATCAAGTGATTAAAGAGTATCATAAATAGACACAGAAATAAAGAGAACAAATAAAGGTTTCTTTTCCAACTTAAAATATGGAAATGCCCCGGAATTGAAGCGCCTTCCCATTACCATCTTGATAACTCTCAATTCAGTTTGTGAATAATATTGCTCAATGGACAGTTTTGCAAAGCAAAAAAAAAAAAAAAAAAATCAGATATTTTAAACAAAGCACACTGTTGAACAGGCCCAGCATTTGTTCTATTTTCTTTTATATAGGCAAAGTGCACTGTTTTTTCAAAAAGCTTTCAGTTGAGCATTAATTGCTCTAGCTTCTGCGAACTCTACAAAACCAGCCTATACATCTCCAGCCCTCACTGGTCATAGCACAACTTCCAGCAGCCCAGCAAAAAATTGTCCAGCACAGCACAGGATCATAAATAACTCTACAGGAGCAAACTAAAATACTTTTGGCAACAAAGTTAACATTTCCCTACCCTGATTCCAGGGAACATATCAGATAGGAAGAATACCTGACTACATCCTTTTAAATAATATTTGAGAGCAGACCGAGGCAAACTAACCAGCCCCTCCCTGGTGCTTAGACCTCTAAGAGATGCCCATTAGAGAATTCTGTGACTTTGCAGCTGGGGGACAAATAGGTTAAGGAAATTATTGCAAAGGGGCAGCCAGCTGCACACATCATCTGCTGAAAATGTATCTTAAACAGGCACATGAAGCGTTTTACCCGAAGCAGTTAATAAGACCAGAATGCAGGTCTAAAAACAACCAGCCCCCCTCATTGCAGCCCCCTTTCACACTGGTGTTAGAATTTTATAGTAGAAGGCTGGTCAATACTAATTAAGTGCAATGGAGCCATCATGAATTAATAACCTGCAGGGAAAGACGTTGCTGGTTTTAAGGGCTTCCCTGCTTCTCAACCTTCAACTCTTAGGGTTTTTTTTTTGTAGCTGACTACAACCTTTTCACTAATCCAGATACTTCACAAATTAATAGTTCTTAAAATAACAATAAAACAGTATGTTAAATTTACACAGCCTTGTCATCCAAATATCACAGCATGTACTGTGGCAAACTTAGGCATCCTCATTTCTCAATTCCCAGGTAGCCGGGGATAGTTACCTAGTCACCTGCACGAGAAATACATTAGGGAGCAGCGAGGTTATTTCTAGGACAGAGACTTAAGGAAATGGCACTGCTATATCAAGTTCCCTTTTACATCGCCATCCTATCCAGGCAACGCTGAATGCAGTTTCTGCCATCCCAAGGCTGCTCTGCAAGTGCCTACAGCGGTTTGCTTCTACTCCATCACATTTGAAAGTGCTCAGCGAAGGTGGTAAAGAGAAAAGGAATTTAAAAAAAACCACTCACCAGATTCTGACAGGCCCCACTGATTTTTAAGTCCTTAAGAATAAGCTCTTCTCATCCAGCAGTTAAATCTCCAAGTATCACAACAGTTACAGACAACTCGTAGGCCTACCTGAAGCAACCATACCCTTACATCAGGGAAAGTGAGTTGTGGATCCATCTTTTAATTCCCAGGGGAGATTCTCCTGGAAAAGCGACTGGCCAGGATTCCTCTCTCACAAACCTCTGCTGCTGACATGGTGTCTGCAGTGCTAAAACAAAGTCCTATGACAAAGAGTAGAAGGGAAGCAAAAACTAGGGGACAGGCATGGGCACAGAGTCAGGTACCACGTGAACAACCACCTCTTTTCGAACGGCAAAGAAAGGGGAAGACCACAAGGCTGTGGACAGAGAAGAGAGTGATTCCCTTTAGACAGCTCATGCAAGTTTGCAAAAGTAACACCAGACCGAGGAACAAGCAGCAAGGACACTTGGCCCGAAAGGAAAAGGAGATGCAATCCTCAAAACAAGGAAAAGGGAAAGGCGAATAGCGGTAGCTCCTGAGAAAAGTCAGACGGGAAAAAAAAAAAAAAGAGAGCCTTCCACTATGCACAGAAAAAGCTCTTTTTAAAAAAAAAAAAAAAATAAAAATTTCTTTTTAGGGGGGCAGAGGAATCCTGCAGCATCCTACTTGCCTGGAGGGAAACAGATCCTAAAGCGGATGGAAGGAGACAGGAGGGGGGAAGCTGTTCTGGGACTCGGTCTCCCTTGCAGACAGTTCAAACAAAGGAGGACGGTCTCCTATAATGGGATGCATTGTACATTTTTAGCTAGCACAAGGTGGCTGTCGTGACAGGGCTCCCCATCTCCTGTCTTTCCCCCCTCCAAATATGCACCCCCTGCATGATCCCAACATGGAACACAGACAAAGATCCGTTTTATCACACCATTACTGTAACGGGAGGTAGAAAAAGATAGGGAAAGAGAATGAGGCAGAGGAACGAAAAGGAGACAGAGAGGCCTTTAATGAGTCAGCCGCTGCTCTGATTTAAATAAGATCTCCATTTAAGGAGCTCTGCGTTTGTGGGTTTTTTTTTTTAATTAGAAAAAATATCACTGACCGAGCGAGGAACTTTTGGCTGCACACAGTTGTCTCACAACTACACCCGGGAGGGAAAGGGTTATGGAAGGGGGAAGGGAAAGGGAAGAAAACCTCTGGAAAAAATGAGGCTGCTTGCTGGTTCATTTTAACAAGGACATAAATTAGTCTCAAAGCCACAAACGCCATCACCTCCCTGAGCCCTGGGCAGAGCGTAGCAAGTCAAACACGTGCCAAGATAAACGGCGCTGGCTGGAGCCTCCGCAGGGTGCTGGGGGGGGACAAGAGGGGGCACGCTGGCAGGCAGGGCAGCAAAGATGCTTCAAATGGTGCCACAAAATGGAGACTGGTGATCCTATAGCTGCACAAAAGGGGACCTTCAGATTTTCCTGCCTACACCCACATCAAAAGCTGGGAACTCAAGACAGAGAAAGAGGGAAAAATGGGGTGCCACAGTTGGAAAATAGCAGCTCTCCCCAGTCTGGCTTTAATTACCACGAGCAACCCTTCCTCCTCCTCCTCTTCCCATCTTGGAAGAAGGCCCCGCCGGCAGGCAGCAGCCCAGGTGAAAGGCTCCATCGCTGGCAGCAGGGAGGGGAGCAGACAATGGCGGGGTGATTCATTACAAAGGCATACATACATACATATACGCGCACACACACATGCTCCCTCGGCACTGCCGGCTGCCACATGGGCTGGCGGGACTCCTTAAGGAGGCAGCAGCTCCCTTCCCACTCTCCGGGATGCTCGACACCTTCCCCCTCTCCCAGCCCTGATGGGAAACAGATTCGGAGGAAAACGCCAGCAAGGCACTGGGCTGTCCAAGAAAGGGAGGGCTTTGTGCTCCACGCAAGCCAGCAACCTCACCATGCACCACACAGAGAAAAAGCCTTTTAGCATATAATTCTCATCCACCAAAGACTCTCTCTTTTATCTGCAATTAGTGCATGATGTACTGGGCCACGTTGAACACTCATTTTCACTGATTTAGGATTAAGGGGGATAAGATCAGGGTACTTTCTGTTAATGAATCTGAGCTCTTGCTCTCATTAGCAATTTTGGTTTCCTCTTTTTCAAGCACGTTTCTACCTTCCAGCCATTCCCATTTCTTCCTGTCACTGTTTATAGTCTTCTCACCCCACACGCTCCCATTTATTTTGCTTTACCAGCCCCTCATACCTATACAGAGGCTGATCTGCCAGATTTCCAAGGAGGGTGGGCGAGCTTGCTCCCTAAAACAGAACAGAACACAGAGCAGACAGGGAACACTGTCTGGAGACTGAACAAAATGAACCAAGAGACTGTAGCAATGCTGAATTCATTCAGTGGCAATTACCAGCTTAACACACCAGCAACATTTACTTTTCATACATGAGACAGAGCCCCAAAGAAATACATTCACAGGTTGTGAGTAAGGCCATTCCACTGCTTGAAACAGCACTGCAGAATAACGTGGCTGGGGATATTGTCCTGGATGTGCCACACTCCTTCAGCCCCACGCTCAGCCAAACCTGCAGTGAAGTACTCCCAAGGAGCAGCCTCGCAAGCCAAATGCTCCCCCCTGCAAGAAGGAAAGCTATGCTACAGCTGAACTCACCTTCGCTGTCTTCCTCAACTCTACATAAAAGGGCTATCCGTCGTTCATTCGGAGACCCCAGCTGAGACACAGTCCAAGCTCTCCTCCCATACTGGTTATTTTAATATGCAACTTCTTCAGCATCAGCACGTAAATATGCAGCGCAAATCCTGAAAACCTATCCTAGATAGTACATACTCTTAAGACAGGCATAATTCAAGGTCAACCGATACTAAGAATGCATGGTCTTGATGCCTCCCCTTTCTCATGTCAGTAAATTAACAACTTATGTGGAAGATAGATTTCCCTGAAGTCTATTAGGATAACCCAAACCTTTCAATGAGTTTATACCCTCCCCCGTTTCAGCCAGTGCTCCAACAAAATCCCATCCTTCCCAGTTCCGCACATCTCCAAGCCGACCAGCTCATGCCTCAGGGTGCTCAGTCCTAGGCAGGCACAAACTACACACGCTCATGTGCTGGTGACCCAGGCACCTTTCTGCACCGCGCAGACACAGTTTATGCGCGTAACAGTTATGGCTGAGAGCACATTGCAATACAAGGCTGGGCAGAACAACTCTCTGAAACGTGCACACGCCAATCTGCAGCTTCGGGGCATACACCTCCATCAAACCGGGCACGCTCTGAGCACGCAGCGATATACAAATGGACCCTGACTGTGGAGACACAGCTTTTCAGCATCATTCGCCAAACTAAATATAGGTACAGAAAGCCTCAGGAGATTTCTGCAGCGCTCTTCCGTCTCAAAACAGAAAGCCTTGGTCCAGATAAAAAGGAATCGGTAATGGAAAGGACTAAATAGCAGAAGCAGAAGGTGGGGCTTGGGTGCCTAAGAAGATACCTTAAGAGTGGACAGAGACCTATTTTTCAGCCACTGACAATCAATGCAAGATGAGACACAGGAAGGGTCAAAGCGGGTGTCACTTCTTGCAGCAGATTCATCCCGAGCCAGGCACCAGCGAAAGCGCTGCCACTTGCAGTGGGACACGCTGGATATCGGCAGCAGCTAATGAAGGAGGATTCAGCCAGGACTAAGGAAAGCCAGGAAGACAGTATGCATCTAGTCTAAAAACCTGCAAAGCTCCACAGAAAAACAGCACTTGTGAAACCCAGATTTGAAAAAAAGTTCCTTCCGAGAGTCCTTCCCTCTACCCCCCTGGGAATATCCCCCAAAGGTTTCCAGCTCCGCAAGGCACTGCGGGGGCATTATATAATGCCTAACTCCAAAGGATTCCAGCTCCCGATGCTGCTCTCCTCCTCCTCCTCCATTTGCCCCCTCCCTTCGGTGGCGACTTGCAGATGCCATGCCAAAAATAAAAATTTCAAAATCCAAAAACCTATAGCAGCCTTTAAAGGCGAGCACTGCCCGATAAAACCCCCTTGGGAGGCAGGGGAAACGCGATGGCCCCGGCAGCTGGGTGCGCTTCCCAGGAAACGTCAGCCGCTTTCCCTCGGGAAGGCACGGGCAGCCCCACGCCTCCCGCCACCTTCAAGGGCTTCCCGGCCCTCCCGGTGACCGGCAGCCGGATGGAGAAACGGCTGGGAAGACGTTTATCTTGGTGCTCGGCCGGCATCGGTCGTTCAAAGACGGGTTTAGCCCAACTCGGGAGCAGGGGCACCCGTGCCCCTCACGCACCTCTTCTCCCTAGAGGGCACTGCGAGGCTGCTCCGGGCACGGGGACTGCAGGAACCCCTTCCCCAAAGCGCCCAAACCCGGGTCCCCGGTGCGGCGGGGCTCCCTCCCGCCCCAGCGCCGGGCGGGGGCGGCGCGGAGCCGCGGTCGCCGTGGGGGGAGGCGCCGGGGCAGCCCCGCTGCCGGCGGCCGCTCCGGGGTCCCCC
>JAOXNO010000001.1:56489530-56531837 GCA_028565335.1 Limnodromus scolopaceus | reverse complement strand
CGGCCAGGCTCTCCCTCGCCTGTCCGCCGGGACACCCCCGCCGAGGGGCTCGGCGGAGACACCCCCCAACCACGGAGCTGGAAACAAAAGCCAAGGTCGGTGGTCCGAGCCGGGCAAGACCCCGCCGCCCTGCCCCCGGCTCCTCCGCACCCCACCGTTCCCAGCCGCTCCGGTCTGGCAGAGCCGGGCTTCCCCCGCCTGGACGTGAGGGCGGAGGGGAAGAGCATCTCCCACCACCCAGCCCGAGGGTGCCGTCACGTTTTGCACAGGCCTCCCCTCCTGCCACAAAGGGGAGAAGGCGTGGGTTACACGGTGCGTTGGATGAACCGGAAGCAGTATCCGTGCCAGGATCTGCATTTCTTTCATCATAAAAACTGGAGAGCGCTGGACTCCTTCCCAGTTTGCTTCTTCCCCCTCTCCCATTTATCTTCAGTAAGCATCTGGCCCTTAACACCTGAGCACGCCACAGTTGGCAGCATTTGTTCTCCCAGCGACCCCGTAAAATAGACCGATATACTGCTACCCCATTTGGCAGACGGGATCTGAGATGCTATGATTGATTTTATTCTTTTTTTCCCCACAACGTTGCACCCACGGAAACCCCATGGACAGGGCTAAGCCCAGAACTGCCAACCCCTCACTTAGACAAGAGGACTGTGCCGACGCTCTGGCGTTCATGATGCGGAGATAAAACCAGCTCAGGCAAGTTGCCCTTCTCATCTATCTCTTCTTGACACCTGGTACTCAAAGAGACTCCCTGGGCTTTAGCAGCAGCAAAGCCAAATTACAGTGCAGTAACACCTTGCATCCCCATGTGTTCTCCTTTGCATGAATATGCCCAGTTATAATTTACACCAAAAAAAAAAAAAAATAGAAAATCAAAAAAGAAAAAGCCTAGTGGGTTTGTTTCATGGGCTTCTGCTACTGCGCTGCTCTCCAGGCGGCCCGTGCTGACCCACGGTGCTTTTCAGTTTCCCAGTTTCACTCACTGCAAGCTGACCTCTGGCTCCCTCTCTCCCTTCCCTTTTCTCTCCTAATTCGGTAGAAGGCCAGCAGGAGCGCGCATCCCAGCTCAATTCGCTCCTCCGGTGTGGAAAGCCTCAGACCAAGGCAGCAGCAAGCCCTTACATCCCACCAGAGCAGGGAGGCAGAGAGCCACCAGCCGGCCACCCCGCATGACCAGTCAGTCAACCGTGGTGTGGGGTCCTCTGGGAAGGAGCCAGCCTCCATGGCTGGAGCCCACAGGGCTCTGAGTCAGAGTCCACATTTTTCCGAGTTATCCTCTCTGCTAACTCACATCTTACAATACTACGGGTTTACAGGCAATATTGCAAAACCAGGGAAAGTATTGGATTTTTTTTTTCCCCCTCTACTTTTACAAACTGAGATTCTGGAGCACGATTCTGGGTCAAGTGTAAATTCCATTTCAAAGCAACAAAACCCACAGTGACCTCCTTACACCTTTGTCATGACAAAGCACGGGGTTTCAGCAATGTGCACCTCATTCACCAGACCTCAGCAAATCACTCAGGATAATCTCCTTATTCTCTCCACTTAAATTAAATGTTGCGTCCACTCAGTCTCCTCTGTGCCATGGGGTGGCAACTTCTTGTCCAAGATCTAGGGCTCTAGCACAGACCTTCAGGACCGAGAAACAGACCTGCTACCATCATCTCACCACTGTTAACGAGATTAGCATAATTTCTAATCCACTTTGGCCTTCACCTTAGAAACCTCTAGAAATATTTTCCATCAAAAAGAATCCTCTAAGGAAAAAGAGGTGCCCAACCCCACACAGAACCCTCACTTGCACTGCCTTCCACCACCCAGTTGGTAGAACTGCTTTGCTCGTGTGCCAGCAGAATGGGAATTCCCTTCAGTATAATCTACTGCTGGTCTCCCTCTTTCATCTCCATTGTAGGCCAGAAAACATCTCCTCCCCCATGCTTGGAATATATCGACCTTTGATCCTGTTTAGTAAAAGAAAAGCCCTAATTTCCAATGGATGTGCTTGGGCAACAAGAAACACAGGTCTGCAAGAGCTCAGATTGCTGTAAAAACATCTGAAATGAACATCTGATGCAGAGTTTCAAAAGCTTCAAGAATACCATGGAAAACATGAAAAGACCTAGCAATATTTGAGGTCTTTGTTGTCTTGGGCTCTACTGGAGCCCACAGAGCAACACCTGATAATGAACAATACTGATCAAATTAATTGGTGAATCTGTGCCAATCACCTTTCCTCACTGAGGGCTGGAGGTTCAGGTGTCTCATGGCCAAGCGAAACAAGTTTGGTGGACCTCCACCTAGCTTCTCCTATGTGCAAGTCATGGAACCACCGCCCAATTTACCATCACCATTTGGCATCCTCTACTAAGGAAAACCAAAGACTCAAACTGCAGAACATGCTGCAAAAACCACAGAGAAGGACAAGTTGAGCTGAAGGCTGGAAGCCTGAAGAACATAGAGCTCAGAGCCATGAGATCATTCCTGCCTACTTAACTGCATTTATTCAAAAAGCAACATATTCAGAACAGCTCTAGATGCCAATGCTTATGAGTTCTCATGATTTCTCATGCATCACAGGCACATATGCGTTCAAACTTCATTACCACGAAGCATTCTGAAATAACTATGGTCGAATTTAACTTGTCTGCCTCTGCAGTGCCAGGGCACAGCTTACCATCCTTACCACACCGGCAAAGCTCATTGCTCCCACCTGAGCATGTCTGCGCCACTTTTATATTCTCTTCTGTGTCCATCCAGATGCACATGATGGTTTATGGTTAGCTCCTATCATTCAAATCCTAAATAAACTGGAGAAGGATGTTTAAGCAGCAGGCAGCAGGTCAAGGCCACTAAACTCACACTGGTGAGAGCAGAGATGAAGAACTAACCTCTAGCTTTGAGTAAGTGGTCTACATTTACACTTTCAAATGCTTGGGTTAGTTTAAGACTCATAGGACTGGTAGAAATGGAGAGAAGAGAAAGCTACAAGTACTCCACTTTCAGCAAGTTTCAGGATTTGTTTTCCTTTTTCTTTTGCTATGCCTATAATTCCCCTTTGCTACTAAGGTGGAAAGAAAGCACAGCCTTCGATTTTAACATCCCATTACCTGCATTTCTGTGCTGGCTCAAGTTTAGATGGAGCAAACCTGCCAGCTGGATCAAGGCCAGAGGGATGAAAAAAAAAGTTTCAAGTGCAAAGAACCAATTTATCAGGAACAAATCTTAACAACCAGAAGACACACTTCTGCTGGTGGATTCTATTCATGTGCGTAATAAAAACCCCGGTACAAGGTAACCTAACAAAATACTCTTTAGTGGCTATCTGAAGTATCTCACAGTAGATAATCTTCAACCGCCAGACTACATTTCACGTTTTCTGGATAAATCTGGTGCCTGTGACAAGGAATGCTGACACTGAATAGCCAAGGACTGTGCAGAGAACATCATCTTTCACTTGGCTCCAGAAGTATTTGAGCCTGACCCACGGCCTCTGGCTTCTCCAAGACTCCATACACCGGGCCAGCAAATCTCACGTGTCCTCCAAATATAGCCCCCTCCCCCAGCAGAGGCTGCAACACGGGCTTTGCTCTGCCCTGAGCGCTGCTCTCTTTTGGACCTCCAAAGGTGAAAAGCTGATGAACAAGACTTTGTTGGAGGTTTTGTGGGTGGTTTCAGAGGAGGGAGGAGGAAAATAGGTGAAGAGCTGCTCTAGGTGGCCAGCCATCCCTGCGGGACAGACTGCAGTCATACGTACAAGTCACACGCGCCCGGACAATGCAGAAAGGCACACAACAACACACTAGGTTGCAGAGCACGGCATTGCTGTCAACTTAACCCCCCTAAAAACAAAACAGAAAATTAAGAAAAGAGCCAAAAATGCAAACTAAAACACCCAACAACACAGTCCTTGGAATTAAAGTGTCAAACAGTACCACTTACATGCGGGAACCTCAAAGCCCTCCGCAGAGCCTCCAGGCTGCCAAGGCCTGGGACACACCAAGCCAAGGAGCCCAGCACGGAAGCGGTGTCCTTCTACAAAACCAGCACGTAAGCTCCACTTTTGCCCAAAAAAACATATAGAACAAACACCAAGGCTCTATAAAGTCACCACTGTCCTTTTGCTTACCTGGACAACTGGGTATTGGTAATCCATACAATACACACCATACATAGCCAAAGATCCTCCAGCTAAAGGCCAAATGGACACAGGACTGGAAGCTTCAAACCCGAGTCTCCGTCTTTCAGCCTTGTGGGAAGGACTCTGGCAGCCCTGCGCAGTGCTTGGCTCGGGCCTCTGGGGCCACTCAGGTTGACACTAGCTCAGCTGAAAATAAAAAAGGAGCTGCCTGGCTCGGCTCGGCTCAGCCCCTCTCTTCTGGGATCCAGCAAGGCAGCACTCAACCATAGGCGGCAGAGGCTCCTAAAATTAGAAATCCCCTACTGAAAACGGCCCTGCAAGCCTCAACTGAGGAGCGTCCGGAGACTCCCGGGCAGCAAACAGAGCCACTGCCAGGAAGAGGGGGACACAGAATCTTCGCAGCCACCGCCACCGGGGATGGGAGGAAGCAAACAGCATTTAGGATCTGAAAAGAGCATATGTTCTAGGCTCTAGGTGCGTCAGAGGGAACACTCCCAATCCAGGACAGGGAAAAACATATGGGACTGTTCCTCCCCCACCCCCATACCCTTCTTGCTGTCCTCGGCAGGGACAGGTGCTGGGATTAGCATAGTAAAACCCTTTGGTGTCGGGGAGGGAGGGACAGAGAGGGGAGAAGCCACATTGATATCTCGGGCTGAAGGGATCTCTTTCACGAGGGAGTATGTGCCCGTATCGTTTAACGCCTCTCCCTCCCTCTGCACTTGGGGCGGGCAGGGACAGCTGCCGGAACCGGGGCTGGCGGGGGGCAGCCGGGCCCCGGGACGGCCACCACCACCCCGGCCTTGGGCCGGTGGGTTGCCCCCCTCAGCTGTTCCAGTCAAACCGGGGGTGGAGGTGGTGGGGGATTAACTCTGGCACAGGGGACAGAGAGCAGTGGGGAGAAGGGGGCAAGGCTGGGCAGGGCCAGTTGTTGTGCCCATTTTAGGAAGCCCGTCCTCCCCGTTCCCAGGGAGGAATCTGCTCCCTGACCGACGGGGACAGATGGGGAGCTGCCCGGACGGCGGAGGGCAGGCTCACCCCGCCGGCCCTGCATGCCGGGCGCGCTGCCGGACACCCGAGAGCTGGCTGCTGATTCTTAGAAGACACACCATGGCCCTGGGGGGGCGGCTCGACCTCCCATAGCAAATCACATGAGGTTTCACCCATGGCTACACCAAACCGCACTGGCTGACTCTGGCCCAAAGCCAGGCTCCCAAAGAGTTAACAGCCCAAAACCACAAAAGATTCCCGCCTTCCTCTAAAAGGACAGCAGTGATAAAATCCCTCCCTCCCAGGTTTCAAAAATAAGGATGTTACAGCGATCAAACCCAAGAAGGGCTACCCAAATTCCCCACCACCACATTTTAATTGCGTACAGGTTTTTATTTTTGTATTTCTAAACCTTAACTTCCCTGTAGTGCTGCTGTGCACCAGTTAATGGCCACCTCAGCCTGGCTCTGGGGTAGCTGCCTTTCCATCGGTGCTGATAATCTCCTCCCCCTCAGAAAGAGTTAAACTTTTGAGATAATTTTTTTTCTTTCTTTTCTTTTCAAGAGGTTAAATACGTGGATCATTATCTAGCACAATTTGCATGTGCGGCACTCTGCAATATGTAAGGGGTGGCTAACCCACAGCCCTCTGACCCACCCGGCCCGGCAGGACAGATCTCGGCTCCTCCTCTGCTCCCACTGCCCTTTCTTGCCGAGACGCCTCGCAAAAGGACAGCCAGGAGCTGGGTGAGTGGTTACAGCAGCTGCCGCCCGCTCTCACCATCCTTCCTAGGGCCACGGGGCCGCTTCTTCCTTACAAAAGAAGCATGGCCAATTTGGAGAGTATAAAGCATGACATTTTCTACATCTAAAAAAAATAATAAAAGTTTCTATAGCCATTGTTTCTGTGTGAAGATTTGCACACAGAGAGAAATTAATTGCCCATAAATGGGAAAGCAGCTATGCTTTTAGATCTCTTCACTTGGGAAAAAGGATGAGGCTCCCACAATGAACTTCCATCTCATTCTGCCTTTGGCCAGTTTATTTCACCCCAGACCCAGCTTTCTGGAGCTCACATAATGCCTCCTCTCCTCCTCATCCTCAGAGGGCTGTTTGGCCACCTCTCAGCACCCCCCCTGCAAGCCCCACTTTGGGGCACAGATAGTATCCGGTTTCCTCTAAATGACCAATACTTTTTTGTTTGTTTCTCCTTCTCCTTTCTGTAACTACACGTTCGATAGGTGCTTGCCCTCCATTCTTTTGCACAGCTCGTTACTATGCACTCAGGCAATTTAGTATCTCCAATAACATCTTTTTATGAAAAGGCATTAATTTATAAAAACCCGAAGTCTTTTCCACAGCTTGTTTTTGCTACTCCGTATTACTGCCCCAGGTTTTAAAACCAAATCCCTAACTAAGTTAAAACCTTACATTTGTTTCACAATCCAATTCTTGTCATTTCCAACCAGGCCTCAGGGGAATAAAACGTTTCCAAATCCTAGTGCAGATATCTTACTATCTATAAATAACCATCAAATGGGCAAAACAAAACAAGGAGGGGGAGCAGGGAGCATCACCTAATCTCCTCTGTTGTTTTTAACTACGGATCCAGATAGAATTGCCATGCTTTCAAGCTTTTGATGCAGATTTTAAGTACTCTGCCTTAACCAGCATTAAGATACCTGGGTGACACTGGCAACAAAGCATCGTACCTCCTGTCCCCCACAGAAAATTAAATGACCAAAACTAGTTTTAAACTTGTATATGCCAAGATGGGTGCAGCAGGAGTTTATTGACTAGTAATAAATTGCTGATTTTTCTGCAAGGCTGGCCATAATGGCTGGTTTACTACTGTGCATTGACTTGCAACAAATATTAGTCAAATATAAGATGGCGCTGCACTCCGTAATTTTATTTTGAGATAAAGGCCTGACTGCATTACCATATAGCTTGCTATGCACATGCATTTCCAGTAACACAAGTTAGGTAACTGTTATAAAATCACAGCCTTGTTCCTGCAAATGTTTACACATCTGAATAATTAGAGAAATATTGAGACTGGAAAAGACCTCCTGACACACAGAATCAGATCAACTGCTATCATACAACATCATCTAATCTTTTCATAAAATTTATCACGCTACATCTTAGAATGGTTTTTGCAGCCATTACCCTGGCCAAAAGGCTGCTCTAGAACAGCCCCCCCCGCCCCAGCAGCTGGGATCTGTGCTCATCTCCAGATTAACATTATTCCTGAGCAATTTCTGTTTATTCTTTGTTCTCCTGCCAGTACCATCCTCTGGCTTAACCATATTTTCTCCTTCCCTTACAATTAACCTCCCTCATATCTCCTCTCTACCCATCTAAACAAGCAGCTGTTCCAGTCTTTTGTCACTTGACAGGCTCACTATTCCCCAATCTCTAGAAGCCCTGTCTCGCACCTGATCTAGCCTGTGCTCAACTTTTCTTTTTTTAAAAGACATTACCCAGAACAACATTGTTAGCTCCTAATCATTTCACAATTCCAGCACTAAACTCCATCTTCTCTACTCTCATTAGTATTTTCCCCTGTAGCACCACATCAGATACTGTAGGACCTGTCTACAGAAAGACATGTCATCCTGTTAACTTGATAACATGCATTTTTCTTAAGAAAATTAGTTATCTTAAAAACAGGTAGGTTGATATGGCACAACCCTATTTTGATGGATTGGTGTTGCCTTTTATTGCATTTTTAATATGTGTCCAAGCCTTTAATTAATATTTTTGTGTCAGCATACAGCTAAGGTTGACCAACAGGTCTGTATTTACTCAGATTATCCCCCAGCACCAACAGGGCTATTACGCTTCCTGTCCTCCAAACATATGACAGCACTCCTGATTTGATAGATTAAAACTTGTATCAGATCTGCAACTTCATGAACCGGTTCCTTCACTTTCAGGAACAGGTATAACCCTTCCCCAGGCAACCCTGCCCCCCAGCCCAGCCTGCACACTCCAGGGTCTTTGAAGCATCCGATGTGGTTGCTTCTACGGTAGGTTCATGCCTGTTACCCATCCTGCCCTAGCTCCCATGATCAACTCTACCTTCAACAACAGCAAAAAAGATTTGCTCAATTCTGTGATCACAACAAGAGTATCCTCAGTAACTACTCTATCCCCAACACTAAGCGGCCCCTTCTCTCTAACTGTATTTTGAGAAACTGTCAACCCATTTCCTTAGCAACATTTGCAAGGTTTAACTGAGCCTGATTTCTGGCAGTTCTCATTTTATCCCTACCGACTTTAAAGGCGCAGCAGCCTCTGCTGATAAATTCTTTTTCTGTAAATTCTCTTTTTGCACCTAACAGACTTTATAAGGTGATTATGCCCCCAGTTCGGATGAAGTTTCATCTTACAAGTTTTCTCCCCTTTACTTATATCATCTAGAAGTTATATCCAAAATATTTATAAAAAAAAAAAAAGCAAAACACCAAAACCCAAAAAAATCCCCAAACCACACACTTCTACAATGAAAGTCTGAGTTTTCAATCCAGTTCATGGACATTAAATATTTTCCTTCATTTATCAAAGCTTGTATTGTGATCACCCAAAGGTGGGGACTATTGGAGGCTTCTAAACAGCTCATTTTCCTGTAATAGTCATAGCACCAATAATTCACTCACTGTCTCAACAACAAGTGATGATGCCACGGTGACAAAATCTTTTGACCCTATTATTGTTTGCAGCAGCAGCATTTATTTGTTCTCCAAGCTTTATCTGAGAAATTAAAGTTTCTCATACTAATATTTATCTCTCTAATGGTACTGGGAATAGAATCATTTCAGAGCCTCAAATTTGTATCCAAATCCAATCCTATGAGGGATTACGGCAGACTCACAGTACTCCCTCTGGGACCTCTTTTACCATTCTTCCCCACAGCAATTTTGACCAGAAACACATCCTGCATTATCAGTATTACTCTTCTTTCTTCTTTACAGTCTACTGCATACAACACAGCCTATCACCTTTTACATCTACCCTATCTGAACCACACATAATCTTGAATGCATGTTAAAGCCATGATTACTATTCTTGCAGATTGATATTATCCCTATAATATCCAGTTTCATGTTCTGCACCAGTAGCTCTGGTTCCTCTACTTGTTATTTCTAATGCCAGGAGCCTTAAAAAAAAATACCTGATATGTTTGTGGATTTACCGATCACACAACTCCCAGCTTCCTCAACTAAGAGTATCATCCATCTAGGTATTGCTGAATTTTATTATTCTTCTTGTAACATTGAACTTTATTCTTTTCCATCTCCTACCTACCCATCGCTTTGCCTAGAAATACTGTTTTACATGCTACAGTAGCAGCATTTACCTAATTTTCCTCTTTCTTTGTACTATGCAAGCCGCCACGGAGATCACACAAGTTTTTCCCAACATTCTCAAAACCCAGGATTTTGCTTCACATGCACTGCTCTCTTTGATGTCTGCAGACTGAGGAGCATTTTTGGAAAATGAAAGACCACAACCCTGGGCTTTGCCTGCTTTCTTCCGGCTGCTTACAGCAAGCATGCTAAGTCACAACTACAAGTACAGCTATAAGAAAGTAAGTTAGCTGTAGTCTCCCTTTGCTTGAAGTGCAGCCATAGTAATTCCAGACATTTTCCGTGTACTTTTTTTAAAAAAAAAAATTGGTAAAAAACATGGTACTGCAGGGACACAGCAATACAGCATGGAGTCTGAGGCATTTCCATGCTGCACAGTCATTACACCACATTGATCTTTACTAAAGAAATTACACCAACAGTTTCATTTTATAAACTGAATTTATAAAATCTTTAGTATAATTCTCTGTTCTCCAGACAAATTAATCCAAGCCTTAGCTAGTTACTCCCACTAAAGAGCTCTTACCTCCGCTGATTCTAACTCTTCATCACTAGAAGCCTGGCTGATGCTCTTCCTCTCACCCACCAAAAATGGCATCTTTAACAATTAGCCAATCACTACATCTGCTAAACTAGGTCATCAGGGATCTGATGAGCAGCTTACAATATGTCTCTGCTTTTTAAAGACTGATGTAAATGTAGGAAACATGCCAGCAAGCAAGGATGCATTTTCTGCCTGGGTATGTACTGATTTCCATAGCAGCTAAATAGATCAAGCGGCTCAGGCAGCTCGTACCAGTGTTTGACAAACAGCACAGGGTACCAAGATTACATCTTTAGAGCTTCGAGAGATCCTTATTTTGCACCCAAGCAAGTCTCATGTCCTGAGACTGAGGGTGGGTTTTGCTGACTCCAGGTGAGAATTTATATTGGAAAGTCATCATTCCTCCCCAGGGCTACATTTTCTGGGCTCGTTTGGTTTGAATAGGTGTAACATTTTTCCAAAAGCTGCATGATTATTTTTTTTTCCCCAGTTTTAATATAATCAATGACTAGAAAAATTACTTATGGTCTAGTTGTTATTTTGACCATAAAATCATTAGAGATTCGAGTGGGGAGGACATAAATGTAGGCAGAACACGCACGGGAAGCTCAATATTCCAAAATGGCAAGCAGAAGCAAAGATGATGACAAATAGCTGACTGGATAAATTGTTTTTCCTCACATTTCAGAAACCTGGCAGTTTTACACAGATGTCCTGATCTCAAGAGCGAGAAGATCTGGTGGTGGATCAGCTATGCTGGAGAGCGAATAACTCAGCACCAAGCCAGTGCGTTTTCTGCAAGTGAAACATGTAAAGCATGCAAATGCTGAAGATTGGGAACGAGATGCATTAAGCAGAAATGGAACCAGCAGTTCTGGGGGATGTGGAGTAGCAGCAGAAGCAAATGAGAACGTGTTGGATTAGCGTAATAAGGACATCACAGGAAAGAATTTGAATGCATTGGTAAAGCCATAGGAGCCACTGCTTGCCTGAACCCAGTCTGATTAGTTAGTGCTACTCATTCCTCATTAGGATTAATGTTTCTAAAACACATTAGCACAAATGAAATTACCAAAAACACACTTTGAATCCAAGGAAATTAAAAATCCCTCTGGCAAACGGCCTAATAAGCCCAAAGCTAGAGAATGCAGCAAAAAACAGGCTACGTGTAACTGAGAAGGTAGTCCTATCACACTCACTGCTTCTGCCAAGGAAATACCTCAGGCAGACAATGGAACCTCAGTCATTACACATTCCAGTTTTTATAGCCAAAATTCATGATTTCAAGAAAATTTAAGACAGAAAATACCAAAGACAATATTTAATAAAGTGGAAGCTCTGAAATAGCTCCCGGTCATGTCCTTTCCCCTCAAAGCACTGAAGATCTCCCTTTTTAATCTTCCTCTGCAACATGCCCAAGAAGCTGTGGATGCCCCATCCCTGGAAATGTTCACGGCCAGGCTGGATGGGGCTTTGAGCAACCTGGGCTAGTGGGAGGTGTCCCTGCCCATGGCAGGGGGGTTGGAACTCGATAATCTTTAAGGTCCCTTCCAACTTTAACCATTTTGTGTTTCCCATTCACAAGGCAATTTACTTACAAGTGATGGAGTTTGTTTGCATTTGCTTCTACCACTTTAGACATACCCCAACCAAGTTTTGTAGTCCTGAAACTGATCTAAAGTGGCTTAATAGCCAGGCAATGTGCACACTCTAAACTATGGACACAAGATACCTGCATCCTGTTACCACCCTCAGCTCTTCACAGCATCATCTACGTGTTGTGATTAAATATTAATGGTTTGTCTAGACTGGAAAACTAGCACAGTTTTAAAACACAATTACAAACACACAGCATAAGAGGACAAGTCAGAATTCAAAATAATTATTACATAAGTACCACTTATTTTCAAAGCCTCAAACTCTGCTTTAGGGAAGGACATGGAAAATGGAGGTGGAGCAAGCATACCATGTCAGTCTGCTAAAGCAGCATACTGCAAGACCTTTATTTGCTGGAGAACTGGCTTTACTTTGTTTTGTTGAGCTTTCCTACAGCCATCCAGTAGAGTGGTAGGAATAGCAAACTCCAGAAACCTACAGACCAAAAACAGGACTTGCGAAATCACAAACCTGGACCTTCCTCAACCAGAAACCAAGCTCTCTCAGTAGCCATCTACACAGTCGTGGCTGTCAAGAGAAACTCTTGGTGAAATTGCAGGAAGGTAAAGACCTTTGATCCTGAAGTTAGATCTGTGTAGGAAGCCTTCCTGAAGTTGGAAGTAAAGATCCTGCCCACGCAACTTCAGCTGCCGGTTAAGCACCCGGAGTCAATTCAGGCAAAACTCAGATTTCCTAAAGTATGTCTCTGAAATTATTACAAAGGAAAAATGTAAGGTAACAATGAACACTCATCTGAAGTTTGAAAAATCCTCTGCCAAAAGACTGTGCTCCTAGAACTGAGATTTCATGCTTGACGATAGCTAACGAGCTGCCTCCCAGGAAGGCAGCTTTAACAGAACAGTAACTCACAAAAATATATTAGTGATTAAGTTGCAAAATAGATCTGGCAGCAGTCTGGATATACCAGCAGCATATAGAAGACATGACTTCAACTTTCATTTCTACCCCAACCCACCGCTTTGCACGCATTACAAAACAGGGTTTAATTATGCTTTCTTGAGAAAACTCCAGCACACCTGAATATGACACAACAAAAGTCCAAAAGGAGCTTCTAAAACCAGACAGGCTCCATCGCCTTAGTTATTACCAGAGTTATTACAGTATAAAGAGGGAAAAGAAAGTATACATGGATTTTCCAGAAAAAAAAACAACCATGTATTGGGCCTGGGCCTCCTTTCAGGGAGAAGTCTACGCACTTGGCACTGCTTCAGGAAGAAAGTTAAGTGTACTTTTGGGCTAAGCCATTTGGCAAAGGCGGCGATCGTAGCACAGCTTTCTTTTGGGAACACTTGTATATGCACTGATCTTGGTAATAATGCTACATGTCCATCAAAATGCTTTTTGCCTGTTGCACGAAAAACAAAAAGGTGTCCAGATGCATATTTGCAACATCAAATAAGAGAAGTTTTCTTTTGGTAGTTCAGACATTAAACGACAGCCACACCACCTTTCTATATTCCTTTGGGGGCACTGGAGAAAGAGGACACACACAAAAAGAATAGAGCAGAGGCAGTTTTCCTTCATTGTGGAGGCTGCTAGATCTATCTCCTCACTCCAGAAACTCAGAGAAAAGCTTTGCCTGTTTTGTCTCTCATACTCCCACTTTGTTTTTTCCCTTAACAAGCGGCAGTAGTTCAATTAGCTGATCCTTAAGGGGACAACATTTATACCTAGACAGTTAACGCAGAGATGCAAAAGAGAAAGACTTGACTCTTCTATGAAATACAGCAGCTTAAGCCTGAGCATTTCTCCAGATCTATGCTAAGCCTACAAAAATTAAGGTTAATTCCTCAAAGAACTATCTTCCTAAGAATAAATATTATTAAAAGTCACCAGATGGTAGTATGAGAGATACTCTCACCAAGTATTTTTAATTGAATGAATCACAAACTAGGGTTGGACCGCACCGGCGATCTCCCCCATAGTGTAAGTATAGTTGCGCCGTTATCTCAGCCCCAGCAGCGAGCCACCGCGTGGCAGCCGCGGGGCCACCGGTGACGCCACGCGCATTCCCGGTCCCTTGCAAACGCTGGGGGATAAACCGCTTTCGCCCAGGGTTTGAGCTAACACGTTTTTACCTCGCCTTTGCCTGGGGTGAAGGGAAGGGAGCACATGATCAGCTATGGCACAGCATTGCAGTACATGGCTGTCTTACTCATCTAGCCGAGTGCTCGCTCCCTAAGGGAGACCGTTTGGGTATGGATTTTCCTCCCCACCCCACTACCCGGCTTATCAAATTGCTTCCACGTGACAAACTAAAATAGAAAAAGGTATTTGTTCCAAGTTAAAGAGTGTCCACACAATAAATTACGCTAGTACCAACTTAAATTTATCCCTACCTTAGAACAGTATGGCTTCCCAGCTACACAAACAAAAACAGAATTTGGGGGAAAGGTTTTCTCAGGCAGCATTTTCTTCTTTTGACACAGGAGCAAAGACATTCCCTGCCCAACTTGGTTCAACCAGAATAGCGGAACAGCTGTCCACACACTGTTAACTGTGCAAGCAAGAGACAAAACATGTCAAAAATATTAAGCCAAACTCTTAATTGAATGGAAGTAAAAGAGAAATAAACAGGCAGCACAGTCTACGTGAGACAGCAGGGTCTAAGACTGCGTTACTGGCAGGAACTGAGGAATTGGAGAACATCATGCAGGCAGGACCTTTAGCTGCCACAACAGCAGGTCACCAAATAAATCTCAGGAAATCATTTGGAAACAGTTTCAGCGTGGCAGTATATGGAATATGACACCTTCAGCATAAATCTGCAAAGACAATTTCATGATGGAAGAATTACATCTGTCCATTAATTTCTGTAGGCCTCAGTTCAAAAATCTTGCTCGCCTGCTAAGCTTCAGATGATGAATCCTGTTTTTTTCCCAGTCCCAATAAAAATAAAAAAAATAATCCGAAATTCAGGCAGCTCCAAAGAGATTCAAGAGCAAAATACCAGTACTGCAGTTAAGAGTTCAGTGCGTTTGCTGAGTGCACAGAAAGGATCCAGAAATAGCACGCAAAGCCGAGGTTTGGCAAGAACAACGCAGTTTACCCTGAAAGAAGAAAGTCAGACACACTAAATGAATGGTGACAGCAGCAAGTCATGCTTTAACGTAGGGAGTGACCCCAGGGACTACTCTTGTTGGGGCAGAGGTGCTAGTTACTGCTGTGTCCCTCCTCTGGTGGCTTTAGTGGAGAAGTAAAAGGCTATGGTGCAGCACAGAAGAGGTATGTAGAGGCAATGCCAGCTCTTAGGCAAGAAGTAGTCTTCACATCACTTTCTGCCTCAGACTAAGACAAAAATAGTAAAAAGCAGCAAACACCTAGATTTTGTTTGTTTGGGGTTTTGGTTTTTTTTTGAAACCTATCTATTTCTGAGAAAGCAGGAGTGATCGAAATTCCGGAAGTCTTTTTCTTCTCACACAGAGTCCCAAGACGTGGGCACAGAGGTCAGCTATGGGCACGTAAGCTAACTGCTACCCACACTTCTCCCCAAGAGCCAAGAAGAACAGAATAAAGCCTGACACAGTTCAGTCCTGCGGGCTAGCTTCAACCCCCAGCAAGTTCTAAAACAAGCCACAGCAGCTGAAATCCCTGGACAACAACAACCAAGGGCTTTCTCTGGTTGCACCATCTGCACAATCAAGGTACCTGCTCTTTTCAGCAGCTTTCTGTGACCTCTACAAAAAAATTCTCACACATTCATTCACCCCAATTTGTCACTATCTGCATCCTCTGTCCCAATACCAGGAAGCCATAAAGATGGTTTCCTGGCTCCCATGAAAACCCTTTTCTCTGTTTTCTGTCACTTATCAAGAAATCTCCACCAAAGACTTGGCTCATGTTCTCTGCACATTTCTCCAGTGATGCCACTCTCACTTCATGGTAACAGGACTATCAACGCAAAAATTAACTGCAACTCCTCTGCATTATTGGCTTAGATATCAGGAGCGCTCAAACTTCAGCTTCTATGGCTTTACGGGTCTCTTAGCATGAATTTAAAAGACCCACTTATCTCAGGCTAGAGATTTGTGCATAGGCCAGAGTTAAAGTAGGGCAATACTTAAGCTGCATCTCAAGCTCACACTGTAATGAAGCAGAAGCTGCAACTTCAAGCTCTGACGGGCCACAGCAGGCACACTTCCTGCAACTGCTCTGAATTAGACAGCTTCTGAGAAACTTGTGTGAATCTTGAAAGTCTAATACAGCTCAACGGCCTGCAACTGAACTGCTTGAGCAGTCAGGTCGAACTGCAGCATCCTCTTTCACATACGTTACCAGGTCCTCAGTATGGCACGAGGAATGAGACCCTTTTCCGCAGCAGAGGAAAGTGGAAGATGCGCAAACCCTGCAGGAAGCAAACTTCAGAATGGCAGATTGCCAAAGGCATTTCTGGGCAAAATGAAGAAAAACCGTCACTGACACCCAACTGCCCCAGATTGTCTGCAGTAAAACACGAAAATACATACTGCCATCAAGATGAAAACAAAGACAATGATGGCCACACACACACAAAAAAAGAAACCCACACTTTCTGCACATTCTGTTCTTGACTTACCTTCTTTACAATTATGAGACAGATCTAATAACAGCCCCTAGAAATCCAGCTGTCACATTTTGATAGTTCACTGATTGCCCACAGAGATCTAATTACCTCAGCCAGTCCACATGCCTAAAACCTCACGTGGGCATGGCCATTGCTCAGCCTCACCCCACCAGAGGTCTGGGCAGTAGAAACACGAGCAACGCTAGGATGATCAGATGGTTTTTGGAGCCACCAAGGTCAAAGTATAGGGACAAGAAGGAGAAAAACAGCTGTGCTAGAGCTAGAGACAACAGAATGCTTAAAAAACTAGAAAAATAATTAAATGAACTAATGAGCCATAGCTGGCAAAGGAACCACAGGTCAAGGAAGATACAATTCCTTAGCGGGGGGAGAGGTGAAGAAGGGGAGAAGCTCTCCCGTGTCAGGGCAGAGAGGGACCAAGTTAGCAGCTCCATAGCGGAGCTGTGGCAAGGAAGGTAGAGAGAAAGGGATGTTTCAAAAGAAGAGGCGATCTATTCTGGAGTTTCAGGGCTGGAATAAGCAATAGAAAATGAACAAAAGCAAATGTTTGTGGTGGACCCAAACAGGAGTCAGGAGTGCTATCAGCAGCAATGCCACAGGATTTGTTTTGAGTTAACAGAAAAGTTAACAGAAAAACACCAGTAGCTTAAAATGCTCCAAGCATAAAGCCTGCCACTCCTCCTAGGTTATGACAAAAATTCCCGCCCTGTAATGAGAAGGGCTTCTTGGGAACCAGCAGCCCTCGACACTTCACCCCCGGCTGGGGGGCGGAGGGGGTTCCCATATCA
Organism: Limnodromus scolopaceus; assembly: GCA_028565335.1. Taxonomy (NCBI): domain Eukaryota; kingdom Metazoa; phylum Chordata; class Aves; order Charadriiformes; family Scolopacidae; genus Limnodromus; species Limnodromus scolopaceus. The sequence continues at coordinate 56,514,752 of JAOXNO010000001.1, read as the reverse complement.
GCGGCTCGGCAGCACGGAGCTCCCTGCGCTGGCACCGGCCGCCTGCCCAATTCAGACCTGTAATCTCCCTCGACTTTGATTTAATGCAGCAATTACTGGTAATGTGGTTTGAAGGAGATAAATGCCCAGTACAGGGCTGGCTGGCACTGACGCTCATTCCGCTTATGATGCGAGAACAGTTTTAATTAAAATCCCCTTTATGATAAAGGAGCTGCTTGACTGGATGTTTCTGTGCAGCCCTGATACGGAGCCTCCTCCAAAGCGGATTAGAAATCAAAGTTTCCCCCTTCTCGCTACTGGCAACACACAAAAATAGGGAACACAGTCACCATGTCACCCCTCTGCAATTTCCTTAACCCTAGAACTGCTGGGAAAATGCCCATGTTTGCTTAAAAGCAATTGCCACCTCTTGTCATGGCTCTAAGTGTTTTCCAAATACGAAGCACCAGGGCTGCTTTAATTTGAATAAATGCATCAAGAGAGCTCATCCTCTCTGATCCAAAACCAGTTTCCCCTCTGTGTGGTTTAAAAGGGAATCAACTTGGCTACTTCTGTGACAGACTCATCCCTACAGCCTGCATTCTGGTGAGGAAGGAAATCAGACCCACAGTGCTCTGGCAAGATGGTAGGAAGTCGGGATCCGGCCAAAAGGCTGGAAAAGCAGAAGCCTCTGCTAGGTGAGGCAGAGCAGCACGGACAAGGAAGAGGGAAGGAGCAGCACTGCAAGATAAAGGCTTAAAATTTGGCAGTGGTTGGGATCCCAGCACAGACATGTTCCAGAAATGATCTGTCAGCCCTTGATCGAGTCACAGCAAATGTAGGTGCAATTTTGGGTTGGTTTTCTTCTTTACAGTATAGGAAATACCAGAGATGAATATATTAAGCACAGCTAGTTTCTATTATTGCGAGTGCCAGGAGCAGATTGTCACAGTGAGAAATTGGCCTTGTGCATTACACAGAAAAGGCAGCGCTGGGTTTGGAGGCCTGCAGACAGTGCAATGTGAAGATAAAGAGCCTCAAGTCTGAATGTGCACTATTCCTCTCCTTAAGCCACCGAACACACGTAAACATAAAAGGGCTGATTTAAGCAGCTGAATTTCTCAGTGACCTTCAGACTACATCTGTGGACCATGGGGCCATCCAAGCCTTCTCCTGGGAGCCCCCCTCCTTTTCAGTCTTTGCCTCGTCACCCCAGAAGTACTTCATATTCTCCGAAACTGTCTTCCCCCAAAAAACCCTCAATGCCAGTCAATGGGATTCTGCTCCAAAAAACCTTTTTCTTCCAAATTTCTTTTTTCTTTTAAAGTGGCTCTTAAGTTCCATGATTCCCCACCCCCTTCAGACAGCACAATATCAAACAACAGATGAAAAAAAAAATAATCCTGAACACAACCAGGAGGGGATTCGGCACAACAGTGTGACTAGTGTCTCCACAGGAGTCTGAAGCAGCAGACACCAGACCACCAAAGGCTGATGTGGCACTGCTATAATGGTAAAACCGGTCTTCAGGAGCACTTTCCTCCTCAACAAGATGAACAAACGGTAAAAACACCAGGTCAGAGGCAGCGGCATCGTGAAGATTTAATGCGGTTTTGCTGGTCCACCAGGGAAAAAAACGAAACCAAAAAAGGCCTGGTATAATTAACAAGATTAAAGGGGGATTTAGGATCAGGACAGAAAAGCAATGGGCCAGATTGATCCTTACAGGATTAAAGCTGGAATCCTACTAAGAGTCCAGTGGTTGAGAGATCAACGCAATGTAATGGGATTAAATCAACATCAGCTTTTGTTTTTACACAACTGAACCCCCAGCGCCCGTGCTTTTACCACTTTAGAAAAGTGGTGGAAAAGTTGACTGGTACCAACTTACAGACAATGAGTGTGCAGGTCGGCCAGGAACTCCCCCCTTCAGCCCAGTCACAGCAGAAGAGCAATGGGTACTGTCGCTTTCAGAAACAAAGGGACAGAAAAAAACCATGGTTTATAACAAATGGTCCCAACAGCCAAGAAAGTTGAGGATTTACCAAAGTCCGTGTTTCAGCCAACTCTAAATTAACTGGTATCAAGTGCGATGGGATCACCCCAGGACTGACGGATGGGAAAGCCAGGAGGACAGTCCCAGCTGCAGTCAGACATGCTGCCGACGGGCAATTGGATTTTGATATTGTCTCTTGCCAGCGAGGAACAAAGGAGGCAGTATATTCTGCGGAACATATCAGCAAACACATTTAAGACAAATTGTCGCATGTCCCCATTGCACAACAATATCCAAGAATTACAAAAGTGAGAAAAGCCTCTTTCAGCATGTATCATTTGCATTACAGCTGGTGCAACACATGCAGGCCAGCTGCACCTTGATTCCCCTGCCCCAAAGTTTCCAAAGCTTGCTCGTAATTTGAGTTGGTAGCAGGGGGGGAGGGAAAGAGGGAAACAAGACAAGGCACTCAGTTCTTTCTAGATATGTATACTATTTTTAAAGTTTTTATTCTTGCAGGAGAGAAAAAAATTGCATGTTAAAATGAGAAGGTATCCATCACCATCCTGCTCAGCCAAAGCGGGAAGGGGTGTTTATTACACACCTGTTCGCAACAGCTAAACAGCTGCATTGGAGAGCAACGCTCCCCATGCAAGGAAAAAGCATTAAAGCATCTCATATTTCCACACCACTTCTGAGTCCTAAAGGTGCTTAAAAACAGCTACACACACTCCAGCAAAGTGTTTGCTGCAGAAGAAAAATCTCCCTGACACTAAAATTTTAAGATGCAGATACCGCCCATTTCTTAAAAAATACCACAATCAGTAGCCCCACTTCTACTGAAAGCGCTTCTCCTTTTCAGCTGGTTGGACCAAAAAAAGTAATCGGCATTCACTGCTCCTCCTCACTCAAACAGCAGCCAAAATCTCAGTATAATATATTGGAGTGGAGGGGAAATAGCTGAAACTACTGCTGGATCCAACAGCTGGAGCAAAGCTGCTCTGCAACGTTACCGAGACTGTCCTGATGGAGCTACATACCCCACTTATGCAAAGCCAAACAGGCTTTGCCACCATGCTGAGAGACACTCCATCTTTACTCCAGAAGGGTTCTCTATCCAAAAGGTACATCATGGATGCAAGCAGACATCACCGTAGTGATTGAGGGTGGGATGAAAAAGGAGGCCATTAGGACAGAAATGAAAAGTTAAAAAATAGCAACAGGCAGATCACACTGCACATTTTCTATTTTCTAGCCACATAGACACAATTGAATTTCAGGTCTTTTCCACACTTAAACTTTGTTTCAATATTAGATGATTTATAAAGTATAGAAAAAGTACAGAGGAGTGTTCCATTATCATCCTATGCGAGCTCCTTAAAGCACGATGAATAATAATCCCTAAGAATATCGAAAAAAAAGATTGTCATCTGGTCAAAATATTTTCACTTCATCGTTGTCTTAATGTCCAAGATTCAATTAGAGTATTGTGTGGGGGACAGCATGTTTCTTTTGAGGGAGGAGAAAAACTATCTGCCTTTGCCCTGGATTCGGCTACAGACCCAAGATCCATCTGGTGAAAAATCAGCCAGAGCATTGTGCAGGCAGTATATTAGTCATAAGACGTAGGACTCTGAGAACAATGAAACCTAAATTTTAGGGACAGATGAGGGAAACTTAATTACTTGTTTAAGCTTCTTCACAGCTTTGAGGGACCTTTAACACTTTCAACAAAAAGAATTTAGCGCCGGAGGGCACAAAGCACATCCTCAACTGATTTCTTAATTTTCTGCCAGTCCGTTTTCACTTCCAGAGTGGAACTATCTGCACTGGTCCATCAGCACAGCCTGCCTCTCCAGTGCATGGCTGCAGGATTCATCATACCGCCCTTGGTATGGAGTAACAGCCAGAGTTGCAGTACTGCAGATAAAGATCGCAGATCCTCCTACAAACTGACAACTGATAGCAATAGGATAACTGTAGAGATAGGACAAGGGATAGTGGCTTCAAACTGAAAGATGGTAGATTTAGATTAGATATTAGAAAGAAATTTTTTACTGGTGGTGGTGAGGCACTGGAACAGGCTGACCAGGGAAGCTGTGGATGCCCCATCCCTGGAAGTGTTCACGGCCAGGCTGGATGGGGCTTTGAGCAACCTGGTCTGGTGGGAGGTGTCCCTACCCATGGCAGGGGGGTTGGAACTCGATAATCTTTAAGGTCCCTTCCAACCCAAACCATTCTATGATTCTGTGAACTCCCTAGAGAAAACATTTTGTCTGTCCCCACAACCTGATTCAAACTCCTACTGTACTCAGTAGCCCTCGCTGAAGGACAAAGGGATCTCTTAATAGATGATAGCACAAGCCATCCAACCATACTTTTGGTTAAGCATGCACATATACACAGTTGATAACCTAATGACTACTCAGAGCTGTAGCAAAAAAGCCATCCAAATTCAGATCCACTCAAAGACCTCTCCTATACCATTGCTGTACCCTTGGGGGTTAGGAAGGGTAAAATTCTGGTGCTGCTGGAATTAAGATTTGCAAATAAGCACCATGGGAAGTGCAGGAAACACAGATGTTCAGTCTCAAATCACTGTTATCTGTGCTCTTCCTCAAGGTTTCAGCTGGAAACCAGGAAGGCTGAGGTTTATTCTCTTCTTATTCTCTTACGGTTTATTCTCTTCCTTCCAAGATAAACAGGCTGTTTGGTCAAAAACTAACTTAAACAGGCCCCGGTCGCTGTCAGTCTCCCAAAACTTGGACAAGCTTACAGCAAACAGAGTCCCCTGTGCTCATCACTGTTTGGACAGGTGGGAATAGAGCAGACAGGCAGAAGAGCCGCTGGAGAAATTCACACCAACTCAGCCAGCCTACATCCCTCTAGTTCTTTTGTTTAGACTCATCAAGGAAGGAAATTCCTGAACGCGATGGCAATGTGCCGGGCACTAATTTTACTTGTTTTCATATTAATCAAATGTAGCATACAGAATAGATCATCCTGATCCCGAATCTCCCTTCTCTGAAGCCAGTACTTTAATTTGCAATGCCTTCTCTTTTTGAATTGCACTAGGCTTTCTGATGAAAGTAGTGAATGTAGTGACCTTGGCATCTTCCAGGATTACTGGCTTGCAAGAACACAGAACTGGAAAAGATCGCCTGGATTATCAACTCTTGTTCTCTAATAGCACAGGTGATCACGTTATATAGTCTCTTTCATAAACTATTGTTTCTGTTTCCCCAATATCCAAAGACTGTATAAAAACCCTAGATGCAAATAGATGCAAGTTGCTTTGTCACACTGACCCCCAGGGGAACACAATGCAGACATCCCCAAACCAGCTGTGCACGGAGCAGCTCGGGTGTGGAAGCAGCAGCACCATGTTCACAAGGTGCTGCACCAAAGCTAATAAACCTTATCGAGCAGCAGAACTCATTATCTCAGTTGCAGTGCTGGACAAACATAACTATATTACTTCTGGATTCAAGCTGCTACATATGCATGCCACAGTATGGCACCACAGGGACTTGCAGGATGGGGAATCAGCTTACAGGCTACTAGCTCAGGGATTTTTGCAGGAGCTCCATTTTATGTTTTTTTCAGGGCTTTCCTGCTCCAGAGCAAGAATCCAAAAATCGACGTTTATATTAACATGAAGTGCCTTTTACCATAGTCACAGAAATCCACCCAGACCTGACCTCTAACACCCATTCAGGGAAACCTTGTGGCACCTTCACAGCCACAGTCTCCCAGAGACCACCGTACCTTAACCTCTCTCGGTGCTGACCATACCGTGTGTGCACCTTTCACACACAGCTACTTCACGGCTCTCCATCCACCCCATGGGAGCCTCAGCTGATGGCTGACGTGTTTATTTGCCATTCCTACCAAACAGGTTCCAGCCACAGGCCTAGAGGCACAGCCAGACTTCCCCAGCAGTAGCTGCCCCAGGCTTGGCACCAGAACAGAGCAGGGAGGCCTTTCCCTGGATAGCCACTTGCTCTGCTGCTATCAATCTCTTGCTTTGAAAGCCGTGCTGTAATGACCATACTTTTCACTGGCAGCAGTTACCTCTCATGAAAAAAACCAAACAAATAATAGAAAGACATGGTGTGAGGAAGAGCACGTTGCTAAGACCCAAGTTTGGCAGCAGAGTTGGGTTTCCAATCCCTTGGTGGGAAAGCTGATGAGCTGGGAGCCTAGAGGGAAAATTATTCCAGTGAACGTAAAGAGAAGCTTTTAAGTGACAAAAAAGGCAAGTAAAAGGCAAGTAAAAGGCAGGTCAGGAAGAAAACCAAGAAAATATATTTCAAAACGGACTTGGCAAGCTTACTAGCACTATTCTTGCTTGTACAGTAGATAATTAGTAAGTCTAGGTAAGATCTTCACTTTCACAGGGCTCTAGAGAAAGAAATCATTTCTAGTTGCAATAGGCAGCCAGCCTCTCACAAACACTCAGCATGTACTCTGTACATGGCTGCGAGAAATGAGGAAATTATCTATACCCACTATAATCTGAGATCAGAGCAATGAATCCAGTGCTTTCCTACCAGAAGCCTAGCAACAGCATGGATCTCCCCTACCTTGGTCCCTCCTGCCTTTGATAGTTTCAGCTGTCTTTGAGCACAGGAGAAGGATGGCTGATAAATTGCTTGCTAGGGCTGCTGCCCCTTCCTTTCAACCTTTCTTGTAACAACAGACCTCCAACAAGGCAACATTCATACATGCAACTCTCAGAACACATCATGCTCTTTAGAAAAATACTTGGAATGAAATGACTCTAGATTATATCTTATGACTCACAGTACACACAGATTCATCTGCTCATAAAATGAAAAAAAAAAAAAAAAAATAGTAGGGCTTTCTTACCCAGAAAGGGGTTGAACATTTTTCCCCACATTCAAAGCACTCTGCTCCTGGCTGTCACCAGCAGAACGCCTCTCCCTACGTTGTCAGCACACACCTCCCTCCGAGCAAAGACCCTCTCACCTTCATGGCTCAAATTACCCCATGCCCCATCCAGAGAACTGATGCTCCTCTTGAGCAATTCAGGAGCCCAGACACCTGCAGGCAAATGGGGATGAGTAAGAGAAGATATCTAGATGCTCCCCTACGAACAAATACTCGTCTACAGAAACGAACTCCTATATGCACCTCCTATATGTAAGGCAAAGTACCCACCTTGCGTTTCAACACTGACGCTCAGATGTATGCACTTGAATGGTGTGCAGCATCAGAAAGACTATCATACCATCTCTGCCTCAGAAAGACTTCATACAACTGCATCCTACACAATAAAAGTGTTAAGATAAATAGTGCCTCTTGATATTTAATGGCACAGCTAGTCTGCCGCCTTCACTTCCCTCACAATGCCAAGCATTAGGTCACCGCAACAGATATTTCAAGTTTCCCACTCTCCAGTTCTCCACAGCCCACAATCCCCTGCAGTCTACAAGGCCCTCATTTAAGAGTATCCTGCAACAAGTTTCACCCGAGGGAATACAGTTCAGCAAACAGGAATGTCAGTCTGAACTGAAGCTACACCACCACTTCATGTCAGAGACAGCATTATAATCAGTGACTGGGTGGGATGTTGCAGGTAGTCTGTACTTTTGGGTTCAGTATCTACACCATATTACAGCTGCAGAGGAAGGCACGTTCTCCTTTTTATTATTTGTCAAATGTGACAGCATTCAATATTGCACAATCTCTTCAAGGAAGATAATTCTGTAACATGCACCCCTGAGCGGGGGGGAGAAACAGTATGGTTGCTGTGGGAACCTTAATTCTGGATTTCAGGACTTGCATATTTAAAACCTCAAATTTAACATTGCATTAATGTAGCTTCATGCATTGAATTAAGGAATGACTCAGTACAAATCTCCATGCGTCTACTGAAGTCCTGTCGTTCCAAGGACAAGATGCACAGAACAGAAAAAAGAACAGGGGGGAACCTATAAGCAGGGAAGCAAGAAACCGGTACAGCTGAAGCACAGCAAAACCCCACACCAAACCAGATCTGTCACTTGGGGCTCCTTGTTCTCACTGCTAAAGGTTACATACCCCATCGGGAGAAAGAGCTTAAAGCAAAAACACAAATGGGCACAGAGGAAAAGGTTCCTGAAAAGACCAAAGAGGGGAAGATTCCCCGAAAGTAATAGAGTAACCTGTACTGAGAATGGAAAGATCATATCCAGATAGCACAAATTCACTATTTATTTTTAATTATTATGGCATGATGCCCGGATGGTGCCCTTAAAACTCCTTCAGCTATTCAAGCATTTAACACTTATTTTCCCCACTCCTCTGAAGTTTAACTGCAACACAAGCGCAGCAACAGTGATGCCCACAGTTTAGGGTACAGCCAGAAGCAGTAGCCCACGGAAGTGCAGCGGTCTTCATTCATTGGAAACCATCCCAAAAGTCAACTCGCTCTTAAGAATCTGGGACCGTGATTCACCTTTTGGGACGAAGCCGGTCTTTAAGCAGGCTGACACCTCCGCTTTATGCTACAGTGCTCGCACACCCCTCGTCAGCCGGAGGAGGGGAGACAGGCAGGCAACTCTCCTTGGCTCCCACACTCTGCCGGCATCCTCTGCATTTCAGCCGGGTAAGGAACATCTCCATTGTTTACTGCTTATCTAAAAATCAGCGGCAGCATGGCTGAATTACTTCTTCTCTCACCCCACCCACCAAAGGAAGCACAAATCTCAGCTGAGCCATGGGGCCTTCCCAAGCTTTTCTTCACTAAAATCCAGTGCCCCCAATTTGGGGTCCCGACAAGCCAGGCTGGGGGGTGCGGGGAAGAGCGGAGAAGGTGGACGTGCCTGCCAGCAGGGCCTGCTGGACGAAACCAGGCAAGTGTGCATACCCTAACGCAGAATCAAGTTACCCTGCAACAAAGATAGTAATGTGTATGTGCAAAGGAGGGAAGTCAAATCCTTCAGCCTGGGTTCCAAGGCTTGCTTTGTTGCTAAAATAAACCAGTGTTTGTTCCTGGGAGTGATGGGGAGCCGTACTCAATAAAAGCAGCAGCAGCGAAAGCCCCCACCTTCAGAGTTATGAACAGATTTAAAAAAATAAATAAATAAAACCAAAACAAACGAAACTTGGGAATTGATTACTTTTCACCTCGTGTATCTAGGTAAGAAACCCAAGGGCAAACCGCTGATCTCAAGGGTGCCCAGAAGCAGACAAAACTGCACGTAGGTGACTAACTGAGCAGCCTAACAGCTGACTGCTCCAGAGGAAATTCCAGTCCTTGCTCAAAGGCTGAAAATATTTATGCTTTTATATTATATATGCTTTTACTTTGCTTGCTGGATCTATATAACACTTTACACATGTTTTTCCTGACATTATTTTCCACACTCCACCAGAAACTCAAGTAACCGGGCCACTTCTGGAAAAACAACCTTGCATCCAACTCTGTCGAAACAGCTTCTCCTTCTACCCCCAAAGCCCCAAATTCCAAAACTACCCATTTGCTTCCTGCTCCTTCAGTGATTACAGATCCCTTTCAGCAGCACTTCTCCACTACCTGGGATGTGTCTCAGTAACACCAAAAATCCTATAAAGTAGAGGCACGTGGGAACAGTCTTATGCATGAAATATATATTATATATCTACAGGTCTCACAGATGGCAGACAATGAGCAGCATTATACCAAAAATCTTGTCTCTGAGGCACCTGCCCAAAACTTCTCTCCAGAGAAATTTACAACCGCAGGAAATGGCTGCTTGATACCCAGTTAACAATACTCACTCTAAATATTACTTTTTACAAGGGAAAACTACTGCCCACTGGGTGCAGAGGCTGCAGAGAGCTAAGCCCAACAGCGAAGGCCGCTCACATTAGTGCAGAGTCCTTCAGCTTTCCACTCCTTATATGTGCAAAGTGTGCAAGCCCTCACACACGCTTCTCTACTCACCCAGAGGTACATCATGTTAGCCTGGGTCCTTCAAACCCAGCAGTGAGATGATCCGGCAACGCAAGAGGCACTTCAGTAAGATTGTCGAGACCAAGGTTGGTTGAGGGTTTGTTTTTTGGTTTTTTTTTTAAAGGAAAAAAAAAAAAATCCGAACGGCTCAGTTTGAGGCTTAGAAAGCGTCTCGCCTCCTCCACCCCCCTCCTCCAGCTCTGGCTGCTCTGCGCTCTTCTCTCGCACTTAATCTCTCCCTGGGAGTTCCCAGCCCCGTGTGTCTGTACTGGCGTGCACAGCACACACTCTGCATTCGCCTCCAGGGAATTTCTCTCTGTCATTCTGCTTCTAAAAACACAATCTCGGCCTCACAAGATTCTTGCAAGAGGCAGGGATGGGTGGGGTTAGTAATAAATGCAGCCCGGCTCCCAGTGCCGGAGCATGCTTACTTTAGAAGAGGGATCTTTAGACATGAATGGAGGCAGAGCGTTAGTGGTGTCCTCCAAGGTCACTGGGGGTGAGGTACCCATTTCCCCCCATCCCACTAATTGCTTGTCCTAGAGTCATCTGTGGATGCAGGAGCCATGCAGGGCACCATAGGCAGGTTCTGCACATCTTCATCTACCCCATTAGTCAACACCCAAAATTCACCCACAATTCAGTAGTTGTATTTAATCATTAACCACTGACAGGCACTGATGAGCACAACCATGGGGATCCTGATGCTAAGAAGAAAATCTGTGTTGTGCCAGCCACCCTGGAGCTCCCGCAGGAGAAACAACCACCGTTGGCGTGAGCTGAAGATGAGAAGCGACTCACAGATAAAGGGGTTAATCTGCTTTCGCAGGTGGCTCTGCGTGAGTATTTTACAGACTTGCATATTGCTAAAGGGAAAGCAGCAGCTGGCTCCAGTTCCTCCAAGTGTATCGGGTTCCCACTTGCCCGGAGGCAGCTTCCCCCTGAGTTTGACTGGGGCAAGGGCCCTCTCACGGCCTTGAGCTCCCAGCCCGCTCTCCGATTTCAGGTTTGCAAAGCTCTGCCGGTGGGGCAGCAGCCCCAGCAAAGGCATGCTGGAGCCAAAGACACTCTCGCCCCAGCTACCTCGACAAGCTCCAGCAAGCCCTTCCCTGCACCAGCGAATCCTCATCCCATCCCCCATGCCCGATGCCACAGGACAAGTGTCACCTCTCATCTCATTAATCAGTTAAACCGCTCTTCCAAACTAGGAAAACGGGTTTTCTCGCCCCCTTCCCACCTCAAAATGAAGAATCGACTTCCCTCACTGGGCTCCAAATGCCAAGTTAAAATTGGTCTCTTCTCAAATGGGGGGAAAAAAAATAAAAAAATTTTAAAAAAATAAATCATGTTTTCATTGAGGCACTGGTCTCCTTGGAAATGAGTTTTGAAGAAATATTTTTATCTCAGTCAAAGATATAGAAATGGTGCTCTTTCACGTATCACCTCCACTCCCTTTACTTATAGATTACTTCAACGCAATCCAGAAGGCTTGGAGCAAAGCAAGCAGCCATGCAGCCTGCCGTGCTCCACCTGCAAGTCAAGTCCTATCTACGTGGGGCAACCAACTGATGTGGGGCAACCAACTGATGTGCCTCCCGTCACAGCCAGAACAGAGATCCCAGGCCTGCCCCATGCTCCCCAGGCTCCTCTCACCTTCAGCAAGGTGCAAACAGACCCTGCAACCAGGCTTTTGCCAGGTACAGGCACAAACACACGGGATGCCAATGGGCTCTAAGGAAATGCACAACTGTTGTTACAGCCCCACATAAAAACCTGGAGAAATGGCTTATCATAATGACCAGGATACAGCAGCTGTGGGGATGTGCTCATCAGAGACAGGCAGGATGCCACTCAGCTTTCCAGCCAGGAAAACCCAAGCGCTGCTGCTCAGGGGAAGGAGTAGGAGCCCCGTGTTTCAGGACACTCAGATGTCACGGGCTTGTTCAACTACGGCATCTCTTGGGCCTCCCATCTGCTCTCACCTTTTGGCACAACAGGTCAGGTTGAGAGGGTGAAAAGCAGTGTTCTTAAAACATCTCTTACTGCACCAAAGCCTATGCACCACAGTCTCCAAGAGCGAAGCATGTGACCCACAAACCTGTTCTCAAACGCTCCGCGAGGAGCGAAACGGTGGGAAGGCTGACATTTGCATCACGGTTAGACACTTCAGCTAACATTTCAGCAGCCGGTCACGCCAGCAGCAGCTACTAGTTCAGCCAACCTGCAGACTCAGGCAGACACTTCTGCGCCAAATCACCTTGATGGCATTTTCAAGGTTTTCTTCTGATTCAGAATCCCAATCCAAAAATGATCTGTCATTTCAAAGAAAACCAAGATTCCTTGCGCGCAAAGGAGAAAGTGAGAAGATGCGAGGGCCAGGTGAGCAAACCCCAAAAATTACTCGTTCATATGTATTTCCATAAAAGATTTGAAAAAGATGAGTGCTTAAAAACTAAGTTGAAGAATGACCAACAAGCTCCCAAATAATATTTTAAGGAGGAAAAAAAAAAAAAAAAAAAAAAAAAAAAATCTCCTTCTTCAGGCTTACTCGTCCTTTAGGCAACTCTTCCAAGGCAGGGTTAAGAAAAACTTTCAGAACAAGACTGTTCCTTAATTTTAACAATTGGGACCAGCAACTCCAGAGCTGGACAGGTTGCATTCAACTTCCAAAGCAAAACAAAGACGCATGAACCCTCCTCAAATCACCCAAATACTGGCTCAAAATTCATCTGCCATCACCACCTCTCCAAGGAAAGTATTTGGGAAGATTACTGAGAGCAGACAACTTCTGGTGATGAAATACCCTTGTCCTGGAGCATTTTTTGATGAACTGCAAGTGCAGGTTTCTCAACGCTCAATATACTCAAGCAGTGAGAGGAGGACCCGACTGGTCAAGAAGTGATGCTGCAGGACGCCTCTAGAGGCACCGCTGCTCTGATCCAACAGAGCTGCTGCTGCCCAGAGGTTCAAACCAACACCAAGAATCTGAAGTGTGCGCCCAAGACAATCCACAGTTGCAGACACTACTGGTGGCAGTGGGGCAACCATGTTAGCCTCGGATCACAAGCAAGAAATATATATTTACTTGGCCGATACAATTATGTGGTAAGAAAAAGAACCAGGCGAGCTATTAGGCCTTCTTTAAGCTTTTATTCAGATTATACAGATTTTCAACTACATTAGTTGGTATGTAAAAGGTATCAATAGGATAAATTTCCCAGAAAAAATAATGTCTTCTAAGAAAACACAAAATATTCTGCAAGTAGCAAGAGGAAAACAGTATGTTAATGAGTCCAATTCCAGAAAAACAAAGGCAGACATGACTAAGACAGGCTTTTGAAACAGGTAGCTAGAATCCCCTGCAAATGCTTTGTCTTAATCCTAACAACAGTGCTTCACAGGATATGTGTCAGGGAACTTGGAAGGCTGCTGTGTGTGGAAATACACATGATCTCTTAGGGACCTTTCCTGTCTCAAAAAGGATTAAAAGCAGAAAAGGAAAAGATTTTGAAATTAATATATACCAGGCTAAGAGAAAAATGTTCAGAGAGCTGTAGCCTAGTGAAACACTGGTGCCTCCTCTCTGATGGTACGCTGTTGTGTAAATCAAAGCGAAAGGCTAAGAAAGCAGTCTAAAAAGATATTAATGCTTGTTAGAAAGGTAAGGAAGGCACTAGCAAGTAACAAAAAGGGAAAGAGAAAAAAGGGAGCACATAACCACTTATTTAATAATCAAGGTATTTGGCAAAATAAGAGGTACTGGTAAAACAGAGAAAAAAAAAAAATCTACCTGCTTCTGTACCAGTATCAAAAGCCTTAATTACATATAAGAAGAATTGCGGCTGCTCAGTTATGTGCATAAATTCAACCCAAAAATACTGCTGGTACCTAAGTTTCAAATAAGCCAAATGCTTAAAAAATAATTTAGAAACAGTTCTAACCTATTTAGGAAAGATCTGAGTGGGCAAACGGGGAGTAGGTATGGCACAGTTTCAAACTGACGTTATCTGTTTCTGGCTGATTGTGTCTCAGAGGCATATGATTTCAAATGCTCGTGGATTAACATTCTGGCAGATAAAGCTCAAGACAGGGTACGAGCTGGTGTGTCTGCTACACACTACTAAAATTACATTAGATAGCACACAGGATGAGTAGCTAGCTAAGCACCTCTTCATAATGGAGGAAAAAAAACATCTGATCACCAGGAATTTCAAATGGAGCGACACTTGCAGGAGACGTCAGGGGGCTAATGCCAAAGAACACCCTCGAAATTTCTAAATTACAGAAAACAATTTCTTAGTTCAAGAAGTGTTACATTGAAAATGAGCAATTCTATATTAGATGACAGAAAAGAGCAATCAATTGTAAAAATAGAAATTAGTAGTAGCTTAGATAAAAATGATTGTGACGATCACATTTGGATATATGGAAAGAAAAAAAAAGACCAAACCAGTTTATCTACGTACATTCTCAACAACTGAGTGGGACCACAAGTATATCGGCACATTTTTCCTGGACAGACAGATTATTTATTGGGCTTCCCTGTAACATCCCCACATCTGGACACTTGTATATATTCTAGCAAGTGAAAAAAATTAAAAGCTGAGAGAAGGAAATAGAAAGGAAATTAGAAAGGGGAGGCAGGGAGAAATTACAAGGGATTCCTAAGAACAAGAGGTGAAATCCACAGCCAGAGCTGGAAGACAATAACGAGTTTTTCAAAGCTTCTCAAGAATAGCAACCCCAGCAATTGTGTTGACCTGCTACTATGTGGAAAAAGGTAGAAACATCCCCAGGACCAAAGAAAGAGCCAAAGCATTCAATACGTATTTCTGTTCTATATTTGGAGAAAAGTCAGCTGTTACAGTCTGCGATAACGAAATGCTTTCCATTCCAGCAGTAACTAAGGAAGATGTTCCAACAGCTACTCAACAAACAGCACTGTCGTCCTCTTATCTAGCTCAAGCTTACAAACAGAAGGGATGTAACAAGATAACAAGTGGGTTTTAACCAAACTACAGCTGTGAACATACTCAGGTGTGGACACTCAGAAAGGCCTGCAGTCTGCATCAAACTGCATTTGCAGCTCTAATTAGCCTTAACTACAGTACTAATGTTAAACCTGATGTAAGGCCAAAAGTACAACTGTGATGCAATGACATGTCCAAATGGAGGTGTTTGTTGGAGTCCATATTATTAAAGTCCTGCTGCTGTTAGCTAAGTTTGGCCAAAAGATTATACCTCTGTCAACACCAGAAGACTGCATCAGGAAAGCAGCTGGTGAAGCCACCAATACCAATTTTTGCATCATCTTAATTTTCCTAGAAGCATCCAGGTTGGAACTCTTCCACTAACGAGAGCTAAAATAACATCTCAATGCTGAGCAAAGCGAAAAGTGAAGTGGGGTCTGATAACAGGAGGTTTGCAGAACAAAGATGCAGATGGAAGGCCTCAGGTAGGGGAGTGCAAATTAAATTGTGTATCCGTACACATCTGGGACAGCCTTCAGATACATGAATGAAAAATACTGATCATAAAAATATCTACTACTGATGTTTAATATGGGTTTCTGGAAACCTCTCCTGTAAAACAATACCATAAAATACTTTTTTAAAAACAGTCTGAACTCTAAAATAAGATTAAATTCTTTTACAGTTAATAAGTGCTATTGAATCTTTGTGCTCCTCTTCACTATGCAGTTTTCCTTGGCTGAAAAGTGGGAGGAGAGGTACTCTGAGGTTAGGGCAGGCTGAAGAGGGAAATTTCATTTTAAACCAAAAGGAAGACAGTCGTTCTCTCAACCAAGAGCCAGACTGAGCTTTCACATTTTTCGCAAAAGCTGGATTCTGACTAAAGATGAAGACTCAATCATTGTCTCACCATGATAAGCACTTCAAGGACCACCTACAAAAGGTCTGACAGGAGATGGGAAGGGAGACATGCTCTGTGATGCTCAGAGGGAAATTTCTGTGACTCAGTGGCTGCTTTCCACAGCTTATTTGACTCCGGCAGAACATCCCAGCCAGAGAACAGGGGAATCAGACTCCTGCTAGTTGGTGGGGTTTGGGTATGTCTTGTGTCTTGTTTTTTCATTTGGTTTGGTTGGTTGGGTTTTGCTTTGTTTGTTGTTGGTTTTTTGTGGGGGTTTTTTTAAAGAAGATTAGAGATGGGGCTGGGAGCTATCTGGGGAGAGGCACAGAAGGCAGCCCTGGGCACACATGCAGTTCCTATGGAGATAAGAGGATCTTCTTTGAGGTTGGTTTACTCCTTTGGGTGCCACTGGAGACTACTCTGGCTGCAGAGTAACTGCTCATTTGCAAAGATCTCCCTCCACTCAGGATCCTGGCATTATCTCTGATTATCAGAATTTCTGAACCACAAGGTAGATTTCCTCTCAACATCCAAAATGACTCCAGGAAGCCTCTTTCTGCATTATCCTGTTTGTGAAAGGAGAAGAATATAAAGTGTATACAATAAATCACCCAGAAAAATACCACAATCCCTTTTAGATGTTTTGCCAAGCAAATAAGCCAAACATTGGCATATTACAAGAAAAAAAAAAAAAGCTATTTTGTTATAGAGCAACCTGTTTCATTACTGGAAAACTGGATTCCCTCTTCTCTCTCCTGCAGGTATAGTTCAGCTACACAGCAAGAGGCTTCTGAAAAGAGATTACTTATTTAAAAGCAAACTACCAAGGGCTAGTTTATCTTCCACAAAAAGCAGAAAGCCTGAAACAATAAAACACCTTGACATGCAAACAAAACCAACAATTTTCAGGGACTGTCCTGCTACTGACTTCACATAATAATTAAGTCTTTAAATAAACTTCAGAAGGTCTCAGTTCACAGGCTTATCATTCAAGTACGCAAGAGAGAAAAAAAAAAAAAGAAAAAGGAAACTAGTACCAAGAAAAGCTCTTTAGACTTTGTTTGGGATTTTCCTCTCCTCACAAGTATGCTCAAGAGCACTATTCTGGAAGGCACTGTCAATCCTTCAAGAGAACCGCAATAAGCTCAGTAACAAGAAAAGGTACATTGCTGAAAATGCGTTCCCAGACAAAAATATACTTTTAAATTAAAACCAAGAACACCCACATCAACAAAACTAAATTGTGAAGCCAGAGAATTCAAAGTTAAACATTCAAGAGCATGCAAACATTTAGATGTAAGGAATTCTTACAGCTGGGGTATACTGGTTTGGCCAATCATCTGCCAAAATGAAATGGTGATGCAACTGCTCCCAGCATGTAGCAAACATGACTTTGGGAAGCCAAGTAGGAATTCCACCTGCCAGCCTTACTATGGCAGAACAGGAGTGAAGTTTGCAATCCTCCAACACCTGAAGAGAAGATAGCATGCTTAAGGTCTGCAGAAGAAAAAGCATCTCTGCAGCTGTTACCATTCCAGGCTTGATTTTCAAGCTGTATCTTCTCCATTCTATCACACCTGGATCTAGTCTGAAGTCCACACTGAATTGGCATACAGCAAATATATTTAGATACTTGTAGGAGGGGATAAGAATAAGATCTGACACTGGTACTTAAATCTTTATTTTCTTAAAGTTTAGTTAACTAACAACTGCCTTGTATCTTCACTAGTAATGTCCAGAGAACAAAGTTTGATCTCCCTTCAATTTTTCCATGAAGTAGCAGAAAGTATTACACAGCATCAAACTCTTGCAAAAGTCTATTTTTAGTGTCAAATCAGGAGTACAATATCCAACTGAATGGATAAAGGGCAAAAAGATACTTTATATCCTAGACTTACTTGTCAGTGCTAAAGAGGATCTTTATTTGGTTGTGGATTTTGAAGAGGAAGCCATAAATAAAAAAAATGGAACTCAGCTCCTACCTCAACAACCCTTCTCTTCATAGTCCGCAAGGGAAGCTATACAAAAGGATGAACTGATGGCATCCAAGTGTTATCCTATTCAAGGTGTGAGACTTCAGACGGCAAGAGAGAAACTGCTTCAAATACCTCACCGATGGAGCTACAGCATCATTACACCATTTTTTGTCTCCATGCTTACAGTGTCAAGTGGCTGTACCACATCAACAATTCATCAGCATAGCAACAACCCAGCAAATTAAGAAAGGATATGAAGATGAGAGTATTGCAACAGTGGGGAAAGGAGAAGACAGGGCGTAGTTCTCTTCCCTGGACCACATAGGGGTTTATTAATGTGCTGAAACTTTAGCTTAGGCCTGCTGCTGATAAAGGGGAATACAGGCAGAAAACGATACCATCCTGCAGAAAGGGACTCCTCCTGTCTTGTTTGTGCAAAGGAAGGTTAACAATGTTAGCGAGTTATTCAGGAAGTAATAGATACCCTCTTGCCCCAAGCAAATTCCTTTTCAATAACAGTAGTAATTTCCTAGGCAATACAACTATATCAAGGTATAATGGCTACTATATTTATCTACATAGGCTCTGTACTGCTGGGATCTAATTTACTATGCCGTAGAAATCAGTTTACAAATCCTGAGATAGTAAAGTTGCTAGAGACAGGAATAAAATTCCATCTTGTGTCGTTTGGTTTGAAGTCTCGGTTTTAACATCTCTTTTTAAGAGTATAAAATGCATTCTCTCCAACTTAGAAAGATTCAGAGACTAATAAATCCCAGAAGTAGACTGCAAATACACCTACAAGAGGGAAGAAATCATCTTAACAAATACTACATCGTGCACATTTTTTTTATCCTTATTGTCACAGCTGCTTTCTTTCTTTTTATATTCAAGTAACATTCTTTCGTTTGACCCTCTGAGGAGAAAAATAATCCATGACTACCTAGAAGCCTTACGTACCTAATGAAGACAAAATATCTTTAATCTGTGACGTTTCCGTTAGCTGAATGCCTGAAATACAGCTTCAGTATGAGAAACAGTGCAAGTATATAATCAACAAAGAAGAAAGGAACAACTCCAGCTAATGAAGAGGTAACACCGATAAACACTGAATGGCATCTCTCGAGAAACAACAAAACTAAATTGCTAAAAGTCTTTGGTGGAGCACAGCATCAACCTGTGGTAAGTAAGGGTGTGTGGAAAGAGACCAAACACACGTGTCAGGGGACTGCAGATGCTTCCATTACGTAACAGCAGTAAGAAAATCCAGGCAAAATCGCCATTAACAGAACTAAAAGCAAAATATTTCACAGGGGTATTGGCAGTTGTCAAACCACATAAAGGAACGGCAAACTGTTCAAATGCAAAAAAGCATTAATAAAGCATAAGACAAAAGGCATAAATAGATATAAAATATAGAGGAAGATTTCTAGAGGACAGAAATGCTACTGGAAAAATTTAGTTATAGAATACAATATCCCCAACTTTAATTCAAAATGATCAACAAAGGTCAGTTGTCAGAAAAGCAATTCTGCTTCTGATCTCATTTTGAGCAAAGCAGTCTTTAACCATACCCGTGCCACCACCCTCTAGCTGGATTATTCTCATGGCTGCAGCAAACAGCTCCCTCCATCTGACTGGTTCCTCAGGGAATTATGAACATAAGACAATTTAGAAAAGTGTGTCTGTAAAGACTAACTGCATTACTTGCTTCCTACTTTTTAAGGAAGACAGTCCATCCTTTTAAAGTCTTTTTAGTTTATATATTTAATATGGGACTTCCAAGAAGATAGATACCTACCTGTATCTTTTAATAGGGCATTTCGCTGTTCTGCAGATCTCACGTGCAGTGAGTAATGGAAACACCCGGAGTCTGTAACATGGGATGTTCCAACAAATTCAGATGTATTTCTTGGCACTTGTGTCAACTGAGATACTCGAATAAGGAGAATTTTGGCTCTCATAGGAGCAGAGGAGCTATGGATCTGGTATTCAGCAACATTGCAGTCTGTGGGGCTCAAACATACTGTGACCCTCAAACACCTTCAGCTGATCTTGTATTAAGGCTGTTCCACATTCCCTTCTTTCCCCACAGCCTGCCATGACCAAAAAAAAAACAAACACAAAAACAAACCATAAAAAAATTACAGTACTGTAAATTCCATTCTGACACCTTTTCTGATCAAATTCTGGCAAAATTAATCTCTTCCATTAGAGACCAATTGCAACTTCCACTCTTCCGATCCCTTCTTAAGGCAGAAAAGCAAGTAGCAGCTCTCTCACATTCGTTTTAGACGAGATGAATGGTATGAAGTAACTACTGCCAGTCAACACGTGCAGTTATTGTGACCTAGGTCCTATGCAATCCATTCTCATCTTCATCCAAATTTAAGCTTGGAAGTGTAGCCATACTGTCTGACAACTACCGTACCCGCTACAGTACTTTGATAACAAAGCAACCAGCAACAACAACATATAAAATTCCTCCCAGTTCCCAAATTCCCAGAAAGCAACAGTGACCAGAACAATCTTTTTCCATCTGTGTGAGGCCTGAAGAATGCATGTTTCCTTTCAGATAAAGGCCTCGCTATGGTTATCTAATGCTAATGTCACTACAAACTGGATTAGAGACGCCCAGAAACCTCGAAATATGTACATGGATAGTCAGCTGTATCCTAATTCTAAAGTCTGAAGGAAATCAAATGCTCCAAATTGTGCCTAATGTAGTTAAGTTTGCCCTTTAGGTAGGATAGGCCAGTAAGAACATATTACACAGTGATTAGATTAATTCTTGAGTGAAATTCAGAGGGCTGGCTCTATCTGTCTATTGTGCCAGTATATTTCAAATTATTTCAGAGACTAACACTCTTCCCATGCTCTGCTCCACAGCAGCAGCTGCTCAAAAAATACAGCGGTTCTCTGTCTGGGGTGAAGTTGGCAGCAACTGGGGACAACGCTGCTGTCAGAGTTCAGCTCCCAGTTCTGAAATGCCATTCTACTGGAAATACCAAAGAGCCTAAATCCGGCTACATATACTGCGGGATGTAAAATATCTGTATCTCAGCTTTCAACATAAAGTCCGGAGTCTCATGACATTTACTCCTTTGGCCCCTGTCAGTCTTTCTGCAGACCCTGCAAAGGATTGGAGCTGGCTGCCATAAATGGTTGGAAAACAAGTTGTTCTCCAAGCACTTGGAATTGAGGAGCACTGTTTTAGCTTAGGGAGACCATGGCAAGGAGCCAGGGTGACAGGTGTCCCAGAAATAGGGATGACGATCAAACTGCTGCCAACCTTAGCCACTGCCGTCCTCTTGACCTGTAAGAAAGGGTAGCCCATAGTCTCAAGGTGTATTAGAGGAACGATGGAGGAGGAAAGGCAAGGAAGATGCGTTTGCTGGCAGTACTTGAAGTCTCTCCTCATTAAAATCCAACTGTGAAGGAATTGCAGCATATCTCATCAAATACAATCCTACTGGTAAACCTTTATTAGGCCCAGCAGCAAGCACAGCTCAGCGCTGCTGTAACATCAGAGCGCAGCTCATCACAATCCTCAGGCACGAAAAGAGTTAAAAACGCAGATTCCTGCTAAAACTGCCAAAAGCTACAAACCTTCTCCTGTGTGGGTGGCAGCAGCAACTAAATCCACTCCCCAACAATTGGCTGGCCCAGCTGAAAGAGAGGTGGGAAGAGACCGGTCATAGGGGACACCCCCCCCAAATAAACAGCAGCACAGCATCTGCTCAGGTTTTCAGCTAAAGTCAGTAAGACCGTTCTCTTCATTTTATCGCCAGCCTCTTGAGACAGCAGCCTCTGACCCTTATCAGGAAGAGCACCCTTGTCCTCTAATCACAGACTTCCTGGAAAATGCAATCTAGCCGGCAATTAATACAGAATAGAGGGGAAAATAATGCTTCATAACATCAAATTACCACTGCAAGATTTTTAAATACATCCCCCACCTAAATGACAGAAGAATTCAAGCATGTTCTCACAAGCCATCTTACTCCCACTAGCGTTATTTAACAGTACTTAATAAAAAGATTTCCTATTACCTCTCCCCCCACCAAAATAACCTGCCCGTCCATCCCCCTTAAGTCTTGTTTTGCAGATGTTGCCTGCAGCAGCATAGCTTC
This sequence comes from Limnodromus scolopaceus, assembly GCA_028565335.1. Taxonomy (NCBI): domain Eukaryota; kingdom Metazoa; phylum Chordata; class Aves; order Charadriiformes; family Scolopacidae; genus Limnodromus; species Limnodromus scolopaceus. The sequence goes on along the minus strand of JAOXNO010000001.1, from coordinate 56,492,855 downwards.
TTACTGTGAAAGCTTCAACACAGGTGTGCAGAGCATGACCTGGGCAGAATTACATGTGCCGTTTCCACTGGGAAATCTAAGAGACTTATTAAGCCAGGACAGTGCCGATTAATCTACTAATGGAATGAATCAAAAGTGTGTTCCTGGCCCTTTCCCTTTCACATCCCAAAGCCTCGGGGGAGCTGAAACCATCTGGCAAATACCTGCTCCGAGCAACATTATGCTACTGCTGGAAATACCTCTCCCTTAATATTGAAAAGAATGAAACCATCTTCTATCCACCAGCTATTCTCGGGAGCATCCGCGTAGCTTGCTGAGGTAGTCTGCTTGCAACGCAGCATCCTTCCCCAACCGATGCAGAGCTGCTCACTCACCATGCAGGAGAAGTCAGCAGAACAGAAAGCGATCCCATTCATTTACTCGGGGTCCTGCTGAAGCGGCCGGCACAAGCGGGGCGGCGAAGCAGTTACCGTACTCGGCGTCACGCAGGCAGGCTGCCCTCCCACAGCAGATCCCAGCAGCAAGAAGGCAGAAGCACGCTCAGGCTGAGGAAACGCTCCTGCTGAATTCTCTCAGTCCTTTCTTCGTGCAAGGGGAGTTGCAGGTAGGGTAGCAAGGAGATGTTTGTTTATGTTACTTAAAAAAAAAATAATAATAATCTCTCGTCCTTTAAGAAAGCTTAAAGGGAAATCAAGATATGAAACACTCTAAGGTTCGTACATGATATATGTCATTACTGTGAGACAAAGGGAAGGACTGACTCAGAGATGCTGAACACCACGCACTCTTTGAGTGAGAAGCAAACTCAGGAAGAAACAGAGCTATGAGGCAGCTGTCACAAAGAAAGGATCTCTGGCACTTTAAAGATCATACAGGAGCAGAGGAGCTTCCTATCTTGCAATTTAGACACACAAAAAAAGAGAGAAAGGCCCAAGACTGCAGCAGTCACACGGCTGTGGAATTATGTAGATGGTAACAACTGTTTTTTGAATGTCACAGAATAATGCAAGTACAGGGCAGGAGAGACAAGAGGTCTTCTGGGCTCAGAGGCAGCACAGAGCGTGTTTAGACAAACATCCATCAGGAATTGCCTAACCTGTTATTACAGAATCCCAGAAACAGGAACTCCAGTGCCCTAAACTACCATTCCAGTGCTTCACTACATGAATTCAGAAATGTTGTTTCACCCCATAATATCCAATTTAAGCCTTCCTTGATGCAAATTAAGCTGCCTTCAATGGACGTAGTAAATAACTGATCCCATCACCCATACTTCTCTATTTTTTTTGAGGAAGGAACAAGGTCAATCTTTTTCTCCTATGTCACACTCTCTGAGCCTCCTTTTCTTGTTCTTCCCTCGTGTTTTTCCAGATTCTGTCCATGTTTTTCCTGAAGTGCATAAAACTAGGTACAGTGCTCCATTCACTGTGCTCAGCTCTGAAGAATAACTACCTTCTGCCATTACTTGACACTCTTGGAAATACATTCCAGGTTTTCAACATCACAAAAAATAGCACCACATACTCAGTTTGTTATCCCCTATTACTCCAGATCTCTCCTTTGATATTACTGCTTAGCCAGCTATTCTCCATTTTATATTGCACATAGAGTTCCTTTTGTTAATACAGCTTGGGTTTGTTTAATTTCACGTTGTTGGATTTCAGGCAATTTTTGCAATTTACTGTGATCTTTTTGACACCTAATCTTACCTTCCAAAAGCTGCCAGCCTCTCCACATACATATGTTCAGTCACTCTTTCATTACCCTGATGTTTGATGAACAGTACAGAAGGGCAGAGCAGCCAAGACAGACCATGGTTAAAACTCCAGATCACACACACAGAGAAGAGCATGACATAATTACTCCAAATACAGTTTTCCAATGAGTTGCTCAGCCCCTTCTTAATTTCGCCTTTCATTTGCCTAGTTTATGTAAAGGTCATACAGGACTAGGTCCGAAGCCAGTAGCTTTCTCCATCTGCCAGACCTGCTGCCGTGTCAGAGGAGAAAATTAAATTGATCTGACATGATTGGTCCTTAAAAATTAGCATTGTATGTCTGTTGCTGCCTTAATTTCCTTTAGTGAAGGATTTGACCGTAAGCATCTGACCTTTTTCAATATCTTTCCAGGTTCTGTAACTACACTCACCAGCTGTATTTCTTGGGATCTCTAGCCTCCTTTAAAGAAAAAAAAAATAGGATGAAAGAATAATATTTATTCACACACACACTCCCTTCATTCATTTGAAAGCTATGAGACTTCATGGCATGCAGAATACACACTGGAGACAACTGATCACACAAGAACAGCCTCTAGGGCCGAAAGGAGGACATCCCCGAACCCCCACCGTAGAACCCTCACCGTAAGCGTGCATCCATCTTGCACTGCCCCCTAAGCAGCAGCAGTGCTGTGTGGAACACATGCCTTTTGCTAAAAGGAGCTCTGGCCAGGAGCCTGCTCAAGCTGGGAAAGCACTAGAGATTGCCCAGCTCAGGGTCCTCTCTAAAAGCAACTCTCTATTACCAGCACTCCATCTCAAACGTCCCTCCCACATCCCCCCTGAGACATTCTGAAACAGAGCTGACTCGCACTACAAAAACCTTTTCCTCTGTGCCTCTTTGAAGAGCCAAATCCCTAAGCCGGCCCTGCGGAGGGGTGGCAGGGCTTGTCTCAGCCCTCCCTGCATGCTCCCTGTGTTGGGTTCAGGCAGTGACACGTCCTCTCCCCAGCGCTCCAAACAAGAATTTTTGTCCTTGTTGAGGACGGCCGCCCCAGATCCATAGAAAAGTCACCCCCAAATGCTTTGTGGGACGGAAGAGGCCGAACCCTCTTCTCCCTCTCTCCCAAGGTCTTTATCCCTTCCCGCCCTAGGGCCACGGCAGAGGCTTACGCCGGGGACAACCCCAGAGGCAGCCTGCGGGGAAGAAGGAGAAGCGGCCGCCCCGCACCGCGCCCCGGGCCGGGCCCCCACGCCGGCGGGGCGGGGCGGCGAGCGCTGGCCGTGCGCCGGCTGCCCTCTCCTGGCAGCCCGCCGCCAGAGCCGGCCCGCACCCGGACCCGCTGCCCCCACGCAGACACCCTTCACCCTGGCACCCTCCTCTTCCTCCGCCGCCTCCTCCTCCCCGAGCTCTCCCCGCTACGCCCCGGGGCGTGACACGGAGGCCAAGGGCTGAGCTCCCGGCCACGCTGCAGCAGCGCGTTCCGAAAGCCCGGCGTGCCCGCCGGCAACATTTACAGTTCATAGAATCATCATAGAATGGTTTGGGTTGGAAGGGACCTTAAAGATTATCGAGTTCCAACCCCCCTGCCATGGGCAGGGACACCT
>JAOXNO010000001.1:56454793-56489430 GCA_028565335.1 Limnodromus scolopaceus | reverse complement strand
AAAGCCCCATCCAGCCTGGCCGTGAACACTTCCAGGGATGGGGCATCCACAGTTTCTCTGGGCAACCTGTTCCAGTGCCTCACCACCCTCTAGTTATCTAGAAATAACTTTTGCAAAGTTATTATCATCCTCTAGAAAAAGATACTAAATGCACACAAACTATTTTTCATTTCTTCTGGGTTTTTTATTATTATTGTTGGTTGGTTTGATTTTGTTGGGGTTTTTTCCCCAGCTGAGATAAAAATGCTCGCCCATGGAACGACAGTGCAGCTGCGCAAGCTGAGAACCCCAAGCCCCCCTTCAACTGAGAGTTTTAAAAACCACTTCGGTTTCAAGTTAGCTGTGCACAGAAGAAATTTTTCCCCCATAAAACATACCTAAAGCAGGGGAGACCCATTCCCACAGGATGTTGCAGATGCCAAAGATTTAGACGGGCTCAAAAGCCATTTAGACAGATTCAATAAAGAAAAATCTATCACAGGTGATTTAAAAAAAAAATTAAAACAAAAAATAATCTATGGCCAGGAAATCCCAAAGCCGCAGGATTGCTTCAAGAGTACAGAGGAGGGGGAAGTATCACCAAATCTTGGCACTGCTCCCTCTGCTTTAAGTACTTGCTATTAGACACTGTCAAAGCCAGAACACTGGAAGGCAGAGACCCGCCCGACCCAGAATAGCCGCTTTCGTGTCCTCAATAGGATAGAACACCCATCAGCAGGCTGTTTTCTCTACACTGTTTGGGTTTAGTCCTCCAACCGATCAGTTTACAGCCTGCTTCTAACACACATGCCACACTCTCTAGGACTCCTGCAATTTCAGCAGGGGAAATCTAAACAAGATGCGGTCCCCTCTTGCCAAAATAACTGGGGGGCTTGGGAGTCTCCAAGGCTCTTGCGGACATCGGGTAACACTTCAATGGTCAAAAAGTACAGCGCAAGAGAAAAAGCGGTCTCCCAAGCAGGATGACTCACATCTCCTCTCTTTAACCCCAAGCAGAGATGAGAAATTGCTCAAATCAGAGGGCTCAAACATGAAAGGAATTTGTATTACATCATCCAGCCCATTTCCTGCCAACGCCTTACAGCCCCAGAGCTTTGACCCAACTATTCATCAGCAAGGTAATCGCTACTTCCCTTGAGTCTTTATAGAACTGAAGGAGCTTATTGTCAGGAATTAGCACGTGTCTGAGTCTGACTTAGACGCACTCCTTAACAACTTCTTCTCATACAACTTTGCTCCACGTGGTTATTTTTTCTCTCTTGTTACTGAGTGACAGCGAAGCACACCTTGGTATGGAGCTCACCAAAGGTGTTTATGAAAGGTCTTCAAGGTTCTGTAAGGAAAGGATTCCCTGCCTTGTATTCGGACAGACTGGAGAGGCAGCAGGCATAAGGGAAAAGGGAAATAAATATATGGCAAGAGTGATCTGTTTGCAAGACTTGTGTCAACTGCAAGACACTGCGCTTCCTGTATTATTTAAGGGTTTTGATGGTAGGAAATTAGCTAAACAGAAAGGAAAGGAGAGATTTTGGGGAATGTGGCCAATATAAGCACAGCGATTTGGTTCAGAGCGAAATTTCAGAAAGCAGATTTATAACAGACTCAGTGTTTAGTGATATATATGTCAAAATTTTTTCTAATTCCAATTCCTGAATCTTCCCTGCAGCTTCTTAGGGATGCAGTCTGGGGTTGAAAAAACAAGGAACCACTTCTTTGCACTTCAAGTGATCAACCAAGACAGTTCTGGATTCAGGGGAGAAATATTACTGGATTAGTCTCAGCGGATCTTATCTTTTCTCTTCCAACTCATCCATGATTGTTTGAGCTTCGGTCTGTAACCAACTCCTCCTTCAATTTTTAGCTAAACACCCTGCCCTCTTGTTTTCCTTCTCAGATATCATGATTTCTGTTGCTTTTAACTCTCTTCACTCTATCAACACTTTTTTACGTTCTGAATGTGCTGAGAGTTATAAACAGTGTTGGATGCGATCCGGGAAAGGATTTCTCAAACTTCTCCCCTCCTGCAGTGCTAAATGCCTCTCCGTAATGTATCTTAACTGTCCCGCACCCCTCACAGCTTAGGTGTTAAATGGTAACCCTCAGCAGTTACCCCATTACACACCTTTGAACCCCTCTGTGTGCAACTGCCTCAGAGATGCTTCCCATCTCCTGAATATGTTGGGCATTTTTGCCCAGACCACATTCTCTGAAGTGAAGCTTGTTATTTTCTATGGGACACTTCAGTTAGGTCAGACCCTTCAGTCCCATTTAGTACAGAGCGGGAATATTTCACTGCTTGCCTGAAGAGAGGCTGTGGAAACCAGGAAGCAGCAGATTTGGCAATCTGAACCCCAATTCACCTCATTTTAAACATAACGAAGATGTTTAGAACAGTTTCCCTCCATTAGCTTGGTCTCATCCCAAATTTGGGGTTGTTTGCTTTCAAGCAAAGAGGCACTCTACAGAAGCACCAGGAAAACCAAGCCTAGTCTTCTCATTTTATATGGAGGACCTCAGATGCTTCCTGATCTTTGTCCTGGCTACTCAATCCAGGAGTAAGGTGTTAAAACTTTATTTAAGGCCTTCCTCCCTCTGTCTCTCAGTTTAAGCATCTGTATTAAATACACTCTATTCAAAACAAAAGTGTAAGTGACAAACAAACCAAAACCCCACAGACAACCTTCCTTTCTATTCCTGAACAACTTAACACTTCCACTGCCACAATCTCACTGGTTACTGAGCCAGTTAGCGTACAACCCTCTAGGGTTTATTTTCATGGTCAGTTACAAGCAGGAACATAAATTAAAAACGAAAATGCTTTTTAGGAACACTACTTACAGATTCAAACTCTTGAGACAGGGAGTCTTTGTTCCAAGACCAACAAAGTAGGCCACTGGAGAGACTGTGGCTGGTGCTATCATGGTACAAATAAAACCAAACAAGTGGCCAAGCCATTTTCCTCCAGAAAGTCACTTTTCATTTGTTTAACAAGAGCATCCCAGTCTTTAGTTAATACTAAACCAAGATATTTTTGTGGAAATCCTAATTCATACTGAGCCACTCTACTGCTAATCAAGTTGTGGCAATATCCCCAAATTCATGCTTCATCCACATGACAGAGAAGGGGAAGGTAAGTGAAGGAGCCTCAGACCACACAGACTAAAGGACAGCAGTTTCTGCCTCTGAACTCTCTGCTGAGATCCCCGCTGCTCCCTGCAGAGAGACCACCAACAGGACCAGTGGGGCCTCTGTGCAGCCAGCTCCAACAGGAAGCCCGTGACCTGCTGTCCTGCCTCCCCGTGGGACCTCACGCACAGCCTTCACATCTCAGGATGAAGGGCTTCCTTGCCGAACTCCCCACATCAGGGGAGACTGGGCAAAAAAAACAAACAGGGGGGAAAAAAAAACAACAGGGGAAGCTTCCTGTTCTCACAGACCAGCACTGCCCCTCTTCATCCAGACCAGCTCACAGCCCTGGGGAGCGAAGTGCATGCAGCCGCCTGCTGCCTACGATGCCCCAACAATACTCCAAAGCAGCAAGTCAGTGAAGACCCACAGGAGCAGGCTGACAAGTGGAGAGGATTTAACAGCATTTCACCTTAAGCTTGAACTCAAACCGAGGGGATAGTGATAAAGCTATTCCTAGCAGTTGCCATGGGCACCCACGCTACCTTGGACTGCAGCCTCATCTACATACAGGAGAACAACAGGTCAGGCCTGGCGAGTGCTCAGATGGAAAACCAGCCACCAAAATTAAGCTGTTGAAGTGTCACTTGTGATAGGTAACAATGTTTCCACCACATTAGTACCAAACCAATGGCCCAGTTTGATTTAAGAATTGCACTCATGGAAGTACAAGCTTTTAAAAGAGGCTTCAAACCAACATTCTAACCCGTTGTGATAGCTGAGGATCACTTTCCATAACAGAAGAGGTGTAATAGCTCTAACATCCTGACCCAGTTCTGGTGTGCACAATTACCTCCTGCTTCCATAAACTCTCTCTTCTCCTCTCTCCCCTTCAGTGGCAGCTAAACAAGGTGTTCTTGCTCATTTCGCTTCCTGTTGGGGAACAAAATCCTTCTGTGCAGCTGCCAAATTCTGCCACAGAAGTGCCAGTATTCAGCACTCAAACAAATTTCACATATCACGTCTAATACATTTCGACATGAAAAGCACTATAGCAGTATGACATAGGCCTTGGCTATATATAAAACAAGCTGGCACAGTCAGCATGAAATAGCTTTCTGGAAGCACAGTACTTATTCTTGACGAGTTTGTCTATATGTAAAAGTTGTATCAGTATGGCCGTACCAGTCATTTTCCATGTTGAGACCAACTCATAGTACCTCAGAGCTGTTTGTCACAGCTCTGGAAACGAAGCAAGGAAGTCTTGGTTCACTGCATTTTAGGCAGGCGCTCATGTTACAAAAAAAAACAAAACAAAACAAAACAAAACAAAAAAAAAACACCACAAAACAAAACACTATTTTCTTGGCAGGACCAACAGAGGGATAAAGAACTGAACAGTCCCCAGAGAATAAGCTCTCCTCACCAAAAGACTTGGTTCTCATCTCAGTTAACAATGTTACACTAATGCTTCCCGTATTTTCCCTTCGGTGAGGGTTCTGTTCCTGCCATCAGCACAGCTCTGGGGAAAAGAAGGGGCATCCTGCCATTCCTCTGTGTGCATTAGACATCCACAGAGCAAACCCTGAATTTTTGAGAACAGCCCCAGATAGCTCTCCAGCTCCTCACACGGCAGTAACGTAGCCCCAGTAGTGCAACACTTCAGCAACAGAAAGTCGCCTCTTTTTAGGCAAACTTACACCATAAATGATTTAGCACACATGTTCCCTGGGCCACATCACCACAAAATGTCCAGTAAGACAGCACTCTGGCAGAAAACATAAAGAACAAGGGGTGGCTGTGCAACAACCCAAAGCTCTGGGCTACCATAAAGCAATCACACAATACCAGAATTAAGAGGAAACACAGCCTTGATGTGTACCCATCTCATTTGCCTCAGTGCTGCTGCCTATGCGCCTATGCATGATGATGACAGAATGCTTAAACATTTGGGAAAGGATACAAAATAAGTTTCATACTGTAGACCTAAGCATTCCCAAACGGCCAAAGCGAGGACTCAAACCAATCACATATTTTGACTGGCAGAAAGAAAAACTGCAATAATCTGGAACATCTGGGTCTGATTTAACCACTAGAGGGTGTAAAAACAGCACAGTGAAAGGTCTGCAGCCAGCAATTAATGACATTTAGAGTTTAAAGGAGCAAAAAGGACATATAAACAAGTGAAGGAGTAGGATGCTACTAAGGTGAAAGAAAGGGCAACTTACATCCACAGAATTTCTAGCAGGACTACTGTGGTCACACAATGAGATGCCCTGAAAATAAAGCTCTGCTTTGCTACTTCTGCTAAAGAAAACACTGTTGGGAAAAAAACCCACAGTACAAGTATTTATGATAAAGAACTGCAATGAGAAAGTGCAAGATACAGCGACTTACACTCCTCAGCTCAAATCCAGCTCCTAATCGGAGGAAATCCAATACAATTGCTCCTGCATCTCATAATTGCCTTGTTACTGGGTCAGGATTGCTACACGTATTCCCACACCACTTCCTTCCTCCTTCCCCAGAGCAGAAAGGCAGGTGATGGATCAGCCATTGCTGCTTCTCCCAGACCCGCTCCAGCCTGTGGCAACAGAAGACTTCTTTCTCCACTGCTATCATGTTAGAGGCTCCCAATCAGATTAGCTAAAAGCCTTGAAACATCATTAGTGAAAACCAGACCTGAATTTAAGCTCTTTCAGGGCCAAATGCAAGACAGAAGGACAAACACTTACCACAGACCAAGATATTACCAAGAGCAGAAAAAAAAAAAAAAACAGCCAAAAAAGATTTTAAAAGTATTTGCTAAAATGAAAACACACAAGTTTTACTGGACAAACAGCTTCAGTTTAACATTTCCATAAATCTATTTGCCATCTGAAATACATATGCATGCTGGATAACATACTTCCTGTGCTCACCCATACAGAGGCCAGGATGTAAATCTCATTTCACACCCTGGCTGCCATACGACTTCCATCTCCATCGCTGCTGATCTGGTGCCCTGCCAGCAACAGCAGTTCTGGACTTTCAAATCAGAGGAGTTATTAAGGGATGAGAAAGAGGAAACCTATGAAGCAGGACATACTGGTAGTTACCAAAATGAGCACCTGAAGACACCCAAAACCACCCCTTAAATGGGTGGGTACAGCAAAACGCAAAATAGGGTGCAGAGGGTGCCACTGGAATGGAAAAGCCAAAAGCAGACAAGAACCGCTTTAAGGAACTGGGACTGGCTTTGCCTCTCAACCTAGCAATACCTTACTTTGCCTGGATAGAGTAGGAACACAACTCGCACAGCATCCCAGCATGTAATATTTATTTGTAACAATTTAATATATCCCAGTAGACATTCCAAATAATTTCCTCCTATATGGAAATTCACACACGTTCCAAGGACCGAAGATTTGAGCTCTTCAGTCACTGAGGATGCACTATGCTGTACTTCCTTCATAAAAACGTCTCCCATTAAGCTGTTGCTGCATATACCCAGGCCTCATCAAGATATGATGAAAATCACTTTCTTTATATAAGCAGTACCTGAGAGTATTAAAGAATTTGATTCTGGTTTTGTTATTTGCTCATTACTGAAATGTGCTGCATTATTGATTTTCCGTGCATATTAATTTCCTGTTACATTGGTTCATACTCTGCTTTGCAGCAGCACTGCAGAACACTGAAAAAAATTTATTCTAAGAAGGGAGATGTAATGTGCGACGGCTGTATCTTACAACCCATTAAATTTCATTTGTTCCAAAGCATCTCCTCCTTCCGTCGTGCAAATTCATCAACTGGGATTTCTCTGTCTTCTGCTAGGAGACAAGAGAATGCTTACAGATGCAATGAACTGAACGGTATAATTTTTACTGTTGTAGAAGAACATCATCCTGAATAAGAGCAAGGGGCAGGGGCCCTGCAGGACTTGAAAGGAAGGCAAGACAAGTTCACAGACACTAGAAACAACCCAACGGGACAGTGTCTACTATACCAGCAAAGCAGACTCTCACAAAAACTCGGTGTTGTTTTGCTCCCCAGATGCTAGAATTACAACAATAAGTATAAAACAGGGCCAAGCATGCACTGGCACTGAACATCTACATTCATTAACGCTGAGGAGATACAGCGGGGGCTTAGGACAGGGACCTTAAGTTATGACGTTTTTAAGAATAAAGAATTTCCTGAGCCGTTGGTAATGTGGATCATGTTTAACCCCTTACCAGGCACACTGCCACATACTGCTGGAGACCATAAAAAGCATTCAATTTACCACATATATCTCGACAAGCATTCCAAAATAGAACAAAACAATTTCCACTCCATAACAAAACAGCCAGGAAGCTGTCGGACAAAACATCCATAAGTGTACAAAGATGCACGCACACACACACGTTTACTGCAAGCAGACTCTTACTTGATTGTCTCTTGCTGAATATCCATGATAACCTGAAGTCAGAGGCTCGTTCTGCAAGACAAGAAAACAAAGAGTGAATGTAGTGGTTACAAGCAATAGAAACCAAGGAATTATAAGTCTGTCTTAACTCAGCTGAAAACAAGAACCTGCACGAAATGGGGGAAGAATGAGCTAAGATTAAAGTATTCTGCTAACTTCCTATTTTCCATGTAAGTCAAAACACCTAAGATTCATTTTCAACTGGATGTGCCAAATTGTGCAGAAGGAAAAGAAAAAAAGAAATCAAAGCCATAAAATAAGCATAAACTAATCCTACCTTACCCCCTGTAATTTCAGTTGGGTATAATTTTTGTAATTTTCCAAAGAATTTTTATATGCAAACTTAATTTACCATCATGAAAAACTGAACAAAACAGAACATAAAATTACGGAAGCTGCTGCCCACCTTGCTCAGTCTTGAAGAAATGCTTCCCTAAGCATTAGCCATAAAAGCGTCAATTTTCTCCTTTTCAAAACTATACTAATAGTTTAAAATGAACTTAAAAAAGCAGTCAGTGTAACTTCAAACACCCCGGTAAGCCCAAACAATACCTCACACACTCCCAATGGGAAATCAATCCTCTAGACTTTCTTCCTTCACCATAGAAGGGACTCTGAGGCTACATGTCTTGTGTTACTGGCAGCCCTGTCTTCCTGCTCTGCAGGAATATGTGCACCTCCAACACTTCTGGAATTTCTCCATTCAATTCCCAGACTCACATCTATTTTAGCAGAGCAGTGGGGATTAAGATAACATACTTCATGATACTTCATAAATGTTTATTTCTGGTTTTTAATTTATTTTCTGTTACTCTACCTCCAACACCTATTCAAAATGGGGAGAGGGCATTCACATGTGCCTCGTGTGTCCACATTCCTCCCTGGGTGGAGGATAAACCAAACTTGGCAAAGACCATTTCAATTCCACCCTGATAGCCCTGTGAATTCACAAGCAACTCCCAGCAGAATGCTACGAGGAGGAAAGGAGGCAGCCACCCTCTGCAATCAGTTTTTGAGTCTGTTCCTATCTCTTGTTATGACTTACGGGGAGGAACTCGTAAGCTAGGCCTGCAGTTTCTCCAGCAGCTCTTGGGGAAGGGGAAGGCGAGGGGAGAGAGAAGCCTAAGGGGAAGATGCTGACAAAACATAGCGAAATAATTCCAAATTGTCAAAAAGCAAAGATATTCTGGGCATGAAGCTGACCAAGATGTATGACGACTATCAGGAAGAGTTTTTACGGAGATGTTTTGGGTTCTGTGCTGGCCTATTTGGGTTAAACAGGCCAGCTCCTACCTGAGAGGTCTTCAGCCCTACACAGGGCATGTGGCTGCTGGCACAATTTCAGAAGAACACTTTAACACAACTTCTGCTAAAAAGCAAGGTGCTAAAAATTCAATACAGGGACTAACAATGCTATTTTAAGTTCATATTCGTCCTCTCTCTTTACCTCAGACCTGCCCAGGGGATTCTCCATGGAAACTTGCCAGCAAACATCCAGCCTCTCCTCAGGCTCTCATGTTAAAGCCACAGGAACGCACACCGTACAAGAGCTTCAATGACAACAAAACTTCTGGCAGCCAGTTTTGGGGATTAACAGTAATTAATTAGGTTGAACACCCTCTGAGTACATTCTTCTCAAATACTAATAGCCAGCAAGCAGGTAAAGCACAAAACTCCACAAACAATACAGAAACAGAAGGAAAGACAGAAGTTGGAAGAAGCAAGTGGAGACTGAACAGCTACAGTACCATGGTCTCACCAAGCTTTTGGATTTTAACTGTGAACTGAATTAAAACCAAGCAACATCACAATGAAAATGCACGGATAGTACTTTTCTCCTCCAATGTAAGTCACATTATAAGAAAGTATCACGATTGCTGTTTCTCCCACACACTACAGTTTACCAACTTAGATCAAAGTGCCATAAACGTCCACCATGTATCAGGAGATATAGTCCTCTCCTGAAACACCATTCCAATGTGCTTTTACCAGTACACATACCTGCGAGGTCAACACCTTAAACATGCTTGTGAGCCAATGTCTCTCAACACCTTGGAAACCAGGAAGATTTCCACACAGAGAGTAAGGATGAGTGGAGAAGTTACCGCTGCAGATACTAAAGATATGGGCAGTGAACACAAACAGAAAGTTACAATAAAGAAAGGAAAATGAAATTGTTCTTTTGAGGATGATGTTCTTCACAAAAGAGACTGTCACCAGGAGGCTGTGGCAGAAAAGAGACAAAACCAAACTTTGTTGGATTTCCTGAAGTCAATGGACCTGAATGCCCAGAAACCACTTCTAGAAAGAGAATGGTTTCCTAAGTAGAAGCAAATCATGAGCGTGAAAAGGAAGAGAAAGATGATTACAAAGATCTGAGGGCATTCCACAGTGCATAAGAGGTCAGAAAGAAAGAAGAAAAATCAAGTGGAGGGAAAAGAAAAAAAAAAAATCCAAAACAATCCACAGCCAGCAATCTCCACTTTGGTTTTTGGAAAACAAACCCCACAAATCACAGACTAAAAATGTTTGAGGGATATAGTTGCACCAGAAGGTAAAAGAGGTGAAAGAAGGTTACACTAGGAAAGCGAGAGTTTGGAGAAAGCAGAGGTTAGAAAAAAGGTAGCAGCTGGAGCATTAAGGTCACAAAAAGGCCAAAAAAAATCTCTGCCTTTCATATAGCAACTCTACCACCAAGTACTGAACTCTTTGCAAAATCCCCGCTGTGCGTATCATTGCTCTAATTGAACTTAACTCTCCAAGAGAAGGCAGGAAGCGCCTAGGGAAACCGTCTCCTGCCAATAATCTCCAGCGCTGCCAATTTTACAGGTCACTAATGGTGAATCCGGGGCCTGCTGCATGATTATTCCATACAGAGTTTGCTTTTGTTGAAAACTAAACAGAGCAAGAAGTGAAAGCGTTAAACGCCTGCAACTGGAACAGGACAGTCCAGCAACATCCAGACAGAACCCCCCTGTTAGTTAGCGGGTGATACAAGGCAGCAGAGGCTGGGGATACAGCTCAATCTCTTCCTCTGCCTGCACACGCACAAAACTAATCTCACAAAATGGAACTTGAAAGAGAGAGAGGGAAGGTTCAACACAGATAAGTACCCTCACTCCAAACATGGAGGGACTCAGCCTTCTAGCAGCAGACTGGTGGGAGAAGGAATCCCCAGATAACTCCATCTCTCTCGCAGCTCCCTCCTGCCAATTCCATTTCTCTTTTGATACCAACATGCAACCAGACATTCGTAAAGAAATTGAGTTAGGCAGCACTAGCCTGCAAAATCAAATCAAACTGCCACTGGGATGTTTCATTACTTTGTTTACCACTGAAAGGCATTTCTCAGGTACTTGCGATTTGCTTTAGAGTGGAGAGAAAAAAACTAGAAGCTAATACAGTACATCAGCTTTCTGCAACACATATTGTGATTTTATTCAAACCGTATCGACAAACTCACGCAGAGGCTTCCACACTTCCATAGGACGTGTGAGCACTGTCGTTGTACCCCAGTAACAGTCTCTGTGCCAGCCAACTGGATTTAATGGGATGAAAGTCACAATTCAGTCAAATCCACTAAGCCTTTACCCCCCTGCTTTACTTCAAATTTTCCCCCTTCTTTAATTTTCCAGCTAACACGAGTTCTTTTCCACTGGCATTTGCAACAGTAAGGTCTGCCAATAACTGCAAGCCACAGGTACCATCTCAGGTCACGAGGTAAACACAGTACAGCCATTTCCAGATGACTGAAGAGTAAAGGAGATGCTCCTGCATGAGCAGAACAGCCAGGCTTTGGGGTCATTGGGCCTTTTGACACCTCTCAACCTGATGCATTTTAGAAGCTGCTGAATTAGACATCTCTTGAAAACATAAGAAATTGTCAATAAACCAGGACACCAGTCAGAAGTGATCAGCTCTGCAGGTGTTATTAACTTATGAAAGGCCACAGAGGAAATGTCACAGCTGTAACACATAATGGAAGGTCTGAAAGTCCTCTCACCATTTTTTTTAAAATAAAACTAAATTTTAGCTTGAAGAGGCAATAATTTTTTTTCTCCTAACTTGACCCCAGAACAAATTAATTTTACATCATGGACTGACCTTTTTGCCAGATACAACAAACAGTGAGGCCTGATCAGCAATTGTTTCTTGACAGCAAAACTAAACTTAAAGCCTTAAGATTAAAGCCTTAAGATTAAAACTGTCCTGGTAGGAACTGTTAGCTTAGCGAGTTCATCCCTATTTCCCCAGCCAGAGAATCAATTCCTGCTGAATCCAAGCTGCAGCTTGAAGTGTTGAGTCCTTTTGGTTGCAAAGATAACCTCAGAAACATGACCAAGCAATCTCTTCCCTGTATCTGCAGCATACCTGCTTTCCTGACAACACTGGAAAAAGTGGAGTGAAGTTAATGCAATTATTTTGAGTTTCACAACTGCATCCCGGGTACTAAGCAACTGCAGCAAAACCCACACAAAAACAGCTCATCTGCCCTTGCTCCAGCTGCCCCTGAGAGTTCCCGGCAGCACAGCAGCCTGACGGCTTGGACATAAGTGGTGAGGGAGAGCCCCAGCTCTGGAAAGCCAGAAATCTCCGGACTACACAGAGCAATGAAATAAAGGCAACAAGAAATTACCTGTTCCTCCTAAAAGCAAAATGAGATTTTGAAGTGGTGCGATAGCACAAGCTACACATTTATCAGAGACTTGTGCTAGACAAACAGAAGCCACTTTTCTAGAACACAGAGAATAAGATGTTTACAAAAAAAAAAAAAGTCTGAAAACACTAGCAACTAAGCTATTAATCTGAAAGTGACAGTTGCGAAAAAGTAAAGCTTGTAGGCCAGACAGAAATCTCAGTACTGTTCACCACAGCCCAGTGGTTTCACCATCTTCTTTGCTTTACTTCTTGAATAGCAAGAAAGACAGAAACCCCGTGCTGGCGGAGGTGGTCTTGAAAAAGGCTTTTTAGTAATGTAACTGTGGCAGAGCACTAGTAAAACTGTAAATGCCTTGACCTTATTATCAGCTACCAAGAAAACAGGTAATTCTTCATCAGACCCTAACTTGCACAAATTATTGCATATAAATAAACAGGAAATATTCTTTTCTTTGTCCAAGTGCATCTGACGCGTTCAGTGTGTCTTCTCAGTTGTGTGTGCCACCTCCCTATCCCAAATTGTCTGTGGATAAAATTAATGGGAAAAGTAGCATCTAAGGCTGAGTTACTGATTATTAATGAAAAACTGAACTAAAGTAGTTTTTAAGTGGATCTTAATGTCACCCTTCTCCCACGATACTTACCCTAATTTGATATATAGCTCTCACTAATCACTCTGCAGTTCCAATAAATGAATCTATAGTGTGGGACGCTTCTCTTCAGCTGTCTTCACTTTCAATTAAACTTGCTTCTTGGCTTTGGCCAGTTTCCAGATGCGCAGACGTCATCTAGCAAAGGACTTCCATTTATTTGCTTCCTTGTTAAGCGTCCTGACACCAACAACCTGTGCTCACAGGGGCGCAAGTAACAGGACTTACATTTCACTCCTTACCTAACCCTTTTTTTTTTTTCTTCTTTTTTTTTAAAAAAAAAAAAATGGTGTATCTGGGGTCTAAAAGCCCGAGATTTTGATAAAGATGCCACATCAAGTACACTGCATGGCTCTGTCCTTGATGGTGGGAAAGACGCACGCTGGCTGGCAGGGCTCTGGCTTCCCACGCCTGCCTGAAATACTGAGGCCACTTCTTGAGGGACGGAAAACCAGAGGTGCCGCTGCAAGGACAATGCTCCAGCAGCAGGGAGTCTGATACCATCAACTGCCCCCACGGGTACAGGGAAGCACCCACAGGCTCCCCGCTCCGATGCCTGGTGGAGGCTGGGATGGAGGCCCCATCCGGCCCCTCTTCCTTCCTGGAATTCTGGCCCCGTTGTCGCAGCGACGGTAGCCTCCAGCCCAGCCCTCCCTCTCCCCGCAGGTTTTCCCTTCTCTTAAAAATACTGTGTTTTCAGCAGGAGTCGGAATGATGTCGGAGAGAGCTCCTGCGCCAGGCCCCCACCGCCTCACAGGGCTCCGGATTCCCCCACTCCAGCCTCTCACCCACTCCAGACCCCAGCACAAGGGGTTCCCCATCAAGAGTGCCCACATCGATCCCAAGGCTCTGCCAACCCATGGCTCTCCAAAGCAGGACGCCCACCTCTATAGAAGGGACACAGTACTCTGCAGTACCATGTGACCCACCATGGGGCCTGCAGGCCCTCCCTGCTCAGCCATCCTTCACAGGCCGGAGGGAGGCCGGGCCTGCCAGAGGCTCCCTGGGCGGGAAGCCCAGTGACACAGTGAAGACGAGAAAGGAAGGTGATGTCAGATTAATAAAAATAGCTTTCTGCCCCGACCAGAGTTTGAATAGTTTGGAGCAATTAGCTAGGCAAGCCCACGAGGTGGCCAGCAAGACAGAACAGGGCAACTTTGGGGGAGGCTGCATCCCTGTTGAACGGAGCCTTGGTGAAACTGCCCAAATGTACTGCTGCCATTTTCTGTATTTGAAATACTTTTTTTTTTTTTTTCCTTAACTCCAACCTCCTGGCACTTCTGTTCTGAGAAACCCTCTATCTACTACGATAACGAGTTAGCATGGCAGAAGCTGCAGAACTGTATACATGCAAATATGCATCTGACCAAACCACACAGAGAGATGGTATGTAAACTTTCGGGTCTGTTTAAAAATTCAGCATGCAACAAGTTTACAAACACACACTCAGGTTTTAAGTTGACAGTATCTATATGAAGTTACAATACAGATGTCTAATTTTGCAGAGAGAAGGGGGACCTTCATATACACAATGTACTTCTACAGCTAAAACAGAAGACCTAAAATCAAAGTATTTTACAGAGATTCTTTATAACAACACAAATTCTTCCTTGACTTTTTTTTTTTAGTAATGTAAGTAGCTTTCTGGAGGTCAGAAGGAGCTTTCCACCAACTGGGTTTTTCATTTTCCAGATCAGCCAAGGGATGTTTTCAGCTTCTCAAAGAGAAGAGATTTCATTAATTTAGAGTAATTTAAATGTGCAAAACATACACTTTTTTTTTTTGACTACACACAGCAGCTTCCTCGTACTGCTCTGAGCATAAAGGAAATACAGCCTGCCCCTGCTGGCCCATGACCTACACTGGCAACAACAGATCCAGTGCAATTTAAAGCCCCTGGGAAAACTGTGCACAGTGTGACATCTATGATCCAGCAAATGCAAGGACACTGTGCATGCACAGAAGTCAATAGCACAGAATATTGATTGCTCTCCTCTTTTAGTAGCCAGAAGCATTTTAAAATGGCAGCTCATCTTCACTTCCACTCTTACTCAACAGGACAGGGCTCATAACAAGGCTTTAAAATCCAGCACTGGGGGCACCTTTGGATGCTGTAATTGTTACACTGGGCTAAGGAAGCATTTCACACATAATTCATGCTAAACCACTCATTACAGGGCAATATGCTCACGGCATTAAAATCCAGCTTGCTCAAACACGACAGCTACAAGCTTTTGCAAGGCGAAAAGGTCTACAGAGTTTTGCTTTAGTAGATGGCTTCATCGCTTCTGCTTTCTCCAAAATCAGGATGGAGAATATGGGAAAGAACAGGACAAGGAAGATGATAAACCTCAGATACAGAAGAGAAGTCAGTTGATCACAAGCTCTTTGCTTGATTTTGCAGATATTTAGAGGCTGTTGCTCAAAGGCTAAAAGAAAAGATGAGTACTCCTACTTTCCAGAACAAAATTATAGTTGTTACATTACCTGCAGAAGAGAAGGCTGAAACTAATTTGTTGGTTGGGTGTGAAGAGGCTGTGATATAAAATTAAACCTGCCTTGCTTTTAGGGAAATTGGCACAAAAAAAGAGATAGAGGCACAACAAGACATGATTCCAGCGAAATCATGCTGTATACCAAGTGCTGCAGGCAAATAGGTGCAAGGGAAATTGTCTGTGCCCTGGACACGCTGGCCTGATTGCATAAGCCGTCCTAGATAGTTACAGAAATTATTTCCCCAGGTTTGCGCTACAGACCAGCTTCTCTTTCACCAAAGACATAATTTCTTCAAGCAGTCTAGCCAAACGCAGCTTCATCTCCAGGGCACACTGCAAGTGCCCACAGCCAGCCTGAGAAAAGAGAGAAGCGAGGCGGGCAGGCTGAAGGGCCAGAGCTGTCACTGCAAGGGGTTAAAAAGCCTGGAGGAGGGAGGAAGCACAGGGCTTGGGGCACAGGGTGAAGAAAAAGCAGGCTTCAGGAGCACCTCGGCAGCCAGGGCTGGTTCTGATTAAGCCCGAAGGATTGTGGAGCTGCACAGGAAGCACCGAGGGGGGGAGGTCCGGGGGTCTCAGCCGCCGCCATCCCAAACACACTAGAAATCTTTGTGTTCCAGCAGCACCATCTGGAAACAGTTAGAGAGAAACAATTTCCAGGCCTTCCCTCCCAAAATAAAAAAAAAAAAAAATAAAAAAAAAACCAACAAAAAAATCAAATCCACTCTGAAGACCATTAAGCTTGGCCTCTTCGTCCCCCTCCTGGAAATCTCCTCTCCCTGCAACCACGAGGAACAAAAAAGCAGCTATAAGGGAAGGACCCCCCTCCAGTGCTGTGAGGGCAGCCTGCACGACACAGCAGCCCCCTCTGCTAACAAGGGGCATCCCAAAGCGGCATCACAAGGGACAAAGACCAAACCCTCCACCTCCTGAAGCATGCTGCTTCACAAGCAGTGCTGGTGAAAAGAACATCCAAGGCACTATTTGCACTTAGTAAGATCAACACGGGTAAAACGTGGATAGTGAGTCCAACTGCAGCTAGAATATCCCCAAATGGGAGATGCGCATGTTGAGGGCTCTCTCTGAATTTTGGCCCCTTGGAAGCTCTCATTTCTGTGCCAAAAATCAGCACACAGATACGGGAAAATCTACTCCAGCAAAAACAAGTATTCCAGATGTGTGCCAGAGATTTAATTCAGTCCTGAAGAGTACAGAAAGACCATGATACGAAGCACATCATTAAGGTGATGCTCCCCTGCTGCCTCAGAGGTACCAAGAATCAGAAGGGTGACAGAAACTGATACAGCCATTTCCAACCCCCGAAGGGCTCCTTTTAATAAGGACTGGGACAGCCCATTAGTGCCTCAGCACATGTTCTGGAGACAAAGAGGGTGTCTGTCTCCAAAATGCCGTTCGGTAGTATTTTAAAAGGGAAAAGGAGAGGTCATGACTGTTGAATTTTACCAGAATAAATCACCATGTAACAGTTTATTAGAGAGGTACTCCCCTTGCAAGGGCTGCTATCTCCACAAGGAAGTAAAGCCTGCAGGGCTTTTACATTCCCTCCTTGTCTTTACCTTTATTCACCTCTCCCACACACATCAGTATTTTTCAGGGTTTTTCTTCTAATTAGACACCCAAGTGCTACACACTTGCCTACGAAAACGTAGAAACATATCAAAACAAAATCAAAGCTAACCTTTCAACATCCCAATTAAGCAATTACACATGAAGAGTAACATGACTGACTCCTGCTACAACACAATGCCATCCCACTACAGAAAACACACCTCTGCTTTTCTTCTTACATCCACCCTGTAACTGAGTGCCATCTCTTTACAGGGCACAAACAGTCTGGATGGGACGTGGCCACATGCCAAGGCCCTCTGTAACTGGAGTGCAATTCATAAAAATAAAAAAAGTCTTAAAATAACAGGTTTTCTCAGCCATTAACCAAGGACTCCTTGGAATCCCCTTCTGTTATACAAACCTCCTCGCTGCGCCTGCAAATCTAAATATTGCTAAACACGATTGCCCCGAGACACCAGCGGGGTAGCTGTGGTCACACCTCTCTACTGGGTATATAAAAGATAAATCCTGCCTAAGCTACCAAAATACCCACCCTATACAAACTGTCCAGTATGGCAGGCTACAGCTGATGTCCCAACCTAGACAAATAATTATGCTGGAGGAATGAAGCATCCCTGTGCAGGCAAAGGTCATAGCTAGAAAGGGGTTAAAACAGGGAGGAAGGGAGCACTAATCAAAGCATCTCCTTCCCTCCCAAAGGAGGAACACCTCCTCTCTGGAATAGTTGAGAGGAGTTTCAGTATGTGCTTTGTTTCAAAATTTTAAGAGAAAGGCAGAAAGACCTGCCCTTCATTTAGAAGGCTGCATCCAAAAAGCTGGGAGAGTTCCCTGCAAAGAGAGGAAGATTCAAAACAAAACACCACCCAACCCAGCTATGGGGACAAAACCAGGCATTTACAGTAAGTTACTGTTTCCATTTCGTTGTACATAGAAGCAGGGTAAGCCACTCCAAAGGTGTTTCTAAGAAGATCCTGTTACTGTGCAGAGCAAAATTATCCAGCGAGGTATCTGTAAGTGATCTGAATTCTTCAGTTTAGCCCACATGGGAGTGCTAGCCCTGCTTATGAGGGAAAAGCTGCTGCTGCCTGTATACTATCCACAAGGGCCAAGAACTTCATGTATTAACACTGGCAGTCTTTCACTTCGTTTTCCCAATCTCAGGCATTGGATATTCTTATACTACTGTACATCCTATGTTTAAATATGGCCGTCAACCGCAAAAATAAGATTGCAATTAAACAGCACGAGGTCATAGGAACAAATTGGGCCTGCTGGAGATCTTTGCGGTGACTGCAGCACTAAAAGCAGCAGGCTGCTATACCCTGGGCACCCAGGATGCTGCAAGGCCTGGGTCTGACGAACAAGCAGGAGCAAGACACAGTTCTTGCCTGCAGTATCCTGCCAGCCTGCAATGCATTTCTCTCTTTTTACCAGCTTTAGGCTTAGTTAAAGCCCAGGAAGTCCTCAGAAACAGCAGACAACCTCCTTACCAAGCCTCAGTTCCACCCTATTGTCTTTACGGATAATCTGAAGCCACTGGAAAAAGACACCCACACACACACACACACACACACACCACCGCCCCCCAGGAGGTCTCAAAACCCCCGGAATTGCACATTCCTGCCAGCACCACACAAAAGCATCACAGCCTCCTCCCCTCCCTGCCTGCAAGACAATGTAATAAAACAAGCTGCTCTACCAGCGGTGGAACTAACCGAAACTAGTTCCTTGCGGATTTTTTACCCTCTGCCCCCCAGCTGCTTCCCGTCCCAGCCTCCCGCAGCTATAACCACAGCCCCCTTGCCACGTCCCCTGCTGCCACGGTCCCTTTGGGCAGGAGGAAGCACACCCCATGCTGCAGCCAGACCGATCTGTCTGCCTGCTCCATATGGAGTGTGTACTCCACGAGTCCTGACCGCCTTACCCTCTGTGAGCACTCATCTGCATCTCTCCCACCCCCTCCACCAGGCCATCACCATTTTTCACAAAGCTTTTAGGAAGGCGATAGCATTACAATTGTACCAGTTTTTAAATGCGAACAAAATTACCGCTTGGTTTGTAAGCATGCACGCGTGGGAAGAGATTGTCACAGCACATTCACCTAAAGCTTTTTCCCTTCACAATTTAGCCTAAAAACATCTTCTGTCTGCAATCCCTGGAGACTTCTTTGCATTAAGAAGTTACATTTTCTCTCCCTGAGCCTACAGATGAAATGCAGAACAGAAGAGATCTAAAAACACACACGATGCTGTAATTTCAGGAGATGAATCTTCCTATGCAGCACATTCAGATGAAGGAAACAAAAAAGGGAGCCACCCTCCCACTGAACACACAAACATCTTAAATTAGGTACAGAGAAACTGGCAGTATAGCAAAGTCCTGAACTGGAGCAGACCGAAGGCACGGCGGCAAACAGCAGACAAGGCAGCCAGGCAGAGCTTCAAACCACGCCAAAGCACCACTTGCCTTTTCTGTTTTATTTCTCAAGGTTTCTCTGCAAATACAGCCAACATTTTTATTCGAAGACCTAGACAGCTGCAGCCCTATGAAGTCAGTTCTACTTGCTCCTTCCTTCTGCACACTTGGTAACAACTCCTTAGCCCAAGTATAAAGAGATTAAAACCCAACTCTCTTAAGCTACACAGCGATACAAAACACCTTCTAAAGGCACGGGTTTTACTGTCAGATAAGGTCAACCTCAGAAATCATACTGCCAACAAAGGAAGTCACCCTGATTTTTCCCCTCCTGCTCCCAAGTGTGCATCTCTACCTCACCTCTTGCACACGCAGTAGGGATCACAGAAGAACACGGAAAGTCAGATCAGCTTGCCGATCCTCCTGGAAACTAATCCCTCAAAAAGAAGAAGGATTACCTTCATGAACAAAGGTGGTCACTACAGGCCACGTAACCCCCAACACCTGTACGTGGGAGGGTGCAGGGCCACGTGGTTGGAGTCAGGGAGAAGGCAGAACTCATCTTTTAATGAAAGCATAGTCTCAGATCAGCTTAAGCCAATGATGAAACTACAACAGCAAGAGCAGTTTCTTAGCAAGCTTCCTTCTTAGAAACTACCAATCCTTGACCTCCGTGCATTTCAGAGCCTTTTCACAATCATCTTTAACACTGCTTTAAGATTCAGAGTTCTTAGTCCCTTGAAGAATTATCATAAGAAACATCAGGCAGTCGTCTGAGGCAGCCGAAGAAAGTCTTACTTCTGATCACATTTCACAGCTTTCCTTCCTCATGCCAAAATGTCTCCAATACTGTATGGCCTAACCAGATATGGCTGATGTTTGCTCATACTCTTCTCCCTGCTTCTGAGGGATGAAGAAAGGAGCAACTCAACTCTGCTGCTGCTTTACCAAAGACCAGAGGTGCTTAAGTGAGATTTCAGGAGCGAAGGGATGCTCTATAGATAGTAGCCATGAGTATCGAAAGCCAAGCTGTCATGCTCGGTCTGTTAATTACTGGCAGAGTTGTGAGAATCCAGGAGGGAAAGGGCATTTTTATCAATTAAATCTACCCATACTTGTTAGCTAGTTGTCAGATCAGTAACTGGGGAGGACCTATAAAACCAGATGTTCATGGTTTTTTTCCCCCCACTGAATTTGCAAAAACACATACAGACTCCTGTTTTCAGTGCTGTGGATTTGTGACCTCCATGACTTTCAGAAGAAAAGCACTACTTTTTGCTACAGGCCATACACCACTGTCACAAAGAGATGCCAAAAATTTTACCAACTACAGAAGTATTGACTGACGCTGGTTCTGGGGAGGATGTTGATGGTAGGATGCGGCATGCAGAAGACCTTACTATTAAGCATGCTAAAAGTACTCATCCTCTGTCATCAGAGCTTTCCATATTTTAGAAGTGTTGCTGCTTCTCAGCCTGATAGTACAGCCCTCAATAACAAGATCTGTACAAATCCAAGAGCCATAAGACTCTACCTCATCTTGGAATATGACCTGGCTTCAATGACTAACGTTTTCATTACCTCTCAGCTGGACTACAGCATGGTGACAGCGACAGCACAAGACTTCAGCTTTTAGGAAACTCCAAATCGCACAGAAACTGGAGCTGACAATTTCATGCCTTAAACCACTGCAGTTCTCCATACAAATGGCTAAGCAGATCTCAGGGTGAACACTTACACAGGTCATACTGCAAAAAACCGCTACTCTTGAAGCCAAGGAGCATCACAAACTTCATCACTTTCCAGGAGTGGTAGGCACACACTTGCTTCAGATCCTCTCTCAAAACAAACAAACAGCAGCAAGCAAAACATTTCTTTTACATTAAAAAAAGTGAACAAAAATCTTCAAAAACTACTCTTGAAGGAGCATATATTGCTTTTCCTCAAGAGGATCAGAAAGAACATACATCATCTCATTTTATTAGTCACACTGCATTACAAGAAAGCACCCAAACTATGACCATGGAAGATCATGTTGTGTGTGCATATATAAAATATACATTTGTGCACATATATATGTGTGTGTGTGTAATATATGAAACTGACCAAAACTGAAACGTAACAGATCCCTGAACTCTCTAGGCAATCACCAACACCAGTAACGATTTGGTAGCACTGAAATTGTCACAGAAAGGAAGAAAGGCCTAGGAAAGCTGCTGGCTTTGCAGTGCATCTTCCCAGTGCCAAAAATCAAGTCTTGAGGCACCAACACTACCACCTGCAGTGTGTAAATGTTTGTGTCAAAATGAAGCTTGTAATCCTCCTGGGTGAAAAACTGAACCTCCCAAATCCCATCCCATATGAAGACAGCATTGCATCAGTCAGGGTCTACTGAAAGATAGGGCTGGTGCCTAGAGGATTACTTGCAGCTTCAAAGCAGCAGCAAAAAAAAATTAAAAGATGCTGGAATTTCACACAGATGCTGCTGCTGCATGGGAAAGCTGTTATCAGCTGCACAGAAAGGCACTGTGCTGATTCAGGACAGAAGGGTTGAACACATGCAAATCACAGATTGAATGAGATTGCTTCTCTCCCCCACTGCTCTTCAATCGGATCAGGAGGATGAGGGAAAGAGCCAGAGATCTGCTCCCTTCTGGAAACAGTCAAAAATCTCTCAGGGGAAGGGGGAAAAAAAAAGAAAAAAAAAAAGAGGGAAGGAAGAAGAGTCAAGCTTTCCCTTTCTCCTGTTGCCATTGCTAAAGCCAAAATGGGTATAAATGAGTAGCTCCAAAACTTAGAATCTCTACTACACAAAAATAATAGAAAAGTGTACAGTCTCAGACTCCGGTGATAGCAATTCTAGCTCTCTCCTGCATCCTAGAAGCCATATATTACAATAATAAACTTTGTTGTAGTAAATACTACAACAAAAAGGCTTAGCTTCTCAACTGACTACGTTGGCCTTGCCATTCGTGAGTCCCACTCCACCTGCTTTTTGTATTTATTTCTGGAGGGGCTAAATGCTTTTGCCCACAGCAAAAACACATTTGCAAGCCCTGCGTGCGAGTGGGGAACCACCGCCCCAGACCTCCTCCAGGTTTCTGCATGAACACCACTGCAGGCTTCACAACTTGTTGTCTCTCTTCCACTCATCCAACTTTAAAAGCAACAGGAGGAAGCTTGTTTCAGACATTTCTCTCTCCTCTGCTGACAGGGAATTCTACACCTCTCTCCATTCCGGTCTGTACAAAGGACAAAACAGGCAACATCATCCTCTGCCCCCCTCCTTCTATCCTTTTTGAGTTGATCACCCGTCAATGCTTATGGACACAAGTGACAATCTAGGCCTTCCTGGGGTTTGTTTTGCTTCTCTCTTCATTGAGCCACCTCAAATCTCCTCTGCCGCTTGCTGCAGAGAAGCCTCAGCAAGCAATATCACAGCCGTCACTTCAGAGGTAATATACTCCACTGTTTCAGGCATAAGACTCAAACAAGGGAAAAGAAGAACAGCACATTCTTTCCCCAGGGTTCCCCAGCACAGTCACACACTGCAAACTGGTGCTGCGGAGACGAGCAGCGACTCTGAAAGACTTTGCCTTTGGCTACGGGACCGATGTTCATCAGCACAAGCTTCCCACTGGCCAGCAGAACGGTGCATCCCTCCAGTATCCAGCATTTGCTCTGGTGTGAAAGGACTGGGTTTCTCTATGGATGGGAGCTCAGTTTCTCCAACATGTCAGACTCTAGGGACCCCAAAGCACTTTATCAAACACTAAAATCCCCGAGGGCTGTAACAGCACAAGATTTTTTAAAAAATTTAAAAAGAAAGCACACACCACACCAACAAAAACCCCACAACAAAAGCCAGATCCTGCCACTTCATACTCAATCATTTACATATCACCTCTACTACAGAAATCAGTTTTTGAGGGAAATTATTGGTCACGATTCTGATTATTACACCAATTTTGATCGTCACATACACTAGATTTTAAATATCAACATAACTACTTCACAAAAATTCAATCCAATGTCAAGGCTGATTTATTCATCAAAATCACCAGAAGGAGATTCTTGACAAAGAGGATGAGACAAAGAAAGGGCTGATTTACATGATCCAATTAGAGGTGAAAAACCACTCCTCTGTGCAGCCAGGAGGAGGACCTGAAACTCCATCCGACCCCATCAACCAGGACCAGAAAGCACCCTGGTCAAAGGAAGCTTCCCCAGGGACCAGCCACCTGCTCTAATTGCTTAAAAAAGAAAACATAGAGGAACAAAGCCTAGCTGGGATCCGCACAATGAAGATGGTACCAAACATACATCCAGTAGTTCTTGTAAAGAGAAGTGATAATCTCCTCTGAAAGTACAAAACGTGCCTTAGGTAGCTTTTCTGAGTTGTGATAACGTGAACAGCAGAGATCTTTTAAGCCATTTAACAATAAAATTATTCAGATTAGTTAGACTAACATCATAGGCAAATGGGAAATGGTTTCCATTAGGACAATAAAGGAAACGTTTCCTCTCAGAAAATGTGAAACCTGATTGCTTTTTAGTACAACCACCCCTGAAAATTCAGGATGTGGAAAACAGGAGAACCTCAAACTGTGTGTAAAAATAAGGACCTGGTTTGCAGAGAAATCCACGCCATGAAGACGAAATACAGATAGGATACCAGATACCGCCTATGGAGAGATGGTAGAAAAAGATTAGGACCAGGGAGCCCGGGCAGACTTCAGCACGGCTGCAAGGCACAGACAGACATAAACACACGCGAACTTGCCAACAGCCCTTCAGGCAGCAAAAGGGTTGGCGCCCACCTACGCCACGGATGGAAAGACCGTGGGGCAACCCGGTCCCACCGACCCCCAGCTACAAACCTCCAGGGTGAGCCTGGCGTGGGTGGCTGCGCCCCCCCTCCCCGGTCCCGCTCCCCCGAACACACACGGCGTGGGGTGCCCCCGGGGCAGGCGCAGCAATGAATTCATCACCGAGTGCTGGCAGGGTGCCCCAACACAGGGGGAATTCAATAGGAACAGCGGGCCGAGGAGGAGTGAATAATTCAGGCACCCCGCTCACTTACACCGCGTCGAGGAAAGGCGAAGCCAGCTCGCATCGCCTTCAGCCAGCCCATCCGCTTCTGTTAGGGGTCAAAATGGGAAGCCGAGGGGCCAGCACCACACGGGTAGGCAAGCCCTGCGCTGCCCGGGAAAGCCACCGGCCCGCCGAACCGTGCCACGCTGGCAGGAACCGGCGATCCCTGCCTGCCCTTGCCACCAGCGGGAGCGGAGCAGCGACGAGCTACACAGCACCGCTTGTTCCCCTCGCACACAGCTCCCTGTGTCCCGCCGGGAAGGAAAAGCCACCGGGAGGGTCATGTGCTCTCCACCAGCCCGGCTCCCAAAGCTTAAAGTAGAAGAGGATGGAGGCTAATCTCCTCTGGTAGCCGCCACTCTATCCTAGGAAAGGGTAGCATTAGTCTATCAAAAATAGGAAAAGCTGGGGGAAAAAAAGGGATAAGGGAAGACAATAAATAAGTGTTGGGGATATGAAAAACGTTAACCTTCAAAGGCACAGGGTAACTGACTCAACATTGCATCATGCAACAGAGGAAATAGCTCTTGGAAAAAATCCTCTGTGCCAGTCAGTAATGTCTACTGATGACCAGGAGCACACAGAAACACCGGGAAGAGTCTCCATCTCATCCACCCAGACTGAGAAGAGGCACCAATCACAAATCAACGCTCTCCAGAAACAAAATTTCTTCATGCTACCGCTAGGAACAAGAAAACCTCAAGAAGGGCAGAAAAGTATCTCTGGATTTCCTTCCTCCCTCCCCTTTCCACAAAAACAGACCTAATGATGAAACTGTTCTGCCAGACCTCGAGTCTCGAGGCCAGAAGAGACCTGGCAGATCAGCCCGATCTTCTAGGTGCTCCCACTTTTAAGGCATGCCTCCCCCCAACACATGCTGCAACACAGCAAAAATGCCTCCAGCACACAACGAGCTTCCTCCCTCCTCCTCCAGCCCAGCAGCCAGCTTTGCCCCGAGACCAGGTACCCCATGTTATCCCACCAGCCGGAACAAAAAAGCATGCCGAATCGGCCAGGGCATGAACAAACAGCGGTTACAGCAGCCGACGGCAAGACACAGAGCCTCGCCGCATACCGGGCAGCTGATAACAGCGCTGAGTCAGTCCTCACCATGAGGGATTCTCCCCATCGTTTCTGCTCTCAAGGACTTTCCAACCGACTGATTCGGGGCCGGGCACTTCACAGGGTGGCAGTGGCAGCGCTGTCCCAGCGAGCTGTACTTCCCGGGCATCGCACTACAGCTCACGGACACACACAGGCAAACAGCCTGCGCCATGGCACTGTACAAGGCTAAGCAGATGGGGGTAGATCGGGTCCACTGTGATCAGCAGTAGCCCCAGGGGGTAAAAAAAAAATTAAAATAAAATAAACAAATCTCTTTTTCTACCTACTTCTTTTCTTGCACAGGCAGACAGACAGGGCAAGGCAGCTTAAGCGCAGATGTGTGTCCCATTACAGACCTCCCTGGGGCCTGCCAGGACTTAGACTGTAGGTTCAGCAGACAAAGAATCCCAAACCTAAAATGAAGCCCCAAGTAAAGCCCCACAAGCCTGGGCTCCAGCAGCAGCTTCTTTATCTTCACTGCATTTTTTTAATGTTTTTTAAATATTTTTTGGCACTCTGCTAACTGTCACAAAGGTAATGTCTGGAATGTACAGATGTGCACCAAAAACCATGCAGAGAGAAAACCTTAACAACTATATTTTAGCTGAATATAAGCTTAGATAAGGCGAATTTAGATCAAGCCTTTTGACACTTCAAATCATACACACGAATACCTGCAAACTAGTAGCTCTTCCTTTGTAAACAGAGGTGTGACAAAAGAGAGGGGAGAGAAGAGCATGAAGTCCCTCTCAGGTTAAATCTCTCATTCCTTTTAACAAACAAGAAATACTGCATAATTAGATTTAGTGGCAGTACTTAAAAACAAATCACACTTGGCCAGAGGAAAACAAAGCTATTGACTCCTGACACTGGCAACTTCAAGTATATTAGACCTGCTCCTCCATTTATATTTAGTACACCAGTAAAGAAAGCAACAGCCTCTAATTAAACAGACGCAGCATAATCTTTACTGAGGATCAAACGCACCAGAAACCTTCCCCTTCCTGGTGCCATGGCTCCCTGGGAAGCCGGGCTCTCAAACACTGCGGAAACCATCCCAGCCGAGTGAGTCACCGCTGCTATCCCAACGGGGCACGATCCGGAGGGCAGATGGAAACAGCTGCTGGGACATCAACCGAAACAGGGGGAAAAATTCAGACAAGGTCACGATTTTGCCTGCTCTAAGAGGATTGTTTTATTCTTCTCACTTTGTCTGGACCGCAAGCCTTCCCCACACCTCCTGGGTCTGTCTCCCCATCAAAGGGGACCACAACCACCGTTTTAGCTTCACTGACACCATAAAGGACTCCAGCAGTCAGAAGAAACTTATGTGACTTGCCTCTGGCCAGCCAGGGAGGGCTTCCTGGAAGAGCTCCTGTGCAGCAAGGTCTCAGGCCATTTCCCAGCACAAGGGAAAAGGACAAATTGGAGGGGACAGAGGGTTGTGATTTCGGGGTGCAGGGCTCTGTCAAATGCTGCCAAAGCAGTTTTTGGTATCCCTGAGTTTTCACAGAAGCTGCAGACTTACATTACAGCTCTTACCTACATCCCAAACGCAAATCTTTAAAGGAATTTATTGATTTCCTACAAGCTCCTCACCACAAAATGTTCCCTGTTTTTCTCATGTTTGCATTGGGCACAAACAGTGCTGGTGCTGCTTGGGCACACACTGCCCAAATTCAGCAAAAAAAGATGAAGGATGCAGTTTCCCTTTAGCTTTAAATTCACTACAAAAAGCATGAAAATAAAGCCTCTGCCATATGACCAAGTGATACCTGCAGACACACAAGGGTCTACACACAAGTCCATAATCAAAACATTCTGGCCTTCTACCAGCACAGCAGCACACAAGAACCAACAAAGCATCCTGAAACATAACTGGCCTCAGTTTTCATAACCGATCCTCCTTGCTCCAAGAAAATTTGAGCTATTTTATATCATGACCTTCAGCCTACAGGAAACTGCAAAGTAAGAACTGAAGAGGAATATTTACAGTGAGGAAACATCTGGAAATGGGCCAGATGAGTATCTTTAATGTGTATAAAGTTTTCCAGCTCCCCGATTCAGTTTCTGGCCCAGCTGAGAGTCACCGAGCAGCAACTGCACTGCACCCAGCTGGAAACGTGAATCTCAACCCCGAGACTCCCCTTGACAATCAAAGGAAGGGTGGGAATCTCTCAATGAGCCTGCCCAGGAGGTGGAAATACAGCGTATTTGGCCAAACCTCATTACAGGGCATCTCCGGCCTTTCTCTCCTCTGCTGCTTGCTCACCATGACAGCCAACCTATCAGTCACAGAGTCCATCAGCATGCAGTCGCCTGTCCCCCCCCCGCCCACACCCTCCCCGTACACTCCCCAGCATGCAGCAGTAATTGCCTTTCCCATTAGCTCACAGCGACAACAGCTGCCATGGCAACTAGCAATGATTTTAATAAGTTTGGTCTGTTTTCAAGGGCAGCACACGCGTGCCGGCACATGAGCGCGTTGCGGACGCGCGCCGAGGGGAAGGAGGGCCTGCCGTCAGCTACGGAGGCAGAGTTGAAAGTACATTTAATCACAGAAACCACAGATGAACAAACTTTTATCCCCTTCCTCTACAGGGGGAGAGGACAACTGCTCACTCTTAAAGCACTGCAGGTGTGAGAGAGGTCGACAGCAGCATGGCAGTACTAAACATACAAAGGGTTCCCCTTGCGAGAGCTATGGATGCTGCCCAGGTGACAGAAGTGACATGCAGCTGCACTGTGGGTACCACGCACCACTGCTCTCGGCCCAGAGAGATGGGCACAGCAAGCACCCAACACCACCTTCCCTCTTGAGGGGACATCAGAGGCAACCCAGCTTCTTCAACAGCTTTTCTTTCTACAACGCTACTGCAGTCTCCCCTCAGGTCATTCCCTGAGTCCCCCACTGTCTGGAGAGAAACTCAACATGCAGTTACTGATTAAAAAAAAAAAAATTAGTATTAAGCAGAAAAGTTTTGCCCTCATTGCTGCGTGCACACACAGGAAAATGCTGCTGACCTATTGCTTTACTTTAGCCCCTCAACATCTGGGGTTACCTGTCATGGTCTCAGCTACAAGCATCTTCCCTTCTCCCAACTGCACCCACAGGCAGGACCTTCCCCGCACCTGCACCCTTCTAGCACACCAGGACACCCCAACTCCCCAGGCAAGTGCTGGTGCTCCGTGTCCCTTGCTAGGACCACTGCCTGTGGTACCCCAGGCTAATCTGCAGATCAGTTTAAACTACCGTGGAAGATGCAGCTGCTGCACACTGAGGGCAAAGTTGAACATTACAGATAAATCAGTCCAACACCTGGCAGAATTCAAAAGGCGCAATCCCACACCCTTCCCCAAATGAGCACTGGGTTCACAAGCCATCCCCTCTTTTTAAACGTAACCTAGCAGGCAGACAGACACAACATCCACCACAGCTGCATTTAATGATAAACTCCTTCTCTTTGGCATTACTCATTTTCTGTGAGATCACGAAAAAGAAAGTCGGAGTGAAATGGAGAGCAGAGGGAAAGGATCACTTCTTTCAGCAGCTGTTTACCATCAGATCAGCTTGGCCTCGAGGTAAGGTTTCACACCACCCACCCCAACACAGGGAGCCACTACACAAGGGCTGTGCCTACTGTAGATACCCCACAGACGCAAGCCCATGGTGGCCTGGAGCAAAGGGGTATTATCCATCAGAACAACCTACACCAGGTGGCCTAACACTGCTTAACCCAGTTGTACTGATATAACATTTACAAAGCAAAAATTTAATACTAATTTAATTTTTTTCAAAAGACTTTTGAAGGTTTGGCTTAATCAGCTGTTTGTCATCCACCCATCAGCTGCTACAAAAGGACACTTTCTGTAAGGACAGCAGTATCTCTAAGCTCCACCTACAAACTCTAAGCAAACAGACAAGAAAAGCAAGTGTGGCATGGCAGAGCTCAGATCTCCAAATTGGTCACAAGACTAAGTGCACAGTACCATCCCAGTCTCACAACCTATGCAGACTCATGGGAGAGGGCATTTAAAAAGGGAAGAGAAGTTTGTACAACCTTTTTCAACCATACTACTTACTTGCACAAGCCTAAAGAAAATATTAAATATCTCTAACAACAGGATGCAGATCCATGTATGTATTTAATTTTAAGTTAATTTTGGTGCTAGGGGATGATGTTGTAATTAAAACGCTGCAGAGCACACCTTCTGTTAACACAGCAAGCTGATGCAGTACAAGATGGTATCAGCGCACAGCTCACCATGTGCTCCCAGCACCGTCCAAGGACCGTCCCTAGACAGAGTGAGTGGGCAGCAATTAAGCGAGGAGGCCACATAGTTCAAACTAGAGGAGGAAGCACAACCCACCAAACCCAGTGCTCCGAGATTTCTGCTCCTCCACAGGTGACCTGGTGGAGTTGTTTCAATCCTCCATGCGTTATCTCACACCACACTTTTCTTCCTAACATGAATGTTATGCAGTTACATGCATTATGACTTAAGAAGGGCTCAAATACCTGATAATGGAGGCTAGGCTAAAGAATACAGGGATATTTTACTGCTAAAAACAAATGATTAAATCTATGAACAGGAACCAAGAGATCTGTTTTGATTCCTGTAACGCTATCTGCTTTGAACAAACTCTGTGGATACATTAGTCTTTGGCTAGCCCATACATGACAGAACAACACCACAATACCTAACTCGCTTGAGTGACTAAGCCACACTGGAAGTGGTGGAGGAAAAAGACTTCTGGAAACCTTCTCTGTTCCCTTCGTCAGACGTGTGAGCTGCGACTGTGAACCTCTCACCAAAGCAGTAACACTACTTAATTTTTGCTGTACATCCTCCCTTTCCAAGCAGCATGGGAAAATGATGCTCCATCCTTGCCAGATTCGTTGCTGCCCAGGGGGTTAAATACAGCAGCAAAAAATTGACCAGCCTTGTTAATTTCAATCAGCTACATGGGAAATCTGTAAACAGAAGCAGAAGGCATGACAACACTATCAGAGGGCTCTAAACACAGTATTGTATAATTTGCTTTTGGTTATCGCTGCTAACCGTGCAAGGAAGAGGAAATTTTCCTACAGGGCATTTTTACTGTTTAAACTCTTCCAGGTGAGAAGAAAGGTTCCTACAAGCACATCTTCTTTTCTACCCTGCCAATTAGCTTCACGCATAATGTGCTGAATTAGCATTTGATAAGTCTTCCAGCAATTCCAACCCAATGCCAATTTAACAGTAGCCGCAGGTGAAAGTCTTCCTCGAGTCACTGGGGAAGGCAGCACCACCTGCCCTGGCTTCGCTGGAACAGAGCAGCCTTTGGGAGATGAGCGGTACTGTGTCCCGTCCTCCCTTCCCACTGCACTTTTATTTCCACAGTGCACCTGTTCAAACGCAGCCCGTATGAAATTCATTGTCATTTTCTTCTAGCAACTTCATGGAGATAGTTGCCTCCATGACAAGCACTATGCAGTGACCATCTGTAGATAAGCAGATCATCCCAAGAGCAAAGCTAACCATCCAACAGCAAAGCTAACCACCCAACAGCCTCCGCACCCCAGAAAAATCCATACAAGACAGAAAAATACTTACCTAGGAATTAAAGTTGAGAAGTGGCCTATTAAGAAGTTCTCTATTACTTAGTGTGACTGTATTCATCATCAAACTCCTGCCCAGGAAGTCAGAGGCAGAGAAAGGCTTACAATGGTAGGAATTCACCCATCCAAGGGGAACAATACCACATGTTTACTCCTGCCCAAAGGGCCCAGAGATTTAGGGATTGTCTTTAAAATCCTGTACTGGAAATGAAAGTAAAGATGGCAAATCCCAGAACCAACCAGACAGATCTACAAACCTCTGAATCTTAACTGCAAACTCCCAAGAATTCAGGTGAAAATGGTGACCTAGAACAAGAAACTGCTCAGGAGAATGGACATAAAATACAATAAAAACTGTATTTTATCCCTGAGGATCAAATAAACCACACAAGCTGAAGAAAACACTTGGTACTACTGTGCCATCAAGGCTGGTCAGTTTGTCCACTATATTACACCTTTTCCAGAGTATTTGCATCATCTCTTATCAAGCACCAAATGCAAGAGAAACAACCCCACATAATACCTTACAATAGACAAAGGAGCCAAAGCATAGAGATTTTATGCTTATGCAGAGACAAACATAGACTACGAGTTCAGAGAGGAGCTTGCCAACACCTTGTCAGCAGCAGTGACAAAACATCCGAGACCAGGCATGTCGGAAAATCTCAGTGCACAAAGGAGTCAAAACCAGCCATCTCCTGCTACACCTCCCAAGGACGGTCAGGGACAGGCACTACTTCAGGCAAACTGTCACCAGGTTCACATTATAGCCAGAGGGTTCCTTGTTCTCAGGGGACAGGACCACTGTCCCCACTTTGCCTGCAACTCTCACACCAAGAGACACTAAGCCCGTAGGATGAGCCAGACCTAGTGAAGCACTATCTATTCCCCTATTCCATGTTAGAATATGCAGACTGGTTAGTCTTTTCCTTACACGCCGACATGCCTCAGATTTGCAGGTGGCAGCACGAGAAGGAAGGAGAATCAGATCACCAAAGGTGAAAAATACTGGCTGGTACAGAAAGGATGGATTAAATACAGAAAAGATGAACAAATGCTATAATCGAATGCTGCACCGCAAAGCAAGCCAATCTTCCCATCAAACTACAAAAGAGCTGCCAAACCCTGCTCCATGAAGCTACCACGTCTGTAAGCTACTTCTGCGGTAAATGCCTGCAGTAATCACAAGTTCCAAAAATGAAACAAACCCCAAGCTTGAATAAAAAAAAAAAAAAAAACAACCAACGCAAAAAACTATCTTCCTGTTTTCACTGGAAAGGTCATGCCTATTTAAGGAAACCTTCCCAAGTAACATGGACATGCTCCATCTACATCCATCAACTAACAGCCCAGAGCACAGTGTAATTACTCATCAAAAAATTCCCAGTCCTTAAAGGAGTCTTGGTCCAAACTATGGATCCAACCCATGCTCCTCCTTGCATTCAAAGCAGTCAAAAATACCTGATACCCCTCAAGATGAAAACATCAACTCATTAACCAGCAGAAGGGGAAATCCTTACTTGTCCCTTTAAGCTTTGAATAAGAGGAAAACACATACACAAAAAAAATCTGACAGCACCTCCATCTATGCTAATCAACACCTTCACCATAAGAAACACCCATCCCCAGGAGAACCTGTGCATCGGCCACAGTCTGGCTGAAAGAGATATACTCATATACGTTGTCAGATATGTTCAGGTTGAGGGAGGTGATTCTGCCTCTCTACTCTGCTCTCGTGAGACCCTACCTGGAGTAGTGTGTCCAGCTTTGGAATCCTCAACACAGGAAGGACATGGACCTGTTGGGAGTGGGTCCAGTGGAGGGCCACAAACAATCGAAGGACTGGAGCACCTCTCCTATAAAGACAGGCTGAGAGAGCTGGGGTTGTTCAGCCTGGAGAAGAGAAGACTCCGAGGAGACCTTATAGCAGCCTTCCAGTATCTGAAGGGGGCCTACAGGAAAGTTGGAGAGGGACTCTTTGTCAGGAAGCGTAGCGATAGGATGAGGGGTAATGGTTTTAAATTGAAAGAGGGGAGATTTGAATTAGATATTGGGGAGAAATTCTTTACTGTGAGGGTGGTGAGGCACTGGAACAGGTTGACCAGGGAAACTGTGGATGCCCCATCCCTAGAAGTGTTCAAGGCCAGGCTGGATGGGGCTTTGAGCAACCTGCTCTAGTGGGAGGTGTCCCTGCCCATAGCAGGAGGGTTGGAACTTGATGATCTTTAAGGACCCTTCCAACTCTAACCATTCTATGATTCTATTCTATGATTCTCAACCCAGTAACAGAGAGGTTTCTGGAGAAAACATGAAGCATCAAGTATTCTTAGTGGTGCCAAATTGTCATTTATCGACAGAGCAAAGTTATTTTCCTGAATCTGCAGCATTTTGCACTGACCACATGATGCTCTTGTTAAAAGAAGACAGAAGAGCTTGGACAAGATGGTGAAATGCAACAAGTCTTTTCTGAAAGGATGCAACCAGTGGACAGAAGCACACACAAAAACCCAGACCTAATTGCAAGCATCGTTTCAATTTCCCGGCATAGCCACACACAGATATATATATAGACACATATGATCAGATAACTGGTCAGTCAACATATACTCAAATGCCAGTCTCATTCATTGCATCCAAGTCCATTACAACAGTCCAGTTCTTGTACAAGACTAATTCATGGGTCAGAAGGGATGCACAGATGAAAACACTACAAAGAATTAAGTTCCACTGTAACCCTCTTTATTTGAAAAATCAAAATCCACAGTTGGTCCATTTTTTTTTTTCTTCCCCTTCTCCTAAGCTTTCTCTGGGCCATGGTTGATGTTTGGCCATCACACAGACAGCACTATTCACAAAAGGCCACTATCACCTCCTGCTGAATCCATCTCACCTTGTCAAACTACTGCCGTGTTGTTTGTGACTGACCTCTCAGCACAGCTCTGCCAACGTGAGACACTCTTAGGGAAATCTAACTAGCCCGGGAAGTCAGAAGTTTCCAAGAAGTGCTTAGGTATAAAGGTCATATCGAGAAAAAGTTGTTAGATCCAACTGGTGACATTAGCAGATGCCAGGTCTCCACTGGATTTGTGTGACCACTGGGAGAGGCTTCCAGCCTCATTGCCTTCTGTCACTTCAAGGCAACAAGAGTTTCTAGAACACACGCCAAGGCACAAAGGCGGCATTGCCAGGTTGGTCTTTTATCTCCTCTCGGGAAAAAGCAGTGGGATGGGGTGGTTTTTCTTCCCCTACAGCTTTATACTACTTCTAGCGTCATAGTCTAAAAATCCTGGCAACAAGATAGGGCATCCAGTCAAAAATCCTGGTCAGCCTCTCCACAGACGACAGAGCCCCAGCCATACAGCACATTTCCGGCTCCCCCTTTTCACTGAATTTCACTGAATTTTTAGAGTTGGAAGGGACCATAGAGATCATCTAGTCCAACTCCCCTGCTGGA
>JAOXNO010000001.1:56444438-56454693 GCA_028565335.1 Limnodromus scolopaceus | reverse complement strand
GGCAGCCTGTTCCAGGGCTCTGTCACCCTCACTGTAAAGAAGTTTTTTCTCATATTTGAGTGGAACCTCTTATGTTCTTATGTTTTCTCAGCACTGTACTCAGCTAAGAAGAAGAGAACAGAACCGAATACCCATGCAGAAGCAATAAAAAGCAGGCAGTGATGGGACACATGAGGGACATGTTATTCAACAAGCAAAAGCAAGGAGATACCAAGTCTGTGATCACCCAAGTACTTTTCACCCAATACACCTGTAGCCCAAGTAGCAGGACTGTTTTGCAGCCCAAATGTGTCACAAAGTCTCCCCAGCAAAACCTGCCTTAGCTTGCCTCCTTCTCTTCCTCACCAACCCCGCAAGTGTCCACGCTGAGACCTGTGTCCCCCAGAAGGAAGAGAGTTGCTGGTTCCCCAGGCAGTCAGTGCAGGAGTAGGTCGGGAGCCTGTTCCTGCCTTTCCTGTCCACACAGCAGCTTTCTGCTTGCTAACAGACCAAAAAATACTTTTAACTCTAAAGGCAACATAGCTACATTCTCTTCTAAAGCAGCATTTCCAAGGATAGGGCTGTGGATTAAAAAACACTAGTTACAGCTACCCATGCAACTTCCATTCTGTTTCCTCGTGTACAAGGATGTTACAAATCAGACTTATGTGTTATTTTTTCCTGACTCCTGGTTCACTTAAGCCTAGGAATCATTGTTGTCCGAGAAGGAAAAACGGCTGCAGAAACCCAAAGGTAAGTGGTTTTGTAGCTAAAGACAAGCAATATCCTTTCTACTTAAAAAGTTAGGTGTCACACTTCATCTTCCAAGCAAAGCTTTGCTATGATGATGACCATGTTACTTAATTCAAACTTCTCCACTGTTTTTTTAAGATGAAGACAACACGACTTTACATTTGCTCAACACGATACACATAGTAAGGATCAATCTGTGGAAGTGGTAGATATCCATATATACAGTGGAAGTTGTACAGAGCTGTATGTAGATCAAGGATTTAAACATTACCAAAACCCCACCAGCTACAATAACAAACACAAGTAAAAGATAAATCCAGTTGCAAGTGTCAATGCAATTTTTGCAAAACTGATTACCAGTACATCAATTCCCCATTTCTACAAAAACAGATAACAGACCTTTTATGTCTCTCAGGAAAACTGCAAAAACAAGATCGTTAGCATCTGTGAAGCACCCACACTACAGTGGTGAGTACCATAGAATAGACCATTAAAAATTAATAGTTCTGTATTCAGTGCAAGGTTTAGATTATCTGCAGTAAATTCAGTTTGGGGTCACACATGAGATGAAAAGGAAGAAATGAAATATTGAATAGCTCTCAGTCCAAAGCCTGACCTCAGACCCATTTTAACTGATAACAAAACTCCCGCTAGATTTAATAGTGCCTCAGCAAGCGTTATCCATTTGATGCACTTACGGAGATGAAGTCATCTCTAAAAACATAAAATGTACAACCACATAATTAAGACCTCACACAGTGTCTTCTTGTCACATCCTCCCTGCTGGGCACTTGCTGGGTACAAGCTCCAGCCCCATCCATTTAATACATGGATGCACCATGCATTAAATCTTGCCCGGCCGCAGCCCGCTGCAGCACTGGTTCTCACTCTGGCACATTCTCTGTCTCTTCACCCCTTTGCACTGAGGAGATAGTGCCCAGCAGCTTAAGACCATCCAGGACAAACACCAACTCCCACAGCACCTCCATAGTGTCACACACCTCTTCCTAAACCTGGAGCATCGAGGGTATTCTGTGTTTTCACACACTTCAGCTTCCACTCCTGGACAAAACAAGTAACAGGATGGGCAGCAGCTTCAGAAGTCAACTGTTTTTTTCTGCAGGATACCCAAGAGACACTCAGATCTCACCAAACCAGCAGAAGTTATGCATACGCTTTACTGCCTCAGTTTCCTCCATGATTCCAATCATTCCTTAGGCCGATGTCACACAAACTTCAGCTTCCCACTCTCATTCATCCCACCAGTCCCAGGACACCTGCCCATACCATGCTGCCAGCTTTCACCTTTTTCAGTATGCCCCACAGTTCAATCTGCTGCAGAAGCATCACAGCCTAGGTTTTCTTCCCTGAATGAACCTTTTGGATCTCCCCAGGTTGTGTGGCTGATCCCACTCATGGGACCAGAAGAAGCATTACTCCTTAATCCTTGGAACCACCCCAGGTCACTCCAAAGCTGAGCTTCAAGCATAACTGGTGCCCACAGGCAAGGAGAAGCACCTACAAAACATACTCCATCTGATCCAGCTCCGTTCCAAGGCTACACAGGGCTTTTAACATGAAACAAGCATAGAAAAAGAGACCTCTTTGATGGACCTTCTCTCCAGGACAGGAGCGTA
The DNA here is from genome assembly GCA_028565335.1 of Limnodromus scolopaceus. Lineage (NCBI taxonomy): Eukaryota > Metazoa > Chordata > Aves > Charadriiformes > Scolopacidae > Limnodromus > Limnodromus scolopaceus. The sequence continues at coordinate 56,452,324 of JAOXNO010000001.1, read as the reverse complement.
CAAAGGGTAATGGAGAAGCCCTTTAAGGCAAACACTTCCCTTCATTTCATCTTCCCACAAAAAGGAAGCAAAGCCACACAACAGAATAAAAACAAAAAGCCGGGCAGAGATGGCTCAGAAGCACCATCCCACAGCAGGTGCTCTGAGAGTCACGCCTGGCTATGCTGCCAGCAGAACTGGGACCCCAGGGAGAAGGCACCCAGCCTTCCCCCCACCCGAGGGGAAGCAGCAGGCTGGAGGAAAGGCGACCTTCCCACTCCTCTCCAGGTAAGGGAATGGCAACTGCAAGCAGCAAATTATAGGGCTAGGATGCCAGCTACAGCCCCTCCTCCACCCACGCAGCACTAAATCAAGGCTTTTAAGTGAAGCCTTGGTGGGATTTTCTTCCCAGGCATCGCCCCCAAGGGTGACAACCACCCCAAGTGTCTGCAAGAATCTCCTACAGAAATAGCAGGGGGAAAGCTGTGCAGAAAGCCTCAGCTTTAAGAGCACACTACAGTCCCTTGAAGAAACCTGAGCTGGATCCAGATCCCAGGGCCTCAAAGGCCTCTGGGGAGAACATTTTGATGTTTGCAACACACAGAAATGCCACATAAGGTTGCTTCTTTAGCTTCGCTATTAAAGGAAATTTAGCAAAGTACAGCCAGAGGGTAAAAAGTGCTGATACTTTGCGGGGGGGGGGTGGTTCCCCCTCAAATGGTGCAGGGTCTTCCCCATGTCTTTGCTAATACTTGCATTATTGCTGAGGCAATTATGAGGAGAAAAAACCCAATAAAGTTGTACAGCAAAAGCAACAATCGCTTCCAGCCCACACTCTTTGAAGCAAGCATCCAATCCTCCCGCACAACGAACTCTCCTAGACAAAGGCAAACACAAGCAACAGCCCCGGGAACACACAGCCACTTCAAAAACACACCAGACCCAACCCCACTGTCCTACCCAAGAGATAGAAGTGAAAGATCTCATGACCTCTTTTCTAATCGGTATGAACCACAAGTACGCTCTACCCACACTCCAAAGGTTAGGAGGTGGCAACGGTATAGCTGATTGAACACCAATGTCGCACCAACTGAGCCAGCAGGAACTGCCAAAGCTTCCTGCTCTGCCCAAACAGATGCTGGATCCAGCTCAAGATCAGCTGTTGCCCCTCACTGAACAAGGAAGCTTTTGTATACAACCTTTCTTACTTCGTGGCTGCTTAAATACATCATATTATTGCTAAGGAGTTAGTGTCCCGTTTCCTTCGGTCCAGCAAGAGAGCTGCGAGGGGTGGTTTCAACAGATGTCCTACGTACACGTGACAAGCTAAATGAGAAAGGTACTGGAACAGTTCACCAGCCTCTTCCCAAACACCCTGGAAATCCTCCAGAACCAAGAACACAGGTTAGAAACGTCAACCTACAACAACCTCCTTCCCAGTGAAGCCCAGCAGACAGCAAAGATCTCCTGCAGGAGAGGTGCCCTGGCACAGCTTGGTGGGGCAGCCCAGCAGATCCCTGACAAGGAGCGCTGTGGATCAGGATGGCGGCATGATCCAAGCCTGGTTGAAGACCATTCCATACAGCCCCTGCCATCGCTGGGCTTGACTCCTAGAAACATCTCAAATTCAGCCTGGAAACAAGGAGGTGCACTCCTAAAGTAAAGGAGAAGGAGAGGGAAGCAGTTTGGGGAAAATACACACACATCTTTCAAACTGGCGTTTTCCTGAATTTAGAAAAGATTGCTGGCAAAATTAAATTTACTGGAGAGGAAAGGGAGTTAAGGCCCAAAACGCAGTCAAGCAGCTCTAATCCCTAAACATCGGGATTATCTCATGACAGCTACACTCCAGCGTCCACTCAATACCACTGTAAAATGTAGATCAACAGAATGCTTCAATGAACTGGAACTCGTTACCTCTAATTGCGTCTCTCACATCGCTTCTGGATGTTCCTCTGATCCCTCAGCTACTGCATTTCAAAAGCACACATACACACAGAAGGTCAAGTAATACCCGAGATGGGCAAATTAAATGAGAGGTTTCCAGCAGACCAAAACACCTGCCTTCCTCTTTGGCTTCATATGAAAACTAAGGTTTGCCCCATGCCACGAGACAAGTCAGCAGGGCAGAGCAGCGGGCTTTAAAACACCTTCAACCAATGCGACCCCTAACATTTTCCAAAGGGGCAGAGGCTCCTGTGCAGCAAACCAAAGGCTGCTAGCGATAGGCTTTATTTTTTCAAGCTAATAGGGATCTGTCCTTCAGCAGCAGTCTCCAGGGGGCCACAGACCACACACAGAATCCAGTTCAGGTCAGTCTCAACTTCAGCTTCGCTTCCCTACCACTGGTGCAAATGAAGCAGTTAATTTATTTTATTTTATTTTACTGCTGCCTCCTTTACATCTCCTGCATTCTGATATTCCTGCTGCCACCAGCCGAGCTGCAGCAGAGCCGCTGAAAGCCCTCAGCCCAGTCACTATAAAACCCAAAGCTGGCACAGCAACAGCTGCTAGACCTTCAGTGACCAGCGCTTCTGTGAGACAGTCTTGAAAACAGAGGTGTGAGGACCTGATGCAAAAGGGCACAGTGAGAGCCCCAGTTGCTAGGTCACTGGGAAGAAAAGCCAACTGAGGGTATTTCACAGGACGTGCCGAGGAGAGAGGAAGGCTGCTCCACGCTCAGCGAGGTGGGCAACCTTTTCAAAATGCGAAGGACAGCCCAGGCTTTCTGCGAAATGCCAGCACGTTCATGTTTCCAAATGGGAATTTTGAAAAGGAAAAATAAAAAGCATATGTCTACAGCTGGTATGCATACGCAGAAGGAAACCATCTCCAATAGAGCCAGACCTCTGTTCGTCTTCCAACCTCACAACCGCAGCCATCACCTTTAAAGACAAACCTCTGAAATCCAAAGAGAAATACCGACAGAGCCTGGAGGGGTACTAAAGCATACAGAATACTTTACTTGGGCTTTCCATTTTCCTGAATATGGCAAGAAAAGAGCCAACATTAAAGTGCTCTCAACATCGCTAAAATCCCAACTTTCAGTCTGTTTGCCAAACGTTTTCTTTGAACTGGAGATTTTCTAAGTCTTCCCAGACTCTGTCAGATCTAACTCATAACACCCAAATATTTAAAAAAAAACACAAAGGACAAAGGCAGAGAAATAACAACAAACTTAAAGGTGATTCATTATGTCTCATCACATCAGCAACAGTCTGTCCAAACAGCATCCCAGGAAAACTCATCCTGGATCCAAGGCAGGGGTCAGCTTCTAAAAATTGGAGCTTCCATTTCTTTTCTATAGTATCTTATATCCCTTTTATTGCTCTGCATCTCCTTAAAAAGTCAGCCATGCCATGAATAACACAAGGGAGAAAAAAGCCAACCTGATTACACAGCCTTTCCACAATTTACTGGAACTAGATGTTCTCTTCTCTAAGATTTAAAAATACAGATTTCCATAGGGTCCCCCACAGCTTAAAAGCTATTATTCACTGGCCCCTTCTCACAGTCCCAGTCAGCCATCTTACTTGTAAAACCCTCTCTTTGGCAATTATCAGCAGACTGATTTCTTGCCCTCCTCTGGAGGGCCACAAATGGGCCATACTTCGAACAACGACACTGGTTGTCATGATGCACCAGCAATGTCCTTGCTCTCCCCTTTCTGTGGCATACCGCTGTTCAAGGCTTCCAGTCTTCACGCTGGAAGGAGTCAAGCTGGTAGAGGGTGTTACAGACCATCTTCTGGCTTGCAGTAGGAAAAGAAACCACAGACTTTCTTGCAGAGCGAAGACTTATCGCCTATTATGTCATTATTTAGTCACAGGGGACTGATCTCAACACCACTAGTCATCTTTATGAAGCCTACGCAGACATGCCTGAATGACAACACAAAGTCATCACTCATCGCTGCCACTAAAAGTTGACATGGACTGGATAAGGCATAGAGCATGGCTGCATTAACTGCCTTCCCTGACCAGTTGGCCACGCTCACGGTTGCAGAAGAGTGACACCCCCAAAAACTCAGGGGTACTGAGCACACAAGTCATTCGTGAAAGAGGAACAGGGATCAGCTCTGCTCACACCTTGCATCTAATTCCAACCACAGATTACATCCAAGTATAATTTTAATTCACTAACCAGCCTAGACCCCATAAAAAAAGTTAAATCAAAATTCAGCTTGGGGACCGAAAGAGGACTTGATTAGCTTGTTCAACCCCATGCAAAGCAACAGGAAGGTATTTTAATAACTTTCTTCAGAAGCATAAGCTGGCTGGTACACCTCTAGCATTTCGATGGGGAAGACAAACACAGCATCCTGGAATTACACCCTACCTCCAAAGAGAAAAAAGGGACACTTCCCAGCTAGCCACAACATTTCTCATCTTTCATCATGCGAGGAACGGAGGAGGAGAGAGATTATTGCAAGGGTACTTTCTCTTCCATCTGTGCAGCAGTCAACCTCTTTTGACAAGCAGCAAATACAGCTGCATCAACAACTGCATTTCGGTGCAGCTTCATAAGTGACTTAAGCCAATATAACTTACTTTTTTTTTTTTCCCTTCCCCTCCCCTCCCCTCTGTTAGGGACTATTTCTACCCAAATCAGCAAGCTGATCCAAATGATTCAACTCATCCAATCCAACAAACAGAGAGCAAGCTAGTTCCTAGCTAGTAGTTATACAGTTAAAAAGCAGCAGTACCTTTGGGGCCCTTCACTTCCAAAGCTTACAAACATATCCAAATACTTCCAGGAGACATTCCTGGCTGGTGGCGTTTGATTTTTGCCACATATGGACCAAAGGGAGCTAAAAATCAGCAGTTTATGCTGGACCTTTTCCTCCCACGCCACGATTAACTAAAATATGTCCCAGAAGCAGATAGCAGCCATGATCCGATTTGTCCCAATCCCAACTCAAGCAGCTTTACACCACCCTCCTAACAAGATCAGCTCTGGCCAAACACCATTTATCCGTCCTGATCAGAGATGGATTAGATAATGAAACCCTAACTGCATAAGCTGTCTGAGCATGCTGGACTGAGACAGCAGAAGACAAGAAGCCCAGCAAATTTAAGGGCTACTTTAAGCTTTAAGGCCCACTTTGCCCCAAGTTCTTATCTGAAGGACTAGCTATTATCTCCCTATAGGCTAGTTTTTACACTTCATGTTAACAGACAAAAAAAATAAGCTATTAGTTTTACAGTTGCATTATATCTAATATATCTAATACCTATAGCAAAATTATTTATTTCAGCATTACGAGCCTTGTTCATATCCTGAACCATCAGTAGGTAGGGGTTATGCACAGAAGAAACCGTGGTGAGCATGGCACCCCGAGATTCCTCGCTATCAGCGCAGGGACGCGAACGAGGTCACCAAGTTTACACAGCAACAGCCTGTGGCTCTGGAACAGGAAGTAGAAAATTGACAGGATCTGCAGGAAAAACAAGGTTGCTGGCGTTATTTCCAGCTTCCAGAAAGCCTCTAGTACATATGAGAGGGGTGGAAAAAAAAGAAAAAATATCAAAGAATAGGCTCTTTATTCCTCTTGTAAGCATTATGTACAGTTAAACATGGAGAATATACTGAAAAGAACCCACTATTCTAAAATAAGGTACTTCAAAAGAATACGCTATCTGGACAGAAATCTTCATGAAAGGCAATTTTGTGTTTTGACTTTTAGGTAGAACGATATTGAATTCCCCAAACATTACAGAACACATTTTTCCTAGCTCTGGTATTATTTGTATATTTGGCTTCAAATTTGATATTTCTTGCTTATAACTGTGAGAAGATTCTCCAAATAAATAAACCAAACTCTTTAACAATAAAAAGAAAAGTCAAGGGAAACTTCTGGACATAATGCTATGTGTGTGTGCATATATACATACATATATATACGTTTATTTTCATCTTTTATATTGAAAAAAATCTTTTCCATATATATATATATGGAAAGATTAGTATTATGCTAAGAATATCAAGTAACTACAATACAAGGGTCCCAGTCTGAAGAATAGGTATACTGACTATAAACACACTTAACTTTAAAATTGGGACTCTACTAGTTGCACTTAACCTAATTTCTCCACCGTTTGCCAGCGTTTGATATGGAAACAAAAGCCAACTTGGCACTAAGATCCACAATTAATCCTTACTATCATTATCAGCAATATTACACATTGCTGTGCATGAGAACTGCCATATCCCCATGGTTGAATGCTGCAATCTTACTATCTCGTACTATTCATTGAACAGGTAACAGAACACTTTCCTCAATGTAAATAGAGAGGAGAGCCTTTCAGCACACAGAAATTATATTCATTTCCAATTAAAAAAAAAAAAATTAAGACTGTTTTGTTAAACCAGTTCAAGTCCTTTCCTGGGCAATTTTCAGTTGATTTAGCACTGGTTTACATCAACACCAACCAGTTTAACCACTAACTGCAGGCAAACTGGTGCATCTCCTGTAGCTACATAGGACCTGTGCCTCAGTTCGACCTCAAAGAGCTGGAACAATTTCATGTCACCATGTTCAGGCACTCATTCATAACTCCTAGGAAGACACAACGTATAAGCACTCCTTCAATGCTCAGCATCTTTCTCCTTGCAATTATACACATTGTCTGAGTCATACTTGACACCTACATGTGGGAGAAGATACTACCTCAAGGAATAAAAGAGCATGGCATGGTTTTCACTGGCCCTTGGGGGAGCGTGAGCAGCAGCACTCGGGTGTGAAGCTCCAGCCTACATTCAGCCCACACCACCACGCTGGGAAAAAAGTGGTGCTGTAAGGTGGAGAGATCACCACGAAAGGCTGAAGATCAAATCGAACCACAAACAAAACCCTCCTGCTGCAAGCTATTAAAAAACCCCATAGAAACAGTGAACACGCAAACCAGGTACAGCCTGGGAAATAAAAAAAAAAAAAAAAGGAAGATACTTGGCCAGTATTTGGCATCTAGACGAGAAGCACGTTGGAGAGGGCAGGATGCTCCCCTTGGAAACTCTCAGCAGCACTTACCAACCCAAGAAAAGGTGAGAAGAGAAACAAGTTCAGCTGAATAAAACCACGCTGCCTCCAAAGAGCTCCGATACACTCCTCGCAAGAAACAGGAGGGAAAAAGGGCCAGTGCAATGGCCATAAATAAAACAAGCCTGTACAACACCCAGACAAAGGAAAGCAGGAACACCTCGGCAGCATCACCCTGAGAACACAAAGGCGATGGCACCTGGAAAGAGCGACATTTTGGGGACCACAGGAACGTTGGCAGTCCCTGTGCTAAGCTGGAAGATGCCCATCGGACGCCCCACCACCCCTTTCCCCCCCTTCCCAGGCAGCGCTGCCTGGGAAGGGGGGGAATGGGGTGGTGGGGCGTCGGGTGGGCATCTCGACGATGGTTTAGGAGAGCCACCAAAGCCCAACCGGTGTCCCCGGCCCACCCCCGCCATCCACCGCCTCCCAGCCGGGCGGAGAACGGCGCGGTACCCGGAGCGCCGGACCCAGCGGCGGCTTCCCCGAGGGCCGCGGCCCCGCCGCTGCCGCCCCACGTGCTGGGGGCCGAGCCCCGGGAAGGAGAACCCACTCTCCCGGTAGGGGAAAAGGGCCGCACGCCGGGTAAAGCAAATCCCGTGAACCCCAAATTATCGCGGCCCGGCCCGCCTCCCCTCCCGCCGAGCCCCGGAGAACCGACGAGGGCCCTGCCCGGCCCTGGCCGCTACCTGCATGCCGCCGCCCTCGGCCTCCGCCTCCGTCCGCAGCCGCTTGCTGTGGCCGCCCTCGGCGCCGTCCCCGGCGGGCATGGGTTGCTCCAGCTCCGGCTCCCGCTTCACGCCGCGGGCAGCACCCCCCCCGCCGCCGCCGCCGCCGCCGCCGGCCAGGAGCTGCGGCTGTGGCTGCT
>JAOXNO010000001.1:56432740-56443746 GCA_028565335.1 Limnodromus scolopaceus | reverse complement strand
GAAGTGTTCAAGGCCAGGCTGGATGGGGCTTTGAGCAACCTAGTCTGGTGGGAGGTGTCCCTGCCCATGGCAGGGGGGTTGGAACTCGATGACCTTTAAGGTCCCTTCCAACCCAGACCATTCTATGATTGATGGGTGGCAGTGGGTGCAGGGCCACTCTGCGCCTGGCAGGGCTGGGGCAGAGCCATGTCCCCTGAGCCCCTGCCCCAGGCACAGCCGTTTTCCCATCACCTGCCCACGCAAGGCTGCCTTTCAGGGTGAGGTTTCCATGGGTGTTCCTGTCAGGAGCGGTGCTGAGCTGAGGAGAATTTGGGGTGAGAGGTACTAACTTGGTCCCCTGCTTCAGGACCATCCACAGCGTCTGGGGATGCACTGCCCAACTTGGTACCTAACGCTGCCCCAGCTCAGCACAGCTTCCCATCTTTCCTATCATATCTTTTCTAGCCTTTTCCAGGCTTCCTCCGTGTGGTTCTGCACAGCTCACCCCATGGTCCATCTCGCAACCCTAGTCTGCATCTGATTTCTTGAGAATGGGGCCGATCTGCTTTCCTGTCCTTATAGTCTCCATGGGTTTCTCTGGCATTTTCATATATAACTCCTTGTTCGTTCTACTGCACATGACTTCCAACCAGATGGAGACACCAGTCTTCAAAAACCTGAAGCCTGTTCATCAGCCCTTTCGTATGTCTTCATATTTTTGATCTTGAGAAATGAATTTGGGATCCTCAACATAAACATGAAGTTGATTTTATTATTCAGTTGCTGTTTGGTAGCACCAAGGACAATGTCTGCTCTAGAATGAGGAACACACAGGCAGCCTGTACTGTCCTGAAAGTACTCTGGAATCCACAGCACCTTGATAGAGAACTAATCTGCAGATCATAATACAAATCTGTGGTTGGCTGTATTACAGGATGGGAATGGCACTCTTCCTCCATCTGCCCACACTTTGGAGGAGAAGGAGAAAACTAGGACTGAAGGTGGCATTGTGAATCAACGCACATAGGAGGGAGCCCTTCTTGACTTCTCGAGTATCACCATGTGTAACAAAGCCTGTGGACCCATTGGGTTATCTTGGTGTGTCTTTACGCATCTGCTGATGTTCATGTTCATGAGTGACAGTTACAATACATGACTCCAGCCTTGCCTTACACCACATTTTTCCTGATCCAAAAATAGTTTCCAAAGCCACGTTAAAAGCTATTTTAAGTGGTATGTTTTGTGCTGAGGTGCCAGCTTGTCTCCTCCAGTGACGAGGAAAATCTCTTTTTTCAAAATGATTGCAAATCCCCATGGAGTGGCAGGCACCCAGAGGACAATTACATGCAGCTTTTGTCTGCTCACCCACCAAGGGTAAACACATGTCTCATCCGTCTTGACTGTGTTTGATAAAATGAGCCAGATTGTCAAACAACATTGAAGGAACATGTTCAGTCCACTCCAAAAGAAGCTGAGATTCTCTTGACTGGGATGCTACTCATTCAGAGAAGAGCAGCATTTCTGTATTTGTCTTCCTCCTAATTTTAATGAGGGGTTCTGGGTGAAGGGCACAGGTTAAGATACTGCCTGTGAGGAGCTGCAGAAGGCTTCAACCTGAAGACTAGTTAGGAGTAAACAGCTTGGAGACAAATCTGTGTGTGCACTTGGGAGCGCTCCTCTCGCTGTGATCTAGGCGCCTGTCTGATAACTCCCCTTGAGCGATAGCAAAAGAAGGAGTTGCTCTACAGTGCCCCGCCTCCATTTTTCTCTCCATCTTCCCCTAACCCAATTTCCACCATCTCCTGCCATGCAGGTGCCAAAGCTGCTGCCAGTTCCCCCTCGCATCCTGCGTTGACAAGGCCTGCACCGCAGAACACTGCCCAGGAGAGCTGGTGGTGCCGTGGGCAGGTCCCTTGGTGAGGCTTTTTCGGCTGGCCGTGGTCTGCAGCCTGCCAGCAGAGTGGCCGGGGCCACCACAGAGCACAGCGCACCCTCGGTTTTAGTGCGGGTGACAGGAGCTGAGGCAGGTGCTGCGCCCTCCCTACCCAACAGACCCACAGTTGCCGCTGCCATGCTCTATGCTATAGTTTGCTTTCTGTCACTAATGATGTGGTATTTCATATTATTATTATTTCTCTAGCTTTTTCCATTTCCTGTTAAAAAAGATTAGTGAATTAATCTTCGACAGTATGTTTGTGGGATAGGTATTATCTCCATTTAACAGATGGGATATGAGGCGTTCCTGAAGTCACAAAAAAAGCTTTTGAGCTGGGACTGCAGTCTTAATCCGTTGATTTCCTTTCGCACAACCCAGCTGCCTTTTAGGTATTTGTATGTGACATCTGAGACATACTAAAGAGACAGCTGACTCCGCTGTTAACCCTGCCGCTGCTGCACAGCTCACTCGCCGAAGGCTCCTTCATGCCATGGTTTTGCGGGCGAGTTTGCAGAGCGCTCACTGGTGCTTTGTCTTTGACAGATCAATGAGAGGCAACTGTAAGAAACGTTAATCCTTCCAGAGAGCTCTCAGAAGCTGGTATGAAGAATATATCCTTCTGAACAGATTCATATAATTTTAAAGTAAAGTTGGGTGAGGTGGGTTCTCCCCCAGAATGACACCCTGTGAAGGGGTTCCTTGAAGAAACATCTGCTGGTGCTCCCAGTGAGCTGAAGATCAGGTGGCATCAGCATGCTGGGTGTGAAAGGTCTATGGAAGTACAAAGAGCTGAGTGCCACGACGTGCTTGGATGGAGCAGAGGCAGTGACTCACGCAGGCTCTAAGGCACAGGCATGAAGTGAGGCACGAACTTGGTCTTTGACCCAAAGGCACAGAAATCACTAGCAGACAGTTCAAAGCAAATCTCTCCTCTCCACTGCAGCTGAGGATGGCTTCTTGCTGCTTCCATCATCTACACGTGATGTCTCATCCTTCTGATCGGCTCCCTCTTGCCCTCCGCAGCCTCCTACAGCTTTGCCGTTCTCCTTCCCCATGGATTTGCCTTCTCTGCTAAGTGGAACGGGGAAGGTTTAATGGCTTGCCCAACCCTGCTCCTTTCTGCTGTTTCTACCCTGCCAGCCAAGCTCCCGGGAGCCAGACACACTTCCTCCCGACAGCAGCGCTCCCACAGGTAACGAAGTGCCGCCAAGGTAAAGTTACAGCCTGCACTTTGGTCCTGGTTTCGCAGGAAACGGTGGTGGAGCTTTCCGTAGCAACAGGCGTGGGTAAATGTTTCTCCTTGCTTACCTTGGGCCGGCTCTTTTTGCTATGAAATTTTATTAGCAGAAGCTGCTTTTTCTTGTCACCGATTATCACACAGCCAAAAATGCATAACCTAAGTCAACAAAATCCACCTGACTTAAACCGTCTGCTGGAAAGATGCCAGTCCCCAGGAGGTGGCAGGAGGCCAATATCGATATGTCACTCTGACGCAAGGGTGCTGGCAGTTGTCAATCAGTAGGTCAACAGCCACAGTGCACCCGGTGCCACCTCTTTTCCCGGTGTCACCTCTCACAAGGAGGACGCCTGGCTTCAGCGAGCACCACAGTGCTCCAGCAAGGCAGCAATGGCAATGTCTGGGAATCAACCAGAGAACTCGGAGCAAAACTTTCCTGACTTCTTTTCCTGCCGGCTTCAAACATCGCTGCAGCACATTTATCGTTGCTAATTGCTGGTTGGTCTGTGTTTCCGTGGGGTATCATCCTTACAAAAGTTGTTCCGTTTCAGGTGTACCGATGCTGCTAAAGCGGTATGACACCTGCAGTGCAGATGCAGTTATCTGCATATATGCACTTAGCATAAAAATGCCGTCTGCCTGCACTGCTTATGCCTGAAAGGATGGAGAAAAAAGTAGGTCCTTCAGCAATTCTAATATGAAGGGGCCCCCCACCATATCCCCAAAATGTGTAATAATAGGAGACTCTTTGAAGAGCGTGTCTGGGAAATGAAAGGTCTTTTGCTCTCCTGCTGAGACAGCAGGACTGACCAGCTCAAGATAAATAGTGCGAGCCACCAAGGTACCGCAGCGAGTGCATGGGGACACAGACCAGAAGAAAAACACATTGGCTCTCCCCTACCCCCTGGGTGCCAGAGATCAAGAAGCGGGGAAATACCTGGCATTCATTCCTGTCGGCTGCCTGTCATGAGCGAACCAGAGGTTCTTGGAGGCTGGAGCCCGTGTCAATGGGCCAGCAGCGATGGCTGTTGATGCAGTCCTCCGGTAGCCTCGCTGGAGCCACAGCCCCTGCGTAAATACGTCCCTGACTGTGTCTCCAAAGTACCTCAGGGCTGTCCCACCCTCTTCTCTCTCAGACCCAAGTCTGTAGCAGCCGAGTGGCCATGACGTTATTACTCAGCCTACATGGGCACACAGACAAACGGACGGTACAAATCATTATTTGCAACTGCTCGTTTCCAAATAGGCTGGAGGCTGCGCAGCTCGAGAAGGGCAAGTGCCCTGCCGGAGGGGAGGCAACGTTCATTCCCAGTGTAACAGGCAGACAGAGCGAAGGACAAAGCAAAACACCCGCTGTGGTGGCTGGGCACACCGTGCGAACAGAATGGGTGTTATCACATAACTCCATTTTCAGTGAAGTACCTTGTTTATCAGAGCCCCCCCCTCAGCTACAACTCAATTTACTACATGGCTGATCTCTGGAGTCAAGGCTGATTCTTTCTCCCTAATCAGTTTATCGAAAAGCATCTGAAAGTGCATTGTTATACAGAAAATGCCAAACTAAGCTGGTCCTTAACACGACTCAAGTAGCAAGAGGAGCCATCTCCCAGGGCAGAGAATAGCTTGCGGATATTTTCTACAGCGAGCCCTGTATCACCTTTCGCTTCTGTGACTGATGGAGGGATAAAGAAAGGGTGTGTGGTTGAAGCAGGCCCACACCCTGATGTTTCCCAGCTGTTCCAGCCTTCCCTTGAGAAGGCAGCCGTCTGCGCGAATTACAACAGCATGAATTACGCCTCGGGATCCAAGCCACAGGAGTGTTTCCAGGATTGCTCCAGCTTTTCGCTATTCCAAACATTTTGCAGGCCCCTCCTCTTCTGCTGCTAAAGTTTTAGCTCTTTGTCTCCTCCGCGCTCGCTGAGTTTTCCAGTTCCATTCCTCATATTTTCCTTGGTCTCAACTTTCAACTGAAATTTCCACGTGTCCAGTTGTACTTAGTCAACTTTCCAGATCACAACACATACATTATAGATGACTCCACCTGCTGGCTATTCAGTAGTCCAGCAGTCGTATCAGCAGGACTGAGCCACGTACTACTTACTCACATAAACGCGATTACAAAATCGTGCCCTTAGATTGTTTGTTTTCTGCAAAAGATTACCAGTTTTCCTTTGCACAGAAAAGCACTATGTGAATTTACGACAGCATCGTATCAATAAGCACTTGCAATCTGATTTCACCCTTTCACGATGCTGGTTGTTGCTGATACAGCACACATTTCAAATAAGATTTGAAAACACACTTCTTTTTTTTTTTCTTTTTAATGTGATTTCTCCACTCTAGAAATAGTTACTGCCTCTTTGGCGTCAGATCCAAATTAGAAAATGCCGATAAAGCACAATAAGGGCTCTACATACGAGTCAAGAGGATATTTTCGAAGTTAGGCAAGCCCCAGTTTGTAAAGAAAATCCCCCGTACACACTGCATCTGCGTAAATACTGAGAGTTCGCATCAAAACCCGATGTACACAGGAGCACAGAGCCAGCTGGGTCAAGAGCACTGACTCTGCGAGAGTGCGGAGAAATCCTTGTGATTCAGCGTGACATTTAAGCACTTGCTTAACTTTTAAGCATGAGAAATATCATTGTGATTGATGTGGTTATTGACACGTTTCTGGACAAGGCGAATACTCGGGTGCTGGGCTGAATCAGGGTGCATGGCCAGAGTCATGGGGCGAGTTGGAGGCAGGGGAAGCTGCCTGCATCTGGCTCGGACCGTGTCCGTCCACTCTGCCAGTCACCAGTGCTCTCTTATCTCCAAGAAAATAAAATTATTTCAAATGCAATTTGTAGCCCCCACTGAAAAAAAAAAAAAAAGGCTAACTCTCTCTCCTGGAATCATCCAAAATCCAGACAGCACATAACCCACTACAGGAAATATAAACGCCTAATGCAATTTTATAGGCAGCTGGAGGGTGCCAAGTTTGCTAGCCCAGACAATAGGTTGCAGATTTCTCTGTGGAAAACAAAAAGTAGAAAAAAAAGAAGAAAAAAAGAGGGGGAGGGCTCTTCTCGGTGTTCCTCAAACCTTGGGAACTTCAGCTGTGGCTGCTGGCAAGAAGGGGCCGCTAATCCCGCAGCCTGTAGCAATCAGAAACACAGCCATATTTAGTCATGTTTTCCAGCCCCTTCTCCCATCCCTGCCTGCTTGAACAGCCATTTGGAAGGTGGGCAGGGCTACGAATTCAAACCAAAATAAAACGTTACCAGCCCAGGCAAAATTCAGAAGGGGATATCCACAACCCTGCGAAGCCGATGATAAAACCTTGGTGGAATCCCTGCCCAAGTGACACTGGAGCTGGCGGGGGACACCAGCCCTGCCCTGAAGGGGCCAGCCGACCCAGAAATGGGCTCAGGATTACTATCACCGTGGTGGCCCCTCTCCCTCCGGAGGCTTGCCTCAGACTTTATTAATACCACTTTTACCTTCACAGGAGCTGCACTCAGATGGAGTTGAGGTGCTTTGAGTAACACAGGTTAAATATGGAACGGGGAAATTGCTGCAGTCTCCAAGTACCTGCTATAAATTCAGGCAATTTAGGGCAGAGGGGAAAGCTGGAAGCAATCTGAGTGTGTTCTTCAGCAGTGGGAATGCACAGGTAGGGCACCTAAATAAATGTAATTGCGGTACCAGGCTGTAACCATGTCATTCTGGAGGAGTCAATTTAGTTTTATCTCTCGGACTCGCTTACACTCATTTTTAAAGACGCAGTATTTTTTTTCCTCCCCTTGATTCTCATTTTCTGGCCATCAGCCCCTTTGGGTGCCTCAGCTGTACCTCGCTTATCTTAATGCACTTACCAAATACACTTTGTGTTTGACCTCAACCCGAGTTTCCTCAGTTTGCAGTGCGCGTTTAGGGGTTAATTGCAATATCTGTGTAATGGACTTTACCCTGGGTAACACCCACGTTCTGCTTCATGCAAAGTTACACACATGCGTCTGTCTGCACCCGTATATAAGCTTATATGTACATGTATGCACTCACAGACAAATGCCCACACGCGTACACAAAGACGTAAGGCTTTAAGAAAGCCTCGGTGCTGCTCTTTTCTGCTCCTTGCAGGGGGCTGCTTCATGCACGCGGGCTGTTCGCCCCTCACCAGTGCCTCTCCCAGGGCCTCTGTCTCCTCCAGCTGCTCATCCCGCCTGGAGGAGGGTGCTCTGCCGCCCGTTCCCCCCATGCACTGGCTGGACACTGGGTCCCAAGGGAGCCCCTGGGCTCCTGCTGTTAGAAGGTCACTGAGGATTTGAGGGCACATCCTCGACCTGCACCCTCCTCTGTAGCTCCCCGCTGGCCTGGAGCGATGGGAACCCAAGCCTGGGTGCATGGGTGGGTGGGTGAGGTCTGCCCTCGCTGCAACCCCCTTGCCAACATCCCTGCATCTGCTCCAGCAGTCCAGCCCCTGGGAGATGGCTTCACCCCCTGTGTCCCTCAGCTCTCTGCTTTTGTGGTTTTTCTTTTCTGCCCCTTTCCTGCAGCAGGAACTTTCCCTTGGGAGCCAGTAGAAGGAGATGGGAGAAGAGCAGAAACGAGAACCAGAAGTTCATATCCTGAACAGGCACGAACTCACCCCTCTGCTGCCAAAAACTTGTCGAAGGTTCCAGAGCTACCGGGAGGGTGAGACTACAAACAAAGGGCTTGCTGCCCCTGCCTCTGCTCCAGCCCTCTCCTTCCCCAGCACCCACCAAAGCCTCTGCAGTGTGCCCAAAAATCCCTGCTCGTGCTGCCCGTGGCTCGCCCCATCCCCAGCGGCAGAGATCAGGCTGCTTGTTAAATACACGCTCCATCCCCTGGTTTTCTAACTGTTGCCATTGGAAAAACACCAAGTCACGACATGATGGCTCCTGAAACATAAGCCAAGATGGGTGCTGAGGTCTTGGAGGAACCTCTGGGTTCTGCAGGCAGGAGTAAACCTTTCCAGGGCCTTGTTGCATGGCTCAAGGCAGGTCGTTGTCAAAAAGAGCAGGAGCAACTGCTCCATCTTTCCTTTGTAAATGCTCAGATTTAATCTTTGGGTAGGAGACGTCTGTTCTGAGATGGGAAAGTCTGCCCTGCGTCACTGAGCCCAGACACCTGCTAGCACCAACACCACGCCAGGTAATCCCTTCCATAAATCGCTCAAGCTCCAGCTAAAACCACTGTTAAAGCAATTTTCAGCCCTTCTACTTCTGCAGGACACCTGCTTTTTAGAATTAGTTTACAGCAACTCTCTCCATTTAACATAAAGCTATTATCAAGCCGTTGACTTGGTTTTGAAGATCACCTCATGCTACCAATCAGCTCTGTGCTGTGACGAAACGCCAGCTCAGGTGTCACGGCACCAAACCAGCCAGCAACAAGTCCAAAAAAAAAAAAAAAAGTAGATTACCAGTTGCAATAAACTCCCCCCACGTGCTTGGGCACCCATAGGCTAGCTGAGAGGCGTGGGATCCCCGACCCTCAGAAACAAGCTCCCGCTGCAGCGTGGCAGCCGGTAATCACATTTCATCCCGACGCAGACAAATTCCTTCTGCACTTCCTCCGTGCCGCCGAGCGCAGCACGCCTGCCCGGGAGAGCAGATTATAATCAAGCTCAGCGGGGCTCATAATCAACACAGGTAAGTACACACGGCGTCTCGCTGTGCTTGGGAAATAAATAAGGTGACCCCTTTTCACCTGCTGTATCGTTGATAATTCATCCCCTTCCTCCAGTTTTCAACCCAGGAGAAATTTCTTCGCCTGAAACCATTCTTCATTAGTTTTCTGAGCTACTTATTTTTTAAACACATCCCAGTCCATCGATCACAGCCAGTGTTCTCCATCCACAATTTCCATGTCATTCTCTAAGGCTGTAATTTAGCAGTAGGACCCTACCAGATCCACGTTCCCAAATTTTAGCCGACAGCTTCTGCATAAGCCTATGCCCAAGCTGCATACACTGGTGTGATACAGTGTGCATACACAGCTAAAGGCAGGTTTTATGTTTTTACCACTAGCTTTTCTCCCAAAAATGTTTGTCTCCTTTTTTTTTTTTTTTTAAGAGGACAGAAGTTCAAATTGCAGAGCAGAAGTTGCCACAAGCACTTCTTATTTTCTGTGAAATGTTGTGCTATGACTGGCTCTGGCATCAAAGCATTTGCTGGGTAGTTCAGAGAGGAGAGAAAAAAAAAAAGAGAAAAGACAGTAAATATTTTATTTATTCACTGCTCAGCAAAACCAGAAAGTGGTAGCATCAAAACCACATGAGAGCAGTCTCTATCCTGGTGCAGCAGCTGCCTGGGTTAGCGAGAAGGGCTGTGCTGCCTGCAACCAGGGCCAAGAAAAGGCAGCACCCGAAAACTAAGCAGGTAAAGGGAACAATTTATGTCAAAGCAAAATTTTCCTGTCTGTGCAACCTGTCGCTGCTGCTTGGTTTGCTCTTACCTGGCGACTTAAACCTGGGGGGTTCGGCATGCTTTGGGCGCAGATGGGTCCTTGGTTTCAGCCACACAATGAGCGACGCGGGGCTGGTAGCCCTGGGAACAGGGTGGCCATGATTATCCAGGTGAAGGAACTCGGGTGGTTGCAATCAAGCCTTTACCCCCAGCCTAAACAAGAACTTAAGTGCCTCATTTTTAGTAACGGTAGGGGGTTACCTGCCCACATAGAGGCAGGGGCTCTGTTGAGCAGCCAGGAGGGTCTCTGGGACCAGCTGGAGGGATGTCAGGGAATCCATAACCTTTTCTGGAGGAAACTGAGTGCAGAAGGGAGCTGTGGGCTCTTCCGGGGTGGGTGAAAGTCCTACCAGCCCACTACAATTCACAGGGAGCGCTCTCTGCCGTGGCGGGTGGGAAGGTGGCTGTTCGAAGCTCAACTTGAGCCCATAGAAAGTACATGAGCGAGGTGCAAGCATGGCCCCTGGGGCCGTTGGTGCTGGGGGGAACCTGGTCAGGCACCCGTGCTAGGCCTGCTCCAGGGAATACTGGGAAACATGGCCAAAGTTGTGTCACACCCTTTGTAGCGTATACACCTGGCTCCGCAAGAGCCAGGCAGGAGGGTTTCCTGCCTCTGAAATACACCTACCCCAGAGACACCAGCGCAGGGCTCAACCCTGCACCCCAGACTGCAGCCGAGAGGTGCCCCGTGGGCACCCACCCAGGCACCCCTCACCCTCCTGTGCTCTCCATCCTTTGCCCCAGGGGCCAGGGAAGGCTTTGTTCAACGGGGGAAACTGCCCACACACCGCTCGCCGATGGAGAACTGGGGCTGGGGAGCGTCCTGCCAGCATTGCCTGACCTCCTCCCGACACCACGGCATCTCCCGTGCCTGCAAATACAGATTAATTTTGGTAGGAAATGAAGGAGTCCAGCTTGCGCTTTTTGTTTGGTATGAATGTCCCATGACGGTTTATTTTAATCATCTTGCTGCTTTTAATAGTTCATGGCGATGTCATGAGGCAGCCTCTCCTGCTGGGCAAGCCAGAGGCACTGCAGCCCTATGGAGGGCAGGCGCCCCGTAGCACAGCTTGCAGGGGTGCCGGGGGGGGATGCTGAGGGAAGATTTTGGGGAATTGCTCTGTTGGAGCCTGGACAGCAAATCAGGGAACGGTTTCTCTGTCCACCCAGGGGACTAAGCCTTAGAAATCTGACTTTAGACAGAGGCTATTTCCAGACAATCCTGCACAATAGTCCTGGATGCAGCTCCCCCCCGTGTCCATGCAGTGGGCGCCCACCTCCTCTCTCCATCACATACCTCTTTGCTCCCGGGTTATGCGAGAGGAGCCACAGAGCAGCTGCAATCTGCTCCGTCTCCCTCCATGAGTTTCACCCTAAC
>JAOXNO010000001.1:56338977-56432640 GCA_028565335.1 Limnodromus scolopaceus | reverse complement strand
GTAGCACAGCTTGCAGGGGTGCCGGGGGGGGATGCTGAGGGAAGATTTTGGGGAATTGCTCTGTTGGAGCCTGGACAACAAAGCAGGGAACGGTTTCTCTGTCCACCCAGGGGACTAAGCCCTAGAAATCTGACTTTAGACAGAGGCTATTTCCAGACAATCCTGCACAATAATCCTGGATGCAGCTCCCCCCCGTGTCCATGCAGTGGGCGCCCACCTCCTCTCTCCATCACATACCTCGTTGCTCCCGGGTTATGCGAGAGGAGCCACAGAGCAGCTGCAATCTGCTCCGTCTCCCTCCATGAGTTTCACCCTAACCTTCACGCATCTGCTGCCCAAAGTAAACATGTCAGTTCCCTTTTTGGGGACGTGGTGCCAGGCTTTGCTTGTTGTCAGTCTCCCCCTAAAGCTACGCCGGGGCTGTGTGTCCTGGTTTGGGGTGAAGCAGAGCTTCACTGTTCAGTAAGACAGGCTGTTGCTTACACTTGTTGCCAGGGCCAGCTGCCTTGGTTCTTTACCCCATGAAGGGGTCACAGCTGTGGGAAGGGGTAGACAGGTCAGGTAACCCAAACTGACCAATAGGGTGTGTTCCATCCCATCTGCCATGCTCAGTAGAAATGCTTGAGGGATCAAGTTGGCTCCTCTTCAATGAGGAGGACCCTGTGAGGTTGCCTACCTTTGATCCCCCTCAGGGCGTTCTGGAATCCAGTTCCCATTCACTGAGACCAGTCTGGGACTTTCCTAGTGCCTGCTGGTGGCATCTCCCTGGGAGCTTGATGTGGTTTTGTATATATATATTTATATAGTGTATCTATTTAATTATTTCCTTTTTATTTTATTATTAATATTTCATTAAATTAGTTTAGTTTTTTTCCTAAACTCATAAATCTCTTAATCTCTCTTCTTCCTCTCCTTGGAAGGAGAGGTGGGGGAGAGCATCTGTCATCTCATCATTGGCCAACCCATCCCAAAGCCACGGTGGTGTGGCAGGCCCTGGGAGGGGAGGACCAGCCCTGCCAGCCATGCCATGTGTGGCACCGCATCCTTGGCTGCTGGAACAGCTGTGCTGGTCCCATCCCTGTCCTGACACTTCTATCGGTGGCAGCAGGGACACGTGCTCTGCAAATTCAGGGGTTTGTCCCCAGCCTCTCTGCTGGCTTTTCTACTCAAACATTTACGTTTTTCCTCACTTTCTGCCTGGGGAAGGGGTGTAGGCAAATGGCTTCTGGGGTAGGGGAGGTTTTACTCTTGGTGTAGATTTACCTCCTACGCTGTAGCCATGCTGTGCCTTGCCCTCCAGTGGAGCCACGGGGCTGCTGGCTGTGCTGGCCGGCTCCCCTCTGACCCAAGCTCCCTGGCTGCAGCAGAAAGGTGAGCACTTCCCTTGGCAAATGATGGAGGGGGGGGGCGGGGGGGAGCGTTTCATGCAGATAAACTCCCTTCAGCTTCGCAGCAAGGACCTGAGTAAACAGGGACAGCACAAACCCGGCTCCTTTCCTTGCGTGGGGTCCCACTGCCATTTCGTAACTGCAGATCCTCGCTGGAGCAGAAGCCACGTCTTTGAAGTTGTCTCCCAGAAACTCCCCAGGTGAGAGGGAAACGGTGAGCCGGGCTTCAAGCAAAAGCTGATCAAGAGCTTTATCCATACCTTACCCACAAGGACACATCAGGGCAAGACAGTTGGGTGCCTCATGCTTCCGAAAACAACGCGCCAGCGATCTATAAGCTGTACGGCACGCAATTACATCGACAGCAAGAAGGGATCAAAAGCCTCCACAGCAAATTGGGCTGCGTGTTACCTCGTTAAAACCTTTTTTTTTGGCTGCGCTGATACCTCTGCTTCAAAGCCCGCTGCAGTTTCTAGCGACATCATTAGCATTTCTTAAGCAAGCCTTGCCTGAGACTGCGGCTGGTCTCTCCTCCAGAGGTGAAGCTCCTCGCACCCACACCGGCTGCAGGGGAGGCTTTGGGAGGCAGAAACAGGGTCTGAAACAGCCAGCTCCGACCCAGGATGAATTTGGCAGCCCAGGCGCAGCGCACGCAGCCCCTGTGCCCCTCTCAGCCCTCAGTGGGGAAGTGCTGAGAAGGAAATGAAACAGGATTTTGACACATGCCTGGTGGCCACTGGGGAGGCTGCATCCATCCAGCAGCCTGCAGGGCTGGGAGGTTCTGCCAGAGTCCTCTCTAGCCTGAGGGACAGCTCAGAATTGGGGAAATGGGTCTGGGAGAGAAGAGCCTGGGCTGGGAGGAAGGATGCTTCCCTTGCTGCCGCACCAGGAGCGCTCGGTGCCAGGAGTTTGGAGGAGGAAAAGTGAAAGGTGGGCTCAGCTCTGGTGTGATGCCATTTCTTTATAAGGCAACACATGGAGATGTTACCCTGGATACAGCAGGAATGAAAAGCAGGAAGCAAATTTATTTGATAACAGCTCCAAGGATTGGGTGGTTTGTTTTTTCCCCCTTTCTTTCCCCATCAAGTCATCATTTCACCCACAAAGCTGGTGCAGGCTGCCTTATGGGTCAGCCCAGCTCTTGGTGATAGGGTTCAGCATCTCACTGCTTCTAGGCAACTCTCTCAGCTGACCACTACCACCAGTCCCCTCCACTAGTACTTTGTCCCTGCTAGGACTTGTTCTGGCCACAAAGTCCCACTTCAGCCTGGCCTTATGTGAGGTCAGGGCTTTGAGTGATGGCTCCTCTCCTAAAAGGGAGCTTAAGGAAGCAATCCTGAGTGATACACCCTACAGAACATCCTTTTGCATGAGATTCCACACAATTTCCATCGAAAGTCAATTAAGGCTGTAGTGAATGAAGCAATTCACAGTATAATTCCAGATTAATTAGCAGCACACGACCACATTATGAGTAACACAGCAATGCGAGGCCAGCCACTCCATCTTCATCAGTTCTCCCTTTCCTCCCTCCTCCTTCCTTAGGGCTGGGGAGCTGAGCAATAGCGAAACCTCCAGGGCAGACCTCCCCACGGGGCACACATGCACCACGTCCCACAGAGTTCTGCTGCTTGCACGTGTCCTCAGCCTGCCTTAAATGCTCCTCGTGAGCAACCCAGTGACAGCCCAGTCCAAAGAGTGAGCGTAATTTCACCCAATTGACTTCTAAGTGTCCTCTGCACATTTTACCTGAATTGAAAGCACTGGAGACCAGCCCTCCCCTGTCTCGGCGAGGGAGGCTGCCCCACCGCAGGGAGCTGACTTGAGGAGGAGCTCCAGCATGTCTCCTCTCGTGTGCCAGACCACCATCGCTCGAGATGCTTCATGTTTTTCTTTTCCTCTTGCTGCACTGCTGCTCAGCTGTTTCGCTCGGCCACGCTGGCTCAGAAAGGTAGCAAGGACAGGAGAGTCACAAATTTAGGACTAGAAGGTTTTTGTGTTTTGTTGTTGTTGTTTTTTTAATTTATGTTGGTTTTCCTCCTTTTCCTTCTGCTTTCACTCCCACTGCTGGCACCAGAGGAAGGAAATAAATAGGTCCAGACAGACAGCAGTTATCTACTAGTATTAGCTATCTGTCCTGGAACTGGGAACATTGTCTCTGGCTGTGCTTGGAGACAAAGTTTAAAAGGACCTGTCCCTGCCAAAGTGGAGATCCGGGCTCTTCAGGGAAGGCAACACAGCTGGGATCTTGCCAGCAGGGTTGGGACAAGGCATCTCCAGAACAGGCTGGGAAGCTCTCAGGACTGGGCTGGGCCCTCACCAGCTCCAGAGCTCCCTCCCCGCTCCGAGTGCCCGGAGCCAGGCTGTGCATCCGCAGGGATGGATGCTCCTGGGCGGCACAGGCCAACAATTAACGCTTTATACACCCCTGGGGCTTATTGCTCGCTGGTCTCTAGCAGGGCTGCAGCGGCCTGCATTTTAGTTCCAGATCACTCAGAGGCATCCCTCACCCACCCCCGTCTCCCTGCAGCTCCCTCCCTCTCTCCTGTGCCTGTCACCGAGGCCTCCCAGCCCCGCAGCCACTTCCTCTGCACCCCCAGCTTTGACGAAGCGATTCTCCGTTTACATTAAAGTGGTACTCGAGACAGTTTGGGGAGGAAATGGAAGAGGGCTAAACCCTAAACTCGGCAGGTCGCTGCTGCTGCAGCCCAGGAACCCAGCTGGAACCGGCTCTGATGGCCACTGTCTTCACTCTGCCCTGGGGGAAGCTGGAGCAGGAACAAGCCCAGCGCTCAGCTGCTCTCCCCTCCCCGATAGTGATTTCACCTCTATCTCCCCGAGGCTGTGACAGGGCTGATTGCTCTGCCCCTCAGTTCTGCTGTTACAACAGCCTGCCAGGGTCACGCTGTAACCTGCATTAATTATTTTATATTTTTTTTAATCATATTTAATGATCTGGTTTTACAGACTCTTTGTGGCAGCACAACGGGCCGGTGCAGGGACACAAATGTTTGAAATTAACTGCCCCCTCTCATTCAGACCCTTCCAATGCCTACTGGGATCAGCCCTGAGGTTGGATCACGCAGGGAACAAAGCTCCAGCACCGACTTCCAGGAACAACCGGCACACAGGGACTGCAGATCAGCTCCCAGTTCAACCTCTTTTCCCCTCTCGCTTATTACAGCCTTTGTAACCAGTCACCGACTCAGACCATCCCCAAAATCTCAGGAAAACCCACGTGAGGCATTTAAGCAGCTCTGGAGATCCACAGAGGAGCAACTGACCTGGAGCCACGAGAACTTGCTTGCTCGAGGCTGCACTCTGCAAAGCGGAAAATGTTGCAGGAGACTAATTTTGGCCTTTCCACCAGGATGCTCAAAGAAGTGGAAAGTTGAGGGAAAGTACTGCGCCTGTGGAAAAAAACCACACGCGTCTCTTTTCCATCTCGCGTAGGACAGAGCAGCATCCGAGCAGCAGCTCACACACCGCAACGGGCACAAAAGGCATCCCGAGCTTAAAAGGGTCAGCTTGGCGTCGGCACAGGTGTTGGCACCTCTGTGTCACAGCGGTGCCGGCCCAGCTGGTGTCATTTCAAGATGAGCCTATGATGGGAAATCAAAGTTAATCTAATTTAAAGGGCACGCTCTTCACAAAGATACGTGTTTCTGCAAAACACTTTGGAAAAAAACCCAAAGCATCTGCACGAACGAGCTGCCCGACGAGAGCAACTCCAGTCCTGTTTTAAAGTGTACACACAAGACATCAGCACCTGTACTCCACGCACCAGGGACGCACCTCCATCCCTTCACACATTAATCCCTATTCAGGTTTTCAAAAGCTGCAGCCTGTGTAACGCAACGCCAAAAGTTGTTCATGTTCCCACTGACCCCTTAATGTGAGTACACCCACAGGCGCAGCAGCACGTGGCCAATCTTCACGCCTCCTCCTTCTCCACATCCCCCTCCACTTTTTCTTTTTTTAAACTTCTACCTACACTTAAGCTTCTTAACGAGAAGAGTTTTTCCCTCTCACCGTTTTAGACAGAAATCCCACCCTTCGAGTAGACACACGTGCTCCCCTGAGAAGGAATTTACCGTAAGCTGCACCCTCCCTGCTCTGTGTTTGCCAGCAGCACTTGCCGGCTGCAGCGCAGCCCTCCTGGTGGAACACCAGCGCTTCCACCCAGGGTCTGACCCAGCCCCAGCTCCTAACTCAGACTTTCTCATCAAGGTTTAAAACTCTGCCAGCACAGGATGAAAGGGATGAGGTTACAATTATCCGGTGTTCGTGTCAACCTGTAGCTTTTTATGCTATGGCTGTAGCACCAGAACACATGAACACCTGCGGCACTTCAAGGGGCCAGGGACCAGAAGACAGATACAGCCACAAGTTTTTCAATTTTTAGCAAAAATGTAACAAAAAGTAGATTTCCTGGGAACAAGCTGGGAGATGAGCGAAAGGCAATTTTGACAATCCATCGATAAAAGAGACTTCTAGACATCTATCACCTCCTCCGCTAACCTTACTTTCCAGGGACTCCAGAGACTGGAAATAAAAGTGAAGAAGAGTGTAACTAACAACTGTGCAAGCAAACTGACTCAGAAATGCCATCCACAGGCCAAGAACAGAACCAGCTCTGCTCGAATCCACAGCCTCGTGTTTTGAGTAGGTAACTCTCTGAGAGCAGACAAACAAGGTGCATTCTCTTCCTCTGAAATCAGCCCCCGCGACACACCGAGGGTACCATAACACCCGATTTCAGCTATGGAGAATCACTCACGGTGTCAGGGGAGGTCTGCAGTGCTGCTGGTGGGACAGGCTGATGCTCTGACTCCACAGCCACCACCTTTGGAGGCAACGCATATGATCTTCGCTGCACCTAGGGAAGGAGGGAACGGCAACACACACACACAGACTGCAGCACATGGATAATCTTTATTGGTAACATCAGTGGAGCACCAGTAAACCATTACTGACTGTAGTGGTGACACACAGCTGAGGCACATGCTAAGGCACTTTTATTATATAAAAAAAATTAATTTTTTTTTTGTGACAGCAATTGGGACATGAGGCTCCTGCATTTAGAGGGCTTCAGGCATACAGTATGGCGCTTCATATTTAATTATTTTTACTTCGCTCATAAGTAGGTCTAAATGCAGCATATACAATATGGTTAAGAATACAGGTAAATCCAGCAACCAGTGTACGGTGTAGAAAAGTAAAGACTATCTATATATAACCATGGTCCCAATAGAAAGGCAGTGATAAAGACCTTTATTTTTTTCTTAATTACTTATTATGAGAGATACAAAGGCCTTACATATATCTGTGCAGATTAAAGGTTTTTTTAATATACTCTTAGTCAATGGTGCACAATAACTAATCCCAACCCTTGGTTACGGAGCAGGTGCAAGAGGCTTGGACATGTCAATAAAAGAAGGATTTCCCTCCCCTTATCCCCACCCTCTGCCCACTACCCTATTAAGTTCCCCTAGATTCTGTCTATTACCATTAAATATATTTGGTCCCCCAGAGATTCTCAGACAAGCACAAGGACATTGTTCTGCTTCCCCAGCCTGTCTTTAACTACTGGTCCACGCTACCTTAGATGAAACCGCTCAGAGGCAGAGACACTAACAGGACATCATTGCACTTCAGAGATCTGTCCAGACAGTGAAAATAAGAAGAGGAAGAAGAAAAAAAAAAAAAGAGGGGAAAAAAAAAAAAGACAACTTTGGCAAGTCCTCCAGGTAACTGGTCCTAAGAGGAGCTTCCCTCTTCACCCCTCCCTGGAAACATATGAAAGAAGAAAGGGCAAATTGCCATGGCCAAAGCACACCGTTTTTCCTGAAACTGCTCCCAAACCACGTGGGTGGGCAGATTAAAAGAGGCAGAAGTCTGAGGTCACTGAACATGATTGCCAAAAGCAAACAAAGAGGGAGGGGAAAGAATACAGAAAGGAGCTTCCCTGCAGCTAGAATCAAAGACAAAGGAGATTTACAGCAAAAATAACCTTTCCCTAATCCCACTCCCTCCAAACTGTGTAAGGATTCACCAGCAGACATGGCACAGACAGTTCTATAGGCCTCTGTAGTGGCCAAACTGCTGGTTAGATTTCAGAGCCCCGACTCTTTGGCATTAAATACAAAGAGGATTAGGAAACTGGAAAGAGGAGGAAACTAGGAACACAGATGCCCAATGGCTCCAGATACACAGAGCTGGGCTTGCTCTGCAGATCCCCAGCCAATTTAGGAGGAGAGGGTTTGCTGAGAGTCCAATGGAAGAGGGGAGGGTGGATGGGTCACTCCATCACGTGTAACCTGGGTCAAATGGGAGGACTTATTCAGTAGCTTTGGCATCACCAGCATCTGCCTTGCCGTCCACTTCCTCATCGGAGCACTCTCCTGTACCCTTCCTGACAAGTCGACGTGTCACGACAAACGGCAGGTCCCCACGCCTAGGGAGGGACGGACAGTACGTCAGTAAGATCAGGTTCCACTGAACTCACCAGACAGTGAGTTCCAGCAAGACTACACTGGACTGTACGGCCAGGGTATTGCACAAAATGCTCTGCCTTACCTGAGTTTGCTCTTCAGGGAACTGACTTCTCTATTCATTGCATCGGCTGTTTCAGTGGCATCCTCCAGCTCGCGCTGGAGCTTCCTACGGGATGCGTTGGCTCGCTGAGCCTCCTCTTCTGCTTCCTCAAGCTGGCGTTTCAGCTGCTTCAAGCGCAAGTTTGCCTTGTCCGCCTGAGTGTGTAGGGGGGGAGGGGGAAAGAAAAAAAAAAAAAAAAAAAAATCAGTGATTCCCCAGAGTAACAGCAGCAAAAAGCAGAGAGTTTCCAAAGCCCCCCCCTTCCCTTTCTGAAGATCCAAGCTTGTCCTTGAAAGCATCACATTTTCATCTGTGTCATCTTGTAATTATCACAGGAAGGGAAAAGAAGATAAATCCATAGGAAGGTTAACACTAGAGCTCCCTTACATGCAGATGATGCCTTGGTCACAGAAGGGGAGTGATCCCACCAGCAGACTCACCACTGCTGCAGGTAACTATACACACCTGATCTTTGAATTGCTCAGCATTACGCCTCTCATCATCCACCTGCAGCAAGATGTCTTTCAGCTTCTTCTCGGCACGGCGCACCTGCTTGCTGGCAGCCTGGCGCTCCCTACACAGAAAGACAGTCATGTCAGACAAGAACTTTTCTCCCATTGTCCCCAAAAAGACAACCTGACTTGGGCAAGTTAGAAACTAGGAAGATAGCAGAAGTCCTCCTAATTTAGAAAAAAACAGGATGGGAGGCAATGTTTCCCAGAAATGACCAAAAGGCACTGATGTCACATGGATATGACCCTTACTGAAGCTACAGAGTGACAGCAAGTGTACCACATCCATACTTCTAGAAGTGGTTAAGTCTGGAAAAAGCTAGAAGTCTCTATAGTGAAAAAAAAAAAAAAGGGAGGTTTGGAAATCCTGTATCTATACTAGCCAGTATACCTAGGATGAAGCCCTCACTCCCACAAATCAGAATTTGTTCAGGGGTGGAGGCTTGTAAAACAGAGTTTCTACTAGGACATACTTTGTCTCCATATCCAACTGCTCTTCCAGCTGTGCTATCTTTGCTTCCAAGGCCGTGATGTTAGCCTTGTACTTGGACTTCACCGCGCTCTCCATCTCCTGCAGTTTAAGCTTCAGCTCCTTGTTCTGGCGCTCCATCTGCTGGCGAGCGTTCTCATTCTTCTGTGCGTTGCTACGCTCAGCATTCAGGTCGGCATTCATCTGATCAATCTGCAGAGGGAAGGAGGACTCAGCATAACGAGCGCTGCAGCCTGAAAGGCTGATTTATTTCTCAGGCACATGCTGACATGCAAAGAAAAAGGACCCTCCAGGCAAGCTGAATACCTGGAATAACTCTGATACAGAGGGAGCTGTCTGTAAGGCAGGACACTTCTCAAAATATCTTAGTTTACCCAGATTTTCAAAGTAATTCCTTGAATAACAGGTTTATCAACATCCTCTTAGGGCTAAATTTGCTGATCACATACAAGGCTCTCTGGGGTGAAAGCCACGGTTTGGCACTTAACACAGTAATTATCAGTCTTCATGAATTACAAAAATCCTGAGCCAAGTGGATCCAATACATGTGCTTTACTAATTTATCATTTATTCGCTGTCTGTCTACTTCCACTACAAAGAAGCAGCTTAAAAATACTGCTGTTGAAAGGTGAAAGGGCAAGAACTCTGGCCACTTCCAAACCAGGGCTCTGGCTGACAGTCAACCAAGGAGGGAATTATGCTTTCATCCACCAGAGTGAACAAGCCGTTAGGAAAACCATCCGCCTAGCTCCTTGGCTTTGGAGAGCTAAGAAAACAACATGCTTGACTCTCAAAGTTGGGCAGATAAAATATGGCAGAGAACAGGCAGATTAAGATCCTGGTTTCTATAGCAGCCTAACAAATTCCATATGGTTAGTCCATTTGAAGAAGCACAGAACTGGCAGAAAAGTCGTTTTCCAAACACATTGTGGCACTGTTCTGCATGCCAAGTTGGAGCAGCAGGCTACAGATCATCTCTCATAATTCCTTTATACAGAAAAAAAGGACTGGGAGCTTTTTAGGGTTTTTTGGTTTTGTTTTTGTTTTTTGGTTTTTTTTTGTTTTTTTTTTTTAAATAAACTTGGGAGATTGTTCCAGCTACCCAATGACCTAAATGATGAAAAACAGTGAATTAACATCACCTCTGACCGCCTACCCTATTTTTCTGTATTGTGGTATTCACATGTTTCACCTTGCTTGCATCTACAGACTTCTGTGGGCCTGTCCTGTACACAAAGCAGCAGCTGGCATTAACTCTGAGTGCGGTTTGACAATCTGTGCAGACTAGAGAACCCCTGCTGGCACGTGCAGCCTGAACAGGTACCTGGAGATTTGCCTTCTTCAGCCGGTCATTGATTATCTCTGTGTTGCCCTGTTCTTCTTCTAACTCCTCCTCCAGCTGAGCTATCCGGGCCTCCAGGCGTCTCTTCTCCTCCATGGCCAGTGCTCTACAGTACACAGAATGATTAGTGTTGGTCGCATTAACGCCTTGGGGAAAATTCACTGCTTCTATTTTTACAAAATAAGCTCAGACTTTCAAGAGCAGAGGGGATACAGCGCCTGCTGCAGTCTACATAAAAATAACAGTCTGCAAAGTATTTTCTCAAACCAGCTCCTCCACCCTTAAACAGGGAACATTACTCACCCTTTACCACTGTTGTTGGCGATCTCATCAGCCAGCTCATCCCTTTCTTGCTGGGCCTGGCGCTTGGCACGCTCGGCTGCTGCAAGTTCCTGGAATGAAAACGAGACGGTCAGTGATCCAATGGGAAGCTACCAATTAATGCAGCATAGGAAAAAGCAGTTACTGGTAGCGGGTGGTACGGTCTCTAGCTAGATCCAGACTTAATTGCAAGACATGGTCTGTTCCCCACCCACCCCACAATTTCCTTTGTTTTGCACACTCCTGTCACAGCTGTCAAAAAAGGGCCAAATTCGGCATTTTGAAGTAGACTTCATATTTGGAGCAGAGCAAAAAGTACAAAAGAAAGGAAATAACCACTCTCATTTAGACTGCTACACTTAGTTTCTGGCCAAAGGAAACAAACAAGCCCTTGACTTGTATGCATATTCCATTACCTCCTGCAATTGGATCATCTCTGCCTCCATGCTCTTTAGCTTCTTCTCATTTTCTTTGGCCTGTGCCAAGATCTCTTCTCTGGAAGTACGTGTGTCCTCCAGTTCCCGCATGTAATCCTTCATCTGTGCCTGAAAACAGGAGAACAAAAAAAAAAAAGTATGAATTTCAGAGCATCTACAGTAGTAAATTGAGTTTGTCTGTCTTGTGGGAAATACGGAGAGAAAATAGAAACAGGGATTTATCTTTAGCTACCAAAAAATGTTGCTGTAAAAACAAAAGGAATCATCCTTTTCCCATTTTACAAGTAGTAAGGAGAAGCAGTAATGGAAGCAAACAGGACTGTTTAAATTGCAGGAAAAAAAAATAATCTTGTCAGATACCGGGAGGTGGGAAAGGGAGGGTACAGGAAGCTTTCTAGTGAAGCAATGGAATGGACAGTCTAGGGAGGATTTAGCATTTTTCCTAAGAACAGATCAGACAAACGCCTGTAGGAATTATAAAAGCGTAACAGAACTGTCTGGGGGCAGGAGAAGGCCTAAATGATATTTAAGCCCCTCTAAGCTTTGCAGTTCCATAATCCTTTCCAGAAACACTGACACGAGGCAAGCACTAGAGTGGACTTTCCCTACAGCTTGTCTCCCAGGGAGTTAAACAGGCAGATGGGGGTTAGAAGGATGTTTGAAATGCCAATAAATCTTTTGCGGTAAATTGCTACAAGGCTCTGCTGCTCTTGTGACACTGATGCATGGTTCTCATGAGGTGAAATCTTGTATCCCATTTCCCTGGGTAAATGCTCTACAGTGACAACTAAAACAGTTGCAGCTTCTCACCTGCAGTTTGCGGAGCTGTTTGATGGCTTCTTCACGATTCTTGTTAGCAGTGTCTATATGGCTTTCCAAATCCTTCAGGTCCATCTCTAGCTTCTTCCTGGCAGCCACTGCAATGGAGCGCTGTTTTCGTTCGTCTTCCAATTCCACCTCCATCTCCCGCACCTGTATGGTGAAATACAGGCATCAGCGTTTCAGCTCCTTTGATTTCCCAACAGCTACTTTTTGCATCCCCCCTTTCAAACTGTACCTAAGTGCAAGCATGTGACTTGCTTTCATTCTTCCTGGCAGGGGGATGGGGCTAACATTCCTCACTAATAAAGCTACATGGGTTCCTTCCATAGACAAAGGCTGTTTGAACAAACACGCACACAAGGGGGAAAGTCTCTCACAGCTTTGCAGCGCTGCCTGGAGAGTTACCATTAACAAGAATCTGTGGATTGGCACTGTCTGTCTAACTGTCTTTGGACACAAGTGCCTTTGTGTACAGAACACTTTCAGGATTTACAGAGCAATTCTTACTTGTCTAATCAGCTGTTTCTTCTTCTCTTCATTCTGTTCATCACGTCCCTGGAGGTCCCGGTCAAACTGTGCCTTCATGGCCTGTTGGTTCACTTCTAGCCGCAGTTTGGCATCCTCTGTGGCCTGCAGTTCATCCTCCAGCTCTTCCAGCTGGGTCTTCATCTCCTCCACCTGCTGCTCCAGGGCTCGCTTAGCCTTCTCCAGCTCATGGACCTACAGCACAGTACCACACGTGAGGTTTCCTCAAAGAGTACAAACAATCCCATCTATCCTAAGAGCAAAGAAGTCTCAGAATACTGCATTTGTCCCTTGTATTAGGGCAGAGATACCTCTTAAAGCCAGCTGCTCACATACCTGCAAGCTGACAATGTGAATCATGATTACCTACTAGTTCTGGTCATGTATATGTGGTGGTGGGGAGAAAAGGAAAGCATTTGTTAGCTCAGACCTGACCTACTCTGGACACCTCTGGTTCTGACGTAATTCAAGAAACTACTTTTTATTCTCTGAACTTTTTCTTTTCCTCTCTGCTTATTGTAACATTTTTTGTCTTGAAATATTGAAGTTACTGTCTTCCATGGCCTGGATAATCCCTGTATTTTACATATCAGGCTCACATCATACCTTCATCTCTGCCACAATGAATGACACCAGTTAATTTTCAGATTGCCGCTACCTCATTTGGGTCATTTCCAGGTTCTTCCAAAGAATCTCACTTACTAATGTAATACAAACATAACATTCACGAACTCGCAATGTATCCAGTATTCTCTTTTACATTTCTCTGTGTTCACACTAGCCTAAGCTTTTTGCAGTATTAAACTAACAGTATCATCTGTGTGACATTTCCTGCCCAGATATTTTAACTTTGTACTTACACTTTTCCCAACATCATCCTTTGAACTCATCAGGTCTTCCATCTCCGCGCGGAACTGCTTATTGATTCGTTCCAGCTCAGCTTTCTGCTCTATGGCTTCTTCCAGGGCTCTGGCCAGGGAGAGGGCCTTAGTCTCCTTCTCACGGGCTTCTGCCTCAGCGCGGTCCCGTTCTTCTGCATACTTGGCAGAGATGTTCTTCTCCTCTGCCAGCAGCTACAAGAGCACAGCATCAGTATTTTGAGAGATTACTGACAATTTTCTAACAAGGTAAACATGCATCTTTTTGTTACTTAATACTGTTCTGCCACGGATAGAAGGAACCAAGAAAAGGCAGCTTCAAAGAATGAAGCATGCCATCCCACCTTTAATAACTGTTATAACCTCAAATGAACAAACTTCTGATTTCCTGGGCCTCCAACATATTATTTCCAACTTTCTCTCAACAATGATCTGCAGACAACACTTTGAACTTGATTTTAATTAATGTAAGTGTTATCCCTTTGGGAAAAGGAACATTGCTAAATTTCTTATGCATGGAACAAAATGAATTTTCTTCTATGAAAGCTTAGTTCTCCACTCTATACACTATATCTTAGTTCAGAAATAAATAGGCATTCGCCAAGCAACATTGCTTAGATATTCTTAAGGCAGACCTGTCAATAAGATGCACCTACTGAATTGCCCAGTGACCATAGTCATACCTGATCAAACTTCTTCTGCTTCTTCTCTAGGTTGGAAACAATCTGCCGCTGATGATCCAGGTCCACAGTGAGGTCATCCAGCTCTTGCTGCAGGCGGGTCTTCGTTTTTTCCAGCTTGTCATATGCAGCTGTCTTCTCTTCATAACGCTGGCTCAAGCCCTCCAAGTCCTTCTGCAGCTTCTTCCTGGCTTCCTCTGCTGACTCAAGGCAGCCCAGACCATCATCCATCTTCTTCTTTGCATCTATTGCCTGAAGGACAGAAAAGATCACACGTGAAGCCACGCCACAAATAACACTATATGTAGTTTACTGGCATCAGTAGTTGAAGAAACAAGTCATTTCTGAAGGTATTACTCCCCTCTCAAAGAATACTATATGACTGAATTCCCAAAGGAATTCCTGGATAGAAATCTACAAGTTGTTCGTATAATTACCAAAGACCTCTTCATTTCCTCTCTGACCAAAGTCATCTGGATCACTCTTTCCCAGGAAAGGTTCCGTTACTAAAAATCAGTCCTATATTTAGATTTTACTTCCTTTGAGACAGTCCTGCACTTATGCTTCCTCTCAAAAGTCCTTGGCTTATGGGATGAAGACTCTGTACCTGTTGCTGAAGAACAGAGATCTGTTTCTCCAGATTTCTCTTTGCCTCCTCTTCTTCTTCCAGTTGCTCTTTGAGACTGTTCTTCTCGTCCTCCATTTGCTTCAGCTTAGTGCTGAGGCTAAGTTTTACACGAGTCTCCTCCTGCAGCAGCTCCTATAAAGCAAACACGCCAATGGCATTCAGCACTGCTCCTTGGCTTTAAAGGCTCACAATCCTCACCCACTCTCTCCAGAACGAGTACTTTTGAGGTTGAGTTTAAATATGCAACTTATTTCACAGATAAGACAACTGAAGACAGGATTTATTGTCTTCCAGTAAGTCAGTATAGAAACAAAATATTGAGAAGGTTTCTGTTCTCTTGTACACTCTAACAAAGTATACTACTTCACTATTCAAGCCATCCATAGTCCTTTCTGGAGTCCTCCAAGCAGCACGCAAAGCATTAAAAACTTTCCCAACAACAGTGTGGCTGTACTTTGCTAACATGACTTTCTCATATTCAAGTATCAAAGAAACAGACAACAGTCTAAAGTGACTTAGCATGGTTAAAAACAACGTTGGTCTTAGCAGAATTTTAAGACACTGGTCATCTACCAACCACATTTATTGACTTATGCTGCCAGTGCTTGAGCTGAAGGATCTGTAGAGACTAATAAGACCAGTCTTCAAACTAGTGCATATTTTTTTTGTATTGGGCGCTATCTTTGAGTCTATTTTTTTAAAAAGAGTAACAAGTAGACAGAACATCAATGACTGTTCAAGGTTACTCAGTATTTGAGGTTTGGTGCAATCCTTCTTTCCCTCCCAACCTTCTGCTTGGTACTCCATGCTTTACCAAAACAGTTATATTCTACTAACTGTAAATGGTCATTTTATCACAAAGTGTAAGACTAAGCATGATTTTTTCCTGAAAAAATACTAAATTATTTGAATATATCACTTCCCCAACACCCACTAGGAAATAAAATTTTTTGCTTAACTTCACAAATTTATCGGAAATCATACACACATACACGCAAACCCCCTGTCAAATACTGACTATGAAGATCTCAAAGAAGAATGTAGCATTCCAGTGCAGTTTTAGCATTAAAAAGCTCTCAAGCAGAAAGGTGATACAGGAAGACTTCTAAATCTAAGACAGGGAAAGTTCCAAATGGTGCACATACTGAGGAAGCGGAAGGAAGATAAACAGCTTGTTTCTGTAGAAATGCTCTCAGTACCACGCAATATAACCCTTTAGCAAAAAACAGCCAGACCCAATTCTTTGAAGTGTTCTATATCCAGTAATTAACGGTATCCAAAGTGATTTCCCACTTTAAAAATTTTTAATGGACACTGGCTGCACCACACACACATACCTTGGCTTCCAAAGCTCTCACCTGTGTGTCCTGAAGCTGTGATTCCAGAGCAGAGAAATCCTTTGCTAATTTGATTGATTTGCTGTCAGACTGGTTCAAAAGACCTGTGACATTGTCCAATTCGACCTGAAGGAGAGATTAGAGTATCAGTTATTAAATGCATCATCAAAAAAAAAAAGCCAGGAGCAGATAAGCATCTATGAGACCCAAAAGTGAAAGTCGAGGCACCTCTCAAAAGTAAGGTATGTGTATAATCTCTCAGGGGAACGAATGCATCATTTCCAGAGTCCCAGGGATGAAATACGAGAAGTCAAAAAGAGATTTTTACTTGGGATCACCTCTGTTGCAACAGCCTTCTGGTTTTGGTTGTTTTGTGGTTGTTTATTTTAAGGCCTAGATGAGATTTTAGACAGACTGGCAAGAATTTTAAAAGCTTCTATTAAACTAACTCTCTTCTATTTTACAGTATTTTCTTCAGGACTGGATATAGAGTCTCAAAATTACATTTTTGCACCCCAAAAGATAGTGCATACACCAGCACTGCTCAACTTTTAATGACAACCCTCCATAAAGAAGGTGGCAGAGGACAATGCTCCATGTGAATCAAAGGGATTTGCTGTTCCCTTGAAGAAAGGAGGAAAAAACCCTAAATTTCTACATCACCCTTGAGCAACCCCTCATCACCATCAACCACATTACAAAGATTCAAGACACTGTCTTCCAAATGAGTTACACAATCAGTGTGTTTACGCCACTCTAGGTTCACAAGCAGCTGAGTGTTTACAGATCTGTTCTGTACAAACTGATGCATGGGGAAGGGGAGCAGACAGGCTAATACTTTAAGGTTTACAAAACTCAAATAGCAACTGGCTAATTACTTCACCTTCTCAGGTCTGCTCATGATAAGCGACAGCAATATAAATGTCTTGCCCTGCCAATGAGTTAAGGGGTTTGCATTGTCCTTGGGAAGCAAACTATGGATTTGCTTTCTGTAGGAACTTTATCCTTGGGAGGAACTAGATTTCTGAACTAGATATGGGGTGGTACCATCCTACAACCTTTTCTTTCTAGCCCTGGGCTGAATCAGAAGCTAAGGAAAACGCATGCCACTCACCTGCAATTTGTTAACCCTCTCAACCAGCTCAGTCTTCACTCTTTCACCTTCTGTAAATTTCAGCTGCAGCTCTTGGAACTGAGCATCTACTTTTTTCCGCTTGTGCTCAGCATCCCCTTTGCCTTGCAGAAGAACCTTCACCTCATTGGACAGTTCAGCCTTCTCACTTTCCAAAGCTTGTTTTGCCTTTTCAAGATTTGCTTTCACCTGAAGAGGGAAAATAAAACCAGTAAAACCCCTCAGACTTTAGATAAGGCAGGTTCCTTCCACTGCGTACTTTTTTTTTCCCCCCAACAGACAAGCTAATGTTGCAAGTTTAGCGGCTAAATCATAGACTGCTTACTCAAAAAAACCCCAATTTGAACAGCCTGCCACGGATAAGCAGGAGACAATCTAACAATCAGAGGAGACGACAATACACCATTAGATTTCCAAATTAAAGGCTGTACAAGACAACAAATCTTGCAGTGAAAAGAACATCTTGGCTATGCAGTATAACACGCCTGATGGAAAAAAAGAACGAATGCAACTATTTAAAACAACTTCATATATACTTCATAGTGAAAAACAATCTACCACGGGAAGAAGAGCACACGTATTGGAAGCCTAGTATCACAAACACTTCATGTTCTTCTGCAACTTTAAGACATAATCACAGAGCAGCTATCATTTCAGGGAGGCTGACTGCTTTGGCCTTTTGGTTTCTGTTCCACATACCCGTTTGGTTTGCTCTAACTGTTCTGCCAGCTCTTCAATAGCTTGTGAATGTTTCTGCCTCATCTCTTGGATTTGAGCCTCATGAGTCTTTGCCTCATCTTCAAGAGTCTTCTTCAAAACCGTTACTTCTTGTTCTCTCTTTGACCTGCAAGATTCACAAATTCCATTTAGATGCCAAGGAGAGAATCAAACAGATGTGTATATCCACCAACAGCATCTCTAATGTAGAAAAATGCCAAGGTCTGGCCCTACAAGCTATAAAGACACTTTTAGAAGCTAAAACTCAGCATTGCACCCTTCTGAAGTGCAAGCTGGCAGCATTACTTTCAGCCTAAGAAGTAATAGCCTGAAAGTATGAATGTTTCAGGGGTATCACTAACACTGTGTTTAGGAAGCAAATTAACTTTCTTACATCAGGTGAGGTAATGCAGTCTTTACTACAGCTCACACACTACCTCCTTCTGTAGACAGTAAGGCTGCTAACCAACCTACCCTGATAAAGGCAAAGACTTGCTTTGTAAGAGACTGGACATGGCAGCATTATTAATAAAAGTCAAAACCAAAGAAGACAACACGGCTACACGTTGGAGATACCTGAGTTCTTGTTGAGCAGCTGTAGAATCTAGCGTGTCTTCTAGCTCTGTTTTCAATGCTTCCAGCTCTTCTCCCAGATCCCGCTTCTGTTTTTCAGCTTTATTCCTGAATGCTCTCTCTGACTCCAGGTCTTCCTGCAGCTCAGTGATCTGGGATTCGAGTTCCCGGATCTTCTTCAGGGCCATGTTCTTCTGAGCTGCCTCTTCTTCCACCCTGTGTTCAACATAGGGTTCTGTTAGAGCCAATTAACTGTATGTAAATTAAAACACCTGTCCTACCAAGAATAACCAAGAATAAAAGCTGGTATTGGTCAGCTCTACAATATTACATTCAGACTTTGATCCTTGTATCATCTACAAATTCTAAGTTCTATTTCTCAATACTTGAGAGAGCACGATTACTTACCTTAAAGAAGAAGACAGACTGACAACAGAAGAAAGCAGAAGAGAAAGCACCATTTTACATCAGAAACTGGACACTTTACTGAATAGATGAATACAGCAACTACAAGAGAGACAGTGTGTTGCCACTAGTTTTTAACTCCATCTGAAATCTTACTGCTCCAGTGAAAAGCATGCAGTGCACATTATACTCATAGTCTAGCTCTGTACAGAGAATGTGGCAGTGAGCAGCAGCTAAAGAACTCTGATGCCGAGGACATGGATCTTAACAGTCCATAGGCTGAAATACAACAGCCACAGATACCATTTAGTCCCTATTCCAAAGTGAAACAAGACAAGGAATACTTCCCAACCTGGTGGTCCCTGAACACTGCAGGTCAGGTTCTCACCTAGCTAAGGCTGCCTGCAGCTCCTCTTCCTTCTTGGCCAGCTGCATTTTGAGTTCTGCAATCTGAGCCTGCAGCTCAGCAATCTGGTCATGCAGATCACTGGAGTCCCCTTCAAGCTTTCGACGAGTCTTTTCCAGTTCTTGCCTCTGCTTTTCTTCACGCCGCAGCCGTTCTGACAGAGATGGGGACATGTTAAGTTACATAGACAAGACATACTAAAAGAACATTCCACAAGCAGAGAAAACAAAGCTATTTAAGCAATAGTTTCTTTTCTAATAATACAACTGTCCAAACTGTAGCTGGAGTGCATTACTCTGTCAGGACCTACACATCCAACTGTCCCCATATTTTGCCCTCAAAACATATCTTGGCAATTTCCCTTTACCACAGGGAAACCTGTGATATCCCTTTATCACAGCCAAACCTCCTTTTCCCCCTTTTTCACTGTAATAAACAAGGCCAGCACAACACCAGTCTCTCCCAACACCCACACCACACAGGCATAAGCATTCATTAAGCGATGCTGAATGCAAGGTCTGCTCTCCCTTTACTGAAGCTAAATAGGCTGGCTCCTGCTGTGTTAACCTGGGCAGTCTCCAGATGAAGTGCCTCTAGCCTGAATGCTGAAGAACTTGTGCAAACAGGATACCAGAAACAGCACTAACCCTGACAGACTGATGCTGCTGGAAGCAGAAAAGTGGAGACACTTCCACAGTAGGAAAAGAAAGAGAACCAGCCTCTCTTCTCCATTGGCATGCTGCTTTGGAGAGGATTTTTATTTAGATCAAGGGCTCAGCTGACAAGGCACATAACCTTCAGCCAGCGACTGAACAGCTCTATCAAGCCGATCAATAGCATACACACTATAGACTAATTTTTAACCCCTCAGAAACTGGAGAGGACTAAAACTCTAGAAATGAAACTGAAGTTCAACAAATTTTAACAAAAAGCCACCTAAAACTAAACAGGCAAGTCCTTTGCAGGATCTACCTTTAAAAAAAACCAAACAACCCCAAAAATACCTTCAAGGTCTGTGATCATGGCCTCATGCTTATTCTTAAGTTTGGCTAAACTCTTAGATTTCTCTTCTTCCTCTGTCAGGTTCGTTGTGAATTCAGACATTCTGTCTTCCAACAGTTTCTTCTCCTGCAGAATTGATAAGGCAGTGTCAAAGCAGTTATTGGAATTACAGTGTGGGTTTGGTGTGGGTTTTTTTTTTTTTTTTTTTTTTAACACAGTTGACTGCACTTAAAGATGTCAATGTCATGAGTAGCCTACTCCTGCTTTTAGGAAACTTTACAAATACTATTCAAATAAATGGGTACTTAAAGATTTTTATTTGATTGCCCTTTCAAAGCTGAAAGGGAACTCTGTTTATGAAATAACTTGATACTGTTTGGCATAACAATGTATCAGAAAACGTTTACTCATGGATTGTTGTTCAATCAAGGCTATTTAAATATCATGCAATACTGACTTGCGAGTAACAACCAGGCAGTGAATTTCAAAAATTCAGGTCAGAGCTGTCAAAGACAAGATTGAATTAATTCTTAAGTTTCCCCATAATATGGGAAAGGTCAACCTTTGGTGGGTGGCTCCAGGAGAAACACCTGTGCATCTTTGGACTGCTTACAAAGTTGCAGGAGTCTTACCTTGGCCAATTTGACATTCTGATCTTCCAGAACCATCACATCTTCTTCCAGTTTCTTCAATTTGGCCTCTGTGGTCACTTTTTCTAGCTGCAACTTCTGCCTTGCACTTTCCTCTTCTTCAAGCTGCTCCTCTAGTTCCTTCACAACACCCACAGAAAAGCAAGGCATCTGTCAGTGCTGCTCACTAACCAAGGTAGCTCAGTAGCAATACTAGAACTTGGAAGGTTTCTTTACTCTTCCTTCAGGGTATTACTAGTACTTTGCAGAAGTGACATCTCTGCCATGACTTAATACACCATACTGCATTTTAACAAACAAGTTTTCTAGCAGACTGATTAATGCTATTTTGTAGAGAAGAATGCTACGATACCTAAAATACCTGGCTTAAGCAAAGACTTGTCTAATTATTTGACAAGTGGCCATCATCTTCATCTTCAAGAATAGAACAGCTCATTCCAGATGACTGACTGAATGCCTCAGGGTCAGCACCAGAAATGCTGTGTTCTATTGCTATTTCCACAGATAGATTTTTCTATGCTTTTTTTTTTTGATCTCTCTCTCCTGTTTCGCTACAAGCTGAGTCAAAAGAACTACTCTAACCCTTACTATCCTCTTTACTGACAAGAGAACAGCATTTCTAAGGCATTACCTGGATGTTCTGCTGCATTTTCTTCTTTTCAGCCTGCAGATGCTGACACCGTTCTTCCTCTTCCTCCACCCTCGCTTCCAGGTCATGACATATCTCCTCCAATTCTTGTTTCTTGGCTGTCAGGCGGGCTCTTATCTCCTCAGCTTCAGCACAGAGTTCAGTTTCTGCTTGCAACTGTTCCTGCAGCTGCATCTTCTCTGCCATTAGCTACATTGGACACAAAGCCAGAAATAAGACAAGCTCCAATCTACCAAAGCACTTAGCAATCTGTTAAGTGAAGTTATGTGCTCCTGTGTTCCACAGCTATAGTTTTCATCATCGCAGCAGTCTCCTGCTGCTAATCTAACCCTAAATACCAAAACATAGTTTTTAAGTGTTTGTTCTCCTTCACAAACCACGCACTGCAACTGCATATCATGTTAGCCTTAACAAATTTCTCAAGACCATATCCATTTGAAATAAGGAGATTGTCTAGTTTTCCCTTACAAAAGTAACACAAATAATTATTATCTGCCCTACAGAAAAACAATCCTGCTGCCACCTTCTGTGTTCCAAACAAAAAGGATTCCATTAACGTCAAGGCTGAATTCAACCAGCTTCCTATAATACTCAGCCAAAGGAGACTTTTCTTCACATAATGGCTACAGAAGGGTAATAGATGGTCACTGCACAAAATGACCCACTAGATGAACTGAGCTGGGAAGAAGGGCAAAGGAAATTGAACAAGATGGCAGCCAAGTCATGTATTTCAGCAAGCTGGAATCCTGCAGCTTATCCATCAGACCAATAAAGCAAAGGAGGAATTCTCAAACCTCTCTCTGGACAGGTGGAGAGAGAATTAGTTTTACACATGAGATTTGCAAACTCACTTGGGCCTGGAAGGTCTCCATCTCACTCAGTCTGTTTTCTGCAGCCAGCTGCTTCTCCTTGACCTTTATTAGTTCTTCTTCTTTGGCCAACATCTCCTCTTCCTGTCTGCTTACTTGCAGAAGGGGCTTCACCTGAAAGGGAAACCAAGGGAATGAGATGTGTATAAGGAAAACATGAAGAAGTTCTCTTGGACCTGATAAGCACTGAATAAAACAACATTTTAGATAAGTGCCATATTTGAAGGTCTGACCATTTGTTTTGTTGTGAACACCAGGAGGATCATAGAGGACTAGATATCATCTGCTTTGCCAATAACACACTTTCTGCCTACCCAACTTTTCCTCCAGGATGGGATGCATCAGGAAAGAGTTGG
Source organism: Limnodromus scolopaceus (assembly GCA_028565335.1). Classification (NCBI taxonomy): domain Eukaryota; kingdom Metazoa; phylum Chordata; class Aves; order Charadriiformes; family Scolopacidae; genus Limnodromus; species Limnodromus scolopaceus. Next base: position 56,409,924 of record JAOXNO010000001.1, on the reverse strand, counting down.
GTAAATTCCAGACCCTCAAGGGCTAAGTAGCAGGAGAATAAAAAAGCTGCCATATGGTGGGGAAATTCATTGACAGGTAGGCTCAATGTAAACAAAAGCAAACAACACCCATCTCTGTGCTCTACCATCAAAACCCCTTAGAATTCATTTCACAGGAAAGAGAAGTTTAAACTCTGCTCTCAACTCTCATTTAGTTGCAAAGTCTCATGGCTAAAAAGCACGAGATCCCATACATTTAGGAAAGAGACCATTTCTTCACATTTTCATTGTCTTGATAAAGGTAAAATATCTACAATTCTAACAAGAAGATCAAACGTTAGTGCTTTTCCTTTGCTTTTACCACCCTGGAGAAAGAGGTGGTAATGCTCTAGCATAAACATGCTCTAGCTCTGGGCAATCCTGCTTCGGCAGGGGAGTTGGACTAGATGATCTCTATGGTCCCTTCCAACTCTAAAAAAAATTCAGTGAAAAAAAATTCAGTGAAATTCAGTGGCAAGCTATCCCCGTATTAACATTTTTTGTCTAGCTAAATTGACTAGCCACATAGTAAGTGACCCTGTTAAGCACCAAACCACCAAAGCAGAGATCCTTTTAGGCATAATGCACTAAAAGGTGACTTCTGCTTTTCCACAACATTGCTTGGATATAGCCTTGCACTTGGTTTATGCATACCATAAAATATAGTATGACATTCTCTGCCCAAATGAATCAAGGCATAGTTGCAAGCCAACCCAACTGTAGAGAAAGTAGCTTTAGTGCTCTGGTTCAACCTGAGAAGCTGAAATTGCAACAAAGCTGTAAAAATTGCACAGGGGAAAATATTACCTTGGTGAACAACCTCCACCACTGCCAGTTCCGCAGTTTCAAATAGGCAGCACAGTTCCTCTGAAGCACTTTCATGGCTGTCAATTGCTGCTGGCGCTTGGCAAAGGCTCTGCAAGGTAAGCAGAGGTCAGACAAAGGAACCCACCGTGGCATGCAATTCTCTCCACCAAACCCTTTCTTAAATACCGCTACATTTTTACTTCAGAAGGTTCCCTCCTAAAAACCCAGCAAAATTTCCAGTTAACTTCCTCTATCTCTTAAAGAGTTATTTTCGCTCAGGTAAGAATGATTATCCTCTCCTTTATTCATTTTCCTAATTAATAAAGTTTTTCCCTGTTATCCTATAATCTGAAAACCCTCACTATTTTCAGTTCAAAAAACAGGAGATCTGGAACAGGTGTGTTTTCCTGCCAATCTGACAGATACTATTTTTGTTATTAGAACCGTACCATTTGCGGTCCTACCAAATAGCTTAAGAGAAATCAGTACCATACCTGGATCAGTACCATACTAAGAGCTTTTCATTTTCACATTTGCAGTTTACAGCTCTTCAAAAACTTTGCTTGCTGTATAGTATTTCTACAGAGAGGAATAGACCTTACTGCTCTATAGGTTTAAAATTATTATTATAATATATAGGTTTAAAATGATCTCTTACATTATTTTATATATATATATAGGTTTAAAATTATTATAAACTCATAGGTTTATAATGTATTTTACAAAATATGGTCCTTACTTTCTGGCCAGGTAGCCTCTGCAGCATGCTTGGAAGCCAATAATGACATCTGTGATCTTCAGGTCTCTCTCTTCTTCAAGATGAGCAAGGACTCCAGCTCTGAAAAACACTTTACTCTGTCCAATTCGATAAAGGTTGGAATCCAGCTCCAATGCTTTGATCTGAAATGAGAGAGAGAAGAATTCATCTCCTGCAAAGTCTACTTCATGTGAAATATCACAAAACATATTTGTGTCTCGTGGCTGTAAGATATCCCTTCCCTACAGTTGAGCCCCTCAGGCCAAACAAAGTTGCTAGCTTCCAATAAGGTCCTGTCCCAATTAGAGGAGTTGGAGCTCAGCCAAGCACAGCATGAAATGGAGGTAATCAGAGACAGAAAACATGATAGAAAGCATTAGTATAACATCACATCAAGAATCCAGAACTACAAGGACATTGTGAGGAACATACGCCTAGTCCCAAGAGCCCTCTTCCTTTCCTAAAGGAAACACATCTGTTGATCCTTCCTATTTACTTTTTCCCAGTCCTAATCTTGTTCAGAAAAATGCACCCCAACCAACTCTTCCATCTTCTAAAGGATTTGCTGTCACCACTTATACTTGGTTAAGATGAATAAGGTATATGCCTTTAAGACAGAAAAAAACCTAATCCCTTACAACCAAATTCAATTCAGTCTCCCCTTGTCTTCAAAGCTACAGAGCCAAAACTTTCCCTTTGAAGCAGGCAATGCTGCAGAAATTAATTGGAGCCTTCACTGAAAGCATTTGTCATCAGCTGGCCATTAAAAAAAGTTTGAAAGTTTGTTGAAGCTCATAATTTAAACATGTGCTAAAGATAACATTAATGCTTCTAAACATTTTGATTCCATGAATACCGCTGGCATATCAAAGTGTATGCATCTGCGGAAACAGAAAGATCCTCTTTGCCTAGAATTATTGAACCTCATGCTAGTCAAAAGCCTCCATCTGCAAAGCCAAGAGACAGCTTTCTGCACCCTCCTTTTCTCAGACAAAACATTTGACTTTGGAATTTTGGTCTGTGAGTGCAAGATATATTTAACATGCACAACTTGGATTTCCACACCACACCCATGAATTTTATTCTGTTCAAGTGCAGTTTCTAGGATGTCTTACCATCAGCACACAAGCCTGCTTTCCATCCATAAATCCTTTGGGAATTGCATTTGGAGTTAGGATTTCGTATCTGAAAAAGAGAAAGCAGTAGACTAGTTACACAAGAATATCTGAAAACAACAACAAAAAGAAATCAGTAGTTTGACATTTCATGGTCTTGTTAGAAGAAAAAAAATGCATTTCTAGACAAAAGAGTGTGAAGCAGCAGTCCTAGATGGGGTCCTCTACACCTCACCTTAGCTACATGCTTACTAGAGAAGTTAAAGATGCTTTTGGGAGGCTTTGTGACAGGGAGTACCAACAGACAGATGTTTTCTGTTGTTGCCTTTGAAAACAGTGGCAATCTAGTTGCAATAAAATATTTCAGTTTTTACACTTATGTCTTAACTTTGCCAGGATAAAGGCTGCTTCAGAATCTTTTCTAGACCTTACCTTTGTCTGAATTCCTGGAACACAACTCTGTTGGGGAAACCTTGACGACAAATACGGATTCCCTCTAGCACTCCATTACAGCGAAGCTGGTCAAGGACCAAGTGGGGATCTAGTTTTCCAGCCTAGTGAGGAAAAAGCATCTTTTATAAATACCACAAAGCTTTTACAAAAGGGGCTTACCCCCCTGGCTCCCCCTCTGTTTTGTAAAGCAGCCAGTTCTCTCTTTGCCAGTTAGAAGCAATCGAAAGCTTTTATGCCACCTTAAGAACTGCAAAGATCAGTCTCCAAATTTGTGGTAAGTATACAGTTATTTAGGATGACATTAAAAAGACACCCTGAGAAAACAGGACTTCTTTATGACCTCTTACAAAACCTGACAAAAGTTAGCAACCCAGCCACGTGACCCTGGAAGCCCACATGACACTGCATGGGCTCTGTTGTTACAACTGTCTTTACCTTTTTCTCATGGTTGGGAATAATACAACGGACGAAGTTGGGGTTGGTGTTCCTCAAGGTAGCCATCAGTTTAGCCAGCTGTTCTTTATAGAGCTGTCCCACTGTTCGGAACATACCCTTCCTGGTTTTAAAGGCCCCTGGCAATGCTGTATCTGACATACCAGCTACTTGATCCAGCCCAACAATGCGGTCAACTAGAGAGAGCAGAAGAAGGAGTGTTAAAATTCTGCCACAAAGGAAGCATCGGAACCTATGAAGAACATCTGGGTAGAACAGGAAAAATGAGAGGAGCTGCAGGATCCTTTTTGCTTCATCTCTACACAGATGTCGACTCCTGTATAGAATTTGTGCAGGGACAGGAGCAGGAAGGAAAGAAAAGCAACAGCTCACTACAGGAAGTTTGTGTGATGGAGTCAAACTTACTCCCTAACATTCTACTGATGCTCTGGATGGCTGCTCTGGAAGAGCAATCTAGAAGTGAGTTTCAGATGCTTCTACTTGCTTAAGTTACAATGAAAAATAACAAACCAAGAGTTCTAGCTGCTAGCCCAGCAGAGTCAACTATTAGTTAACTCTGACCCAGAAGGTGCCACAGTTAGAGGAAAAAGCCCAGCTTCACTCTTGCATTACAGGCAGATATGCCATGACTGGTGATTGGAAAAGCCATATCTACTTGTAAACTGAGCAGACATGGTAAAAGGCATGTTTAAGAGGCATGACAGAAACCAAACCTCAAGATACCACTGTTTGAATTATTTTTGGAGTACAAGTATTCTATGACAGAGACATGAACAACACAACTTGGAGAAAGTCAGAACTCCCTGCTGCAACACTTTCTCCACTATGCCACTGTGACATCCAAGCACTGATGAAGCTATCACCTTGATGGGTGGATCCCACAGATCCCTTTTTTCAACAGAAGCCAGCTAGAGAGTAGGAGCAAGAAGAAAGTAAGGCATTACTTTTTTCCATTGCCCTTCTACATGGAGGTAAAAAAAAAAAAAATAAAAAAAAAATCACCCACCCAACCAAAACCAACTGTATCACTATAAATTTTCATACCCCCGGTAAATTTTTATTAAGGGCTTCAAGCTACTACTTCACTTTATCTTTAGTGGTTGGCTGATGCCTACACTCAGGCTCCTGATCTTCACTTATAGAAAATATATCAACTTGTGCTTAATTGGCTTCTCATTTAAAAAAAAAAACCAAACAATTGTTAAGAGAAACCCCTACAAAAGAAGAAACAAGAAACAATACTCTGATTTACAGCTAATACTGGTTTAGAACTGCTCACTTCTAGAGTAGCTGTTAGGCTCAAGGTTGTTTTATCAGAAAGAAAAGAAGTTTATGTTACTAGATGACATCACAGAAATCCACAGAATAGTGTCCCAGATTGCAGCTGGAACAACCCTCTTAAAAATCTTGAGCCCTGCAATCTACATCAAAATAGCAAAAAAGACAGTCACTTGCAACAGACGATGCAGCTGAGAAAAATAAATGAGAGCTGATAGCTGTGATTCAGCTGACATTAAGTCCAAAAGGAGTGTCACACAGCAAAGGCCTTGTGAGGCGCAAGTTGCTGACAGCCATTTTTCATGCAGTACATGTTCCTTTGCCAAACTAACTTTCATTTAAATGTCAGCAGCTGAAGTCAAATCCCAATACTAGAATCAACATTAAACTGGATTTCATTTTAAATGCAGTCTCAGAAATCTTCCTTCCAAATCTTGCAAGAAATAGAGCCTTGCTAACTCTACATTCAGACAGCTGATAGGGATTTGCTTTTAGCCATTCCTATGCAAGTCTTGCAAGAGCAACCTTTAGCACCTGAATACATCCATATTTTTCTTGTATCCACTTGCAAGGTCAGAGTTTTGCTTTTGTTTTAAAGTCCGTGAGGAGCTACTAGCACAAAGCAGAGGAAATGAACAAGACAGACAAGCAGGTATTACAAAGGGACAAAGAGAAGTTAACGGAAGCAATTCTTGCATGACTCTAGGATGCATTACACACATGACACGACAGCTGGGCTTCTCAGTCACCTGGTTCTAGATGAAGAATAGGAAAGTGTTGATAGAAATAGGCTCTCTGAACGTTCTGCATCTCTGCAACAGACAGAGACGTCAAAGAAAACCCACCACAGAAAGTGACAGCAACAGTAAGACTCAAAAGCAGATAAACCCAGAGAAGATAGAGTAAAATACTGAACAACACTGCAGAAAGAACACACTAGTTGCAGGACTGAAAACATAGATTCAACCTCAGATCTTGTGTTTGAGTGTTGCAGCTATGCAAGCTGCTGGGATAAAATGGTGCATTTGTATTTTATCCTGACATTCTTGGTTTTGAAAAATAATTGCTATGTAAGTAGCAAGATTAACATAAGTTGACGCAAGTGAAACTTTCTCTTGAGTTACAGTGAACTTTTAATGCAATACCATGATCTAAGCAAAGGATGTTCCAGGTAATGCTCATCTTGGTGACTTAGTCTTCAGGGAAAAAAGCAACACAGCTCATCAGACTTTCGATGATCAAACAAACTTTTTCACATAAAGCAAGTGAAAACAAATGAGATTAAGTTTAATTACATACCGTCTTTCCACAGCTCAGACACAAACTTATCCGATGACTGGTGGAGAAGAGTAGCAATGTTATCATTCAGCGGATCCATGTTCTTCATCAGCCATTCATCTGCTTTATAATCCACCTGTAGATAACATAAACATGTCAAGAAACTTGGCGGGGGGAGGATTTTCTGCAGCAAAAGATGCAAGAAGATCCTGCAATCTACAATAGTAGCACTGAGATTTGCACAATCAACAAGAGATTACCTAATCATTCTTAGGTTTGCCATCTAAGCAAGCAAGCATACCTATAAATGTCAAACACTAACAAATAGCTGCGTGTTCTGTTCTGTGAGTAAAGGAATGGATTTGCAATGTTAGTTTGCACCACCCAGACTATGACACAAAAAATCAACTGCATCATCATTTTTGGTGACAAAGTCTCGATGCTGGTACTTTCTGAAAAGTACCTTCACTGACACCAAGTCACAGGGTGACATGTCTTCAACTATATGTATATAACTTGCAGACAAAACCCCTTAGGCCCTGTAAGGTCCACAGCAATGGAACAACTCCATGAAATCTTCCACTGCTTTCCCACAGGCAGCCATTTTGCTAAGTAGCCTTTTCTAAGAAGCAGTGGTTATGCAATAGAAAATACAGCAGACATTCCAGTGCTCACATTTTAGCTACTCATTCTTTACCTTGCCAGCATAATGTATGATACAGAAGTCAGCTTTGTCTTTCAGCTGCTTTGGCTTCTGAAATTTGGGGTGGGTGCCTTGTTCTTGTACAACTTTTTCCACAAAGCTTTTGTCTGTTGCTTTTGGGAACCAGCATTCTTCATCCAGCAGGGCCAGTATACCAGGAGGCCCAGCCTTAAAGAAGGGAAACATCAAAACACAATTAAATACATGCCTACACCAATAATTAACACCTTTAGATGGCTAGGAAAAAAGGGGTACTTAAGCCTGATCCCCATCACATTCACCTATTATGTGGTATCAGTTCAACTACTTCCATACTAGTAGAAATTGTTAATAATTCTTCGAGATCCTCATCCGAATTCTGAACATTTTTATAAGAAGATCTCTTCCATGACATTTGTCTAAGTTGTTTTATGTGGAAAAAAAAAAAAATCTTTTTTAAGAAGGAACACTATCACACTGTTCTCCAAATATCCAGGTGTCTAAATGTAGAAGACCATAGCAGAACATTTCACAAACTAGTCCAATAGTAATCCTTACTATTGGAACACCTATGAAATTTAAAGATTCCCACATTTCATTAGACCAGAATAAAAGCAACAGAGATTCACAGATTCTCATCACACTTATAGTTAAGTAAGGAAGTTCATACTACTTATGCTAAGCCAGACATACATGTAGCATCATGCAGATCTACATGAACAAAGACAATTTTGTGAGAGGAAAGAGTGGCTGACTAGATCCATTTTCACACAGTATTTCCTACGGAACCGATACTAACAGATTTATTGGTGACATACTTTCAGACAAAGAGGAAACCATTCACTTCTGCTTCTAAGCATACCACAGCGTCAGTGGAGGACCACAAAAGCTAGAAAGCTAGTTACTAGTCTAAAGATAAAGGTTATGCTCTCAATGACAAAATTAGTGCAGCCATTTCTTGCTGCTTGACAGTAGATGAACAAGCTTACCGGCTTCTCTATGAGGTCAATGCAGGGCTGCAGATCCAGGCCAAAGTCAATGAAATTCCACTCTATGCCCTCCCTCTGGTACTCCTCTTGCTCCAAAATGAACATGGTGTGGTTAAAAAGCTGCTGCAACTTTTCATTTGTGTAGTTAATACACAATTGCTCAAAGGAGTTCAGCTAATGAAGAAAAAAGAAAGATGTTTGAACAGTTGCTTTTTAAGACTACCATTGTCTTAGCACGAAAGATCACATTTATTGTTGAGGACTTTAAGCTAGTGTTCTGTGTGGGGTGGACAGCCCTTTGTCAATAACCCATTCGCTTATGAACTGCCTTTCCTGTCACTGCATCACTGCTGCAATCCCTAGGGAAGTTCATAAACACTGTTCCTCAGACATTGTGAAAGAATGTTCAGTTGTAAACATCAGAAGAATTACTGCAGCTACTTAACCCGGGAACAGAAAAGACCCCGGTTTTCTCACAAACTCAGAGCTGGCAGGTCCTCTTCATAGGAAGAGGAAGCAACAGAAGCCTGAAGACAAATTCCTAAAAGCATGGAGACTGGAAAGTCCCTTTTTAGTCCTCATATATAAAAATCAGAGCGAGGAAAGTGAGGGAAATTTCTTCAATATCTCCAGCTTTCTTTGAACTGTAAGGACAAGGTTAATAACCAACAGTGCATTTTCATGTTAGACCATGCTAAATACAATGCAGCTGCTGAAAAGAATTGTCCTGTTTTAATTCCTCTATGTTTCAGTAATTCCTAAGCTGTTAAATCAGTTCAGCTGTATGTGAAACCACACTTTCGATCCCCGATTTTCATCTTTCTTGCAGAAAGGAGCACACGTAGGTCAGAATGTATGTTGGCAATGATTTGGTCTAACCCGTCTTTGTCTTTTCTGACGCTTTTCAGATGCTTAAAAGGATGCAAACACCAGAATATATAGCAACGAGATAAAACATTTGCAGAATACATAAAATACTGAAGAATGAATCTAAAAATAAAATAAAATAAAAATACTGAAGAAAAAAAAAACCACCACAGAATGTTCATAAAGAATGAACATTATTCAATAAGCTATCTGACAGTTCACATCAGAAGCCTTCTCAAATAACAAATGTGGAATACATATCCTTTCCAGAAGTATACTGTTTTTTTTCCAGTTTTGAAGTGATTTCCTTCAGCAGTCTTTGCTCGATGGTAAACTGTGCAGAGTGCAAGGACCTGACTTCTCCTTACCTCAAAAATCTCAAAGCCAGCGATGTCAAGGATTCCAATGAAGGATGCACCCTGCCGCTTGGTCTTATCCAACGCCTTGTTGATACGCATAACCAGCCACCGGAACATACGTTCATAAGTGGCTTTAGCCAGTGCTTCAATGGCAAAGTCAGCCTAAATAGAAAAGAGGCAAAGATCAGGATTTATATTATAATCCAAAGCAAGGCACAGATTACACTGTTTTGTCATCTAATGGCCAACTGTAGTCTGAGATTTTTCTGTCCACCACCGAACTCACTGAACAAGGCTCATTTCAGAGGTTATTCCCAATGAGAAGTAGATGGCATAGCAATATTCCATAAAAAAGTGAAGAATTTGGCTTACTAAATTAGTGCGTCAAAGCCAAATTTCAGGATCCTGCCTGTTGGAGAAACCAATGCCTGGTATTCCAGAAAGAAAAAAAGCGATGCCCAGTCACCTCCAAGGACCATAGTAACATAGCATGTTTCATAGGCTCAACGAAAGGCCTTTAAATTCTTCTGTAATTTAGGACTTGTGAAGCCAAATCCCCTCCTCCCATCCACTATCCTACCTGTGATTGACACAAAAATACTATGTATAGTTAGAAATTAACCATCAAAATGGAAAGACAGCCTATGACTATTTCTAGACTTCACTCTCTTCCCACTCCCTTTCGTATTATGGGGACATGTTTATTTAGACTGAGAATAAGGATGAGTTCATAAAGAAGCCATGCAGCGCGTGAGCACAGAAGCTTAGCTCCATTCAGGAGGCCAATAGCTCCTAAGACAGGTTTCATTTAGAGTGTTACAAATTACAAAATTTACTATCAGTTTCAAGGGTGCACAGCAAATTCTTCAGCCCCAGAAGCTGACCACCTCAAAATCGATGCTTTCTAAATTACAGCAACTTGAAAATGTCATTCTTGCATATAGCACTGAAGGAACTTACTCCCTTGGGACAGCCAGTCACCAAAATCAGAGGAGTTGCATTCTCTTCTTTTTTTTTTTTTTCTCCTTTGTCCAGATGACAAAAACTGTAGGGGGAGCGTGATTTCTACCCTTATACAGACCAAGTTAGCAAATACTAGAAGCAGTATGTATGCTACATTATTACAGTATGGTTGCCACACATTGCAGCCATAAAGATGCTTATTAAACACTACAGAAACCTCTATCACGTTTGCTAGCTTTGGGGTGGCAAGATTAAATACTAAAGTACTCAATTTTTAGAGAATGCATACCTGCTCTTTGGTCTGAGCTTTCTGGACATAATCTCGCCCAACTTTGATGCGAGGAGTCAGGATACCTCTAGTGAAATCAGTCACATTGATACCCAAAAGGTGAGACACCTTCTGAGCAGCTAAAGACAGTACGAGGAAACAACAAAGAGATTAATGTTCTGTTGTTTTTCTCACAGCAAACAAGAGAAAAAGAAAAACATTCCTGCAAATGCCTTCCCAAGACAGTAATGAAACAGCTTGTAAAAAACGTGAAATGAAGAACTGGTTAATGAGACAAGGAAAGGTACCTTCAAAACCAAAAAACCCCCTCCCTCCAACTCTGGCAACCCATACTGCAGGTTATTGAGTTTCTCCAGAAGCCGTGAGAGTAAATTTGAAGCAATACTCTCATACCACTAAGTCATAACACGGAAGCTTTAGAAAGTCCATAGTCTGTGATCAATTTAAATATACATCAAGTAACAGACTTCATAATCAAGCTAATTGTTCTGTCTTCATCTACTGATTATTCTTTGAGGTAACTGTATTTCAGATTCAAGATCCAAAAGCCAAACGGTCTACTTTCTTCCCCAAAATGCCATTTAGAGCATATTTTCTGGAATAATAATAGCCAACAATACAAAGACTTTAAGACAAATTAGGAGCCTCTCATATTTCTGCAGTACATTTATAAAGAAGGACTAAGAGCTAAGCCTTCTGTCACGTGAAACATGACATGGTACTATTTACACATGCAACAATGGGTAATGCAATCAAAATATGTGCACATACTTTATATCCACCACAGAACTATCCACCTTACTACTCCTACAGTGGCAAGTCTACCTACAAAGTTAGGAAAGAACATTCCTTAAAGTCTGCTCCTACAAACCTATATAATCAATCATTCCTAGCTTGGTTAAAATACACACATGCTACATATTCCAGTAGAGTAATCCTTTTCATCTGGTCATCACGTGTACTTCCTGCCAAGCCCTGTCACAAGAACAGTGCCACATTCCTGCCCATGGGTGGCTGCAAACCCATGCCTGGTGAAACAGTGTGTATTTGTACAAAGGAGGTGGTCAGCTCCTTTGACAAATAATTCACCTTACAGAAAAACAGGACTCTAGCATTCTCTACATACTGTAATACATTCTTCTACTTGCAAGACATTCCTGTAGGCTTTTTTTCTGCATTTTTCTTTGGGGTGGGAAAAGGAGATCAGTTACCTGTGTTGTCTGGCATAGAGGCTTGGTCTGTATTACGCTCCTTCTTGAAGACTATGTTGCCAAGTTGAAGAACACCTGAGATAACCTTCAGCAGACCTTTTAAAGTAATAATAATAGCTTAGTGTCACACACCACCAAAAGCCCTTATATGACCCAGTTACCTTTCCTGACATGGTTAAGAGGCCCTTCTCAACACCCCAAAGATCTTTCTGGAATTTGGAAAAAAAATACCACAGATAATTCCTCTACATGGCTCCCATTCAGGACACAGGACTTTCCCTGTCCCTCCTACACAAGACTATGCAGCCTGGAAATTCACCCATTGTCACTATAGTAAAGTGGGAGACAGGATTGAGGGTAATGTGCCACCCTCCAACATCTACACTTTTTGATAAAACATTTGTTCTTTGTTAGGGGGCCAAAATTCACTATTTTTACTCAATGACTACTGTTAAACACAGAAAAGAGACAGTTATTAAGAGTACAAACCAATTATGAGAAGGAAGATTTTGTTCCTTTAACCACGTGTCACTTTCAGCTCCCCAGCCAAAGGTCTGTAGTCCATACAGACACACATTCTAACGCATTAAGGGCAGCAGGCTGTGGGCAAAAGTGCCTGTACCATAACTATTACTAATTACATGCTGAAGCACCCCACCCATTGCTAATGATATATTCATACTCTTCAAATGGTGCACATCACAAAAGCAGCATCAGATGCCATAACAGGAAAGACATTTTTCAAAGCCATAGCAGCAATTCAATTTTCACCATCTATCAATCAAAGCTCATTGCATAACAGCTTCTAGTTGCCTTAAGCAAAGTAAACTGCCAGTCACTTCCCAAGGAGATCTTGTATCAAAGATTTTTATGTCCCTCAATTTCTACCGTTTACAGAAACATTTGTTTTAAAACAATATCCTTTCGATAGCAGAGTAAACAAAGGCTCCACATATGCTACATCAGGACTAACAGAAAAGAAATATGTATGTTCCTAGTGGCATGTTACAAAATCCAGTGGTTTGACACCTGAATCTGGAGTCCTGACACTTGGACAGACAGCTTAGTTTGATGTCTCATAAGTGATTATAGTTAGTGTTTAGACTTTACATCAAAACTAAGGAAGCCTACCATCCAGCCAGCTACTGCATATATTATTCTTCTAAGCCTATAAGGAACATTAAAGCACTTCACCCTTTGAACAGCAAGTGCAAAACACTAAGCTATCTTTGCCCTAGTAGCTGCACATGACAGCAAAGACATCCCCTGGCGTATACATTAAAAACTCCAACTCAAAAAACCTAGGCATAGCAGGATATCCTGACAATAAATTAGGCTGCCAGTTCTTTTATTCAGTTTAGGCAAATTTTTCTTCACCTGATTACAGCAGTTTCAGTCTTAGATGATTCAGGATATCAATAAGTGTATTAAACTGTGGATAACAACAGTGTGGATTTATAGCAGGCTGGACTGTGAAGAGCACTAGTTAAGGCACAGGCACATACTCCCTACAGCCACAAGAGCTGCAGTCTCCAGCAGAGGAGGTGGTGACCTCAAACCACCACAGATGCTTGCTTCAGTGTAGAGAAAAAAAACAGTCCTAGTTTCAGAAGACCTTAGACACTGAGATTTTGCAGAACATTGTTTCCCAACCAGTGAGGCAGACCATGAATGAGACAGCAGAGAGCCCTGGTCAAGACGTATCACTGCACTTTGTATTGGCTGCATGCAATTCTAGCCTCACTGTCATGGTACTGCGCTCCCAGAATCAGACAATATTAATTTCTGATCAGCAGTTCAGTGTTAAGCTGGAAAGAAAGGGAGTACGGTGAGGCTATTCTCAAAGTACTAATCCAGCAGTGGTTGGATTAGATAGTTTAAAGCCACTGCTTAGGGACAGGGGGAGCACACAAGCCACACACTGCACAAGGGAACGAGGGGATTCTTGCATCTTGGATGTGTTATTCATAAACTGCATATATGGCCCTTGGATTGGGAACAAAAACAGCAAGCAGAAGCGTGTTTTCATTAGCTGCTTGACTTCTAACCTTAACTATATAAACTGAGACTGTTCTGGTAGATCCTGAGGTGCATCATTCCAAAGCCAGTAAAGTTTATTATTTGCACACTGTTCACTTGGGGGAGAATAAGAGGGGAGCGGACACTAAACAAAACAAAACCAACAAAAACTCCAAACAAAGAACCCCAGAACAAAAAAAGCTCCAGAGAGATACGATCTGTTCCTTCTTTCATTTCCTTGCATTTTCAAGCTCTTCAGAGGATTCATACCTATCTGCTCCTCATCTGGGATGCCCATGATCTTCATTGCCTCCATGGTCTCCAGAAACATATCTTTGTCTTGCTGACCCGGGATCGTAACATGTCCATTGGAAAGGAAGCGATACTTGTTGTAAGGCTCCAGCAGCAGATCAGCTTAGGAAAGAATCGAGAAAGAAGTTACTATGGCTTTTTCTCTTTTTTTTTCTTCTCTTAAATAGACAGTAAACTACCACTGAGATCAAATTTCTGACTTGTATGTGCTAGCAGGTGCTGGAGGGATTTGGGATTAAGCCCAGTTTTACTGCAAGCTGAATATTTAATGTATATTAGATTAAACTGGAGTTTTTCTGCCTTATTTATTTCTATTCCCTCCTCTGGACTACTCCACCAAAGCAGTGTCAATCATCATTATGCCCTAAATCTATAAGAAGCAGGGATTAACTTGAAAGTAAATTTGCCTTTAATTTCAGACACCTCATTTGTTTCAAGTCAGGTGAAAGAAAATTAATATATAGCTCTTGAAACAGTAGCAACTATGAGAAAAGTCCTCTCCTATCTTTCCTCCAGATTAATTTGCAGCTCTTGCACAACATGGACCCTGATTACTAGGCTCAGCTACGTGCACTAGGATCCTAGACGTACAGAGCTGCCTAGGAGCCAGTAGCTTTGCTCCATTCAGTTAAATGCCAAGCATATCACAGTAGGACCGTTTACATCATGAGAGAGGAGACTAAACATGGGACAGTGATTTAGATAAGGAAGGGCGTAGAGTCATTGCTGGCAAGGAGACAAGTGCATGAAGGAACCAGAGAAGCAAGTTTTCAGGAACTGAGAAGTGCAGGGGGAGGGTAGAGGGATGTATGAGTGCAGGGAAGAATTGGAGGAGGGGCGACTATATCTAAAAGGCAGAGCCTAGAAACTATGAAGGAACAGGTCCTAGCCTAAAAGTTTTTTGGACCTTCTGTTGCTGTGATAAGGGAATCCCATAACTACAACAAAATCATACTTACTCTTCAAATGCTCGCCTGCCCCAGACAGCAGGTAGTAAAAGATGTGGAAGGTTCTCTCCTCTTTGGCTTGACGAATTGCACGTGACTTCTCCAGCAGATCTTCAGAGAGTCAAGGCATATGACAGGACTTACAAATCACTTCCTATTTTGCGGCAGGAGAAAAAACTCGCACTACCTGATGCTCTCCTCATGCCAATTAACAGGGGTATTGATGTAGCAATCATTATCAGTCAACAACCCACTGAGCTTCTGGTCTCAGTTCTGCCAACCTCTGAATGATTGTTATAATAAGAGAGACTTAACTGATAAAAAAACCACAGAAAAACAGTGGCCATCCATCCCTGCATGCCTTGGCCAGCAGTGAGAACAGCTTACGAAATCCCAAAGCTATTCATCTTACCACAGTTTATGCTTCCATTTCAACCTTGTAAGATTAGAATTCAGAAAAGATTTCCACCATGATCATAAAGGTCACAAAATACTATATGAAGAAACAGGAGACTAAAATTTATGCTAGCGAGATTACTGTTGAAGTGCTTCCTACCACTTTCTCGATCTGACAAACAGAAAGCGAGTTGTGAAGAGATTGCTAGTTACCATTATTGCCACTTCTATAGCCTTTAAATTCTTTTAAGTGGTTACAAAAAGGATACAGGTCTCGATATTGGCTCCAACAATGTAGCCGTTGACATCAAAATTGATTCTGATGAACTTGCCCTAAGAGGACGATAATAGCATTAAAATTAGTATTCATTCTATGTGGTAACAGCAGTAAACACAGCAAAGGCAAACCTTCCCTTTTTAATCCAGGAAAGGAAATTCAAAACAGGTCCGGCCGGTTTTAGGAAAAACAGAAGGTCAGCCAATAGGCAATGTGTGCTGATCACAGCAGCGATTTAAACATGACACTGAACACTTTCAGACATTTCTGACATTCAGACAGCCTATAATTCAAATTCATTATGTTTCAGCCTCGATTTCCCACAACCAGGGTCCTTTCAGTTTCACGTGCTATATGATCTGGACAGTTCTGCCTCCCTCAATGTTAGCTTCAACCATTTTCACTTAGTCCCAGATCTAGCTCCCTCATCTGCCTCTTAGACAGTGCTCATTGCTCTCCAGAGCAAGTAAAATAACGATCAGTATTTGCTCTCCAAGATAAAATCGACTGTGATAAATTTAAAATCAGCATAGATCCTGGCACAGAGTCAGGTTCCTTCATTCCAAAGACCTATAAAGTCTATTCTAGATAATCCACTGAATTAAATTCACATCTCAGATTAATTTGAGGGAAGTCACTTACAGACAGTTGTCCTATCCCTGACAGCAATTTACCCAAAAGTAGACCAAGTCTTCTCTCTAGAAAGTGTAGAATACTGGCACCCATGCTGGATTGTAATACTCACAAATCTTGAGGAGTTGTCATTCTTTACTGTCTTGGCATTTCCAAAGGCCTCCAGGATGGGATTAGCCTGGAGCAACTGTCTCTCCAGTTCTCCCTAGAGAGAAATCAGAAATTAATAAAGTACGTAGTGGTTTACTGCATTAATTTTGGGTCAAACCAGCGCTGAAGTTTCAATTCACACTAGCTTGGCATCTGTTGCAAAGAAGCCATATTAAACCTTAGGAGATCATCCCTTAAACCTTCAAAGGAGACTCATTAGTTACCTAGGTAAAACAGAAACGTTCACAAATGTGCCTTATTTCCTTCCTCAGCACAAGGGCATCCCAGTGCTGTCTTTCTGTTAACAAGAAAGTCACTTGGCCATAACATCCCACAGACTTCCCAGGATCAAAGCAAAACACTGTACCATCCACGATCAGGCCCTCATCCCAGAAGTGTCTCGCCATCTGGGCTGGAATTCTGCTAATAGTAGGTTAAGAAGCTAGTCTGAAAAGGTCTAATGTTTTAGAAAAATAAAAACAAATCAAAAAGCTTTCACTAGGAGTCTACATCTTCCAAAATACAAACAAGCAAAAACCTCCTTTGTAAGGAGGCACACAAAAAAAGAGAATTAGTGGTATCCCACAAACTGCATGATCGCTTGCATTCTGTTGCCGTATTCACACACTCCTCCCCTCAAGGAAGACAAAATGTTGGAGCTGTAGAAAAAGAAAATTCAGAACCTTTATCCCTGCCAAGTACTAGACCACTGGAGCATATACACCTTTCCCTGCAGGCTCTAGATATATCCCTGGCTGTTTTTAAAAATTACTTGTCCTCTGTGCAAAAAGCATGGCGTTCTATATATTTCAAGATTACATAAAGAGCTTCTAGAGACAGAAAATGGGAGTTTAGATTAATGTTTCTCTTTTTAGCAGTTATCAGTAAGTACTCAAAACTTCCTGTGCATAACGGATGGAAACGAAGTTTGATTCACGAGAACTAGAAGTTATGGGCAAATTATTTCCAAAGGAAAATTGTTCCCATTCATTCTCCAAATGCATTATAAAACAGATTAGTCCTTACACAATCTCTCTAAAAATACATGCAGTAAAAAAAAAAAAAAGAAGAGGAAGGTACATGAGAAACTGTACAAAGCACTACAAGTCTTTATTTCTTACTTCCACAATCACCTCATTTCATGCTTGTAAAGTTCAAGGCCAAAGAAGACCCTCAGTCCCTGCAGAACTGCACATACACAGAAGATACAGCTGCTGCAAACACTTTCAATTCACTGCCAAGTATACATAATGAGAGAATTAGGCCTGGGACAGGTACCTGAGATGGGACATCTGCTCTCTTACAACAGAGCCAGTGTGTGGTTTTGTAAGGAGAAAATCCTGAAACTACGGTTCAAATCCTTGGAACTGTGCAGCAGTCACATTTCCCCCCCCCCAGTTCTGGCACACGTACTGAAGTTGAAACACTCTTCCCTCACCTCATATCTCTTCCTCATCCTGCAGTGAAGTCCTAGGCCTGTGTTTGTGACTGTAATCTGCTACTATGCAAGTTAGAGATGCCAGAAACATAGTGTTTCAACTCAACTATGGAACAAGGAGGGAAGAGATTTTTTATCTATTTTTTTCCCCTCTAAATAGAAGTCAGGCTTTGATATCATGTCTATTTTAATTATTTGGCTAAAAAATAAAACTAAGGTCATGCCTAGTTACACAAAGATCAAAAGTTTATAGAAATCCATACTACAGACCTTCCTGTTTTTTCAGGAAGAAAGTGTCATTACTGTCAAGTAGGTGTTGGTAAACTGTAGTTTACAGGCAATTGGGTCCCTTGAACCACCAAGGTAGCAATATGCACAGAGAATGCCAGCTCAGCAACACAGCGATATAGAGCTCAGGGAAAAGGAAAATGCTAACGAGTTACTCGGTCAAGTCAGTTAGCTCTCATGACTTGCCTTAGCACCATGATACAGTGGAAAGGGCAAGTTCTCAGCATGCCATGGCAATGGCATGTAAGATTCAGTGGTTGAAATTACTGCGATGTATTCATTCCTCACTGGCATGCACTGCACACTGTCTTTATTTATAAAGACAATCCTTTTATCTTTAAAATTTTAAAGAAATTTTTGGGTGGGGTTTGTTGGGGTTTTTTTTAACTTAAATTTTGACAGTCACCTTTTACTGAAGGCAGAGATTTCATTATTATTATTATATAATGGGTAATTTCACACAGCAAACACACTGCAACACAGAGCTGTCCATCACAAGCTTTCTATAAATTCTAAGGTGCCTATCATTAAGACACTGCCAATTTTCTGATACCTGTAACTGCCATTCCTTTACCCTAAACGATTTTGTTTAATGCTTGGCATGCATTTGAAGTACGTACAACACTCCTCATGAAAACAGAAGCAATAACAGCCACTGGATCTGTTAGTCCCTGGTTGCGCAGCACACACTCTTCAGTATTCTTCTTCTACAGCTCTCAAGTTACAACACCAATTTAAAGCAACTAAAATCCTTGAAATCTATCTTGTACTCTGCATTTTTTGCATCTAATACACTTTTTGGAATTATTTCTATGCAAGGTGGAAGTTTTGCCACTCATTTATTCTTCAGGAATTATGGAGAAAGGCATCTAGAAACCACAGCTAGCTTTAACACCACGCAACTTAAAACACCACAAGATGGGAAAGGGTGTTTGGGGTTTTTTTTGTTTTGGTGGGCTTTTTTGTTGTTTTGGTTTTTACATTCTAGGGATTTGCTTTTGTATTCTTCCCTGATGCGAGAGATTCTCACATAACTGAGTCCCAACAACAGTGGACTGGATGGGGAAGGGAGAAAGATCATCAATAACCTAATCTTCATTACAAATATTTAAGCATTAGCAACTATTACCCATGATTTTCTGGTTAGCTGCAAAGATACGCATCTTGAAAAAACTATTGCATGATCTTAAAAGTCAGCAGAGAAACAGAGACTAAACATGGGAAAACACTAAGTTCAACTTCCATAAATAAAGTTTCATCAAATGAAACGAAGTGTTTATATAATTAGATTCAGTAGTCCCCCGAAGCAGACTTCATGTGCTTAGTAGTCACACCATGCAGCCAGAAGCTATTTAGCTGAACATACTAATGCACTGGGATCGGTGGAAGCTGCCACTGCCTCCAAAACAAGGGAGCTAGAGTTGAAGAATATGCTTTATAAATTTGACTTAGCTCTGATACTTGGACAGATAGGGGTTTACATCTAAAACTTCTAGTAGTAGACAGTCAAGAAATTTTTCTAGTAGATAAAGCACCACTACTTTCTATATTATCATTAAGTTCTGTGCCTAGTCTTGCAGCGCGGAGGTTCGACACTATCATATTCAACCCTAAAGAATAAATCTGCCATGACCAGTATACCCGAGATCCTCAAAAAATTTAACATACTCATCTTCATTAACCCTTATAATCTAGTTCCAACTTTAAGGTTTGTAAAGTATTGTTGCATAGAGCACTCAGTACCAATTAACATTCAAAGACTCCAGTCCAAAATCCTCTCTAGTGAGGTCAGTGCTACTGTTTCGTCACTAAAACGGAGAAAAATGTGAGCTCCAGGACTTTTCAGAAGAATCAAAACTTAGAGAAAATAAAACAAAAACCAAACCCAACCATCAAACTTGGGCAAATCACCAACAAGTCCAACTTAGGACTGTTTTATTCTCCTAAGCAGACTGCTTTGGAGGTTGCAATTTTGCTTGAGGATAAGCAGTGGAAGAATACTTAACGCAACCCCATGATTCTATTTTCCACACTTAGAGAAAGAAAAAAGGAGAATGTTTCTAAATACAGCTACTGACAGACCATGGAAAAAGCCTTCATATGTCTGAACGTTTGGCACATAGAAAGTTTTTTTTTGGTTGGATTCCAGAAGTCACTTATTACTATGTGTGTGCACACACATAGTATGCCTGTGTGTGGAGATGCCTTCTTATTCATACACTCTATACACATACATTAAGCTACTATGGGAAAACTCCTATGCAGAGATACAGTGGTCACATTTGGCATCTGGCTTTCATTACGCAGCACACCAGTGAACATTTCCAATGCGTTCAGCTCTGGCTAATGAGCTCCCAGGCCTGGAACGCTCTATCTGCAGGGCAGCCTTCCCCCCAACCTTTCTTTGCGACCTGCAGCCACATCTCACTGCAGGGAACAGAAAGCTAAACACCTAAGTATATTTATCTCACTAGGAACACCACACACACACTAGATGCTCATGGTTCTAGGAAAGCCCAGTCCAGTGCTATTGCCCTGGGGGTACACTTCTCGAATGGTATACCTGGGAAAATCCTGCAAGAAAAATCTTAAATACAAACTAGTATTGAGCACAGAACACAAGTATTCTTGATACTACTTTAGTCTCTAATTGAACATCCTCACAAAAAAGATTACTGTGCACCACACAAAAATAAAATAAAATTGTGAATTGTCTATGGATTTGTTTTAGCTGCAGAAAGTGATATTGGTGTGGAGTGAAAAGCTGCTCAAAAAAATCACACAATGGGACAGAAAACGCATTCCTGGTGCAGAACGTGCAGTAAACGTGCAGCTCACCTACGAGGATACAACTGACGAATTCGGCAATAGTCCATCGGGGGAGAGGGAGGGGGAAAAAAATAAAAGTGAGACATCTTTAAAGTCCTCCCGCCATCACCACCACCCTCCTTTCATGTGCTGCTAACACTTGGCTGTTTCCACCCTTTTAATGCTTTCCTACAATTTTAAAGTTTTCAGCTGATGTCCACTAGCCTATCATTTCAGTTTTGAGACGGTATATATAATAGCCAGACCTAACCTATACAGGTTTTACACTGCCTGGACTAGTTATAAGCAATATATCTGTGTAAAAACATCAGTATGGATGATGCTTCACCTATAGAGTCTCTTGCCCATGCACTTGCCCATGAATCCAAGAGGTTGCAGATGAGTTTATCGCACTGTAGTCCCACTGAATTCAAAGGAATTATGACTAAGAACAATGTTCCCTGGCTTACAATTTTTGACAAATGTTTATCGTTTCATACTTCACTGTTCTCCTCAGCCTCCTGATAAATGTTAGTACCTACACTTTTATTAAGCAACATGGCTTTTACCAACATCAGCCAACATATATTTACCATCCAAAGTCAGCACAGAAATAAAGCACCATTAAACCTAGGTCTTACCTGGTCTTTTTTAGACTTGTGTGAGGAAGCAACATGAGCCAGATACTGAATGACCTTCTTGGTGTTCTCTGTCTTACCAGCTCCCGATTCACCTCTGTAAAAAAAAATCTGCAATTCATTCACAAACAAGACATAGGGAGCCATATTCTAACCCCGAAAGGGCTACTGAGCTCCTTAACTGCATTATGGCACCTCCATCAAAACCAAGAAAAAATCAAGTTGTACTGGCAAACAGTAGCAGTGTAGCTGGACTGCAGGCTAGCCCTCAGCCAGTTTGCCACTGGGTGCAGTTTCTGTACACATGCACAGAGGGAAGGCAAAAAAGAATTATGCTTTCTAGACACTTGGATACAAAGATTGCCAAGTAGCTGAGGAATAATCCAGAGGCTGCTGTAGAGCTAGCGGTGAAAGGTAATGAAGTGAGTCTTTCAAAAAGAAGCATCCTGACTGCAAGAAGAAACATTCCAATTCCTAAAGCAGAATTAAGGGCCAACAAATTTTGCTGTGTCTAGAAGAGAAACTGCTGTATCAAGAGTATCTGTTACTGTATCAGCCCCATCAGTATGAATACACTTAAACACTACAGCTGCATCAAATCTGAAGGACTCCTCCAAGCTTTTTCCATCGACAAAGCTGTATTTCTTTAGGAGTTTGAGCACAGGGGCTGTTTCAAAACCTCCCTTCTTCCTCCAATTCTTCGGAAAATTATGCTGCAGAAAGGATTATATATATATATCCTATATATATATATATAGGAGGAACTGTCGTGGGATCTTCCTTGAGTCTGTACTATTACCTAATTTACTGAGCCCCCCCCGCCCCTGCCCCCAGCATCTGCAATTAAGACAGTCCTCCAGCCAAGATTTTTAACACAGACTTTGACATCCAGCCCTGCTGACAACTGTAATACTCACGTGCAAAGGATGGACTGATCCTCTCGATCTAGAATAAAGTTTTTAAAAAAGTAGTTAGACTGAGACTCTAAAATTCAATTTCTGTGACAATATGAAATCAACACCAAAGAGAAAACCAGGAACTAGTACTTCAGAAATATGGCTAGGTAACCCCTTTTTTGGCAATAGATGCCAACCTCCCACCATCTGCCAAAGTATAATGGCACCACTGCAATTTAGTTTTCTTCATCAAGAAAGAATATTGTTTGCAAACAATACAGAACCCTCACTGAATGCTTCTTTATCACAGAGTGATAGTTTGATGTGCACGTATTGTTCTTCAGCCCTCTCCCCTGTCATTACACTGGGTTCATACTGACTTAAAGTTATCAGCAGAGCAGTGGAAATGGAACGGGGAAGGGCAAAGTGTGACCAGAACCATTACAAATCCCAAAGTGCCAAAACCTCATATCAAACAGAGGCTTTCACCCCTAAAATAAACACTGGAAGCTCAGTGAAAAATTTTTGTTATTTATTTTGTACAGAATGGACTTGAAAACTACAACACTGAGCAGCAGCCTAAGTCCTACACAGCTGATTTATTTCTGTCACCATTCCCTATTGTATTAACGGAGCAGCTGGTAACAGTAGAAACCTTTTCTTTTTCATGTTGACATACCAGTAGACATACTAATTCCTGCGTTCAATTCCCAGCTGTGGATGATAACATCTTTCCAGTTACAGAACTTACTTCACCCAGCCTATCCACGCTATCTTCTCCCACATCTCCAACCTCCTTTCAGCATTGACCTACAATTCCACTTCTTCATATGCAATCCTGAGTAGTCCTTCCACCATGCCTTCATCTTACTGCTCCCCCAGCATGTTGTGTGAACACGCTCCCCTGCTTCTGCCTCGGTTTCACCTTTCAGCCACACATCCACCCTGTGAGCCCCCTACCTCCAGTCTGCATCCCATTCTTCCCCCATGCCACCAAGAACAACCTGGGGACACTGGGCAGACTGGAGAGTGCCCGTGCCTACACCCCAACAGCCTCGGTAGCTTGTAGTCATCACAGGGGCAGCAAGATCTGCCTAGATATGGAACAGACTTGGGCACAGCAAGTCCTTCACAGACAGTCCACAAGAGCTATTGGGGCACTCACAGAACAGACTGCCACCAAAGTAAAAATCCCCATTAACGCAGGTTCTTTTTGGTTTTATTTGATTTTTGGGTTTTTGGTTTTTTTTCTTAAGGTCAAGACCAGAGGAGTATCAGATCATCCAGTCTGAGAACCTCAGTAACACAGCAGTTAGATTTCATCCAGTTACTGCCATTCTTTTCTTTTTCCACACTTAGCCCCAATTTTGCACTGAACTGAAGTTTAACCTCTAAAGAGAGAGAAGGCAAGGCTCAAGCATCCGTAAGAGTATAAAATTCACTGGATTGCTCTAAAATTATTTCAGCAATTGGTAACCTTCAAAGTCTCCTATAAATTCTTTTTATAAAGAGAGAAGGATGTCTAGCCTTTGGACACATTTTCATAGAATAAGGAAAGCAGGCAAACCTACCAAATTTGAGATTCTATCTTTTCTTAAATTATTCTGACACCAATAATGGAAACATTAGATTTACACACTACGGATAGGCAATTCCTGCTCTTAAACTTCTTTACTGGAAACTGACTGTATGCAGATGAGCACAAAAATTGAGAGGAAAATAATCTGTTTTATCCCTGTTAATACCGTTCTCAGGAAGAGCTAATCGGCCCTAAGACTGGAAGAAAGCGAGCAGAAGAAAATCATCACTCAAATTGTTTTGCCCCAGCAAATTCTTAAGCATTCAAAACTAGATAACGCAGCTTTGTTAGCATCATATATCTATTTTTTCAAGTGCTGAATTTTACTCATTGCCTTTTAGCTACACACCCCTTTTGCTGAGGGACACGCAAAGAGTAGGTGTCAACCGCCTCCAAAGGCCGCATCCATCCAAGGTTCCCAGTGGGTCAAGGGCTCAGCGGGCACACACCAGCCCTCTGCGTGACTGGGCACTTTGAGGGTGGATCAGGGGAATAACTAATGACTCATTTATGGATTGCCTAAGGAAATGTACGCGACACCTGGGTGCAATTCTCTATCATAAAGGAGCTATACCAAAGGAAAAGATTGTGCCTCTGCATAACATCTGACTTTCAAAAGCTTGACTATAAACAAACAGCCCCCTTGTCCAGGAAAAGGTTATACCCACATTCAGGTACTACAGAGGTTCTTCTAAGAAGAAAAATTGCGAGAAAAGGAAAAAAAAAAGGAGGAAAAAAAAAAGAAAGATAAATCTAAGGAAGGTGGTCCTTACTCCTAATAGCCAACTCTAGTGTTGGAATTATGAGCTCAGGCTCCTCATACAGGCAATGGAGCCCTAAGCCCTTGAAAAGTGCTTCCCTTCCCCTCCCCTTTCCTTCAGGAGAGGATCCTTAACCCAGAAAAAAACCCAACATTGGTAAGCAGACAGATAAAACAACTGCCCAAGAGAAAAAGATGACCAACATCAGATAATACTGAGAAGCTCTTTGGCACTGAACACTTTTTGACCACGACAAGTTTCGTTGCACTTAGTTGAGAAGCTCTTTTCGAGCCTCATTCTAAAGCGGCAAAGTAGCAAAAGCACCCTGGAGTGACCTGAGGAAGTCCCGAAGGGGCAAGCACGGGATTTTTCCACGCCTTAACACAGAGCAAGGTGTTGAAAGGTGCTCAGGCAGGAAAAGTCACAGACGGTGTTCAAAATCCTCTCAGCATGAGGTTTTCCTCCCCCAACATACTCTCCTGGTGGCCCGCTGCAGCTGCGTTAGTCACCTCTGCTTTAAGCCAGCAGGAACGTACCTGCGAGTGCGGGCAAGTCACCGGCAGCCTGCAGACACTGCCATAAAAGGCAACATTCCTGTTTGCAATCCGGGGGAAATTCTTTCCCAGGACTGCAAAGCAGCAGTCATTGGGATAGCTGGAATTCTTCTAATTGTGTACAGACAGACAACTCGAATAATGTGTTGAGCAACAGGAAACTGGAGCCGACCAAAGGGCCAAAGAGCTAACGCATACAAAAGCGCAACTCTTAGATACACTTCCAATTAAGAACTGCTTTAAATGCCCTCCATACAATACTGACTTGTGCCATCACGAATCAGAATTCAGCTGCCCAGACAAGAGGCCACCTCCACCCCTCTTTATTATTTTTTTTTTTAAAGGATCGTTCAACATGGGCGTACTGCACAACTTCAGTCAGCACTTGCCTTTCCTCTATTGTCAGTTGTGCAAGCGACCTACTCAGCAAAAGAGAATGTGCTGGGTACCATAAACTCAGTTGCTTATAATAACACAATCAAGAAACGCCTGATTAAAAGAAATCTGCATCTGCTTTTCAATCCTAAACAGAGTCACTTATTAAAAACAATCCAGAATAACAACTCATTAGTTAATTATAGCAACAGTTCTATATTTCAGACCAGCTGGCAAGGAAAGCTTTTTATCTAGGCTCTTCTTTAGCTCTCATCACCATAGTAATCAAGTGATCATAAGAAGCAGAAGCCTCAAGCATCCAGAAATTCAGGAAGTAAAACATCCTTCAAATTTAAGCTATACAGCAATATGGTATAATAAGATCAGTAGATTAGGTTTACTATATTAAAAAGACATAATATCTAACTCATTCTTGATTTTCTTCAGTTCAAAAATAAAAGACCACATTTTAGACTGCTTCCAGGACCTTCAGCATACATTAAAAACTTTAAATTAACCCAAAATTTGTTTTCACAAGAGAGACATCTTGTACATAAAAAGTCCTTAGCCAAATCTTCCGCTGCAAAACAACGAATCTGAATGAATGCTGAACTTCTGTCATTAAATATATTGACATAATTGAAAAATTAATAGAGCTCCAAACTCCTGAATTTTGTTTTTAGGTGTTTTTGGGATGGGAGAAGAAAAAGGTTGGGAGGCTAGAAGAGAATGCGCAATTTAAGTTCCAGATCTCCGTTACAGAACACCCTAGCAGGCCTTTATCACCCACTTCCTCTGCATGAGTGACTCCAGTTTCAAGCCTGTTCATCTCCATAAAAGGAGAAGTAATATAGCATTCACACAATGGTGACATCATCTCTCCAGCTAAGAGGAAGCATAGCTGAAAGGCAAAGGCTTGGCTTGCAGTCCCCTGCCTATAGCTGACTCATTAAGGCTGAAAGCTTAACCATAGCTAGATGGTACCACCCACCTCCTAACCACGGAGCGTCTGGCAGAACTGAGCAGTCTGGCCCTCTAGGTTTCCGTTAACATACTGCTCCCCTAGCATCGTGGTGACTGCCTGTAGCCCAGCTTAGGCAACTGGCTGGCTGACCAAGTTAAAGTGTTGACCTAAAGCAAGAATTAGTCTTAAATGCATTTAAGTGCTTCAACCATGCAGCAGTTTCAGTTCCCCAGTCCCTCCTCAAACTTCTCTTCTGAACTCAACATCATCTTACAGCTCATGTCCTTCCCTCAGGGCTCTAACATAGCAGGAGCCCCAGGCACTTGACACACTCTGCTACTCAAAACAACCCCACTGGCATAAAAATCTAATCAAATACATTCACTGTGGGGCTTTAACCTACACGCTGGTTTGAGTAGGATCAAAAACACTCCAGGGGAACACCAGAACAGAACCCAAGAGCCTCTTTTTGCATTATCATTTAAGGAATGCATTATAGAGAAGTTTCAAAATGCTAATAACCTATCGTCAAGCACACAAAAAAAAAAAAGGAAAGAAAGAAATCAAATTAAGGACAAACATAGCATATTCAAGACAGCTCTCAACAACAGAACTTCAAGATGTAAAAAATGAGAAAAATCACTTGAGTCGGCAGGAACACTGCAGTGCCAAGATTCAGCTTTGCATTATCTGAAGTTTGAAGACAGTTACAAGAAGAAAAGTAAGTTCCATTTCAAAAAATGAAATATATCCTACTGGGTCAAATGCAAATATTTATTTCCCCAAGCCATTTTTGGACTAGAGCCCATACCCCTTTCTCCAGCATTCCTTAACTGAATCTGGAGATAGCAAAACAGGAAAACAAGTTAGGCTGTAATTTTAGGTTACACAAATGTTTATGAAGTTCTGACAGGAAAGAAAAACTGGTATACTGCCTGCAAAAGCTCAGGCAGCTCATGATACTAAAACAATGAACTGCAGGGAGACTGACAGCAAGGGCTGAACCACTACATAAGTTACTGCCGGAGAGCTCCTGCTCTGGTTTACAGGAATGAAGCAAAAAGGGTGTGGTAACTACTGAAAAACAAGCGGGCAACAGACTCTTTTTTAGCTCCTTGTTCTATTGAAAACCACATTTCAAGACACAGATTTTGAGAGCTGTATTTAGAAATCTCAAGCAATTCAAAGCATGTAAAACACTTCTTAAGAAAATCAGAAACTATGTACATCTTTTCTTGCCATTTGTATACAAACACCATCAAAACAAGAATCCTCCATAATTAGTATCCAAACTTAATGTTGCCCTTTGCGTCAGAAACTTGGACAAATCTTGGAAACAAACTAGTGAAACCACAGGCTATATTCTTTTGGGTATACTGGGAACAGAACTTTACCTTTACATGCAACTTGAAGGAGACATTTGTGCCTCTACATAATCTGAACAGTCCTGTCAATCAAGTATCCCTGAACTGGTAAGCACACACAGAATCTGTTATAGAAACTAAAGATGCACTTTGGGACAGCACAATATACAGTGCAGCATAGCAAACCAACGCTAAGAAGCAAGCTAAGAAAGAAGACTTGAGACTAAGGAAGTTGAAACAAAAGAGTTCTACTAGCTTGGAAACTTAAGAAATACGTAAACATCTAAGAATCACAAATACAATACTTCAAGGTCATGTTCTATAGAAGCTGATCTAGAGGACTACTGCTTGTGAAAATGACAACTGGGCCTGAGGTGCATGTGAATGTCTGCAACAGCAAGCCATTTGTCCTACAATAGCTAGCACTGTTTCCTCCCTTAATGTAACAAGGCCAATAAGAATCATGAAGTTAATATGCTTCAGAATTTTTTCTTTTAAACACCAAATCCAGAGACCACCTAACTCCCAAGTGAATGCCACCAGCAACGTGCTGGCTGCACAGGCTCCTTTGCAGACTAATCCATCAAAGTCAAGGAAAATCACTGCACGATGATTTTAAGAGTTTTGTTCAGTGAACTGTTAGGAGTCCTATGCTAATATGTGGAAAAAATGGATAAGAAAGGAGATTGAGTACATTCATTAGTGATGCGCTGTCTATTCCCCTCTCCTACCTATCTCTTAGTTGAGCAGGTTCAGCTTTGCAAACCAGAATAATGATACTGATCTAAACTATTAGAGAAGTTTCAGGCACAGGCATTAAAACAGCCATCATGCTCCAGGCACCAGTGAAATCTCTAGCTTTTATCAGTATTTGACATAGAAAATTCCCTATATGTGCTCCAAATAGACAAACAGGTGCTGTTTAACAGCTTTAACATATGTTTTTTCTAAATAGATCCCCTGGAGACTATGAATTGAGGTAAAGAATGTACCCCTTCAGTGTACATCTGCTGCATTAGGAGAATCATTTGTTTGCTCAAGACACCACTCCACTTGCAGGCACTGTGCTTCAGTCATCAGCACCAGAAGAGCAATTCTTCTGAAAGCAGTCAGACCTGAGGCTTCTGGCATCCAGGTTACCCAGGGAACAGAAACATTAAAACAAATGGTTGTTTTCTCGGAAAACAAAAAATGTTAAACTTTTTTCAGAGTTCTGCTCTTGAAGCACAGGAAGTCTCTCCAAGTACCATGCAGCAAAATGATGTTTGCATCTTATTTCTGAGCTTTAATATCTTGGGTCGGAGAAAGCAGGGAAAAAACCAACCCCACTCTGAACACATTCGCTATCATCTTATTGCTTCAAGGAAGTACTTCTAGTGAAATTTAACAAAAAGCAATTTAACCTCTTGGAATATATAAATGCCACATGACACTTTTGTGAATTGAGTAACCAGGGTAGAGACAAAATGAGGACCAAGCTCACCCATAGTGCATGAGCATAGATGCCTGAAAAGGGTTAAATAGTTTCTGAATTAGCAGAGGCTGGAATAAAGCTCTCATCTTCCTCTCCCTTCTCAATTCCTTTCCTGATGAACATTCCCTTGAATGGCCTGCTTATTAGAGTACCATAAATTGACTGAAAACCAGAAAAAATTCAGAGTCCAAATCAATTAACATGCAAGGCTTTTCCGCTCTGTCAGCTTAAGAGATAACTATAACCTGTGCTGACAGAAGTCAGAGTCAACAGCATGCTATCCTTCACCAGACAGAATGATTCCCGGTCTTCAGGGCTCTAAAAGTAACCTAGGGAAGGCAGCTTAATCCTAAATGCCTCCGGCTCATGTGGAGCACTGGACCCTTTCATCTTCTATTCTCTGTACAGATTCCTGCCATACCGCTGGCTGCAGCACCAAGCCTCCCCCACCGCTAAGCAAAACTGAGAGAGTGGAATAGGAATGTTGCTTTCCATTGCCCTAGAGAAACACTGCAACAGCCCACTCACCTTCACTCCCAGCAGCAGACATCAGAATGCTACCGTTACCCTTTGCAATAAGGAAATAAGTCAGCAAATAACCCTAAAATGATCTCTAGGGTTCTCACTAGCACACATATGCTTATGTGAAGCAAGACACAGACAAAATCTTTCCAAACCTAGCTAAAGGGGTCAAAGCAGGCTAGTTCAAAAGCTAACTGGAAATTATATTCACATCCAACATGTGTTCCAAAAAGTCAGCAACAAGAAATCTCAAACCAGGCAAAGAAGAGCTGGGGTAAACCTCTAGATTGTCAATTCTGCTGAGAATATTGCATAGCTAGAGTTGTTCTGGGAAAGATAAACACTCCAGTAGAGCTCATAGCAACTTTCCAGTGCTAGGAAAACAGAGGCAGGGCTGCCATTCTTTAGCTTTGTACACCAAAGCAATTCTACTTTGGGATTTCTGAGTTTTAGACATCACTTGAGCAGTGGTCTGATGGAGACACCATCTCTTTTCAAAAGGAAAGAAAATACTCTTTTAGTTAATTGCTAGTTCTGAACCACTGTCAGACCAGGGAAGGTCATCTGTCCCTGGTTGCAGAATTGCAGTTGTCTGGATATCCACTGCCACATACTGATATACCTGTCAGGGATGAAGGACAAGATGCATGGCACATGCAGTTCCAGATGGTTTAACTGTTGTCTGTAGAGGAAAAAGGACTTCATTCTCTTTAAAACAACGTCAAAGAAACTGTTTCTGATTCTACATAGAAAAAAAAGATTTCTTTTTAAGGAACAGGAACTCTAGTAGGCTTAAGTCAAGAGCTTGTTTAAGAAAAATATATGTTTGTACTTGAGCTGACAAGGAGTGGGCAAAGCAGAGAAGGAAGTAATAAAGGAAGTGAAACAGTGATAAGAGGTTTATGGACAGCCACACTGCCATGTATAATATAGGCAGTGTACCTGTCCTTGTCCATGGCAGATCCAGTCTTTGTCTGAGGGAAGTGACATCCTATGAAGCTCCAGGTTCACAGGTTTTTTTCTCTGGATACAGCATTCCTTTCAGAGTAACACATGAGAGTATAGCTACTTCTTGATCTTCCAACAAAATGCCATCAGTAGTCTGCCACCAGTCCACTGCAGCATGTCTGCGTGGCTCACTCCTCCCCACCCAAGGCTTTTTACAAATACAGGTTAATCAATCCATCATGTTAGCTCTCACATGTGCTCTGCATGGCACCACACTTCAGAAACGTTTCTCGGCATTCTCCACACATAAAATTTGCCTAAAGCCTCTAACACAGGTAAGCAGAAGGAGTTTTTCTTGCTCCCTTTCCACTCTGGGCAGCTCCATTGTTATAGTGCTCCTATGCTTGGAGGTGCAAGTGGTAGTGAGGGCAGGGGGAAAGCAGAACTGATTCTAATTAAAATTTTAAAGCATGATTTTATTATATCTGGCCTTTGTTCAAAAAAATGAGGCTAATGACAACACCTAGGAGAGACAAACATCTTAATCATTGCTAGTCATCAGAAAACAAAGGAGTAAGCAAATTCATACAAGCCATGCCAAATCAAACTGTTCATTATATCTTTTAACCTTGCAAAGCATGCCCCTCCATATAATCCAGCTACAAACTGGAAGAAAAGCACAAAATACCTCCATACCTGAACATTCTCCAAGCATCCCAAACGCAAGCACTGACTCTGTGAAAGACCTCCTTTCAGAAGGGGGGATATGCACAGGATATTCAGAGCTCCATATTTAAAAATCATCAAGTGACAAACAAGCAGCAGGTAATATATGTGGTTCTTTACTTCTCATTTGTATATATGGGGGGAGGGGGAGGGATAGGGCAATCTGCTTGCTTTTGTTTATTCTATGAAAAGCTAACAAATGTATTTAATATTGCCTGATAATAAGTTTTATTCTTAACTGAATAAATGTAACCAAACAACTCATGATCAATAAAACCACCACTGACTGTCACACTTCAAAATGCAGGTTATACTGAGGTTGTTTCACCCAACCAGACTGTACGACTGGATTTTAAATACTTTTGTTAAAAGCCTCCATCAACCAATACACATACTTGCCCACCTACAGCTATCATTCCACAAGCTCATCACTGAGAGGGAAAGTTCACTACCTCAGTTCTCCTTGCCTGCTTCTCTGAATTCTGCGCATTCACACCAGTCTGTTCTTTATTGTCAAGTTTAGCTCTTGCCAGACTCTTTGTAAGGTTCTTCAGTCCACTAGAGCAGGAGAAAGCTATTCACCTGAACACAAAAACTGGTACCAAGTAGGTGTCAGGCGTCTGTAAGCAAGGACAGAGGGGGCAACAATGCCTTTTGATAGCAGTGAGTTGTTGTTCTCCTACAGTGTTTTGACTGCAACTTTGTGATTTCAACAAGAGTCATTATCTCAGTCAGCACTCACCTTGCATCATACTCCTGTAGGCTGTGTCTGTGATGGCATAGATATGAGGGGGCATCTCATGTCTCTTTTTGCCTTTGTACATCTCCACTATTTCTTCTGAGTATATGGGCAGGTTCTTGTAAGGATTGATTACCACACAGAAGAGGCCTGAGTAGGTCTGGAAAGAAAACACCCCAGCAAATAAAGACAGAAATTAACATTTTTGTATACTTGCACCTTTCAACAATAAATTTCCTGGAAAAACAAACAAAAAACCAGGCCTTTTTTAAGTGCTTCTTCCAGTGATGCTGTGTGGGATGCTTCCCACTAAGAAGTATTAGAATCTGAGCAACAGCTGAAGTCATATCAACTTGACTAGTACTCAACCTTTCCAAGTACACACAGAGAATCAACTGACACATTAGTCACACTGACAGCAAACTGGCCTGCTCCCTAGCTAATTAAGAGTCCACTAAGACTGGCTCTTCTTCCTTTCAAAGTTCCTATATTCAAGTCAAGCATCCATTTCATTATATAAGGTGGGTGCTCAGCTTCTAGAAACATGCATTTTATTATGCTCCGTCTGTTTATTATGTTTGCTCTGTCTGTTTATTGTGTTTGCTATGTATGCTATCCAGTAATTGATCAACTACAACGTAATAACTTTCAAGCCGAAATAGATACTAAAAGAAAAGTAAGACCAGTGTATTTCTTAGAGGTTTTCAAGGCCACTGGACTAGGCCAAATTCTGTGTTGACCGTGCTCTGAACGGGAAGTCAGATTACATAGCCTCCTAAAGACCCTTCCAGCCTGAATACTTTCATGATTTATAATGTAGTGATTATAACTAGAACTAGATTCAAAACTGTAAGGTCCTTAGTGTATTATGTTCTGACCTAGTCAATAAAGAACACAATTCTGAAGTGTTCCATACTCAAAAAGTCAGCAACATTTGCCAAAGTTTAGTTCTAATTCATGTCAAACGGTTAATTCACTGATCTGTGACAGCAAACCTTGATTTCTCAGTTAGTTTCCACAGGCTTAAATTTTACAGTTCTAATGTAAGAAAACTATCAAAATAGTTCTAATGAAAATATCAAGCTTCTAAAAGGAAAAAACCACATTAAGATCTAAATACCTAAAAATAACCCCATAACAAACATTTTACTTGCAAAGGGAATAGGAGGAGCTTCTTAGATATTTCCTCGATATTCTAAGAATAGCATTCCAAGTCTTGCTCCTGGGGTTTAGAGCTACCCTAGTTCTCTGTCAATTTTAGAGGCAGCTGTTTGAAACATCTGGAGAGGAGTAGCTCTCTACAGCAACTTGCAGTGCTACCAGAAGAGAGTACATTTGGCACTTTTTATTTCTATTGCCACTATCTCTTATATTGTTTGTTCAATGAAGAGCGCTTCAGAGCAGTAGAGTTCTCCACAATGAGCACAGAGAGTACTTAATCAGATTTAGCCTCTTTAGCTAGATAAAGGTAAGGATTAGGCTACAGTGATCAGAAGGGTGAAAATAGCATCTACTACACAGTTTATGGCCTTGTATCCAAATTTTCTACGTGCTGGCTTAACATTAAGTAATTGCCCACTCTTACATGCAGCAGATTCAGATACAACTTTCACCCTATGTCCCCCCAAAAGCAAAATTTTTATAGGTATT
This sequence comes from Limnodromus scolopaceus, assembly GCA_028565335.1. Lineage (NCBI taxonomy): Eukaryota > Metazoa > Chordata > Aves > Charadriiformes > Scolopacidae > Limnodromus > Limnodromus scolopaceus. Next base: position 56,375,947 of record JAOXNO010000001.1, on the reverse strand, counting down.
TTGGGTGCCTTTTCCATAGCCCAAGTATAATCTATCAGAAAGTGTTTTCAGACTTTTTATTTTCTTTTTTAAAGTATTTGAGGGATATTTGAATAGCTTACAGAAAATACTAAATCTCTTTCTAAAGTGGGAAACTATGAAAGTTGGCTAAAATCCTTTTAAGTGCAGAACTTCTAAAGTTTCAGGAAGCAAAGCTTCAGTGTGACATTCTAGTCAAATTAGGTTTGAGGTAGTGCTTGAATCATAGAAAGGAACAATTTAAGGAGTTTCAGAAACAAATTTGGGAATGCTAGTTCCTTTTGCCTCAGCCTTAGCTCTCCATCATGTCAGATAGTACTTGTACAGCACAGAATAGTAGCTGAATGACTGGGTTATGCTCTCCTGACTTTGACTACACTATTGGAAAACAGAGTAGGACCAAAAATTAGAAAGGAGTCAACTCAAGAGGAGCATGTTCATGGTACAGGCGACACACCTTTTCCTTATATTGGCACAGAAATAATTTATATTGGAGTCAACTGAACTGTTAGAAGAAAAGCTGTAATTTTATCAGAGTTTTGGAAAATAAAGTAAAGAAAAACCCTCTAGGCTGCCAGTTCCAGCTGTCTGCATTAGCTACTACCTTGTCTCAAATCCCATGGCAGCAGCAACACGCACACAGTCATCAAAAGAAGGTGCCCTATACAGTCCCTGCTTCACTCCACAACAAAACTAGCTCATTCCACAGACCAAACCTCCTTCTCCTTTGAAAATGTTAATAAAGCTAAATGCCTGTTTGCTGCTTTTGGGAGATTAGAAGTGAGAGCAAAAGTGGTAGCAAATACTGTGGTAATATTCCACAAGGAACGTATTTTTCTTGTCTATATTTGTGTGACTTTTTATGGCCATGTTTGATGACAAATTAGAATTGTCAGTTTTCAAGTAAGAATGCCATAAAGGTTTGAAAGCTGGACTGAAATACTCTTACAGACGAGAGATGCAGTTTAGAAAATGGAAGACATTAATTTAAGTTACAGTGATGAAGCCATGAAGCAGGTATGCAGGAAGAAGCCATCACCTTCTTCCAACATTCTGGGTGCCAGGAGAAATACCTAAGGGAAGTTTCCTTGCAATATAATTATCTCAGACAGATGTGTGAGGTGATATTTTTGTCTAATAAAGACAGGCAACTAATCATGGCTGGGATAGACAGCTGAGCGAGACCACCATGTCACAACTGCTGGTCAAGCAGAATGACAGAATTTTACATAGGATGTAAGTTGAATTATATTGAGCAGAAGGTGCCAGCCCTACCACAGAAAATACAAGAGTCATCTTCATCTTATTAAAGTACCAATAAAGACTTATATGCATAAATCCCTGAATTTGAACCCAAGGCTCCAATTTAAAGGCTAATCTATTGTAAGCACAGCTGGCTTGGAAATCTGTACTTTGTTTCAGACATTACTACCTCAAAATAGAATTCTGGCATTACCTTTCACTAGCCATTTCAACTGACACACAGGGCAAATTGGAACTAGTTTTATTTTTCTAACTACTAGACTAGCTCTGAAGAGCTGAAAGAACTATCTGCAGCATGGCACAAAGCTGACAGCATCAGAAAGTTTAATTTCCAGAAACTGTTAACTTCAATGAAATAACTGGAACTTGTAAGGTTGAGTTTTGAGTTTGACACTGAACACAAACAAGGCAGTTCAACTAAGCAGCACAGAAGCTGAAAATGATCTGACAAACCATTCAGAATAGAAAGGGTTAATACAAAAGCCAGTCTATTAGCAAGTCACCTCAGTGCAGAACCAATCAGCACATGGAAACAGTAAATTAGTGTCAGACTCAAGCTCTTAGTGTTTGAAATGTTTGACACTCCCTGCTCAAAATTTGTCTGCACCAGCCATAAGATTTTCCCCTTCCTTTTATAGGATGGGTAGACCGAAAAATAAAGTTAAAAAAAAAAAAGAGAAAAGGAAAAAGCCACAAAAACACACAGCTCTGCTGGCAAAAAAAAAAAGAGAGACAGGACAAGAGCAGAACTAAATTATGCTATGACCTTTCCAGAGACATTTGTGCTAGAGATACATTACATGTATTCTCTTTCTTCAAGAGAATTAATGATCAACTAACAGCTCTCCAATGAAAGTATTTTAAGCCTTCTCATTAATCTTCTGACTTGCTGAGAACTGCTGACAGGTGAAATCAGTCCATTTCACAAGTGCACAGAAACACGGTTTTGGCAAGACCAAGACTCTGTAATGGAGCATTACTATGCTGTATTTACTTGGGTGAAGGGTGTGGGAATTTTATTTAAATTTTTTTATACTTCTTACAATCCAGTTAGAAGAACTCATTTTACTACAGCCACAGATTCTGTCTGAATTTTCAGAGGATATCTTGCAAGATATGTGAAACAGCCCATTGCATAGTATGCAACAGCCTTTGAGATGCTATTGAATGATTGTCAACAACTTATATAATCTAGCAATGTTTCCTGTTCTAAAAACGTTACACATGATCTTGCACATCCTATTTGATCTCAACACCAAGATTCTTCCCTCTGAGAGTAGGTTTTTACCAATAGTCAAAGGAGTTATTGACTACACAGAATAATTAACTGCAGCACCCTCCAACCATATCACATCTCAAAATTTTGACATTAGATGGTGGGTGTCACACTAAATTTATATCAGATGTTCTCTGACAATTTCTGCAACAGTTGTCTATATGCCTTTGTGCCACTCCAGAAGAGCAGTCTGGCACCAGCCAGGGCCAGAGTTTCTAGCTTGTGTTCATCATGCTCCTTAACTTAGCATGCAACAGTCCACAAAGGTTTCTACCCAAGATGGATAGCTAGGGTGAATTCCTGCTACGTGGTGTCTTAGATACCACCAGTTCCTGTTAGGGCAGAAGAGGTCATCTATAGCTCGCCGCATAAGATGGCTACATAATAGTCTACATCCCTTCGAGCATGAAGAAGTAGTAAGTGTTCAAAAAAAAAAAAATAACCCCCAAAACATATAAATAGACATTGCAGACAGTTTTTATTTGTGTTGTCTTCTCCATATGACAAGAAAGGCAGCTTTTGGGTTTTTGGCAGCACAAAAATGGGGAAAGAGGAGAAATCTAGACAGGCTTTCTTCAAGGACTGTATTAATATACATGTTTAGATATGAAATTCGTTCTTTAATAGATTTTATTTTAATAGATATTCTAATCTACTGTGAAGATTTGATAAAACACTACAAACACTGAACATACAGCATTTCTGCAACCCTCAGGAATTCCATCTCAAGCAGTCCCATTTTAATTCTGTAAGATGAGGCTAGTCTGAGAATAAATAAATTGAGAAACACTAATTCCTATTTTAACCAGTCACTGCACTCAAATTTTACATTACCACCAATTTTAATCATTCATTCTATGCCTGCAGAGTATTAATAAAGCAGAGGCTATCACAGCCAACATCTGCTGGCTAAACATAGGCCACATGAAGAGGAAAAATCAGAAGGGAACTGAAGAACCAGGTCAAGGTTCCAAGTTCTCCTTCCCCACCTTCCCTATTTATTGCCTTTGTTATTCAGTGAAGTAGTTGCTGCGTGTTTCATTGGGTATGACCATAAATGGTCCCATAAATGATATCTTTGTCGTTTCCACAGCAATAAGAAACAGGAATCTCTGCTCTTGTCCATTTTGGGGTGGAAAGAAAAAGAAGCATTTCCTATCTGTAAGCACATGCAGGCCCACATGTGCCTTCTCAGTAAGACACTCAGAGATCCAGAATTTTTGTAACACAAAAAGCCTGGCATTAGCATTCTTTCCCACTGAAGCTCCAGACGTGGGAAAATGCAATTCAGATGTTAGGTATATTAGGACTTTGTTTTTATTATTATTTGCTCCAGTACAGTCCAGGCTCCCTGTTTACCACTTTCCATCTGCTCTCACTTCTTGCTAAGAGAAAGTTAAATGGCATTCAAAACATCCTGCAAACGAAGACATTAAAATGTAAAGACAGATTTACCACAGCATTCCTTGAAAGCTTCAACATTAACTTGAGAGGGATTGGCATAGTTTAGTGAAAAAATTTTAAGTAGAGTGAAGAAGCTAAGTCACATGAGAGTTGCATATAGGGGCAATGGAAGGTTAACATGCACATTTCAGAACGAAAGTGATTACAGTAAGTTCAGACACTATGTAATCAAGAACTGTTACCCCAATAGAAAAGTTTACTTACATAGATCAGTCCTGAGTAGTATCTCTCCTTCAAGTTGTGAAGCACAGAAGCCTCATTTAGGCATGTCAGCTCTGCCATATCTTCCACTTTAGAGAATTTGGGGGGGTTCATCTTCTGGATGTCATCCTTATTTACTTTCACTTTCTTCCCATTCTCTGCCAGTTCCACAATGGCCTCATCTCCTACTTCTTCCTTCAGGCTAGCTGCCTCAAATCCATTCTTCTCTGATGGAACCCATACCAGCTTCTTAGCTGCCCAGTCAGCCTGAGTCAGGGGGTTATTAATGATGTTTTTGTCCACATAAAGGTACTTATCTGCATCTCGTTGCGACATGGTGTTTTAGTATTCAGGACCTGTAAAAACAGAGGGGGGAAAAAAAAAAGAAAGATATTTTTAAAACCTCAAGTTCCCTTCCAAATTCCTAGAGGCAAACAGGCACATGCTAAGCACTCTGAGACCCTGGTCATTAGATCATGCCTCCCCCTCCTTTAGTTTCACATTAGCAAGCACTGGTAAGTTGTCAGACTTCCAACAGGTTAAGGTTTTGCTTGCCAAGAGGATGAAAAATAACAAACTAGCAACTAGTTAAAAAAGAAAACCTACAACAAAACATTGACCAGTAAGCATTTGGAAGCCATTATTTGGAAGAAAAGGGAAAGCACGCTAAAGTGGCAAGCATCAAACAATTTATAAGATGTGCCAATAGTCTTAGTATCAGCTTGGCCTGAACATTACTGACATAGTAGATCACTGCTCTACTCAATAGAGATATTAGCCCAGAAATATAATCATAAATGTTTAATCAACACTTACTTCCTAACTCCTTGTTCTGATAAGCTATGAATAAAATATCACAACTTCTTAGAAATTCCATATACCAGACTAGACAATATGAAACGCACTTTGCTTCTAAAAGGCATCATTGATAACTTGATGACACCAGTCAAGATCAACATTAGATACTTTCCATCACTAGCTTAGCAGCAACACCCAGCCTACCAGTTTGTATGTGTTTTCTAGATAACGTTCAGTAGAAAATACCTCCAAGAAACTAACAGAATAAACCTGTGGTCAGGAAATCTTACAGCCAAAAATTCTCTATTTAGATTCTTTTATAAAGCTGTGGTTGGGTAGAGGAGAGAGTACCACCCCTACACAAAAGGGAGATTTAGGCAGCATGCTCAGAAAATGGCACCCTAGATTTAGTGTTTCATCAAACCAGAACACTACCAGCATGGATTTTCCAGTTTATAAGGCAGTAATTTTATTGCTGCCATTCAGAAATCTTTTCAATCAGAAGAACGAACTGCATGCGTCAAGGCTCATTAACCATGTAACAGCAGCCTCTTTACAAGGTCCCATAAACATTACTTCTTGTATCCTTCTGCACAAAGATACCAGTGTCCTCAATATATGTTTTTCATAACTCGGATAGAAGCTAGAGCTCTTTACCACCAAAAGAACAGGAAATGAAAACATCAATATTCATGTTATGGAGGACTGTCAGGATCTACAGGGATAACTTTTCTACAGAACATACCCATATTTACAAACCAGCCTGCAAATCAAATAGGTGAAGTCTGACTAGAGATACCGCAGACAAAAAGGTACTGAGAGCAGGACAGAAGCAGTTCAACTCCCAAAATATGCATGAGAGCAACAATAGATGTTGAGTCCCAGCATTAGCAAGCAGTGAATGAAGCCAGAAAAACATCAGCTATAATAATGACGGGCACAAATGCCCACACCAGTCATTTGTAAGCATGTAGGGAAATTCCTTTCAACAAATGTATCACTGTAGGTGGTATGCAACTTTGTGCCAGAGACTGTATGGATAGCTGTATATTCACAGTCGAAAATTCTTTAGCAAACAAAGAGAAAATTACTCTATCAATAACGGTTTCCTTTAGCTTGAGCTTAAAATCTTTGACTTAAGCCTTACAGGATAAGCCAAGCAGTTATCCCACCCTTCACCTCATGTTTCATTCCCCTCAGGGTCACTGACACTTCCACCTTAGTCACCACAACGGTGATTCTCAGAGCAACAACTCCTCCCTGGCTTTTCATATTTTTATTGAAAATCCAGATTTTAATGGGTACACAATGAAGAGATTTGTTGCAGAGATAAGATGTAGCAATCAAGAGGCTGCCATGAAAAACCATGAGCTGTCAAGACAGCTTCAAGACCTTCCTACAGCATCTAGCCTGAGAGAGTATGTAGGCAATAGAGAAGACTAACAATTCAACAAAAGATATTGAGATTCCAGGACATTGCAGAGTATTATCTGCAGGTTGTGGTCAAAGAGTTAAAAAAAAAAAAAAAAAAAAAGGAGTGGAGGGAAGGAGGGGAAAAAGAAATAAATATTCAATTGTGTTCTGAGTTGTATCAGGTTTGGCAAGGCAACAGCTGTGCTCTACCCTCCATTACACAGTTTCCTGCCTATGCAACTCCCAGAATCTAACCAGTTGCCTTTTTTGGCTATAATCAGGCAGGACACAGAGGCAGTATGCTTCAGCTAAATTCAGTTTCATCATTTCCTGAGGAATCCTAAGTAACCAGCCATCTGAAGTGTCCTACATTACACTGAAACATACTCCTCACTTCCTTACTGTTAGAGTACATGCATTCAATACGCCTTGGAGATTTATTCTGGGATAAAGACTAATTCTTTTTGGATAAGAAATACAGAAGACCACAAGAAATCTTTCAAGGGATATCCCCAGCCAGTTCTAGATCTGAAGAGGACTAAGGAAAGATAGCTACACAGAGGTTAATCAAATTCCTCACAGGAGGAGAGCCCCAAATTATCTTGCATACAGCAAGGCTGCATTCTCCAGGCAGTAAAGAATCATTCAATAGCATCTATCCTTTTTTATTCCCAGGACTACAAACAACTTTCACAGTAACAAGAGAAATAGTCTAACACAGCTATTCTAAAATCTCACCAAACACTAACTTTTATGTCAGTACTACCAAATAGTGAGGAGATTCAAAGATGGTCCACACCTCAAACTTTAAACAGACTTGAAAATTACCCTATTGCATGACAGCAGCAAACAGTCTTCTTATCACCATTTAAAACTAGTTTTCATATGCTCCAGAACAGTATCATCAGGTACTAGAACTAAAAAACTGGAGGAACATGCTAAGATAACATGACATTAGTGCTATTCTCAAGGCTGACTTCTAACCCACAGAGCCTCTAAACTAGCAATACCACAAACCAACCATTAATTTGCCTTCTCCACAAGAACAGTACCAGAGGAATCAGATTCAGCAAGTTTTGGAGCCCATGGGATGGAACTTCTCTTCCCAGCTTATGCTGCATTTTACTGGGCATGTCTAAAACCCCCTTAAGTGGTCAAGGAAGTAAGTGCAGTAAGTTCTTGCAGCCTTACAGCAACTCACAACAAATGCAAGTCATTACCATTTTAGGAACAAATTAGGAAGCAATTTGTTTGCCTAGCAGTTTGCATTTTGGGTGCAGATAATTATGCAGTGTGAAGACATTTATCTTTACATGGCTATTGTGCAACTGTCAGCTGAGAATACCGTTAGCAATATTCTTTTTGATGCAACACCAGCCTATTGGTAAAAAGACCAAAAAAATACAGAAGGAAGACAGACCATCCTTGTTTTGAGTTTAAATGCCTCCTTCCTAGTATTGTCTCCAAAAATTAAATACTACAGTCACTTCCCTGTTAACTCACTATGCTCCCTTATTGTGGTTCGTAGCAGTCTGAGGAACAGGCTGGTCAAAGATTGCTTGTTTTCCATTATTTCAATGCCAAAAGACATTCTTTTGCCACTTAACTAACTACATAGCTGCCACAAAGATGCCATACAGTTACAGACGAAGGCAAAGCAACCTCTACAGTCATGAATAGGACAGGACTAAGACATTGATATATGTGTAGTCAAACTTTCAACAAAAATAAATTCAAGAACCCCTTACATACATATTTCCCTACAGATTCTTTTGAGGTTAACAAATTAAACACCGGCTTTAAGTCAAGATGCCATGCATTCTCTTTGAACTAGGCAGAATTACCCAAAACCCTTATTTGAATACAGTCATATGGACAGAAGTTTGCCTTAGACTCCTACAATTTCATAGCCTTAAGGCTTGAATTATGAGACACTTTACACACTCCTCTCCCTACTTAAAGCATCAAGTGCTTCCCAAAAACCTGGAAACAAGCACCTTGTCTGGCTTAGAAAGGTCTAAAAGCTGCCTCTGCTATAAGGTTCCTTCCTTTTGACTGAAGTGTTTTGCAACTGCTAAAAGCAAAGAACATTATCCGCTTGCAATTTAATTTTCCAGAACTATTTGTATTATTCCCCCCCAATGTTTACTCTGTCAGCAGCCACAGAATTGTTTCTGGGACTGAGCCACTGCTCAATAAGATGAGCTTGGGCTGTGCTAAACTATCGAGGCAATGACCGAAATAGAAATAAAACTAATATATTCAGAAGAGCATTAATGGCAACAGTTAATGCTTAACACCCACTAACAAGTATTAAAGCACTAGCTAGGCAAGGAAAGCACTTCTAGTTTGAGTTATCCAAACCACCATTAAAGTAGGGATCCTTACACTGTTCTTTTCAGGCTTCAGCCTCATTATTAGCAAAAATGTGTTACTACATTGGAATAGACTGCTTTCTCCACAAACCATACCCCTATTTTAATGAATTATGATAAGTTTGTGAAATATTGGGCTACAGAGAATATAAAATAGCCAGATACACATACTATATACTTGCTGATTCAGATCACCACTTCAGAACTTTGCTATAAGACCGTGCCTGCGTGAAAAGGAACGTATGTGGAAAATTACTAGAAGGTTTCTTCTGCTTCAGATCCCCCAGTAAGGCACTGTGATAAAAACTTTCTGTGATTTCACGTGAAATAATCCCCCTGTATGGTTTGCTTGGTGGTCTTTCTACTAGCAGTTATTAAAGGAACTACCTTTAAGATCAGGGTGACAAAAAGAACGAAGAGTAAATATGAAATGCATTTAGACTAAAACAAGTTCATTTCCCTTTGTTTGTACAGCTCACATTTTAAAAGTATTTCAGGAACACAATTCTCAGGCCATTTTCCAAATGGGCTTACCTTTAGCAGGTTGTGAGAGAACGGCACATAAAACAAAAGGCCCTTTCACAGAGCAAGAGGAACGTACACCATTTCTGCAGGCAAGACAAGACTTTTACACTAGAAAATTACAGCCCTACTGGCCACTTACAGTCCCATTTCAGTTACAACTAAATTGTCCTCTGTGAAGAAACTTGATTCTTTGCTAACACACAGCAGTTAAGAAATAATTTGACTTTGAGAAGCAGCTAGTGATTCAAACTAAGTTTGGTCAGTAGCATTCATATGAGGGGAATCCTTGTTAAGGATACAATCTGAACAGCTAATACTTGCATGATTTTTGCAAACTCGACTATTTCACTTTCCCCAGCCAGCTGAATGCAGTTCATCAAATCAATAGAAACAGTTGTATTAAGTGCAGCTAGAAAGCACAGTAAGTAAACTTAGTGGCTAGACTGCCTACAGTGACCATGAACTGACAACATCAAAAACCAAAACCTAACCCACCAAAAAAACCTCCTATAATTCCCCTGTATTCAGTAAGAAACTGCTCAGATCTCATCTGCTTAGGACATACTAGGCTGACACTTCACAGCTCCACGTGCCAGGATGTTTATGGGAAAGAAAACTGTGAAGTCTGTTAGAACAAACTGCTCCAATTTGTAAGTAACACTTATATAAAAACTGAAGCCTGAATCACTAAGGGTGAGAAATGAATTGTAGAGGGGCAGGGGGAGACGAAGGGAAGGGGAAAAAGCTGGCAGGAAGCTGAACTGATGGACTGGTTATATCTGCTTGTTTCTCAAGTTCAGTATATTGTGACATACCAGTGCCTGATGCTTCAAACCGAACTCAAAGAAGACAAATTTCAGTTATCCCACTAGAGAATGCATGAGGCAAGTACACGAGTTTGCAATTAATACTCCCTCACTGATAGCCCCCTGAGCTGAAGGCATTCAGCTACAGTTAGCCTTTTTGTTCAGAATGTCACGCTGCCATGCAAACTCATTTCTTCTAGTTCAGCTTTATTTGGGATTCATAATGATTGCTATTAGGCTTACTGTAGCTCACTGCTTTCCTCTCTAGTCACAGTCTGACGCACACAATACATTGTTGAAAGATTTATTTCACAACTGGAATGCAGATTGCTGGCAATTATTGTTGCATATTCAGTTTGACTGTAGTGCTGCCCAGACTTGCCAGCTACCGTGTTTATTACTGTAAGGTAAACTCAACAGAGAGCACTAAAGTGCCTTCTCTGTATGCATAGGGCTCCAAGAAGCAAGGAAGAATCTACTTATCTAATGTATAAATGACATCCTTATTCCACAGAAGTGATTTACTGACCAGGCTACATGTAGGACAGAAGTTGAAGGAAATTACGTATCTTCCAGGTGACCTAAAGGTACCTCACACGTATCCTCGGACCAACGAACATGGAATAAATGTTTCTCAGCCTCTGCGAGTCCAGCTCTTCGGCTGTCAAGCACCACTTTCTGGTATGTGTGAAGCAGCACTTGCATATTCTACTGTAACAGCTGACATAGGAGGTTTGCTCTGTGAAGCTGCGACTTTCCATGGCAAATTGCAAAGGCCACAAAGCCATGTACAAGCAAGACGTTGTCCTTACATGCCACTTAGTAGTCACCTTTTCTCTCCACTGGATTGAAATGAATGGCAAGATCAGGAGAACAGAAACTACAAGCACAGAACATGTAGTTGTAACATAAACGAACGCCCATCTGAAAAGGCTAGTTTTGGGTATAAGTAGTAAAAACAGGATAGCTCAGGCTTCACCATGGGCTATACAAGCACAAAAACGATCTTGGGCAACCACACTGCATACCATAAAGAAATTAACCACTGTCGGTTATGAGCAAATATGGCCAGGCGCAGCTTCCCTAAGTAAATGCTAGGGAGAGTATGCTTGCCCCTATTTTAATTGCACCTTTTCAGTTCAGTGAGACACAAAGACACATTACGATGTACATGGCACCAATAAAATTAATCAGTTCTATGAAGCCTGTGCACATTGTTTAAACACACCAAACACTGGTTTAGGGAGGGGGAGGGTAGCCTTCTGTTGATTTCCAGTCCAGTCTTTAGCATGACAAAGCTAGGCTGGCTGCCACCCAACCCCATTCACTTTGAATAAATATTCAAAGTTTACAATCCTGCATAATACACTTTCTGCAACTGTTGTTTCTCATTAGTGCGCGTACAGTACATGCCTTCTCAGCAGAGGAGAGAATTCCTCTTCCAGAGACAGTGTGCCCACAAGGAAAACATTCCAGGGGGAGAATACATTCTTCGTGACCACTCAGCAAAGTAATCCCACTTAAGGAGACAGCTGTAGTTCAGAAAACTGCAGCCCATCCCTGCTGTTCAAGCTGTTTTGCTGGAAGACTTGTTTTCAGGAGGCATAATGGACTGCGAAAGTTCTGATCAGGCATGCAGAATTCCCTACGGACATTGCATGACAGAAGGTGGAAGAGCTTGAAAAGTTTCAGCCTGTCCTTGTTATCTCAGGGTCACTTTTCAGCCCTTCCCCAACATTCTGATTTAAGGCTAAAAAGGTATCTGCCAAGAACTCTCTGGGGCACTGAAGTGTAAGACAGCTCTTCCAATAGGCAGTTCTATATCAATCAGCACTCCCTATCATCTTTGTCAACTCCAGGTCCCACTTCATCGCAAGAGGGAATAAAGAGTAAAACAATTATACCCAAATACAGGGAAAAAAATAATACAGTTCTGATTCAGTCTTTTAGACACAAATATTTAGCATGCCCGTGGCTAACAAAGTCATCTTACAGGAGCAATTATTCTTCCTTAGGTTAACTGAGAACTTGCTTTAATCTCAGCATCAATAATACTATTTTTCTTCCAGCTCATATTGGAAAGAACCAAGAAACAGTGCAAATATGTCTGGCAAACCATTTTATAAAAGGTTATTTTTATATTGCAGCAGGGAACCACATTTCTCTAGACATTCACAGCTCAACCTACTGTGCCAAACTATGACCGTGTACAAACAGCCTTCTGCTGTATCTCATATTGTTATTCTTGTTTTAAATAGTTCTGCTCCACCATTAACAGCAGCTTCAGAGATAGCAGCCAAAAACCCTGGCAGAGAAGTCCACCACCTTTACAGGGCTCAAGTTTGATTCTTAACTCTTCTAGCTATGGAGGACCTACCTCTGTTTATGAGGGTGATCTTGGAGGTGGAAGGCAGAAGAGAATGACTCTCTCTGGACATTAGAACAACAGCAAGTCCTACACTGAAGGAAAAGCTACATAGTCTTAAGCTCCAGGATGTATAAGGAGGTTGAAAACAACCTCACAGACCATAAATATCAAGTTCAAGATGGTCTGAAAAACTTTGAAACACTCCGATTGCAACATTTCCTTATTGCGCTCAAGATCTTGCACAGCTTCATGGCTCCGTGCTTAGCTATCTATTATAACCAATGTTCTGGAGAAAGCCCTTGGTGCAGCAGAGCACAAAAGTAACACTTGCCTGGTCTGTACACCTCAGCCTCATGCTTGTTTTCTAGTTAGCTTGTTCCTTTCCTGACCTGTCCGTTCTTCCCTAAACGCCAAATCTATCAATCTCTAAAAAGGAACAGCATTAGGCATCTCATATTTCAGAATTCCCCTAACCTTGCCCTTCTGTCTAGATGTCTTGAAGCACTGATTTTGTATTAAAGGAGAAGAAATTACTCACCTTTCAATATGAAATGAGTAAAAGCAAGGGCACTTGAAGTAGGAACCTAGTCTGAACCTTACAATCATGGCTATATGGCATGTAAATTTTTCTCTATTCTGGCATTACAGGAAAAGACTTTTTGGAAAAAAAGAAAATGATCCCCTTCTGACATACTATGACATCCCATGGTCTCAAGAAGAGGCAGCAAATAAAATCCGGAAATTTCCAACGGAGTTTTGTTTTCTGGCTTAACAGGATAAAAACACAACATGAGGAAACTGTGACCATAGAGTAGCAGAAGTGTTTCACATGTTTCCACTGTAATTAACAACATTCTCTACAACCACATACACTACAGTGCTGTGACAGTGAGGTACTGGAACAGGTTGCCCAGAGAAGCTGTGGATGCCCCATCCCTGGAAGCGTTCAAGGCCAGGCTGGATGGGGCTTTGAGCAACCTGGTCTGGTGGGAGGTGTCCCTGCCCATGGCAGGGGAGTTGGAACTCGATGATCTTTAAGGCCCCTTCCAACTAAAATCATTCTATGATTCTATGATATTCTTTTCCTTATCTACACAAGGAGGAGCCGAACCATTACTGCAGTTGTATTTTTTCCTACAGCAAGTTGTTAAGGCGTTAAAGAACTAAAATCTAGTAGTTCTGCCCATTAGGAAAAAAAAAAAAAAAAAAAAAATCAGAATTCGCTATGTAAAACGTTTAACTCCCACTGTGTAGAAGAAGAAGATAAACTGACTGTGCACATGTATGTGTCAGTGCTAAGCAGATGATATGTAGGTACATAATTTTCAGAAGTTATACCACTTTGCTAATAAATTGGCAATCCCTTTTTCAAAGAAAAAATATGACTAATACATCTTCCTCATCACATTTGTGTGCTCTCATTTTACATTTCCCATCATGTACTGCATTGAACTGCATGCTCAAGTTCATCTACACAAAACTTTGACTTGGGAAGGGCCATTAAAACAATTCAGAATAATTTGCTGTGTAATGAAAGGTCAAAGACTTTAGTATCTGCTATAAACATTCGCCCTGCAATATAACCCAGATGATAAAAGCTAAGTGAACTGGTTCACAAACCCTAAGTTGCATTTTAAAGAGCTTTCGTGCCTGTGGAGAAATCTTATTTTGTACTTATGCTCCCCTACAAAAGAAAATTCCCTTTGTCAGTAAGCGGACACCTCCATTTGAAAGATGACAGTTTCAAGTATCCAATTATTTAATTATTGTTATCTACCATATACCTGTATCCATACTCCCATATCCGTTTATTTAAACAATTCTGTAAAGTCTGAATATGTTTTACTTGACGTCAAAGAGAGAGAAAAACATCTTTATCTCTGAACAACAGTAATAAAGACATCTGAACAACATCTATGGAGAAACAACTATATTAAATGGTACTCTGCTAAACAAAATAAAATTGCATTAATACAAAAAACCACGTTTTTCTTGGACTACTTTAGATGCATTTACAAGCAAAAAGTAACTAAAATTGCTTTTTAGATAGCTATCTTCAATAAGCAATTTATGAATTAAATTGCCTGTTTCTGGACATCTTCATCTGAAATCCATCCCTCTGATCTGTTTCACTAATTGAATACAGTGAAAAACACAGGCACCCACCCCCCAAAAAAAACCTAAACTATGGGTGACATGGCCAAAACAGAAGCCAGAGAGTATTTTTCTTTATCTACATAAAGAAACCCAAGCTGTCAAAAGTCAATGTACCTCATAAACTAGTTCCAAGTGCTTAGCCAGGAACCTTCTCTTCCAGTTCACTGGTTTGACTTCAGATTTACATTCAGTATGTGTTGCCAACTTATTACATTTAAACACCTTGTATTTGTTTGAGTATGCTTAAGTCCTCCGACAGACTATCAATTTAAGAAATAGAAACACCATTCATGAATATAAATTATTTTGGGGAAAGTGTGAGTACAAATTCATTTTATCGATTCAGAGCACAGCAAGACCGGAATCTCTTGCACTAAGTGGAAAGCAGACCTCCTGTGTAACAGTCCCTTACAAAAAGAGTTAACTGACTAAAAATTGACCTACAAACTGATACAACAGTTGTTTTAAGTCACATTCAGAGACAAGACAGAAGCAGTTGAAAATGAATTTTTTCATTGAAATTTTGTTGTAGGTTCAATTCAGTGTTTGCACTTTTCTTTTCTTGTATATTTAAATTAACTCTGAGCACGTCAGTAAAACTAGCTGAACTGAGTGTTGGCCCTAACCGACTTTAACCAAAGTCAAAGCTACTGCACCTCCAAGGTTGACTAAAAGACCTTAAATTTAAGTGAACTGGTGAAGTCTTGACCTTAAAAAGAAAAACACAGATTAATGTACTCTCACCACTACAAACAATAAAAGGGAAGTAAACTATTACAAGAGCACGCTTGAAATCTTACATTTTAAACAGGAAGCTGCCCAATAGAAGAAAAAAATATCTGATTGCACAGGACTGTCAAAGTTGGGCTGTAAAGTGGCTCTAAAACTCTTTTCTTGCAAGTTTGAATGCCTACTTTGCTTTCATTCAAATCAGAACTCCAGTTCTGTGTTGAGGCGTATATCACAATGGATTTCCTGCCGAGACTCATTAAAATGGTAGTTCTTGATGAATAGAAGTATTCATCAGTTAAGTAGACTTTATGATACAGATTTCCAAGTTAAGTTTCCTTCAACATATATCAGTTATTAGCTTGAGTTTACTGAAATCATTCATCCATGCGGTTTTATTTACTACTCTCAGTAGAATCAGCATACATGCATTAGAAGAAATTTAAATTTCTAGTCATGAAGACAAGCAGAACCCAAACGCTATGTACAAAACTCTAGAGGCATAAATTTCATTACGAGGTCATGGAGTCAAACCACAGTATGCAGAGTTATATTTCATTATACCTCTCTGCATCCAACAGCAATACATTTGTAATACTTCTATAAGAAATAATTTGCAGCAGACAAGCATGCTAGATCAATTTTACAGTTTTCATTTTGCCACATTTAAAAAGGACATGACTTAGTAGTACTAGCTCCTGAAGTATCGTGCAATGACATCAATCCCAGTTCCATCACTAGGAAATTGTAGACACTACTCTTTCTTTAGACTTTTTAGGATGCCCAGAAAGGTAACATATTGTGCTGTAAAGTAACAGGCCAAAGGCCCATTAAGTAAAACTAGTCAACTACACTGAATATGACTGGGTTGGAGCGAGGTCAGAAGCAGTTAAACCATTAATGTAGCCTAGAATTGTGAGACGAATCAGCATTGAGATTATTACTTCAGAACAAGTTCTCACAGCCTCTAAAGAAAAAAAAAAAGTGAAGTGGATAAAAGATAATGAACTTGTAAATTGATGCATTTCATTTAGTTGGACAACACTCATTTGCGTTAGCTTCCAGGGTAGAAGTTGCATTTGTATTTTTGTCTCATCATACTCTATTTAAATCAGGCTGCTAGTTTCCATCACTTTCTGCACTAGGAAACTCAATTAGAACCCTGGTGTGCTTAAACTGAAAAGAAATTTAAAGTACGAGGTCACCAAGCCACCATTAGGCTAGAGCAATTGCCAGCAAAAACAATGCTGCTGTAGGCAATCCTATGCTATTATAGTTTTCTTCCAACCCACAGAAGACTTAACGTCAGACAAACAATTTCTCTACTTAACATGCAAACAGCTGTGCCTCAATTATAAACTAAGAAAACAAAGGCTAATAAGCTACTTATACAAGAAATCAAAGATAAAAATGGATGTTAGAGGGCATTGAACGCATTATCGAGTCACAAACAAAACCATATTAAATCACACAGTCAGGATTAAAGTTTTGGACACTAATTTATGGCCTCTAAAACACACTTTAGTCATCAGTTAACTTCAGCATATTACCCAATAACCTGAAGTTACCACACAAGAAGACAGATGTAGTACACAGGGGTGTGGGATAAAACAACCTTAACTTTGACTTCCCCTTTCAGTAAACCTTGCATTAACCAGATGGGTTCCTGCACCTCCAGTGGGTCCACTTATAAACTCACCCTATTATAGTCACAGCAATTCAAAACTGATATAAATGTGGGCAAGACACAGGCCTAGGGATGGAGGTGGAAGCAGAAGATTCAGCCGAATAAGCTCAGAAATCACAATACTTATGTGCCGTGTCCCATCTGTTCAGTATCCTGGAGATTAACAGAACAACACCTGAATTTTTCAGTGCAGATTACTTTAATCTCCCAGTACAACTGAAGTACATTTTCATGTATTTAGCAGCCAAACCAATATACACACACTCCCTTGTACCTGCATATAAATAGTCTGACAGAGGACTAACCTGTGAATTATTAGTTATTATAAACATTTAGAACACCATTTCTAAAGACCTGCCAAGATAATAATGGTTCAAGTTTTCAAGATAGTTTGTTACAGTGGTAAATTTAAGTCTTAGCATTTGTAGTAGAAATATTTGCAGTGCCAAGTAGTGTTGCAAAGAGATTTAAGGAACTGTGGCACCTGACTCCACCAGACAGTTTTCAACTCAAATATGAGTATTAGAGCTAACACCCACTACACAGTTTGAATACTCTCCAACATTTTTCATAATACCAAAATAATGTGACAGACAACACAGATTATTTCAGCCTCCTAAGTGAGAAATGCTTCAAGTGTCTTTCCTACAACTTTACTGGACAATTAATTTTATTCTTTTTTTTTTTTAATTGCTATTACTCATTCACTTAAAAGATTGCGGTGTAGCTCTCACAACCTATTTGTCTTCATAAAACGTTCTGAAGCATAACAAAATCCACCTAGAGGAAATAACAACAACAACAAAAAAGCTTATTCTTTATTTTTATCTTCAGATGAAAATATCACCCTGGCAATTTTTTTTTCTTACAAGAATAACTTGAAAGAAAAAAAAATAACCCCAGAACCATGGAAGGAATAGCCTAACAATCTATGTGAACAAAGTCCAATAAAAGGCCTTCAGTTTCTACACCCATTCTTCTGGGACAGACAGGACCTGACTATTTAGTCTTCCTGTTTATACAGAAACAGCCACACGCTACCCAGCAGAGGTCGAAGTCTTCTCCAGAGAACTTTCAAAATCAGATCTTGGCTATGTAAATCAAGTGTCCAATAGATGACATTGTATTACAAAAAGAACCACATAACTCACCAGCTCGGTGCTGGTCATACTCACTTTGAGGTTGCAGGCCAGCAAATATGAGAAGTTCAGACCCACATTTCTAACTACTTAGAGCTACAGAAAATTTTGCCTGTCCACCTCCAGAAAGACAGCGCACACGCTATGAATAATTGCAACAAATAAAGCTATCAAGAAGGTGAACACGTCAATTTGAACAGTTCCACCTGATGTGGAGCTTCACGGAACTGTTGCATGATTTCACTCTAGCTATTTTCACAAGGTCAGATTAGCAGCACAATCTTGTGTTTATACAGTTTTGACAATTGTGATTAACAACTTCAAAACTCTTTTGTGCTAAAGGCAGCTCCACTTACACTTATCCATTGCTTCCCCCTCATTACAACTTTCTAGTTAACAAAAATATTTGCTTATCACATTTAAACTTTGGGAGAGAGCGCTACAGTTGCAGACAGTGCATCTATGCGTCAATACATATCTGTACCCTGATTTGCCATTTTTACTGGAATGCCATGGATAAGTGAACTTAGTCACATTTTTACCTAGTGACTAATTTCAAAAGCATCTTTACACAAGCAGTAACTGATTAGAGCGCTGTTACTTTGGAGTTAAAACTTTACCGTATCTACACTTATGGACAGGAGATGTCTATGAGTTAAGGACACGTAATTTAATCTTTCAAGCTATGGTTCAACAGTCTCCATGCAAATTAGCTTATATTTCTTTATAGTGTAGGGCAGAGGCGCAGCAATCATAGTCTGCAGGCCGAAGTCCATCTACTGCAATAGCTCTTCAAGTTTGAAGCGCAAATTTCTTATGCAGCACTCGAGAGATTACCCTGCTTAGGACAGACCTGCTCATTTAGAAAAAAGCTTAGGTTCTTAGTCCACTCCGATGGAGTGCAGCTCACGACATCACCACATAGGATACAGAAGAAAAACCTATGGAAGAAGAAAGACGAAGAGCACAAACAGTGTTTCAATAGAAAAAAAAAATAAAAGAAGGAACCATAAGGAGGAGAAAAAGGGGGAATTTAACAGGCACTGCATAAAGAGCTTCCCAACCAATACAGTTTACTACTGAAAAAATCCTCTTTACTACCAAAAGTATGATATTGCTTTAAAATTAATTTCACCCTCTGTTTAGGCAAATTAGGAGCAATCCTTATTAAGCCCACTGGGTACACACCACCCTCGGGGGCTATGAAACTTGCTACTTTCCACACCCACTGGAGCCAGGCTGGTAAGGGTATCGCTAAAAGCTGGAGAACTTTTCCTGCTCGCTTGGAGGTGATGCCTGAAAGCATGAGCTATCTGTAACAATTTTTTTTTTTTTTTTTCCCTGCAAGCTTCATCTTGCCCTGTCCCTCCCTCTCTCCTGGCTTCACTGCACAGCCCAAACTCGAACGAGGAAGTCGAGATCTGAGGGCGGAAGCCAAGCCCAGTGCAATGTCTGCAAGGAGGATTGTCAGCCCGTGACTCAGGCTACAGCCCTGACAGCTGCCAAACGGTCCCATTTTCCCCTGCCCGTTACTTCCAAGGAACGGACGCTGGAAGGCGAGGGAGCAGAGGAGGTGGGGGGGAAGGAAGGAAGGAGGGAGACGCACCGGAGGGAGCGGGGCAGAGAGGACGGCCGGGGTGAAAAAGAGCGCGAATCTCGCCACCCCAGCTGCGGGAAGGCCAGTGAGCAGGGCGTGGAGGGAGGAGAGAGGCAACTCCCTGGGCATAATGCAACCCTACGGCGCGGCGGCACACACACGCCCCCGGAGGAGGCGAGGGGTGGGGGGGGGAAGAGGTAGGGAAGGGGGTTACGGGGAGCACGCCGGGCACGACAGGTCGGCACCCAAGCCCGGGGGAAGGCGGAGGAGAACAGCGGGAGAGTGGGCACCCTCCCGCCCGGACAAAGAGACGCGAAACCCGCCGAGGGGGGAGAAGCGCTGGGGCGGGGGGGGAGGGAGACGGACGGACGACAAGGGACAAACCAGGGTCACCCGCGCCCACCCGCTCGGCTTCACCTGAGCCCGGCTACGGCGGAGGGAGGGAAACGCCGCAGCGGCTGCGCTCCTCGAGGGCGAGAGAGTGGCGTCCTCAGGCTGCCGGCTCCTCCCGCAGGCACCGCGACCGCCTCTCGCTCACCGGCACTGCCAGGCGGCTCGGCCGGGAGGAGCCTCCGCCGGCCGGCAACCACGCCCCCCCCCCCCGTCCCGGGCACGGACAGCCAATGGTGGGTACCGGTCGGGGAGAACTGACAACGGCCGCCGCCAATGAGGAGCGGGCCGCAGGGCGGAGGCCGAGCCGTTGAGGAAGCGGTGAGCCGTTGAGGAAAGGAGGCGGCGCCTGTTAGCATCGCCTGGGCGCGCGCGCGCGGAGCTCAGCCCTACCGGCGGGGCGGCCCGGTCCGGCGGCCGCTCGGGCGGGGCGTTAGGGGCAAGGCTGGCAGCAGCCGCCGAAGGGGCTCGGGAGGGGCGGACGGCCCCGTCCCGGCCTTCCCCCCCAGGTCGCTCCCCCCTTTCCCCTCTTACCCCCTGGTTGGAGCAGGGCCAAAGCCGCTCCCACAACCCCCCGCGCCAGGCCGTGCCAGGCCAGCTCCGCCCCACAATGCCCCGCGCCGGGCGGGCACCGGCGGCCTGGCTGGCGCTCGGCGGGGCCTGGGGTTTGCCGGCCTCAAACACCAGCGTGCCGCCCCCGCCCCGTCCCTCCCCGCCACCCTCCCGGGGCTGGGAGAAGGGAACATAGAGGGGTCAGCCTCTGGGAGCAGGGTGATGGGCTTTCTCCCGGAGGGGAAGTCCCCGGAAATGGGGGTGGGGGAGGAGGAGCGGGGGGTCCCCACTCGGTCAATAAGTCCTCTCCCAGCCCCGTTGTCTTACAGTGCAAAATAACCGCGATAGGAGGGTGTAAGCCGGAATTTGGTTTCATCCGATAAAGGGACAACTGAGGAGTGGAAAAGCATCAGTGTAAGCAGCCCCTGGTGCTGCTGAGCTGTTCGAACAGGCAGTCCGTATGTTAAAGGAAGCTTGAATTAAAATAGGCATGCCAAAACAGTAGAAGCGTGAACAGATAGAGATGATGTAATTCTACCTCTTTGCATTTACTACAGCGTTCCTCAAGGCTGAGCTTCAGAATGAGTAAAAGTAGGAGGTAGTAGGCAAGAGGCAAGACAAAAGTCCTTCTGAGGAAGAGTACAGCATATATAAGGCCATATGTCAGATCCAGCTATGCAGATGAGGTTTATTGCGCATTTTACAAGCATGCAGAAAAACAAGGCTCCCTCCCTTTAGGGCTTCCTACTTTCCTACATCTGCAGATGTAGGTGCCAGTGACAGAAAACACAAGGTGCGGTTTTACTGATGTCAATCTGAACATTACAAGTGGAAGAGGCAAATGAAGTGAAGAAGGCTTGAATGAAGAGAGAAGATAGCAAAGAAGTGTCTCGAGTAAGCATCTCTTGTCAAAGTGAAACACTTCAGGCTGAAAAAGATTCACTACAGCAGTCTGGAAACAATGCTAGACCTTTGTATCACAAGACACAAAAGGCAGTGGGAGAAATTACTGAAAGGTTTGTATGGCTGAGTATCAGGGATACAGAGGTGTCATTGTTAAAGGCAAAGATGAAAAATGTACATACAGGTACGAAATATAAACAAGAATTTAATTTGGCAGTGAGAAGGGAACATAGAGGACAGGTCTTCACTAGAGTACCAAGGCAGAAAATGAAAGGAAGCTGGGGTTGTGACAACCAAAGGTACCTGCATAACCAGATACCTTAGGTGGTAAAATGATCCGCAGTATCCAGTGATTCATTTTGATCCATGAAAAATGTGACCAATATATGGAAAGGATATTTACCTGATGAACAACAGAGTTCTAAATTCTCCCACAAAAATGAAGCAGAATGAAAATAGTGGAGGTAACTACATGTATCAAAAGCTTTTTAAGAACAGGAGCAGTTGCTTTGTCAGCCAAGTGGCTAAGAAAGGAAAGGTAAGTGAAGGAAAGCAGTCAGTATCAAGTCTGAATAAAGCTTTTAAAGGAGAAAAATAACAGCTGGGAAAGGAAATACAAAAGGCAGAATGAAGCGACAGCAGTAATAGTGTGGGAAATAAAAGATACTAACTGCAAGCATGAGATGCAGATATAAAAAGGCTGCCACAAAGTTGTTTTTGAAGACCGTACGATACTGGGCATTTTACATTTTTTTATTCTTTTCTGACTCTTAGACTTTAATATTTACTCTGCTCTTCCTAATGCTAAGATTTAAGTCTAAGGTCAGGCTAGACTGTCTTCTTAAGGTTTGGCATTTTTTTCTTTTTTCTTTTTTTTTTTTTTCAATTTGAGAACTTGGCTCCACTTCTGTTTAACCAATATCAAAACTTTCATGATGACCTCAACAGTAAAGCATCAAAACTGAGTTCAGAACAAAGACTGCTGTAGGTTTACACAGTCTTTTCCCTTAACAAAAAGTGTATCCAACCTCTTTTGAAAACTCTGTGTATTTCCCACATGGTCAGATTTGTAGATGTGTGGTAGTTGAGGCAAGTCAGATTTGAAATGTCTGTTTCCATAGCTTAATTACTTTGAAAATAAGCGCAAGAGCTTTTTGTGTTGATCTAGTGGCAGGAAGTTACCCAGGAAAGGAGACACACCTCAGAGAGAAACAAGTGTGACTAAAAAAAGCTATCATATTAATTTTTTGCATCTGTTACTTTCTACAAATTTACAGGATGTTTATTTGAATCCTTCTGATCAACTTCACTCACATTTTCCATCAATGTTTGCAAGCCAGCATCCTTTGGAAGAAGAAACCTGTAATGGTCGTTGAATTCTGAAAAACATCATCTCAACAGCAGACAGATTTACAAGTTTGGTGGGAGTAAATTAATGGTATTGTAGTATTTCTAGAGGGAAGAAAAAATAATAATCTACTAAGCAGTGAGCATCCAGAGATGCCTCTTCAATTTGCCAGCCTTAACTACACACCAAACAAATGCCCACTTTGCTGAACTTCAGTGTTTTTCCCCTACACTGGTCTAATCCAAGACAATTGGGCTTAAATTTATTGGCAAACAGCAAACCCAGGGAGAAGCCTGCGCTTCCGTGATCAACAATAAATGCAGGCACATTTGTTTTCTATATCTGACAAACAAGTAAAGTGGCTGAATTAATTTTGGTGAATAACTTCCAATGCTTTGCGAGGCAGAAGAAACATCTCCCAAAACTAGTTTCTCACTGACAAGCTTGAGAGAGTGAAACAAGAAGAGTGACAGAGACAAAAGGTGTTTACTTAATTGGAGAAGTCACGTTGCTAAATGCTAACCGCAGTGGCTGTAGACAGGAACCGCATGTGTACAGATCTGGAGAATGTCACAATCTGGTATTGCTAAGAAGCCTGAGCTCTGCTTTTGCAAAAGCCTGAAACATCAGTAGTTTCAGTGCAGATTCATAATTAGAATTTCTCAAGAAAAGAAGCTCTGCAGTAGCTTTAATATGTACACCCATACAAAGCAGCAGCTATAAATGCAGATGAGAACTTGATGGGTTTTCACATACTGTAACAGAAGTAAATGGCTCTTTGGAGGTGGGTCTGTAGAAGAAAGTCACAAGTCTCTGGAGTTCATGCCTATGTCCTCTGAACAACCTGAAATTTGGCTGCAATTTAGGCAACATCTCTTAGCACATAACTTCTTTTCCCCTTTATACCAATTCTTTATCGTTCCGCTCTCATAACAAATGCCAAATCCAAACTGTGAGAGTGCAGAAGGTGGAAAGCCAGGAACCTAAGATGTGGAAGGAGTGAAAGCAAGTGATGTTTCCACTGGGGGGGTCAGAGCTTACCAATTTAGTGACTAAACTTTTAAGCCCGAGTTCTAGCTCTGTTCATCCAAATCCTACTGGGAGCAGCTGACGCAAAAGAGCTGCACTGGAGCACAGTAAGGGAAATGTGGCTCAGTAACCTGTCTCAGAAGCAGCCAGTAGCAGATATTAGGAGGAGAGTAGACCTTTTCTAACAGAATGATGTTGCCCTTAGCATGACTACCCAAATTCTGGCAGGGCTGTGGAAAAGGTACAGCTTAACTGACTCATTTTCATAGGCTGGGGTGTGACGCCCTCTTCATCAGCAAAGTTGGTTTAAGGTGTCTATTCCCCTTCTAGCCGTTCATTTCTAGTGCTGTGTCACAGCTTACCACCGCTCCAGTGGTGCTGATGCAGGTGTTTCAAAAGCCATATTGTAAACTGGATCACTGAAGTAGAGTTAAAAAAGAAGGTTAAGAAAAAAGATCAGTTCACTGATCTAGTTTATAGGCCCACAGAGAGATGCGTCAGCACAATTGAATGCATTAAACTGAGGCACTGTGACAGGAGTCTTTCAAATGGACTTTGCTGATGGAGAAAATTCAAGAGGGCACTCTACCTGCACCCCAAGACTGGGGAGGAGCTGCCATACTCTAGCATTTAAAACAGTTACTGTACTTTTCACCTCTCCCCAGCCTTCCACCCACACAGTCCCACGTGAACAACCTGCTGAACTCCTGCTCCCTCGTTGTGGTTCTTCCTTCAGCTTCAGTAAAAGAGGAACATGTTTTTACTCACTTAACACATCAATGACAAGATCTGCAGCTGGAACACAAAGCATTTGCAACATCTTTGCTCGTCTGGGATACCAGTCAGAGGCATAAATCTCTACCCATTGGTTATGTAGCACAGTAAGTATATTTATCTTGTGCCAGAGTTCATCCTTTCTTTGTAAAATGGGAGTGACATCATCTTGTAGAAGGGACCTCTATTGGGGAAGCAGGTTATCAAACAGCTGTGCTTTGACTGAAGTTACAAAATTATCCTCAGAAACACACCTAAATGAAAACTTCTGTCTTAGGCAGAGGAAAACTCTTGGAGCTTGAGAGTTCCTCCGAACCCTGAGATGGGACCACAACTGTGTTATGCATGGTTAGAGACACCACATTCCTGATCTGACATACTTAGAATAAAGGCCCAGAGCTCTTTACCTCCAAAGAATTCTAATGTAATTATCTCTACCATCTAAATGCAAGCACAATGCTAAACAACAGGCATTTTTTAGTGCAGTATATCCCCTTTCTAACCTTGTTTTCTCTAGCCCTGTTCTCTTGCTGCTCGCTATTTTCTATTCAATTTTAAATTTGGAAAAAGCTGGCATCCAACACCATTATACAAAAGGGCCAACAGGAATACAAGCCATCCAGCAAAAGTATCTTTGCCCCAAACCCAAGATTTAGAACATGAGTTTTCTGCCTTGGGCCTACCCAGACTTGTCCAAAATGCAAGCAGAACACATCCTGTTACCTGCCTTAAATAAGCACAGCAACTCTTTGACACAGAAAACATTTTCACACAATCTGATACAGCTTAGCTCCTCCAGTGATAATTCAGCCAGTCTGATGCATGTAATTTCAGGCTTGTCTGGCCTGGCCTCACAGCTCCCTGGTTCAACAATTGCTAAGGATCCTTTATTAACATCTCAAATACCTCCTTTTCCTTCTCCCTTCCTCAGAGCGAGTAAGAAATGCTTCAAATTCCTGAGTTTAGGAGGGCTTGGGGGCATTCTTCTTACTCAGCAGAGGATAAGCTGAAAGGAGAATAACATCCCTCCCCAGTCCCTCTGTCACCCTGCAGCTGTCATGCTTGTGACGCTAAGGTAGCAAACATGCTACCTGATAAGGAAAAAATAGTTTAACGAGGTGATTGACAAATCCATCTAAATGCTGTTTAATTCACCCTGATAAGGTGGAGCTGTGGAGAGCTTTATGCCACCTTTGCTTCTCTTTTCCTTCCCTAGGTCTGAGACTGAGCCATGTTTTCACAGAACCCAAGAATAGCAGGGTGACTACGCTATTTGGAAAACAGGAGAGTCAGAGAATACATAAAGGTGATAGTGTTTAGATAGTTCACTTTTTTTTTTTCCTCATTGTCTTAGTTGCTTTTCAGCCTCAGTCACCTTTAATGGACCTGTAAACAAAAAGCATCTAACTGGATGTTCACTTCTCTCTTCTTCCCAAGCATCTTCCTATAGCAGGAATTTAGTCTCCCTTTTTTTTTTTTTTTTCCTCCCTACAAAAACATGAGAGCCCTCCTACTTTCAGCTTGCTGCCTTTCCAGAGGTTACTGTGTGAGCTTTTGCTCCGCTAATGGTGCCTCTCAGCTTACCTCATGTTTGCTGTTTGTTTTTGGGTTCAGCCTGCAATACTAATCAAGGCCAAATATTTGCTCAAATGAAGTGGCTCTGTGGTTCTCATTCCAGGGAGCTGGCTGAGGACAAAATGAAACTAGCTTGAAATATTCTAGTATGCCCAAGAGATGCTAGAAACAAGGGATTTTTCCAGTGCTGTAGAAAGTCATCCAGATTCTTATTGTAGCTTTGTTGTGGGAACTGCAGGGGAACTAACTCGTTTATAGCCTGCCACAATTAAAGACACCACTTTTGTCTGCCAGAAACCAAAGCCAGTCCAGTCAAAGCCAAACCTTGGGACCAATCTTTTGGGCTGCAACCAGGAAGACTCAATATGAAGTGACAGAAGCATTCGTTTTCCCTCTTCTGCAAGACCAAAGCCCACATTTTTCTGATAAGAGGAGGCTACATCCTTTGTGCTTGCAAGTCAGCGGCAGGTCTTATAAACACACCCACAGATTCTCAGCGTAACATACTGCAAGCTCTGTGCCTCTGGAGCCAGTGCATGCTTTGCTCAACAACCCCCTTTTCATTTCTGCCAAGATTCCCTCCCACATTTGGGACTTTTTTTTCCTGTTTTTTCCTGGTCCCTTGAGAGCCTCCTCAACTCTCCCAGCTCCTCCGGGCTCCCACTGTCAGCATTGTCTGTTCTGTACAGCTTTGCCAATCTGCTCTGCCATCGGAAACGTGAGCCAGTGCTGGAAACGGGGCCTGAAGAAGATCCATGCATTGCCCTTACTCTCATGCCCCTGTTCGGGACAGGTGGATGGACCAGAAGACTGAAGTGATAGCGCTGGCACAGAAGGCAGAAAGTTAGCCGGGACTTACTGAGGCTTTGTAGGATGTGAGAAAATACCAACAGATAAACATGAGGTGCCATCACTGTGGGAAACCACCTTTTAGCCAAGGTGCAGATGAGCTCCATTTAACACAATTACCTTCTTTCCCATTTATCAGAGCATAGTTCCTGGGACTATTCTGGAACAAAGAAAGCAACTCACTGGGCATCCTGTGTGTTTGCATAATGCAAAATTCCTGTCAAAAATCAATACCTCACTGAGGAGTAGCAGGCTGCTGAGCTGCCCGACTGCAGACTAGCATCTGCTCTGCAATATTTCTCAGCTACCAAGAGACAGGAAGGTGTTGTTTGAGGAATCAAATCCACAGGACAGAGGTGCTCAGAGGCTTCTTGTGAAATTACTCTATGTGAGGTAGCAGCTTGTGTTAGGCTGGAGTGTAAGGAGTCCTGCAAGCACTGCTGCCTTCTGCCACTGGCTCAGGGGAAAAAAAAAAAGAAAAGTTAAAAGGTTTTTTGCGGATGAGAATATTTCACTTTTGAGTTACAGACCCAAGTATGATATAGATCTAAAGCAGAAAATAAGATAGCTCTGCTTTGTTCTACCTCGTGGGTCAAGGCATTCAACCTATGGTAAATCCTGTCCACTCCTTCCTTGTCTTGTCTGTTTACACATGGAGTAACAGCATCCTTAAGCCTCTGGCTACTCTAGCATTCTCCTGATTACAGCTGCATCTGACACTGAATTTGAAACACACACCTGTACATAAGTTTGTGGCTGATTGCAAGACAGCACAGAGGCCTATAATTTTTTGACTCTTTATAGAGGAATGTACATATATAAAAGCCTTTTGAATTTTCATAAGCTGCCCCTTAGATGTGGGATAGCGAAACACAAAAAGATGAAAACAAGATGCTCACCTGATGATTCAGCTTTGCTGCAAAGTTTCTTCTAGCAGCAATCATAACACTGAAAATAATCATCCCAGACCCTATTTCCTGTGGGCTAATAACACATCAGTAATGAGGATCATCTTTTTTTTTTCCCACTAGGAATCCATGAGAAAGAGCTTTGCATTACATGGAGAAAAAAAGAATTACATGCAGGAAAAGGTAGTATGTGTATGTTGGGCTTTTTTTTATTTAAGGAATGCTAAATCAGGTTTGGCTTTGCTAGGGGACATACCAGTTGTCTCCAAGCTCATTTTATTATGGTCTCTCTTGTACCTTAATTGAGAAAGCAGGGTGTGGAAGTTTTAACAAAGGCTCCCCTTTGTAGTGTGTTAATTAGGCACAGGACTTAACAAAACCCCTCAGTTATAAACAATTACTTTTCCCCAGGCTTACTTTCATTTTCATGCTACTACATTTTTACTAATTTTCTATTAGCTTTCCAGAGTGGACAAGACTAATTTCTAAAATTAGTCTTCTAATTAGCAAAGGAAAAAAAAAAAAAAAACGAACACCCAAGCAGGAAAATATGTAAAGCAGGAGGAAAAAGAAAAGGTATAATTAGAAGCACTTAAAGGTGCCTCTTTTTTTGTGCCTCTTCAGGATACAGGAGCCCAAGGTCTTTTCAGATCACAGTAAAGTCCCTTTAAAACTAAAAATCTATATTATGGTCCCCTGGAAGTGACGCTCAGTGGATGTCCCCAGGACATCCCTGGGGATGGGAAAGAATCTGATCTGGGTTTGTGTGGCCTGAAATGAGTGCTACCCTCACCCCTGCAGGAGGAGGAAACGGAAGAAAGTGAGAGGGGCTGCGAGCTGTAATTCCTCCAGACCCTCTCCGTTCACTCCATTTGGAAAGCAAAGTTTGCTTTAAAAAAAAAAAAAAAAAAAGTATGGCCCTGCTTGGGCAGCTGGACATCTTTTTGCCTGCAGGAGTCCTAGCTGGCTGCTCAGCATGCACTCAGACCCGGAGACACACAACAGCTGGGAAGGGAGAGGCCTCTCTGCCCTCCTCCCTGCCAAGGCTGTGCTTCGTCCTGATGGCAATGACCTCACCTCTTGGCACCGAGCTGCCCCGCAGGGGAGCGCCAGCCACCCTGGCACTGGTACCCCTCTTCCTCCCTCCACCTCCTGGCAAGGGAAGGAAGAAGCCCAGGGGCTCGGGGTTAGCTCTTCTGCCTCTAAAAGAGGCACCCAGTGATGGAAAACTACTGTAAGGACAACTGCTGTCTTATGGATATAAGGTTTTACACCCTACATTGGCACGAAACCTTTCACACTGCTGTTCTCTAATCTTGTTCTCTGTTGAATTTCTGGAGAAAGGTGGAGTGAGGCACTTTAACCCACGGTATCTGAAGAAGCGTGTTATGATTCAGTCTCTAGTTAGCGTCACGCTTCTGTTGTCACCTGTGATAGTGCTGTTTGCCCAAGACCTTTACAATGTAGAAGGCACCCAGACCTTCAAGCATGGATGAGGGGCTACATCTGCATTCCCTGAAGGTTGCCTTTGCATCCAAGAAGTTGCCCAGAAAGCAGGGAAGCAGTGTTTATGTGTGACTGGGGAAAGAGTAGCTCAAGCTACAGTTCCAACAGGGTCTGTGTCTCCCGGCCTGCCAGCAGATCTGGAAAAGACTGCCTAGGGGAAAACTCATAATTCTCAGTGGCAGCTTCCCAAGCATAGCAGTTCTCATTGGGAGCAACCTTACTTCTCCTCTCTGGAAGACAGCGAGGACAGTCTTGTGAAGATACCTAGTGAAGATAGGCATTCCCCCCTTTATTCCTGCACATCCAACCACAGTCCTCCTTTCTCACTGCCTTGCAGTAGCACAGACTGATTCTCAAGCCAAGATCAGCTCCTGTTGCTTTCCCCAAAGAGCTTTCAAGTTCAAACAGACCAGACAAGCTCCATGTGAGGGAGCAATCAGAAGTGAAGAAAGGCTGAGACTGGCCCCAATGCCTGCAGCAGGTCTCAGGCAGGAGGTGGGTACAGGATACTGCCCTGGGTGACCAGGCAAGTCAGGGAACCTCAGACCCCATGGCAGCACAGAGCTGCTTCACGTACGATGGAAAATGTTTGAAGTACTGTAGCTGGGGCCCACAGGAAACTTTTGGGAAGTGTGTGCTGGGTCTAAGACAGGAACCAAGAGAGTCAGTGTTTAAAATATGCACTGACAATGAATTGCTTCATTACTTAGAGAAAAATTGAGAAGGGGGGATGGAGTAAAAGTCAGCCACATCAGGAAACAGGCAAATAATTGTCTGACGGATACACCAGGTCTCCTGACTGCTGGTCTAGGACTTTGCTGCTGCTCAGCCCACAGCGTCTTCCTCACCATGATAAGCTTCTCCTCTAAGAGACAGCGAGGTCTCCTCTGCATTTAGGCATTCCCTGTAGGAACACGCTGCATCTCAGAGAGGTCAATATACCCTCAGAAGACCATTTTCATATCGGGAAAAGATGGGGGAAGGTGGCCATTTGAAGGCTCACATGCTGAGCATAAGACCCTGAGGACAGCCTCTTCCCTTGACACCAACAGGAGGTACTGCACGGCACAGCTAGGTCTCCCCCACTGCATGCCCCAAGTCCCCAGGGGCTGTGTAGGGTGCAGGGGACCCTGCAAGAGAAATTCCACATCCACACTATAGGATTAGGGCCGAGCTCAGCAAGGCGGTGTGATCCCTGCCTACATGCTGGTCAGCACGGCTCCTTCCCTGTTGTGCAGTCCCCTGCCCGGGTGCATCCTCTCCAGTGGGATCTCACATCCTGGAAAAGCAGCGAGCAGAAACATCTTGCGTAGGGCTCCTTAGAGACTCCGCTAGTGTCTTGTTTCGCCCTGCTGTACGGTTTTTCTGTCTCCTCCTACATCTTCCCCTGTACATACACCCTCGGTTGAAGAATGAAAGTGCTACCCTTTAGACTAAGGAAACTTTTGGCCCATGAGCTGCTGAAGAAAGGCACATAGAGATGTGAGCCACACAGGCTTCCTCCCACAGCACTTTGTAAAGCAAGTGGATGTTCTCAGGCAGGAGGCTTTCTGCGCCTTGAACCATCCAAGGCAAGGAGTACGCACAGGGCAGAGCACCTGGAGAAATTGGACCTTGTGGCCTGGGCTTGCAAATCCGTGAGCAGAGACATGGGAAACGCTGCCTTCCTGGAGCTGGAGTGGGGAGGGGAGCCCTGGAAGCTGCAAGCAGGAAGAGCCTGACTTGGGAAGGTGCCCAATCTTGCAGAGAGCGAGGCAGGTAACGATCACACAACTATTTATGGCTCTTTTTCATTGCGACAACCACAGCCTTATATGGGCAAGAGCGCTCCACTCGACAGAGAGCTGCGGAGGTGGAGCCTCAAGGGGCACTCCTGATGCTTGCTCCCAGGCTATCTGCCTGCACAAGCCACTGACCTCCTTCCTGGGAAAAACCCTGGGAACCCTCGCTGAATCCAGCTGTTTAAATTTCAAACTAGAAAATGACCCGGCACCCCTCCCCTTCTCCCCCATACCTCCTACTAGCTGGGGCTGTGGTGAAGCAGAAACGTCTGCATTTGTAATGTTGTGGGTATCCGGGAGCAGTGGGTTGGAGAGTCCCCCCGCATCCAACGTGGGAAACCTATTCCCATCTGGTTGTGATACTACTGAGAACCAGAAGAAAAAAAAAAAAGGAAAAATAAACAACCCACCCCCCACCCTCCCCAGTGTTGCTGCTTGGACGCTGGTGAGTGTGTGAAAGGCTGCAGCTGGCAAATCTGGTGTACAAACTCCGTTGCAGATCCTTTTGCCTCTGGATGTGCTTGGGAGCCCCCCCAGTATCTCTGGCTCGGCTGCCAGTGTGCACATTGGATTCTTACACGTTTCAACACCATCCAATCCACACAGTTGAACTGCGCTGGAAACTGCTTACAAATAAAACCGAACATAAACATGCTAAAAATGTCCGTGTCATCAGATAAGCTTGCTATGCACATAAAATTCCTGACACAAGTTCATTAAACCAAGGACATGAAAAGTTAAGCCACATGCATATAGTGGCTGGGATGGGGAGGAGGGGGACAGCAAGCGGGGATTCAGGCTGTAACTCTGCTTTCAGGCCTGTTGCCAGCCCGTAGGACATCACCCCAGTGTGACTCAATTTATCCCAATGGGAGGGAAAAAAAAATAAATTAAAAGAAATGTCACAGCACCCACCTCCTTCTGTGAACACTGGTGTGTTTCGGGAAGGAGCAGCAGCCAGGGATTAGCCATGCCCCTTGCGAGCTGCGGAAGGCTGGCCTTCCAGAGGACAAAGCACGCGCTGACCGCCAGCCCTCGGCAATCTTTACCAAAAACAGTCATACTTAGCACTCCAGGAGGCAGTTATCTCTGTTTTATAAGAGAGGAAACAGGCGCCAAGAGCTTCCTCTATAATACACTTCTTGTCATTATGGCTATGTTCAAGCTGCAGAAATGCAGGGTTGAGGGAGCTAGATGCTACCACGTAGGCTTACCAGCTCTCGGACACCCAGGTTTGCACAGAGCATCCAGATATAATGACCTTCCCTACCACGTACTTTATAGTTCTCAAGCCATGTTATTTTAAGAGCCAAGGAGGGCAGGAGCTGTGGGAGTGGTTCACAGGTGGGAGTGATTTCAGGTGATCCCCCCATCTCCTGAGCTGACCACAACAGCCACCCTTTACCTCCTTGCAGGCTGCCTGTGGCTTGAGAAAGAGAAGCTGTGCACCCTTTCCCTGGGATGAGTGGCGTGGGTTAGCTTAACCTACAAGGGAGGAACATCATGTTCCTCCTCAGCCTCACAGCGGTCAGGGTTGATGCGTGATGACTGTGTGAAGCCAACCTGAGCCTGAGCAGCACCTGAAGGAACAAGTCCTGTTCCCCTCCCTCCTCTGATCTTCACGCTCCCACTGCTAGTCCCAGATGACACAGCCAGCTGATCCATCTGGAAGCAAACTTGAACCAAAAGGAAGAGAGATGTTTCGAGCTTGATCATTTTCTTGGTCCATTTGACTACCTGGGTGCTCAAGAGGTGCTGGAAACGCACGGTCATGGGCAGCCAGACATAAGCTGGTCAGAAGCTATGAGGGAATTGCAGCCCAGAAGGGGCCAGAAAGCCTCCTTTCTAGTACCATAAATGAATTTACTCCAGTTGCATGGCTGGTCACAGGGGTTGTTACAGCATCCCAGGTGCAAGTGCTTGCAATCACCATCTGAATTAAGGAACATCTATTGCCAAACATGTAGGATTACCAAAATCACAGCATCATGTAGTGTAGGAGGTAACTTTGGAGGTCTCTAGTTCAACTGTCTGCTTGGAGCAGAATCAGCCTTAAGGTTAGATCAGGGTGTCCAGGTCCATATCCAGCTGGGTTTTGAAAACCTCTGAGGACAGCAAATCCACAGTCTCCCTCTTGTCCTTTCACTGAGAACCTCTGACAATCTCATTCTACCTTCTGCATAACCGCCATTTGGGTAGTAGAAGACAGTGGTTAGATAATCACCCTCCCAAACCACCTCCTCTCTTTGCAAACCAATGCAGATCCCTCAGCTCCTGTCCATGTGTCAGATGCTCCAGCCCCCTGGCCATTTTCAGGCTTTTCTGCTGGAGTCACTCCAGTTTGTTAATGTCCCTCTTGCGAGTGCAAAGGAGCATCCTGAAGCAGTCTGAGGAGTTGTCCATTTCACCTCCTGGAGGAGAGCAAGTGTCTCTGCCTATTTGTGAAAGGACGAGTCTTTGCGAGCGCGTTTGTTGGGGTGTGCACACACAGTGCCGGCCCGTGTTAGTGCCTGTACACAGCGCCACACGGGGGGTCGGTGCGTCCGCCTGTCATGTGAATACTGGCTCAGAAGCTTAGGTCATAAAAACGAGTGCAGATTCACTCAAGTCTGGGGGGCTGTGCTGACTTCTGTGAGCAGAGGTGTGTTGCAGGTACGCTGTGTGAATGCTGTCCGTGGGTGTACCCAGGGACATCTGTGCACCGTCCTTCTCCTTCAGTGGCTCCACACCTTCGCCGTCACAGATCCTCCTTCCTGCTTGTTATTGGAGAAGATGTTGACAGTCAGGTCTAAATCTGGTCAGGTAGCTTCTCAGTTACTCACCTCTCAGTTATTACTCTGCTTCAGTAACCCTGAAGCTTGAGGAGACAGGGTGTACCAGGCAGTAGCTAGGACTGGAAGACAACAGAAATCATGTTCTGTGCCGGTGATGCTGCCCGAGGGCAGTGCATCACCACCATGATGTCATAACTGTGAGGCACAACCTTCCGAGCATCAACAAGAACACCCATTACTCAGTGGGCCAGCGGGTGTTTGATAGGAAAGGAGGCGAGTGAGAAGGAAGACCTCAACACTTCTACCTGCTTGCTGTCCTGGGGATAATGGTAAGTGAAATGACGTGTGACTGCAAATCAACGGGGCCTTTTGCAATACCAGGATTGCGGCATGATGAGCGATCCCTCTGAAGTCTTCATAAAAGATGGGAAATGGGGAAAGCTGAGGTGAGCTCCAGACCGTTGGGTGGGAGAAATGCACCGGAAGGATATGAGATATCAGGTAGAAGGCTGACAAATAGGTCATGGACATGACAGGGAGGGAGGTGGAAGGCAGGGACAGGCCGCCTCTGCACTGCTGGCTGAGTGTGCAGCTCAGCTCCCCCCAGTCCACCTTATACAGCTGAAAACTCCATCAGGAGGAGTCCCTGGAGAGAGGGCTTGGGGAACTTCAGTGCAGGCCACACTCCGGTTCCTGCGGTGTAGATGGAGTGGGCAGGGTAGGAACAAGGCTGGACCAGCAGTTGCCCCAAGCCACAGAGACTGCAGCAGAATGAGAAAGCCCAAGAATGCCAGTTCTCAGCTGGTGACACCTGCCCTTAATTTTGCAGCAAGAACTGCCATCGAGCCTCTGTCATAAGGAGCTTTGGTGCTGCAGCCCAGGGTGCCTGGATGTCTGACACAGGACAAGGAGTGCCGGGTAAAGACCTCCTGGGTGTTCAGCTCCGTGCCAGAGCTGTGGGCTTACAAAGAAGAGGAAGCGGAGCACTGCAGCCTGCTATGGGGAACAGGGATGTAAATCTGGGTTAACATAGGGTGAGGCGCTCAAAGGCCTGGCCTAGTTCAGAGCTGGGCAAAGTTTGACCCCAGCTATAGGAAATTATCATAGACATGCAATAAAACAAGTTTTTACTATGAACCAAGGACAGGAATCACCAGCTGTTCATGTCAGCCAGCTCCCTTTAGTCAGAAAGTTTGGGGACTGCGTTGGGTGGCATGAGCAAAAGCCAGTCAGGTCAAGTTTGAAACACAGAGCTCGTTCCAGGGATCAACAAAATCTCCTTTTGAGACCCTTTGGTCATTCCCCAAGCAAAGCAGGAAGGTAAAATACAAACTCAGCTCACCATCCTCATTAATTCCACCTCTGGACCAATGGGGCCCAGCTGGGATGCGATGGGAAGCCATGTCTGCGCCACCACCACTGCTGGGTATAGGTTAGAGGGCCCAAAATACGTGCGCAACCACCATATGCGATGGGACTTTGTGCTCTGCCCAGGGTGGCCCGTCCCTCCCGGCTCTGCAGCCTGGTATATCTCACCAGGCTTATCTGGTCGCGTGCCCTTCTCCCTCCCCAGCCATACCCCCAGGGCCAGGTTTTCCTGCTTCACCCCAAATGCTTATTTTTATTATTTTAGAACAAACAGAGCTGCGTCTGTTTTGATTTCCAGAAGAAGGTTAGAGGGAGGTCAGAGCTGACATCTGGGCTGGAGATAACATTCCCGTCTAATTAGCAAGCCCTGAATAACGAGGGCCTTCCTGTCCCATCCCCCTGTCCTGGTGCGGGAGAGGGCAGAGCCAGCAGTGGCTGGGGAAAAAATGGGGCAGGAGAATGGCCCCATTAGGTGGCATTTTATTTGCTAGAGCCCCCAGACAGCGCTCGAGGGGCTGCTGAGAGAGGTGCCTGCGGGTGACGGTCGCATTCATCTCTGCGTGGGCACCGTTTGCAGGCGCCCAACCTCCATGGCCCCTTTTTCCAAGCGTTCGGGCCACGGTTTTCCAAAGTGCCAGCAGTGCTGCCAGGTCACCACCCCCCCCCTGCAGCCCCTTGCCCGGGGACACCCTTTGTGTGACGCAGAGGTTTTTTAAACACAAGCGGGAGACACGATGTTGGTGGGAGACCCCGATGAGATGCGCGGTGGGGTGTCCCCCACCCACCCCACCCCAGCGTGGCTGGACCCCCTGCTGCCCTCCCCTCTGTACGTTGGCAGCTCTGTCCCCGCTCTCGGAAACGGGGTCATTTATGAGGGCGGCGCAGCCGGCGGGCTGACACGCTGCAGCTGTTTGTGCGCAGCAGCGCGGAGAGGAAGCGGCCATGGCAGGAGCCGGCTTTGGCCGGGATGCTGGGCTGGAGGAGGAAGGGGGGGACACGCAAAGGGGCAGCAGTGCTGGGGAGACCCAGTTTGTGGGGACTCCGGCAATTTGTAGATATGTTCCCCCCCTGCAGCAGGGCACCGAGGCGCTGGGGTAAAGCTTGACTCAGCTGGGGGAAAGGCTCCCTGGCTGAATCACCCGGGGCTCTGCGCCTTCCCTGCGGCTCCCTCCGATGTGGGCTGGCTGTGCCCGGCCAGCGCTTGCAAAACCCCATGAGATCATGGGCTCGGGCACAGCGTGGCAGGGGCTGAACCGCGGCCAGGTGCTCTCCAGGTGAGATTACAACACCGGGAATGTCTCATCCGTGCAAAACCCTGGCTGACGTCCCCTTAGCAGAGCCGGTGACACACTGACCTGCCTGCCCCATCAGCCCCGCGGTGGTGGTGGTGATGGTGG
>JAOXNO010000001.1:56304873-56338877 GCA_028565335.1 Limnodromus scolopaceus | reverse complement strand
GGCATCGCAGGGAGCAGCAGAACAGGGAGATGACAGCAACCTAAGGAGTTTGCTTGCAGACACGGCCACACGCTGCCAGTTTCCATGCTGCAGGCTCCAGTGAGACCAGCAGTGACAGGTCCCTCATGTTCCCCCATCCTTTCATCTCAAGGGTGCTGCCGGCTTCTGCCTTCCTCTGCCATGTCAGACAGATTAAGAAAACCCCAAATGTGCTTCCTCTAAGTGTCACCAAGAAAACCCAAACCGAGAACAGAACTGGAGCCCAGGGCCAGGGAAAGGGGAACGGGAACTAAACAGGGCCCAGACAGGTACAAGGGGGTTGGTGTGCTGGGCAACCACATCGTTTAGCAGCAACCTTTAATATTGCCCAAGCTCTATGAAAAGTCTCCATGCTCCTGCCAGGATCTTAGAGAAAAGCCCATGGGACCCAGCCTGGCTGGGAAGGGGAAGCTGGACCTCCTCAGGTGGTGAGCTAAGCTGAAAGAGCTACGCTGAAGGATCAGCCCCTTGAGAGCAAACCCAGCGAGCAAGAAAGAAGAATGCAAGAGTTTTGTCTTGTAGCTTCCTGCCAAAAACTGGCACGGCTGTAAACACGAGCGCAGAACAATAAGGTCTCCTGTCCCAGCAGCTGCTAAAGCCATCACCTGGGGAGCTTCCTGCAATCGGCCGGTGGAGGGACAAAAAGGAGCTGCCACATGCCTTCCTGCAATTTGTCATATGCCTGATCTCTGCTCTGCTCAGTCCCTGCCATCCTCCCTTCCCCCAGAGCCGCCTGTCTCACACTCCGACAAGAGGATGTGGTTACGAAGACCAACCTCTGGTGAGGAGCAGGCTCATCCTTCAGCCTTGCTTCTCCAAGCAACTCGAAGGGCTTTTCTTTACGACTTCTGAGTCACCCGATACCCTCCCCGCAGGCGGCAGTTCCCCAAGGCTGGTTCTGCAGGCACCACGTGCACTTCCCCTGTACCTGGGTCTGGGTGGCCCAGAGAGACCCACAGCGCTCTGCAGGTCCTCTCCGCCTGCCACGTGTTGCGGCTCCAGGGCTTACGGTGCCCAAAGAGTTGGCACGAGGCTGCCGCTGGCTTCTTTTTCAGACCACAGCGCCTTTCCAAGGCGTTAATCTCTGGGTCTAAACAGTGCCATGCTGGATCTCTCCTCACGGGTGAGTATTTTTAGCAAGTTTTGAGCTCAGCCTATGCAGTCACTCCTGAGCTGTGCCAGGACGAAAAGAAAACAACCACTTCTGCCTGAACAATACCGGCACGGAACAACAAAAAAAAAGCCATTGCAAATGGGGTTTTTCAGCATCACTCAAAACTGACCGAGCTCTGAAACGCGAAACTTGCAGTCAAAAAAAAAAAAAAAAAGAAAAGAAAAGAAAAAGGTTCCTGGTGAACAGAAAGGGCTTTGACAATTTACTCAAAAAGCCAGATTAAAGCGAAACGCTGTTATATAAATACCGGCGGGCGTGCCGGAGCTTGCGTGCAGTTCAGTGCTCCGTCTCCATCGCAGCCAGACCCCGGGCGCTCGGAGCCTGCTGGCTGCGGTGTGGCACGGCCCTGCGGTCAAAGCCACCTGCGAGGGCAGGAGCCACGCAGTCCCTGCGCCCAGGGCTACTGGCCCGGCGGGGATGGTTTATTGCCTCGTGAGGGAGCGAGGAAGCAACCTCGGGGGATGCAGCTCCTCTCCCTCCCCGAGGCGGTGAAGCCATGTGTGCCGAGCCGGCCGGGACAAACACCCTCTCGCTGCCAGCTGCGTGGGACCGGCGTGGAGGAGTTGCAGCCACACGGGTGGCCCCGGAGGTCACCATCGTCTCCAGAAAGCACCGAAATCTCTGGTGCGTTTTCTACCCTCTGGACAACTTGAAGTGGATGTTTCTGGGGACTCTCGCTGCAAAAATTTCCTGGTTTTCAGTATTGCTCAACCACTCCTCTGCTCATAGGAGCGATGGAGCCTTCAGCAGCAGGAGGATGAGTAGCGTGTGCTGAGGAAGGGTACCGGGAGCTCAGCCTTCCCCTGAGTGGGGGAGCAAGCAGGCTGGCTCCTCTCCTCTTCCGTCACTAGCCGCAGCTGCTGGGGACATCTGTGAGACCAAGAAGCCCCTGGCACTCTCCACAAGAGAGAACAAGAGTATGTGAGTGGATAAACACACACATATATATGTGTGTGTGTGTGCAGGGACGTTACTTCACAGAAGCTGCAGGCCATGGAGAAAACACAGTCAATTTTAATGCATTTTAATTGCGACTGTTTGCATTATGAGGGCCTGGAAGTTGACGTGGGCAGGCGGGAGGTTGGGTGCTGCCCTATTGCCCGCTCCCTCTGGCCTCTCCTCCCAGGACCAGCCTCCCCATCCCACTGCCCAGCAGGGACCTCTTGCCACCAGAATGGCAGCCACAGGGTTTCTCCTCGCTCTATCCCCACTGGGATGTGGGGTGCCGCATTTTCAAGCTCTCCCTGGAGGCCTCCAGTTTCCACCATTTGGCTCCTCTGGATGTAAGAAATTTGGGGGTTCCTCTGCTGCTCCTGCCTCCATCCTTCCCTGGATGCACGTTAAGGCCAAAAGCAACCAGGCACAGCAGCCCAGCCTACGGCTACAGCTCTTGCCATGAGTTGCAGCCTCGGGTGTTTGCCTGAGAAAGGATTTAAGAGGGAAAGTGTTGCTGAAGTGACAAAGCTGCAGAGGCAGAGAAACCATGAAGCTCACAAGTGCACCCTGTGTCCTTGAGAAGGGCGGCAGGAAGGCACCCCTGTGTGCTGATGGACTTGAGCCTGGGTGGGTTGCAGGGGCAGGGAACGAGGACAGGGCTGTGTAACAGGTGATCCAGTTTTGTTTTGCTCTGGAAGTCAAGCCTAGGGGAGTTTTATCTTTTTATTGCTTAGATATTGCAGCACTACAAGCTGTTCTTTAACATGCAGGAAACAGAAACTCACAGCAAGCACTTAAGGCAATTCAGCAACTCTTTTGAACACTGAGCTTTAACATCATTGCTGCTAACAGCCTGGCAGGGCTGGAGAATTTAATTGCCGATTCTGCCTGAATCCTATAATTACTTAGTTGAAAAAAAGGGGGGGAAAAAAAAAGCTCCAAGTGATGAACAAACTGTTAGGGCAGAGGGCCCTGCCTAGGGCAGCGTTAGTGGCATTTGTTTCCCTGTTGACATGGAGCTAGTCTTTGTTTTGTTCTTTGGACAGGAGGAATCATATAATATGTTGATAAAACAAAGGATTTACTGTCAGTGCTGGGTGGCTGGGCTGCTGAGGCAAGACCTGATTGGAGGTAAACACAGCCAAAGCTGTCCCCTTCAGAGCTGTAGGGGACCACATATACACAACCCCTTGTGTGCTGCAAACTGGGCAACCTGAATTTTCCATCCTCCACCAGCACTTGAAGCTGCTCTGGGCGTAGCACCCCTAGCAGAGAAGGTAGCACCGTTCTCCCTCCTTGCAGGCGTTTGCCATGGCACAGAATCACAGGGTGGCAGGGGTTGGAAGGGACCTTCAGAGATCATCTAGTCCAACCCCTCTGCCAAAGCAGGTTCATCTAGAGCAGGATGGACAGGAACACATCCAGGTGGGTTTTGGATGTCTCCAGAGAAGGAGACTCCACAACCTCTGTGGGCAGCCTGTTCCAGTGCTCTGTCACCCTCTGCATGGAGCAGGTGGAGGTTAAGATGGAGTCTAGCAGGCAGACACAAACATCTCGGGGAAAGGAGCAGCTGCGTTAGGGCTTGATGCAAGTGTAAAGCCAACAGAAACAAATGGAAAACCTCTACTTACCTGGGATCAGGGGCCTTGGACAAGACAGTGAGGACAGAGCATCATGCCTGACTTTTGAGGGGTGGGATTGTGGTGTCGGGTTCAGAATGTACCTGGGGAGGGAGAAGTGGGTTTAGCTCAACTTTGCTCCCCCTGGGAAGGCACTGACTGCTGTATCCTCTTAAATCAGCAACCAGGACCATGAGAAGATGAGGAAGTTGTTGTAATGCAGGCAGGCTTGGGTGGGAGAGAGCAAATCCTTAGCCCAGAGAAGCATTCGGTCTATTTTAACTCTGAAAGGGAAGACCAACTGCATCCTTGCTGGAGTGAGCAGAGAGGAAACATTTTCCCAGCTGCCATGTTAAAAACAGCTACTGCTGAGGAATTACCTATGGCTTCAGCTCTCTTCCCTCCAGAAAGACCAACATCACGTTCAGGTGGCATGAAAAATTGCTGTGCAGCCCTTCTTTTAACTGCTACATAAATACACTGCTGGTGAGTGCTTCCCACTTGCACCTCCTCTGTTATTACCAGCAGCTGGGGGAACCCCTGAAGCCTTTCCCGGCAGTCGGCAAACAGGGAGCTGAATTAAGATCCTGCCACAGAAAAACACCCTTGTGCTGCGAGTCCTGTCCTGCGGTGAAAACTGTGCAAAGCGCTTGGGGAATCTCAAGGTGCCCCCAAACCTCTCCTTCTCTCCACCCATTGCGCTCTTTCTGAAGGATTTCCACAGGGCACCTGTGTGTGGGTTTTCACCATTTATCTCAAAGAAACAGTGGAGGCTTTCACATAATGCACCCTAAAGCATGCTGGCGCTTTAATAGCTGAATGGCACCTTAGCTCCACTTTTCCTTAGAAGGAAGTGATAAAATAACTAATTTATACTGCCCCTTAATTACACAATGCAAAGTCACTGTGTTTTTTCCTGTTCTGTAGGATGGTGAAGCATGAAAGTGGACTATTGTCGGGTACGTGACGCCATTCCCCTACTTTTCCTGCTCATGCAGGAAAATGGAGACAGTCTTTACTAGAAGTGTTTACAGAGCAGGAACACCAGAACTGCAGGGCAAATTGCCCGGCCTGAAACCTGAGCAGGATATGAGGCGCATAGCTTCTGTGGTCTCCCAAATAAAATGTCGGGTTTTTTTTTTTTACTGATTGCAACTGGCCAACAGTTCTTTACCAAATTACATCCAAGTGACATCACCTCTAGCTGCCTGCCGGTGGTGAGATCAGCCCAGCCCGGACGGGGAGGTACCCATCTCAGGGGACCCAGCGCCATCTCATGCTGTTGCCCAGGCCCCGGGGTGATGGAAGCAGGTGGGAACAGCACTTGCAGCTGCAGCAGGACTCGCATCGCCACTCCCCTGCTCCTTCAAAGCTCATAAATCGTTATTGCAAAGGTGCAGAAAAAAAACCCTTTGCCTCGCCGCTCGTAAAAACCTATGCCAGGGAGGTGAAATGGAGCAGATCCAAAGCAGAGTTAAGAGTGATTGAAGGAAACAGAAGCTGGGAAGGCAAAAAAAAAAAAAAAGGTGAGCAGCTTGTACATGGTTATTAAGCACTTACAATGTTCTCATGCAGCTTAGATAAGCAAACTGGAATTAAGTGTTACAGTAGGCATCAGCCCTGGTGCTGTGCTCTGCCCACGAGCACACAAGGAGGCTGGGAGCACTTAGAAGCCAGGTTGACTGGAAACAGGTGTATATAGGGAGGAGGAGGAAGAGATTAGGAAGGGCTGAGGGCTGCTCACGATACGGGTGGGCAACTGCCTCCCTTAGTCTAAAGGTCAGGACAATTAAAATCAGAAGACTGCCTTTTGCCAGGGCTTACCTGTGTGAGCAGATTTAATCATTCACCCAAGGGAGAGGGAGGCTCTCGGGCTCCTCGGGCAGGAAAGGAGTGAGAAAAGCATGGAGGGGAGCAAGCAGAGCTCAGGCTCCTCTGCGCAGAGGCAGGGAGTCCTCCTTCTGGCATCCCTGATCCAGCAGCACCAAAAGCCCCATGGAAGTAATCCACTTGTTTGTCTTTCGGCACATTACTTTTCAGTAGCAGTCAAGCTGTAGCCTGCGCTCTCCCAACCCGTCGCTAGAAACCAGCCACTGTGCTGCTGATGCTCCCTCTCACCTCTCTGGTCAGACAAGGGACTTCCCTGTGATTTCTGAGAATTAAGCTTCATTCTCCAGCTAGACAGCAGTGACCAATAAAGTTCTCTTTATTACAGACCTACAAAAGGAGATCCATAAAATACTTCTATTTTCTCTTATAAAATTATGACGGGAGCCCATAGATTTGTGCAGGAGTTGTACCCGTTCCAGTGACACGGAGGACAAAGAGACAGGTTTCACAGACAAGGCAGAGACATTCTCAGCTTTAAACAAACCCACCCAGGGCAGGTATGTACCCACATCTTGCAGGGAGCAGCTGCCCTCTGCTCTGTGCTATCAGATGCTAGGCAAAGAGAAAAGCATTCCTCCTCTTAACTCAGCAGCAGCAGCAGCAGCTCTGCACGTCCGCTCTTTGCTGATAAACACAGGCTCCTAATTCCAGCTGCATTCCCCGTTTTGAGAATAAGCAGCCCTGCTCCTCAGCACATTTTACA
Source organism: Limnodromus scolopaceus (assembly GCA_028565335.1). NCBI lineage: Eukaryota > Metazoa > Chordata > Aves > Charadriiformes > Scolopacidae > Limnodromus > Limnodromus scolopaceus. The sequence goes on along the minus strand of JAOXNO010000001.1, from coordinate 56,332,516 downwards.
ACTACTGCTGCTTGAGAGAAGGGGGAGTGGGAGGAAAAGGTTACAACACTGTCCATCTCAAAAACAAAAACCAACCCAAACCAGGAAAAAAAAACCCAGGTTGTACAAGGCCGGCAGTTCTCGCGCCCCTCAGCTCTCCCAGGCAAGGAATGCACAGCGTGGACGTGTCCAGAGGCAGAGGTACAACCACCCTTTTACTTCAGGCTCCGATGAGTTTCTTGAGGAATGCCTCCAGCTGATCCTCATCCTTTATCCCCACGAACTTATCCACGACATCTCCGTTCTTCATCGCCAGCACAGTTGGCACTGCTGACACCTGAGGGCAAGAGAAACAGGGAGACAGAGGTGAGGGGAGGCTGTGGGGGAGCCCAGCTGCACCCGGGCCCCAGATGGAGCTCAACAGAAGAAGTGGCTACAGAGGAGCTGAGCACACACTGCTCAAGGGTAGCACGTCTGCTTGCAAAACACCGACCAACCAGGCTCCATGTTCCTCCTTTTCCTTTGGCCTCACCTCTGCACTGACTTACATTGTCCCACTTAAGTCAAGGCTGAGCAGCTTTTCCAGTTTAAATAAGACCCAAAATTTTAAAAGACAACCCCATAGCTAATATAAAACAAACAGGTAAAGCTTTTTTCCCCTCCCTCCAGTACAAATTCCTCTTCTCCTTCTCTTTTTTCCTATCATAAGCAAACAAACCCAGTTTTTTATCAGGACACCTCTCAGACACAGCGACCTTTGGACATTTTATGGCCCGGGTGGTATGAAACTGGACCAGTGTTCTTCTCCAGACAAGAATGGAGCTGGAGAAAGGTTGCCCCCCATCACTGCATAGGCAGATTTCCTGCTCCATCCTACCACAGTAATGACAACCCCCTCCCACCCATCTTTCCTTTTCTGCTCCTGTTTTCAGTGGTTTAGCTGGCTGTCCACTGCAGATCCCTAATGATTAAGTAAGGAGTGAAAAAGTCCCTCCGCCCAGAGCCAGCAGGCAGCTGTGATCGCTGGGTTTTTTTTAGCTCAGAACAAAGTTTTCTGGGAATTATCCAGAAAACAGCAGTGGAAATGACAATGCTCCCCAGGGGCTTGCTGGCTGGCCGGTGGCAGAAGAGATCTTGGGGACATGATCACGAGAAGGAGCAACCAGAGCTCGGAGAGCTGTGGCTGGGGAGAGATCTGGTCCTGTTTCTGACAGCACAGCTTCGGCACCTTTTATCTGTGCAAAGCCTCCTCCCCGAAACATGTCCTGTCCTCCTCGCATGCTGCCTCCCCGCCTGTGCTGCCATCGAGGATCTGCAAATCCTTTCCCGGGAAACCCGCCAGAGGGCTGGCTTTTCTCCCATCGGGAGCCTGAGATGAAAGGGACGGTTTGTGCTTCCCTTCCCGCCTGGTCCCGGCCGGCCAGTCCGGCGTGGCTCCCCGCAGTCTGTCTGTCCTCCAGGGCTTGTGCAGTCTCATCTGAAGGGACGGGAGCGCCGGGGCTGCTGCACCGCGCGATCTTCAGCTCCTCCTAGTGACTGGTGGGAGCAGATCCGGAGGGGCTCAGGCCCCAGCGCTGGCGACGGTGCAGTCAAGGCGCTCCCTTGTGATTGTAGGGGTGAGAAAGGATGGCACCAGCATGGCACTCAACTCCTCTCCCCCTCCTCGAGAAGGGCAAAGCTCTGCCAAGCCCCCCTCTAGTTTTCAGAGTGGGTTAATAACGAGCAGAGTTACCCCAGCTCCATCCAAAAAAACCAGCACGCCCAACCAGCAACAGCTGGCGTCAGGCCATTATGGGCCAGGTAAGAAAAGGGCAACTCTTCAAAGCACTACAGAGGAGCAGATAAAACCAAGTCTTAGGTCTCTCTACCTGCTGACCAGCACGCCCACAAGCTTCATGCAGCCTCAATCCCTCCATTTCATTGCCTTTCCACAGTGGTGAGCAAACCCCGAGAACGGGTGGTGGGTCCGGGGCTGGCGCTGGAGAGCTGGGTGAGAACCAGGGGCACTGAGCAACTTGCCTCTGCCCAGAAAACACTTTTGAATTTTTGAGAGCTTCCTTCCTGCTCGCTGCCCCAAGGGCAGTCCTTTAACACAGCACGTACTTTGTTTCACTGCTTGAGAAGCCATGGGAATTTCTAGAAGGCAAAGTTACGGGTCTTTTTTTTTTTTTTTTCCCCCTCCCTTTTTTTTGGGTCCCATCTGCACTGAACCTAAACAAATCCTCCTCCTCCTCCCTCAAAAGTATTTATAGAGAAAAAATCAGGCTGCTTTTGATCAGCACTGACCACACAGATAAATAAACAAACGTGGCCATTCAGGCTATTCCAGGCAGTACCCGTACCGAGGAAATTCTCTCCCATCTGAAACTGGGGATTTTATACAAGCTCAGCTGCCACAGAACAGAGCAGGGGGAAGGATTTCACCCAGGCTTCGGAATGAAGTGTAACACAGGACCAAGCTCTGCTGATGAAGGACCAGCCCTGTATCCAGCAGCTCTCCAGGGCTGCCCACCCGCAGCGGCCGGAGAAGGGGCTGCCCTTTCCCAATGGCCATGTGCGCAGGCAACGGGCCAAGGCAAGAGATGAATCTAAAGAATTTTAAAAGATGGCAGATTAAACAAAAGTATTGCTTCTCCCTTTCTGCTCCCAGGGCAAGAGGTCAGGAGCGGGCTGGAGCAGCGGCGAAAGGCCACAACCAGAGATGAAAGGTGTTAGATAAAAGGAGGAATCTCCAGAGAAAGAACTTTTGTGTTGGGCATAACCGGACGGGGAAGGGCGCTGGGGACATTTCCAGTTGCAGGAAACACGTCCCCACTTCATGCTAAACTGGGAGGGCCAGGAGCCAAGGGCAGACAGCGGCGCGTGTGAAGGAATGCGCCAGCATTCCTCAGCTCTTCCAGGGGGTCTCTCCCCCTCACCCTGCCTCTCCCCCTGCCCCCGGCGCCTGAAGAGGATGTTGTGCAAGCCGGCGACAAGCATGCGTGGGCAGGGGAATAAATACGGATGGAAGGAGACTTCCTGGCATCTAGTGGAGGCGTTGTGGGGGGGTGGCACGAATGCCAAAACCCCCTGAAACAAAACCTCTCTCAGCCTGTAGCCATCTGATTCCCAGTGGAATGACTTTAAAAAAATAAATCTTTCCTGATCCTTCCCAAATACCACCTTTGGTTTTCCTGGTCTCTCCCAAACACTACCTTTGGTCCTTCTTTGATCTTGACTGGGTGTCTTCCCATCAGCCCTTACACTCACATCTCCTGAAGTGGCAACTTCCCAGAAGATGAAGCAAAACCAAATGTGTGCTCAGCACATGAACCAAACTTCTACCTTGAAAAGGATGCCCCAAACTATGAGGATCAAAGCAAAAATTTCTCCTTTACCCCTACCCATTTGCAGCTACCCTACTCAGACATTGCCTAGTGATGGGATTTTAGTCACGGGGACAATGGTCACGACCCATTTGCATCACTCAAAGAGTGGAGCAATGATCCCCAGGCCCTGCTGCAAACAAAAAACTTTGTTTGCATAGAAGGCTCCAGAATGAATTGCTGGAAGCTGGCCCTCGCCTGCAGCCTCAATCCTGCCTGAACCCATGCCCACCAGGGCTGCAAGACAGGCAGACCCTGCAGACAAATGCATGTATTCAGCAGGCTGTGCAGCTGCTCACTCACCACCTGGTGGGAGAGCACACGCAGCGTGTCATCAAACCTGCACAACTTGAGAACTTTCAGCCTCTCTTTGAAGACCTTTATTCACATGCACATACCATTTGCCATTTTCCAGTCATCTGAGATTAGCTGGGATTACAAGACAATAATTTGATCTACTGGAAGGCTTGGAACAATACAAGAGTTAAGCTAATAATCATAGAATCAAAGGATCATAGAATGGTTTGGTTTGGAAGGGATCTTAAAAGACCATCTAGTTCCAGCCCCAGTGCCATGGGCAGGAACACCTTCCACTAGACCACGTTACTCAAAAATAATCATCTCTATTCTCTTCTCCTTAGGGTAGGTGCTACCAGAGCCTTGCCTGCATCCATTATGATTTATGCACTTTCCGACTGCCGCAGAAACAACCTCACCCTCTTCAACTTCTTCTCACCAGCACCCTCAAGCTATGCAGCCCTTGGGCTTGGAACACACAGACCTGCTCACGAGCCAGCAGCCACCCTCCTTGGCCTGGGGTGTTCCACCATCAAAGAGAGTGCTGGAGACTCTCATGCTCAGCTTGTGGAAGCTGCAAGTCATGTTTGTGGGCACCAGCTGGGTGGACACGCCACCACAGCACAGGCAGAAAGGTCTCTTTGGGAAAGAGTGGGAGGGAACAAGCAGTTTCCACTTCCTTCTCCTTCTGGCTCAGCAGGGTGTGGGAACAGCACAGAGCGTCTCCTCCAGGCTCAATAAACCAACAGCTTGCTCAGGAGATGGTTCACAAGAGCTTGCTGGGCAACTTGAGGAGCTTCCTGTGCTAGCCTCCGCCCTGGGAGCAGGACTTCGTCTGTGGAGGGGGAGCAGCTCCATCTGCGTGACATGCAAGTGAAAATTAAGTACCTTCTTCCCTGTACAACATGACAGCAGGATGCCCTGGCTCCACAGACCACATTGTTGTTTACAAGGAGAGACAACGGGGGTGACCACAGTTGTCAGAGGGATTTTTGCATTTCTTAAACTACTTAATCACTGACACAGGGAAAAGATAAATAAATCACGTAAGCCAAGGCTGCGGCCTTCTCCAGTCACTCAGCTTCTTCCTGGGAGCAAGGCAGCACAGGGAACACACGCAACTGGCGTGTGAAACACTGGTGTAAGCACCAAGGTCTGTGTTTACCAAGAGCAGGAGGCACGCTCCCGTTGCCTATGTGTGTTCTCCGACCTTGCTTCCACCTGTCCAAACAAAACCTATGGTGTCTCCTTGCACTGTGGCTTAAAGATGTTATCACCCAGGAAGAAATCCTGAACAAAGAAGGGAAAGAGGACAGGCTGGCTGCACGAAGAACCCCATCCAAGAGCAGAACAGACTGGGGCTTGTTACTTCATGTTCCTGCCCTGCACCTGAGCAACCCATGCATGCAGTAGAATGCTGCCTATGCTGCAGGCTCCTCAAGGGCAGGCAAGCATTTACATTGACAAATGCCTGCAAGGGTTAAAGGACACGTTTCTGCAGAATTAGAGGTGGGGATGCTGAACACAAGCAGAAGAGCTGGAGGAGAGCCAAGCAGCGAAATCCACCTACTAAGGAGTGACCCGAGGGATTAGGAACCTGCAGGCACTGGGCTTCCCCTCCCCATCAACGCTGCTGCCGTGCGGGCACACCTCTCCCCAGGGAGGGACCTTCTCTTCAGTGTCAGCAAAGGAAAGCCCACGCCCTTCTGCCTCCTACCTCGTACTCAATAGCAAGGTCTGTGTGATCATCAATGTCCACTTTGGCCATCAGCACCTTCCCCTCCTGCTTGGCCACCATCTTCTCTAACCTGGGACCTAGGATCTTGCAGGGGCCACACCACCTGATGGAGAAAGAAGAGATGGAACTTTATAGAGGAAGAAAGTGCAGCAGTGGCCACAGAAGTCTTGCTGGTACACCAGTGCCTTTACAGCCATCATCATTCCATTTGAGAACCAGCCTAGAAACACCATTCCTGAACCACAGCTTAGAAAAAAGTTTCTCTCACAAAGAAGCTGTCAAGGGTTTTTTTTTTCTCTGTGTGTATGGTGGTGGGGCTGAGTGGAAGAGGTCACCAGTCAGCATTGATGTTCCTTTTGATGTCATTTCAATCACACCACAGTCTGCTCTGCCAGCTTTGGTGGCGCTCCTGCCCCCTCTTTTCAGCCACTCATCCCGACCCTGCTTTGTCTCCTCGCTGGTGAGTACATGCAGAGCTGTGACCTCACTGACTGCAAAGCTGCCACAGAGCAAGCATTGCCACTGGGTACGGGGGTCACAGCCCACACTCAAATCCGTTTATGCCAATCATCAGAACGAAGACTTCCCCTCTGCGCTCATCACAGGGTTTACAGATATTCTCCTTTAGCTGCAAAACTCAGAGGCATTGCATCTGTTCAAAGAGAGACTACCAATTCCAAGTGCAGGTGCAGCCAACAGCAGAGTTTGTGAGGCCCTGTACACAGAAAACACTCCCTGCATCCTCTAACTGCACCAGTTGGGATGGCACGAATGTACTCAGTTCAAGGAAAACAGGAGTTAAAGCTCTACGTGCCTTTTTCTTTTCAAATTTAAGCTCTGGTAAACTTGTGTCCTCCTTGTCCTCCCCCCGTATCAGTTTTCAGGCTTTCAATTATTTGTCCTCTATTCCCTGGATGATCCAAGTTAACGTTCATTTGGGTTTATCAGTTTGGTTTATTTAGAACAGACATTTTCAGGCTGTTTCATAGTCTGTTTGCCCAGAACCAGCCACAACAGGTTCATATGACAGCACTGCACATGAAACTATGAAAACACTTGAGAAAACAAAGATAATCAGTATCATTAATCCAGCAGATAACATCTAGAAATATTTTTACTGGCAAGAGGATGACAACATTTTTATTGATGACAAATGCTACCACTGGTATCACGTAGTTGTTATTAATATATAAACACATCCACTGTCAAAAGCCCAGCCCGGAGACCATGCAGAGTGAGAAAACTGGAAAAACACAACATGATGGTACAGGGGTATGCCAAGTGCAGTGTTCTTCCATGGCTGTTAATACCATTTAGTGTTTGTAAGAGAACGTTTAATCCATAAAGCTAAAAAAGGCCGATATCAGAGCTTTTTCTTGATGTGTCTTTTGCAGGATGATGCAACGCTGGAGCAGGGTGACACCCAAGCACTTGGGAGGTGCAGCTACACCGCCCCAGGGAAGTTCTTAGCACTTTTGTTTTTACACTCCTGCAGGGTGTAGCTACACCCACAGCGGTGAAACCTCTATGGATCGCACCTCAGGGTCAGAAGGACTTTTTAACACCAGAAACTGAGGCAGGGCAGTTGACAACTCTGCAGCTCTGGAATCCCTTGGGCATACCCATGTCCCCAGTGTGCCCGGAGTGCCACCATGTAAGGGAAGCAGCAGGGACACACCTGCATGTGTAACAGCAGTGAGGGGCACAAGAGCCATGAAAGGGACTTACTGTGCATGGAAGTCCACCACAACGGGTTTGGGGTTGTTTATTACCCGGTCCTGGAAGTCACTGCCATCCTGCACGTTGAAGGTGCTCCTGCAGCCTGCTGAGGTGCCAAAGGCTTTGCCATAGGGTGCCACGGGGACACGCGGTGCCAGGGGGCCAGAGACCATCCGCTGCCCCTGCAGGGGCAGCGTCCTGAGGGTGAGGGACAGCAGCCGCCGGAGCACCAGCCTCTGGGCCATCTGTGGGGAGAGGAGGAGGTATGAGGTGTGTGTACACCCCACAGCCAGTCCCACAGCAGCAGAATCCCCTCAGCAGGGCAGCTCCCAAGCCCAGAGGTGTTTTAGGCAGAAACACATGGGGCACCGCACTAGAGCATTTATTGCCCCTATGCCCAGCCCTTAACACCCCACTGCAGCTTCAGCCCTACAGCTGGGGGGTCCCACCTGCCATGGGGCTCCCCCAGATACAGCCTCAATTCCACGGGGCAGTATCTCCTGCCCTAAAGAGCAGAGCCTTCCCCCTCAGCTCGTCCCTTTCCACCCCACAGGGCAGGGACTGGTACCCCGAGGCAAGGATCCTTCAGCAACAGGATCCAAGCAGCTCCCATTAGTGTAACAGGGTCCCCAGCCATAGGGTTCCCCTCTCGACCCCCCAACCCGGTGAGGAAGGACTCCCCCCAAGCACATGGGGGCCCCACTGCCCCTGAGGCCTCACAAAGCAGAACACACCCCCCCAGCCACGGGGGCCCGACTCCACCTTGCAGCCCCACAGGGCAGGACCCCGGCGCCATGAGGAAGCTCCTCCCCAGCCACAGGACACCCCAAACCACTGAGGGGCTCCCCCCCTCCCCGAGCCGGAGCCCCCACTGCGCACCTTCCCGAGCTCGGAGGTGACCCACTCCCGACAAGACTTCCGCTTCGCGCCCCACCCACCGAGGCGCTGATTGGCCACTTCCGCAGGAAGCCTGCGAACGACGCAACGGGCCCTCACCCCCTCAGCCGATTGGGCTCCGCCCCCAAGCGCTGATCTCTGATTGGTCGCTGCCGCCGTCCTTTAAGCCACTTCCCACCGGCCCGTAGGGGGGGTCAGCGGGGCTGTGTCACGCGGGGCGAGCTCTGCGCGCTGATTGGCGGCGGCGCCCCCGCGCGGCCCGCGGCGTGGCGCGCCCTCCGCACGTGGGGCGGGCGCCATCCCGTCCCGCTCGCCCGTGGCTGGGCCCAGGGCAGCCCCCGCTCCGCCTGCTTCTGTAAGCCTCGCTGGAAGGACGCAGCCCTGCAACCCGCCGGCCGGGACAGGCACCAGGGTCAACCTGCAAGCCCCCGCTCCCTCCCACGCGCGGCTACAAAATGGCGCGGCTCATCCTCCTTGTGTGTGTGTCCCCCTTCCACACCCCGTCCCGCGGCGGCTGTCACCACAGCGCCCGGCTGGAAACGGTTCGGAGCCGGTGCTCCCTCCCGCTCCGCGGGGCTGGAAGGGTGACGGTGGCCCAGCTGCGCAGGGCAGGCTGGAACCCGGCTCCATCCACGCGGCAGGAAAAACCTCCGGGGTGAAAGCCACCGGCTCTCACCCCGGGAGACACACAGCCCGTGGGTGAGAACCCCGGAGACTCCCACTTTAAATAAAGCAGCACGTACATTGCGTGCGTACAGCCTGAGGCTGGAAGGGGAAACGCCTGGAGAATGTGCTCATCCCCCACCAGGTCACAGGCTCTCTTCCTTCCCTGGACAACCCCCAGATAAGAAGCCCACGGTGCCAAGGGTGTAGCAAGTAGTGGCACCACCTGGAGAACTCCGGGCCCCGAGTGCCATTCTCAGACCGGCCTTGGAGCTAGGCCAAGGGGACGCAAAGCCCACAGAAAGGTGCTTGGATCGACACCAAGCGAGAAGGGGACTGTTCCCCCTTTCCAGCTGTGTGCCAGCAAGATCTTCCAGCAGCAGCAGCTTCCCCAGCATCACCCAAAGAAATTCTTTCCTGTGAGGGTGGTGAGGCACTGGAACAGGTTGCCCAGAGAAGCTGTGGATGCCCCATCCCTGGAGGTGTTCAAGACCAGGCTGGATGTGGCTTTGGGCAACCTGGTCTGGTGGGAGGCGTCCCTGCCCATGGCAGGGGAGTTGGAACTCGATGATCTCTAAAGGTCCCTTCCAACTCTAACCATTCCGTGATTCTGTGAAAGGGCACTTCCCAAAGCAGAGCAAAACTTCGTTTGTCATCTCCTTCACCTTCCCTGTTCCCCAGCCTCTCCTGGCAGGAACTGGGGCTTTACAGAAACAGCAGCTGGATGCAAAGGATGGGGAGAGTTGCAGGCACCCGTAGATGCAGTTCCCCCCACCCCACCTGAGGTATCAGGAAGCACAAGTGCAGAGGGTCTGTTCCTCTAGATGCAAAGGGGTTGGAAAATGCAGGTGGAAGTAAAAGCTGGTTCCCCCTCACCCTTCCTCTATTTCCTAGAAACCACAGGGGCATCGTAAGGTCGAGCTCCAAACTGCCCTTGCTTTGCCACTCCAGGGTCATAGAAGGAGCCCGCAGGGAGGTGACAGACAAATGCAGGCAGGGGACAGAGGGAGCAGTGAGGTGCAGACAGACAGCCTCCCAGTCAACACCAGCCACATCTCAAGGTGACTGGAGGGGAATAAAAGAAAGAGGAGACAAAGCATTTGAACAACATCAAAGTCCACCCAAAACTGTCTTGATGGGACATAGTGCAAATAGGAGAAATATTGGTCATGCTTTATAAAAGACAGGGGCTAACGTTTCAGTCTGCTTGGTGCAGGAGAAGGAAAACATGAGGACAGGCACCCAGCCGAGCTCAGTGAAAGTCTCTGTGTCCTGGGCATTCCATTCCCCCATTCTGTAGAGGGAAGGGTCTCTTGTAGTGCGCTCTGGAAAATGGCAAATTATCTGACCTACATGGTAACTTAAAAAAAAAAAAACAAACCAAAACCCACCTCTCTCCACTCCAGCTATGCAACTGCCCTAATCCATATGCAGGAAAACTACCGGGAAGCTTGCCTGGAGTGCCGCTTCGGGATTTGTCACACAAACAAATCTTCAAGTGTTGGCAGGGTACGGCGTCCAGAGACCAGAGAGCTGGCACTGTCTGACACAGGGTGCCAGCGGGTCACCTCACAAGAGGGACGTGGCGTTTTTAAGTTACCCAGGCACTCCTGCATTCTCTCCTCATTGACCCCTGGATGTCGCTGCAGATGTTGGTCTGGGAGATAAACAACCACCATCTTCTGGAAAGCGTGAACTCTGCAAGGGCAAGGCGGGAGCCTCAGCGTCACTGGACTCTGGCCCCTCGCTTATCCTGTGGAGCACGTTGGTCCTCTTTGTAACAGCAAGATCCGAGCAGGTCTTTGGCAACTCACGATCGGTGGAAGGCATGGGGATGGACAAGGTGCACAGGAAAGGGCAGAATCCTGCTGTGGATCTCCGTTACAATATTGTCATGACAGCACCTGTGGGTTTCAGAGTGGAGCAAGAAAGGTTTAAAGTTCATCCTTGGCATTAACAAGATGCTGCAGTGGACGAACGGGTATCACGTGATCTCGCAGCAGCTGGTCCTGTGACCCTTCAGGGCTGTCAGGGGCTCTGTCGCCCGAAAAGTCACTGGGAGTGTAATCCTCCAGCAGGCCGGCTTCTACCGCGTGGCGCCGGAGCCCCTCGCTCCCCACGAGCCCTTGCATTCTGACGTACCCCTGCCCACAGAAGGGAGGCAGCTTCTGACGGGTGAAGGCAAAGAGGAAACAGGACTCTGCAGGAAGAAAAAAAAAAAAGGATCAAAAATCAGATTTGGCAGCAAATAACTCCCGTGAACTTTTGAGGACTCATTCAGAACAAAAGGCAGAGAGCACGAGGGGAGATGACTGGAGTTTCCCAGGCGGCACCCTGCCCCGGATGGCAGCAGGGCAATTGACTCAATGCTGCAGAGCTCAGGAGACGCAGGGTGGGATCTCCAGTCCGCACTCAGAGGAAAAGGAGCCGGATGTGAGCTCGCAGCCCTCTGGCATCTTCCTCCTACCAGAGGATTGCTCCCCTCTGTGCCACACTGGGTTCCTGCAGGCGGTTCCCATACCAGTCTTCAGACCAGCTCTCACATCCCAGCATTCCCATTTGCCATGGGAAAGCAATCCCAGCATCAGTAAATGAAAAGAGATCTGGTACCCAAGGGCACAGAGGAATGTTCGGATAATGGAGAAGGAAGGAAAGCTGCAGGTAGAAAAGGGATTGAACCAAACCTCATACACTTTTCCCCAAATCCATGTATGCCAAGGGCAGTCTCTTTCTGCTGGTGAGCAAGACCAAAGGCTATTTGGGAACACATATATGGCACCAGCACTTTTTACCATCTGGGGAGTGCATCAAAGAGGTGTGACTGACGGTGAGATCACCAGCTCGCCACAGGGAGATCTCAGCTATTTGCAGAAGAGACGGCTCCTGTTGCCTGTTCCTCGCATCCCTCCTCCTGCCATCTCAACCCTGTGCTCAAATTACCTGCAAAGAAATTGCGCAGGTCAGTGCTGAGGCAGTTCTCCAAAAACCGCCTCAGCGGCAGGATGTGAGCATTGGGGGCCGTCCAGTCTGTCAAGAAGTCCTCCACAATGTGATGGACGGCATCTGGGCGGGGGAGAGGCCAGTCTGGGGGGCGAAGTCTCATCTCACGCTCTGCCAGGAGAACATTAAGGGAATCTCTCAGAATCAAAATGGCATTAAAAAGAGCTTGGGGAGTGGAAAGCAGCTATGACAGCTGTTCCAGCTTTTGTCCTGACCTTTTTAATCCCTACCTTGCTTTCATTTGCAATCCCCTCTGCTAGCTTTGTCCTCAATAGCCCTGCCACTGCACAGCTGCCCCTTGTCCCTGTCCGCAGTACTTCCTGTCATTTCACTCCCATTCCCCCCGGGCAGGGACTGCCAGACAGGCTGAGCTGCGTTCATGCTTTAATGCTGCTACCCATCACACTTCTTTCCGTGCAAGGCAGGCCGGGCCATGACCCTAGGTTTCTGGAGATGAAGATTCAACACACTCATTTCCCAAGGAAATCTATTCTGAGCGTGTCTTGTTTGCTGGATGTAACACTCATCTTCAAACCCTTGCCTCTGGCTGCCTCTATCACTGCATGACCTCTCAAACCCTGGCAGGCCAGAGACCAGTTTTCTTTCAGTGGTAACCCTGAACAGCCCAGCCTCATCTGCCAGGACTCTGGAAAATACTTGCAGGGTGCTGGCCAAAGGGGAAAAAAAGTACTCCTCTTTTTCAGAATGGGGAAGTTCCCAGCACACCTGTTTGTTCCTGTTCTCAAGTGTGAGGTCCCCGATACAAACCCCCCACCTCACACCCTGTATTGATCTGATCAATGGAAACTTCTTGCCAAACTCCCAGCTTCTTCTCCCAGGTGCCCCAGAGGACAGACATGAAGGAAGTTAAAGAGAAGGATGTGCGATGCTTTCAGGCTCACCCCCAGCCTTGGATCTTAAGAATCTTCATCCCTCTCAGTTTTGCTCGTATCAGATAATTAGCAGAGAGAGGCAGGAAAGCTTACCTGTTGGGAGGTGTTTGTAGTAGTAGATAACAGGGTGCAAAAAGTTGGACTGCCAGGCATGCTGTGCCTCTCCCACAGCTCGGTTGTAGTAGAAGACATCCTTGTCAGCCCCAGAGAAATTCCTCCCGTACTCCATGATGATAACAAACAGCCCATTGGGAGCCTTTCTCCCCGTCTGCGTTTCCAGCTCAGCCAGGACTCCAACTGGGTATTCTTCCAGGTATTCAAATGCTGTGGCATTCCTACAAATTGCAACCACAACCATCAGGACTTTTCCACCAGAGAAAAGCCAACACCCCCCCAGCTGATTGAGGCTAAGGCCAAAGAGCCATCAGATAGTAATTATTTTTAGTCATTACAAATCTGGGGTGGACTTGATGCAGAGCTCATGAAGGCTGTAGATACTGTTGCAAGACCCAGTTATTTTCCCAGACTATGGGATTCCTCCCTACATTAGCACTGCTCAAGGAAAGCTTTTCCCCGGGCACAGTGAAAGGGTACTATACCTCTAAGCCCAGCAGGAAGGTCTGGACCATTTCAGCCCTTCAAGAGAGAAGTAACTGGTGGAACTGGGCATAGTGGCAGCAGCCGTGGCAGTGGTACAGGTTTTGGGGTGGCTGCCTATGTGACAGTAATGTCTTTAGGTGGCAATGAAGCGATTTGTGTGGTGGCACCATGGGAAACAATGGTTAAAAAATAAAGGAATGAAACTATGGAGTGCAGTGCTGGGAATAATTACTCACTCACTCTCTCAGCAGGATGATGTCAGCCAGGACACTGAACATCTGGTAGAGGCCCGAGGCCTCGTTCACCCGCTTGATGATGGAATTGGTCAGCTGTGTAATAGGGTAGACTATGGATGGCCAGGGGACACCATGGTGACGGTTTTCCAACAGGCGGTGGACTGCACGAGCTAAGACATTGAGAGAAACAAAGACAGCTTATTTAAAAATCCAAGCTTATGCTTTTAAGAAATCCGATCACTCTGCTGTGACACAGACAGATTCTGGCAGGACACAATAAATAAGCTTTAGAGCTCATCTGTGCTCAGGATCTCCCACCCCAATCGCTGGTAACTGCAGTGGAGATGTCCTCTGAAAGCTGATGTGATGCTAAGTGGTTGGTGAGGGGGTGGGGGGTCCTTGGGGATATTTCATTACTTCTGAGCAGTCCTTTAATTATAAGGATGGGCACACACATACATAAAGATGGAAATTCTCTTTACTGCCCAAAGCTGCTTGGTTTTAACTCCACAGCACAGACCTCTCACCCACAGCCTGTCACGAGGCAGAGCATCTGGCAGGCAGAAATCTATTGTGTTACATAAATAAGAGACAATGGGCAAGAGAGACAGAAGACAAAACAAAGACAGACAACTAAAAACTTCAGATATGACCCCAAGTCACTTCTCCTCTACTTCAGACAACACAGCTGCAGCTTGGCTGTGTTTTGTCCTTCTTACTGCTGGTCCAAGACTAACGGTGATCTCTTTCCAGCAGTAAGCTATGAATTGTTCCTTCGAAGTGAGGAACAATTCCCACCTCTGCCCTTTCCGTACACCCCAGTACTCACTTGTATACCGGAATCCATGGATAAAGCCCCCAGCAGATTTCCTGAAGTCAACAGAGTGGCTAGCCGTGCCGAGAATAAAAAGCCCCCGGGTGCCTCTGGACTCATAACTAGGTTTGATCTGAGGATACTTCTTTTTATTCCCTTTTCCTGGCATCATTCTAAGGGATCTGATGTGCAAAAGAGAAGAGCAGGCTGTCAGGAAGGGCAGGGGTGGAAATATAAAAAGGGTTTCTGCTAAGACACACGTTATATGGCAGCCACTGCAAGACACTGCTTCATGTCCCCACTGCCTTCAGTGGGATTTACCACTGCAGTGAGGATCTCCCAGAAGACAAAGGTGCTTATCTCAAGGTAACTCAGCACAAGATCAAATTCCAGCCCGAGCCACTGATAGTGAATTTTGGAAGACAGTGAAGTTAACAGTACCCTTTTCAACTGCAGGATGTACTAGGAGACAAACCAAGGCAGAATGAAGGTTGCATCCTCAGGGGAAAAAAAAAAGCAAACAAAACCTTTCTGTAGTGATCTACACCTGTACCATCCTCATTCCAAAAAAACTCCCAAACCACAAAACATTGCTAGCCTTCTGCACGTGATCTGGCAGGTCAGGACGTTAAGTTCCAAAGGCACCAAGGTCTTCTGTGCCACTCAGGTCGCAACACTGCCAATTGTTCAGCCCTGTAGCCTGTCAGTCAGAGGGCAGTGGCACACATATCCCCACTGGAACACGACCGTAGTTGCAGAGTCAACAATGGACTGTGCAGCTCCAGGTAGCTCAGAGCACATGGAGCTCCAGGCAATGCTGCCAAGAGAAGACCTACCCTTCCCTTTCCTTTTTCGTCAGGCCCTTCATAGTCTCTTGCTCTAAACACCCGCTTCACTACCAATCCTGATTCTCCCTCACCTGTTGTAGATAGAGAAGTCAAACTTCCAGCCCAGGCAGCGGATGACACGGTCATAAGGTGCACGGGTGGCAAAATTATCCAGTTCGTCCTGTGGGAGGGTGATGGAGTCAATGCCTGCGCTGGTGTTCCTGTTCTCCAGGTAGAACCGGAGTGTGATGTGCAGCTTCCCTTTCTTGTCCTTGACAATAGCCAGATCTTCCAGGTCACCTTCCAGAAGCCCATCCAGAGATTTCAGCTGGTAGGTATCCAGTAGGCCATTGTTAATTGCTCTACAAAAAAAACGGAGAATGTAAGAAGGGCGAAAAGAAGGGAGGAGAGGTGGCATCCACGGTTCTGTCTCAGCTGCTGAAAATGGGACACCTTCACGAGGCATCCCACGCTCTCCTTCAGTTCAAAGGTTACCCCCAGAGCCTCAGGGCTCACAAAAACAGCACAGGTAACACAGCCTCGCTGCTTTTGCAGGATATAGTCAATCCCTCAGCTCTCCTCTGTGACTGCAAGCAAGGGAAGAACTTGGGAGCCAGTACTTTTTAATAAAACAGTTTCCAAGTGGACATTTTCCTATTTCACACAGACCCTGAAGAACTCTCACCAAGCTTCTGCGTCCAGCAACTGCAAGCTGGACTGCTTTAAACCAAGATAGAACCTAAAGATAGAAGGCCTCATGTTCCCTGTGTGACACCCAGGAAGACAGCACCTCCTGTGACAGCCCGATTTGTCGCCTGGGCAAGAAGTGTTTCTCCTTGTTCTTACTCTGGCTGTGTTAGAAAGAGGACGAGGAGTGGTTTCCTACCTCAGATCCCCGACGTAGTGGGTGGCCCACGAGAGGCGCACACGGGATCGGCTCACCATGTGGATGAAGTTTGTGACACCCAGAATGTTCTCTGCTGTCTCAAAGGCCGAGTTCCCTCGGCCCAAGATCAACACGGTTTGGCCAGCAAAATCCTCCGGGTTGATGGACACAGTCTCGTAACCCTCAACGTATTCTGAGCCAGGGAAGTTTACCACGTTGGGGACCCATGTCCCGGTGGCGACCAATAAAGAGCTGCAAAAAGAAGGATAACACTAGGGAATGCAAGAATTACGGGAATGGGGCCATCACTCCATCTCATCACTCCTCCCTCCTCCTGCTGTGGAAGATGGCTGTGACGTGTCCCCTTCAGCCACACTGGATCAGCTGCACAGGTCATGGTTTTGCCAGAAACCTCACCCCAGCTTCACCTAATGGCCTGCTCCCATCTTCCCTATCCTCAAGCCAATGAAAATGAAGAGGAACATAGTTATATACAGCAAAAGTCAGTGCAGGTGCTGTACATATGAGCTCCACTTGTTTCATAAGTCTCCCCCAGTTGTTTGTGAGTGTGCAAGTGCTGCTCATATGCAGTCACTGACAACATAATACCAAAGTGTTTCACAGGTTGATTATATCCTGCATGAAAAAATTACTTTGATTTAAAAGTGTTGCCTTTTAATACAGCGGAACAAAAGTTATTTTTAAGAGGGAGAGAAAATGGTTTCAAGATTTTAAAATGTAACTCCTAGGCGTAAAAACATGTTACCAACAACACTAACGCTGAAATTAAGTACAGTAATATTTTTCATATCTCTCTGTAACAACTTTTTACTTGAACATGAGGGAAATTTTTTGTGACTTAGGCAGAAGCACCAGGCAGCCAAGGCTAGCAGCACTGTCTGCCGTCCCAGCCTTGCTCATGCAGTTCCCGAGAGCAACTCACTCACGATGCGTGGGTGTCTGGGATTGCCTTCTGTCCCCTTTGAGCTTGCCAGCCAGCGCACCTCCAAGCGACAGCCAGCGCGACCTGCTGTCGTAGAGCTGAGGTTCTCAGAAGAGGTGAGAAATGTACTCCATATGCTCACACGAGTAACTTCTAGATGCTTTTTAGGAATGCAGCTCATTCTATACTGTGGTGGTATGGGCTACACATGCATAAGTACAACAAGGGGAAGGGGAATTCAAGGACCAGCAGCCTTGAGGATTATTTCTCACAGTTGGCCCCCTCTACTGCAACAGCTCCACTTTTCTCTGGTTCCCCTCTGTAAGCTCTGTGCTAACACAGGGCTTCAGTCGGCTGGGACATACTTTTACATACTGGTTCTTCCAAGCACACGGGGGTCACCAGAGAAGAGGTGTCGCTGCACTGACTCACCTGAGTTTGTAATAATGGCAGCAGCAGCTACAACAAGTATGACTAAGTTTTTTCCTCACAGAGTGCAATTATCGAGTGATAAAACAAAAACGATTTCAAGCTTAGCTATCAAGGATGGAACCTGGGGTGTTGGCAATCACAGCGAGTTTGTGTTTGCCCTGCCAGCTCCTCAGCCGCCCAAGGCATAACATTGCTTGTGAAAGGCAGCGCCTTCCCAGGAGCAGTTATTCCACCCACCCGCTCCACTGATCCCTGCAAAATATTTTTCCCCCATGACAGTGGTTAAGGCTGTAAGAAGCTGAGAAATCTCCATCCTTAGAGACACTCATGCCTCAACAGGGCAGGCCTCTGTGAAACCTGTCACTGGCCCTGCTTTAGGCAGGGGGCTTAGATAAGATGACCTTTATAGGTCTCTTACAACCTAGTTCTGCGATTTCATGACTTCGAAGACACCTTTGGAGAGTGGTGTGGCTAGCCCCGGGTTCGCACATTACCTGCACTTGTAGTTTTGCCTGTCCTGGTCTGTCAGAAGGAAGTAGTGGCCATTCCAGGCCTGTTCATCCCTCTCCAACGTCACATGGACAATGGCTGTGTTGTACTGAACCTGCAGCTTCAGCAGGGAAGCAAAGTCCTCCAGGTAACGCACCATTACGTCGGCGTTGGGGAAGAAGTCACGGGAGTAGTGTCGGAAAAGCAGCCGGCGGTCGTGGCTGAGGAGCGAGTTCCAGTCATGGCGGAGGTTGAACTCGCCGTTGGATTTGCCTGTGTACTGCTTGTTGATGCTGATGAGCTTGCGGTGGCGAGGGTAGAGGGCGAAGAAGCTGCCAGGAGCATGGCTCCGCTCGAAGACAATGTAATCCCGGCCGGCTTGCTGGAGGAAATAGGCCACCTGCAAGCCTGAAGGGCCGGCCCCAATGACGCAGTAGTCGTGGTAGAGGAAAGCAGCACTGCTTGTCGCACACAGGCTGCCGGCGTACAAGGCCAGGCCCAGGAGCGTCCCGCAGACCGCTGGGGCCATGGCAAGGCTGGGACAGCTGCTCCTGCGGAGGAGAGGACCAAGGAGGCGTCACCCAACAGCCTTCCTGCAAGAGACACTTGCAGGCCTTGGGCCTACCCAGGCTGGCCTTGGGCCTACCCAGGCCGGACCGCCCCAATGCCGCCGCCCAGGCCCAGGCCCAGGCCCAGCCACGACGCCACTGCCGCCCCTCAGGACCCCAAGCCGAGGTGGGGGTGTTGGGGCGCGGCCCTGCTCCCTGCCAGCCAATAGCGAAGGGAGTCACAGGTCGTCCAGCCAATGGACACACAGGACTCCCAGCCAATAGCAGACAGGGTGGGGGCCAGCGGGCGGGAAGGCGGGGCAGCACCTGCGGCGTAATGACCGCATGCCCCCCGCAGCGCCTCTGCGCCCCAACAGCCAATAGGAAAGGGAGGCGCAAGCCCATCAGCCAATGGGAGATGGGATAGCCTGCGCTGCCCTCGCTCCCCTGCCAATAGGGACCTGTCTTTGCCCCGATGCCGCCCCCATCCCACTCCGCCTCCGCCCAATGGTGCGCGAGGCGTGCCCGCTACCCGCGAGGCGCCGCACGTGACGCGCAGCGCACCTGGCGCGCGGGGTCGCCAACGGCCGGCCGGCCCCGTCCCGCCAACTGCCGCACCTGCACCATGGAGCTCGCGGCGCCGCTCCTCCCGCGCCGCACGCGTCGGTGGGGGCGGGGGGGAGAGGGCGGGGCCGCGCGCCGGAGGGGGGAGGTGAGGGGGAGGCGCACGCCACCACCCCGCGCGTCACGTGACGACGCCGCTTCCCGCCGCCGGCACCATGGCGCCGCCGCTCCGCGCGCACCACGTGTCCGAGGGGCGGGGCCCTTAAAGGGGCCAGCCCGGAATTATCTGACGGCGGCTCCAGCACCGCCCCCGGCCGCCCCCCCGGCCCGAGCACACAGCACACAGCGTCACTGAACAAGTCACTTTATTCTGCTTTCTCCGCCCCCTTATCACGTATCCGCAGCAAGGCCGGAGGCCGCCGCCTGCGTCCCCCCGCGATGGGTAGGGAGGGGGGTGGCTGCTCCACGGGGCTCAGCTCTCCTCCTCTGGAAGAGAAGAGAAAGGGGAATGAAGCGAACAGAGGAACGAAAAACAGCCGAAACCCCCCAAAACCTCGGCCCTGTCCCAGGGCAGGGAAACCCAGGCCCGGACATGGGGGCTGTCCCCCCCACCCCCACCATGTGCCTAGATGTCCCCCCCTTCCAAACCCATCCAGGCAGCTGGATTACACAATTTGCATTCCTGAGGAAATTACTCAGCGACCTAAAACTTCCATAATAAAAACCAGAGTGGCCAGATTGAGTTTACAGCCTTAAAAAAAAAAGTCTGGAAGGTATTTGTGTGACAGAAATGTTCAGGTGAAACGTTCTCCCCCCCTGGGCAGAGCAGGGGCAGGTCACCTCACTGGGCTCAGAGCAGGTTTGGGGCAGGGAATCGAGGCAGCAGCCGCCACCGGGGCAGCACTGGTTCTCCGGGGCTCCCAGACTGATCCATCGGCCGTGGCTCAACTGCTTTATGAAAGCCTCCACTGAGTCACCTCAGTTGGGCCAGGCCACCACAGATTTTAAATGTGTCACCTTGCAGTCACTCCCGTTTCTAAACCTGCAAAACCATCCCAGCACCAACAGAAACCAGCATCCATCCCCTGATCCTAGGGACAAGGAACGAAGGGCTCCTTGGAGAAGCTCCACTTTCCCATTCAGTGTTCTGGACCTGGATCCTCTTCCCACCCCTGCTAAAAAATCAGTCCTCGCTCAGGAGGACAGAGGCACAACATCTGTATTTCCAACTCTCAGCTCTTTTTGCTTCCGAGTGATCCCAGTGTCACAATGTCACTATCACCTTTTCCACCACTGAGTCCCATCTTTGGGACCACCCATTCTCCAGCCTCACTTCTCTCTTGTGCCTGCACTAGTCACACCTCACCCTCTAGATCTGGGTCTTTATCATAGGTCACCCCTTTTCATCCAGACCAGTGGATCACTTTAAAAGCATAAACCACTGAGTACGCTACGAACCTTCCTCTTCCTCTTCTTCCTCCTCATCCTCCTCATCTTCATCAGAGCTGAAGGTGCCGTCAGGCAAGCTGTAGATCCGGATCACCTGCTTGTTGGGGTCCTTGAGGATGAGGTACTTCCCCTCATCCAGCTTCATGCAGATGTCAATGACGCACCGCAGGATGCCCCAGGCGTTCTCTATGCTCAGGTTGATCTGGCTGGCAAACTCATTCGGCTTGAACTGCTGCGTGCCCAGGATCACGTGGCGGGCAGAGTCCTTCACGTGGTAACGGGATACATACCTAGGGGGGCAAGAAGAAACCAGAGGGGCATCAGGACATTAAGCCCAACCAGCAGAAGAACGATACCAAGAAAAGCACTGTCGTAAGTTTGGTTCTGGGCTGAAAAATCCCAAGACTCCAACACTGAAAGCTAAGAGGATCTCCTGGCTACGAGCTGTCAATCAGTAACATATCATTTCCCCAAATCAGATGGGGTGGCACAAAAGGCAGAGAAGAATTAGTCCCACTGATAAAAAATAGCAACAGCAGGGTGTTTGGACTTAAAAACACATGCAAATGCATCAGTCCCATACCTGAGGACAGAACCTAGGATTGCAGAACCAGCAGAACCGAGTTAGCTAATGCCTCTTGTTCATTATCTGCAGCACAGACTCGACTGACTTTAAGCCAATAGTTCAGAAAGTGCTGTGGCGATACCTCCCTTCCACCCAATTTCTCAGCAACAGGGCACCAAGGATCTCAATCAAAATCCTGATGGGCAGTACAGTCACTCCTTTTATTTCCCTTGTTGACAATCTCAGTAGACAGGCTGAGAGCCACAGAGGCCACCTGCCTGTCGTGTGTGAGGTCTCATCAGGTCAGTCACAGTGGGGGACACATCAGCCAGATGCTGAGGAGAAGCAGCTTAGACCAAGGCTGGTGTGCTCACTGCAAGCTTTCCCCTCTTCGCCACTCAACACACGGGGTGATTTTTTGATTACTCGTTCTACAAATGGTTCACTTTGTCATACACTGGGTTAAATCATGGAAAACACACCTGGAAGACATTTGCTGTGAAAAGCTCATCTTACCCGAGTTTAAGATATTCTGATCCAGCCAGCAGTGCACAACACGTCCAGCGGGCTAATTTGTAGCTGTTGTTTTTCAGCTCTGTGGCAATCACAGCTCCTCTCTGAGAGTCAAGCTTCTGGCGCCAGTCTACTCCATTGCAATACTGAGAGGAGAACCAAAACCAGGGTCAACCTAACAAGCCAGCAGCAGTGACCTGTTCAGCCATCTTCACATCACACAGGGAAGTTTCTTGTTATGATACCATAGGAGGGAATGCCAACAGCAACTTACAGGGAAAGCCCTTGCACCGAAAAGGGAGAAAAGCGAACAGCAGGGATTGGCCAGGATTTGTGGCGATGGTTAGGAAGGGAAGTTTGCAAGGGAAGAGTTCACAAGGGAAGCATGGGAAGAGACTGGCTTCTGTGCCAAACACCTCGGGAAAAGAGGGTTCAAAACCAGCTACCTCGCATCTCAGGGAGAATCCCATCAGCACTGCTTGTCCACCAAAGTTATGGGCCTTTGGTGGAATGTAACCACCCGGGGGACACTGCCAGATGTTTGTCTTATCTTGCCTGCTGTACCTGGCACGTCAGGCAGCAGTGAAGCAGTTAGAGCTAGCTTTGGGATCTCGTTCCTCCTCACCCTGGAATCCCATTCGTTCAGTGTTTTGATGTTGATGAAAGACACTTCTCCATTTGCTCCCGTCATGACTCCATCATGTTCACAGCGGACAATGAGATCTATATCATCTCCCAGCTTCCACCTTCGGTATCTGCCAACAAACAATCCAGCTGGTTATTTATGACTCTTACTCTTTTCTGGATCCATGCAAGCACTCATCAAAATCCTTTCCTCCTCTATTTGTTCACTGCGGTTACGTCCAAGAACCCCTCTCATGGTAAAGCTTCTACCAGTAACGGAGGCAAAATGCACCAGGAGTATATCACACTGACACCCTGCCCCCTTGCCAAACCCGGGCATCAGAGAGAGATCAACATACCTGTATGCAACAGAGGCTACTTCGTTCTTATCCATGTCATCCTCCACAAAGGGGTTTGGGTTGGGAAACTTGTATTTCTCCTTTCCCTGCAGAAGAAAACAGAAGTGCATGTTAGGAAAAAAAACACCTGAGGGAGCTCTCCCCTACTGGATAAAAATTCTCTTACAGCAACAGTAGCTGATTTACAGAAAAATACTGAAGTACTAAGACAGGTGATGAGAAGCCTCATCCTCATGTTAGTCACTTCACTGTAAGCAGCACTTCTACTGGCAATTCAGCTTCACTAAGTGTACTCAGAAGCCTGCCTGCTTTACCAGTGGGAGTGGGATTTCTTCTTTGTGAAATAAAGGTGTAAAGTTTTTCTACAATGAAGTCACACTGATCACCTGAAGTAATTGCACCTCTTACAAAACGGAAAGAACATCAGTGTAATATACCCTTGTCAGCTAAAAAAACACTTCTGTGCTGTATTACAGCAGCCCTAATGAAGTCTCTTCCTGAGACTCTCTGAGACCCTACTACCCAGCACTGCTCAACCTTACCATCCTCAGACACTGCTGGGAGAAGTTATGATTGATGTAGGTAGCTTCCATGGCAAGGTTGCGCGGAGAATTAAAGGAGTTGCCTTCTTCCTGAGGTGGTTCATTGGCTGTTTCACTCACTGTCAGGAGGTCTAGGAAGAAAACCAGATGCAAGTGGTTATATTTGGGGGAGTAAATATGTCAGCTTCAACAAGTCTCCCACCCCACACGGGAATGGATCAATACTGAAGTTACCCCCACAGCTAGCACAGTAATCAGCTTCTCCCAATCCTTACACAGAGGCCGAATAAACTCAAAAACCCATAAAGAAAACCAGACTCTTTAGCTACCAGACAGCAATTTCTTTCAGGCCCTTTTTCCTCACCAAAATCAGAATTGTCCCTCTTGTCAAAGAAAAGTTTGGATCCAACTCTCTGGACAATGATGTCCCAGGAATAGACAGAACGAGTGCAGCTCATCAGTGTGGCCAGAATGGCATCTGTGGCAAACACATTCCCTTGGGTCTTTGCCAGCTACAAATACAAGAGGAGGAGAAAACTGGGTTTCAGCAGCAACAAGAACTGATACCCCTTCCCTCACCCAGCCAGAAGCAGAAGCTTTAGCAAACTCCAACCATGAATTTCCATCTCCCATGCCGAGGATGCTGGACAGGTAGGTACATGACCGACAGCTAGACCTACCCAGCACTCCAGTCCCACCCACACCCAAACAAGGAAAAAGTAATAAACCTATTACAAAATGTGAATTCTGTTGGGAAAAGACATGGCTCCTTATTGGCGATGGGGTCAGAGAGAAACCTCTGAGCCCTCCTCATCTTCAAAAGCAGACACTTCAAGAACCAGTTCTCTGACATGAAAGTTTCTTTCCCAACATAACTCAAGTACCGGTCTGCTCACCTTTCCAGCTTTTCCTTGGCCAGTATTCCTAGTTTTGCACTAATCTAGCTCTGCCTTGGAACTAAGAAAAGTAACACCACCAGCTAATACTTCTTTTCCTTTGCAAGCTTAGGGATCTGCAATTTTTCTGCCCTTCTCTTAACTTTGGTCTAACAGTGACAGCATGTCTCTAACAACAGCACGTGCCAAGAAACACACTATTGGGTTTTGCAAACCAGTAAACATACCTTTCGGATAACTGGGTCATCAGTAGTAGTGACGGTATGGAAGATGCGCTTAATGCTCCTCAGTAGCTTCTCGTTTCTTGTTGTAATGCGGTCAAAGGCTTTGTCATAGTATTCTAGGGCTCCACAGCACTCTCTGCGGAGTTAAGAGGACCATCTTAACTACAGTTAACACCTCCCATGGACCACACAAGACCGAGAGACCTGTTGGGCGTTCCATTACCTCCCCTTGCTTTGGGTACCTCAATGAAAGCACTGGGGCCAGGCCAAGAGACCTCAGCCCTCCTGCTTTCCAAAAATCCGGTCAATTCAGGAAGAAAGCGCAAGCCTGCTTTAGGAACTCACATGTCCTGTGGCTCCGACACCTCCAGGTAGCGCATCTTCATCAGCCGAGGGAAATCCATCTCTTCTTTCACCTCCCAGTCACTGCGAACTTCAACAGAGGAGTCACGAGGTTTCTGCTGTGCAGCCAAAAGCGGGGTGGACAGAGAGAGAAACAGAGACAGAGCACATCAGGACTCGCGCAAGAGGAGCTGCCCCGTGAACGCAGCCAGAGAAACCAAACCATCTCAGTGGGCAGAAAGCTTCTTAGTTTACCTGTGATTTTTGGTCCCATTTCTGCCTCACTCCAAACTGCTTCTGAAACTTCTTTTGTAGGCGCAAACGATCTCTAAAATAACAAATAGGAGAAAAACCATGAAAGTAAGTTCTCAACTGCTATGTGTCACAACCATTCCGACGCTTCCAAATTACAACCAGAGGAGCAAGGCTTTTAGGCACCGAGCCGCTGAAACATTTGCTGAGCCATCTGTTGATCAAGATGCCCGAGGCATTAAAAGCTCTGTTCTTTACTTTAAGCAGCTCTTTAAATATTTTAACCTCCAAAGACTGCAACGTGGTTTTCAGAAGGTGTATGCTCTGCTTTAATATGTCACACTTACTTTCTAAAGGTGAGTCAAAAGCACTTCTAAATTGTTAAGATAGCTGTTTGATACCCATGCTTCTAACTAGTGGTAACACCAGCAGAACACTGGACTTGAAATACCCTGAAATCCTTCTTTGCTGACTGTTCGGTCTTGTAGGTTCTGTTACAGTAACTTAACAAATTTATCAACAGTATGTTCGCACAATCCAGTCCAAGTATGGTACGCTCGTATCTGCAGCCTCACCTCTCCTTCTGCTTGGCACTCTTTGGCAGAGTCTGCATGCTGAACTGCAGCATGTTCCGACGGTCCTTGTCTCTCCGAAGGTTCCTCTGCAGAAATGAAGGAAAAAAAAAAAAAAAAAAAAAGAACATTTTAGTTGCAAAGTAATTCTGTGCTGCTGAAGGCCTCCTCTGAGCCTGTCTCTGAAGACAGGTTACCTGTGCAAATCGCATACGATTCCTCTGGTATGCCGTTTTCTGCGTTCGCGCTGTATCCACCAGCTGGAAGCTAGTCTCATCCTCCTCATGGAAATAGGCGTACTGACTTCCGCCACCAAACTGCGATGAGTACTTGTCTGGAAATAAAACAAAGCATCTTGACACCAAGTTTCTAGAAAAAAAAAAACAAAACCCCAACACTTTGTCCCTTTCTCTCCCCAAATTCCCCCCAACTGCCTTCACCTAAGTCTGAAGCATAACCTGTGACTACTGCCTTACACCAGCGTGTTATTTCCCCCCTCCAAACCGCCCTGAGAAGCCCCAGTCATGAGGCAGTACAAAAATCAGGAGTAAGCCCTAAGGACAGGGAGAGCCCTGCAGAGCTCTCCCAAGGGCGAGGCACGCTTCCTAATTTCAGAAGCTCTCTGTTGCTGAGGCGTGCAGGTAACCACCACGGCGGGTGTGGAGACATAAAAGCAGGAATGATGATTGAAGCAAACTTTGTAGGAAGTAAGTCACAGAAGCAGCCACCAGACAACACATACTTGTGTATCTTTTATCCTGATACGTGGCTCCCGTCCAATCAGCCACCTAAGAACAAGCAGAAAGAGTCAAAATAAGCGAGTATCAACCTGAAGGTTCCCCCCACCTCTGACTTTATAGGCAGGAACCTCAAGCAGCAGAAGCAAACACTGGTGGACGCTTCAGAACTAATCCTTTCAACCCCCACCTCTGCTTGTCAGCCCGGCTAATTGTTCACAATCGTGCTACGTGTTAGCAAAGGGTGTCAGGAGAGCAGCCATGGTGGTAAGAAGCAAATCCGGGCAGCAGGGTGCAGAGGTGGGATGCCAGAAGGAACAGAGGGCTCCCTCAGGAGCACCCAACGCCCCACGGCACGACTGAGGTACCTTTCCCAGGCGGTCTCCTTTACTGAAGGGCTGGTAGGGCATGTCCCTGAACTGCTCGGGCACGGCGCAGGGGCCCCAGCCGGAGGGGTTGTCCTGGATCACGGGTGTCACAAACTTCGCCATTTTCTAAGCTTCTGGAAGGGAGAAAAGGCAAAAATAAACCCCTAAACCCTCAAGTGCCACACGGAAAGGGACCGCGGACCTTGACCCCGGCACAGGCCAAGGCGCGGCGCCACCGTGAGAAGAGGGTGGGAAGGCCGCCTCCGCCGGCTGGGCCCGCACCGAGGGGAGCGTCCAGGGTGGGGTAAGGGGGCGCAGAGGAAAGTGGGGGTGTGCCGGTGGCCGCCGGGAGGGGCGGGGACCCGGCCCCCACCGGAACCGGTGGCAGCGCCGGGGCGGGGCCGGGGGTCTCGATGCCGGTGGGGTTGGGGACCGGCCCCGGGGGGAGGGAGACCCAACATCCCCCTCACCTGGGCGGCCCCGTCACGGCCCCGATGGCGGCGGATGCGGCGGCGACAGCGGCGGCGGGCAAGGGAAGAGGCCGCACGCAGCCCCGGCCCGCCCTTTCCGCGTCAGCGGCGCGCGACAGGGGCGCCGTCGAGCGCCACCGTCGTAAAACTAAAAAAAAAAAAAGACGCAAAAGAGTAGAGCGCGGCTGCCGTAAAAGCGCCCCCTTCCCAGCCTAGGCGGTGCGTCCCGGCCATAGAGATGTAGGCGGGGTCGGCCTAGAAAGGCGCACGGCGGGTGGACGCCAGCGCCCCCGGTGGGACGGTCCGCCAGCGCCCGCTCCGGCCCGTGGGGACGGGACGGGACGGGTCCTGCCGTGGCTCGTCTTCTGGCCACGGCACCCTAGAGGCAGCCGGCGTTTCCTTTCGTGGCCGAGGGCGTCGGAGCCGCCTGTGGCCGCCGGTGCGGTGTCGCGGCCCGGCGTGGTGTTGCGGCGGGGTCCCGCCGCAGTGCGGCCTCCCCTGTGGCCGGGCTGAGGGGGCTCGTCCCCCGCCTTGCTGTGCCTCCTGTCGTGAGGGCGTCATTCGCCCGACAGCTTGCTCCTCTCTTAATTACCGCTTAATAACGAAAACGTGTAGGAATGGGAAGAGAGTGACATTAATGATAGTAAATTTGCCCTGTTTATATTAAAAAGCTTGGGTTCGGCTTTTAAATAGGAAAGCCGGGGGTGACACATGACAAACCCTTTCGGTTTGTAGCTGGCTGTCGCAAAGAGGAAGAAAACGCTGTTTTCTGTGTGTGATGAAAGTACAGCAGCTCAAACAGCGGCGAGGTGTCAGGAGTCACAGAATCACAGAATGATA
>JAOXNO010000001.1:56290695-56304773 GCA_028565335.1 Limnodromus scolopaceus | reverse complement strand
ACCTCTCTGGGCAGCCTGGTCCAGGGCTCTGCCACCCTCAAAGTGAAGAAGTTCCTCCTCATGTTTAGATGGAACTTCTTATGTGCAAGTTTGTGCCCATTTCCTCTTGTCCTGTCACTGGGCACCACTGAAAAAGACTGGCCCCTTCCTCTTGATACCCACCCTTTAAGTATTTATAGACGTTGACCCCCTAAGACGTATACCCCCTCAGCCTTCTCTTCTCCAGACTAAAAAGACACAAGTCCCTCAGCCTCTCCTCATAAGAGAGATGCTCCAGGCCCCTAATCATTTTTGCAATCCTTTGCTGTACCCTCTCCAGCAGTTCCCTGTCCTTCCTGAACTGGGAAGCCCAGAACTGGACACAATACTCCAGATAAGGTCTCACCAGGGCAGAGTAGAGGGGCAGGATGACCTCCCTAGACCTGCCGGTCACACTCTTCCTGATGCACCCCAGGATGCCATTGGCCTTCTTGGCCACAAGGGCACATTGCTGGCTCATGGTCATCCTGTTGTCCACCAGGACTCCCACGTCTTTTTCCTCAGAGCTGCTCTCCAGCAGGTCAGCCCCCAACCTGTACTGGTGCAGAGGGTTATTCCTCCCCAGCTGCAGCACCCTATGCTTGCCCTTGTTGAATTTCATCACTTTCCTCTCTGCCCAACATCTTCTCCAGCGGTATTGAGAATTAAACTTCCTAGAAATATGGAACGTCTCCTAGCAGAAGTACTTAAGCCTATGGCATGCAAATGCCTGTTGGGAATGGTTTTGTTGTAATTGATTCACCTAATAGCAGCGGGATGGAATAGATTGTTTAATAAACTTCCTCCTCCTGTTTATTCTCTACTCTCATGAAGATAACTTGGGCTTAATGACCACACAAAGGACTGCCCAATATCAAAAATACTCTTTTTGGTTTTTGTTTTTTCTTTGAAAGAACTTGGAATTCAAATTACCTGGCCTAAAATCACATATTGGAAGGATACTGATCCTCATGTTAGTCAAAGGAAAGCTTCAACTACTGGCATGCAGTCACCCACCTGTTTGTGCCAGGTTTTTTTACGGTCATGAGATGGAGTTACTGTAAAGTCTTGTCAGTAAATTCCTGTGGTATTTAGGTAGGTAAATTCCTGAAAATGGAGATATAAGAGATTTATGACTTTGATAGCGAACGGCCAGGGCTCTGGACAAGCCCTGTAAAGCCACATGTTGTGACAGGAAACATGACTTAATCCTGTGCCTCTTAATTTTCTCTTACACGCAGCCTTTTGAAATAAAAACATATTCCAAACTATGCAATGGTTTTATTGCAGGGACTTTTAGGGTTGTAGCTCTATGATCATTCAGCTGATTTCGTGTTTTAGAGGTTGTGACAAAACACTTGACTTTGAGAGGCAAAGATATGCGAAGAATGGGAATTGCAGTTGCCCTTGCTGTGTTCATAATGTGGTGTTCAAGGGTTTGCATTGTCCCTGATGGCTTTCCTTGACCTGCTGGAGGTCTGACTTCCTCCCAGGGCTGGAAGTTAGGATTCAGCCCTACAGCCTCTCTAGGAGCCCATGGACCAGTCATTTAATGCAGCATGTCCCTCAGATCCCTGTCTCTGTAATTGGGATAGTATTTCTTCTCAGGGATTGAGGGCAAAAAATCATTAAATCTCAGATGTTCACATGCCAGAGTGATGGAAATTTTCTCTACCCTGAAAAGAGCAGGATTCAGTTTGCAGATCTCTTCAGCTCGCAGGCTAAAAACTAACCCTTCAGAGAATTTTACTGTGTTCCTTCTACCTAAGAAGAGTCTAGATCAATATTTTGCAGGCAGAGAGGTGTGCATTTTCTCCTTTATTTACCACTTGAGAAAGAACTGAAGCCGCAGCAGCCTCTGCTTTGCCAAGACACCCTGCCATTAATCAGAAGCGGGATTATTAAAGCACTTTTCCCCGCTAGCAAAAAAATCCACTTATAGAAATACAGTTTATAAAATACAATTTGTAACTGTCTCACCCAAACAGCCTTTTTGGAGACAAACATCGTTAGGGCTGGAACTGCCTCGCCAGTCGCTGGCAGTGGCTCGGTGCGATCTCAGCTGCCCCCCCAGCAGCACCCATCCCTCGCCCTCCCCAGCCGGGGCCAGGGACTGAACGGGCTCGGAGGAACTGGTAGCTTAGGAGATGGTGAGGAAAAGAGCGAGAAGTTCTGAAGAGAAAACCGGACCAAGGAACGAATGAAGAGAAGCAACGACAAACAGACTAATAAACTGCAAGTTCGCTCTTTCTATGGGCTTCCTCCTTGCACCTGAGCCTGCGTGAGGTGCTTAAAAGAGAATGTGATGCTGCCGCTGTCTCCCAGAGATGACAGATTGTCTGCAGTTTGGTCTTAGCCTGTAAAACTACATTTTCTGGGGACAGAGTGGGTCGGAGGGGAGAGCATGCATAGGGAGTTCCCAGTGCAGGGTAAATGTTCCTCTGGGCACGGACGTAACCTTCCAGTTTCTTATCAAGGGGAAAAAAGGGTTCTAAGAAAAAAAACCCACCAGTCTTGAGGCAGGTGAGATTCACTGCCACATTTAGGTCAAATTTACCAGGAGAGGGTAGGGGGTGGGTCTGTCTGTCTTGCTTTCCGTTTTGTGCTGGGCGCTGCACCTTCTACCTCTGGGGCCGCGCAGCAGCTGCTTCCTTTCTTCCTGTCCTGCTGACCCCACACTCCCCTGCCTCAAACAGTTCACCACCCAGCCTCCAGGTTTCGTTAAAGGCAGGTGAGATCCCGGAAAAGTACTCAAAATACACTTGCTTGCAATCATTTGATCCTTGATCCATAATTTCAGTTCATCAGTTTAATTAATCACTTAATCAGTTAATAAGGCTAATCACTCTTCCCTGGAAGATGCTCATGAGAACAGCCAGGATAAATTACTCCCATCTGGTTTTCTGTTCTTTTCTCCCACTTCTCTGGTTTTGGGCTCTGTGCTGGTGTTAGCAGATCCATGAAAGAGGGGCTTGTTCCAGTCCAAAACCTTCATCGCCATCAGCCTCCACTGTGGCTTGGGGCTTTTGGAGAGCTGTCACTGGCTCTGCATTGACTATGGACAATATGCAGCACAGGCAGTGTCACCAGAGGTTTGCCAGGTTTAAATGAAGGAAGGCAAGCCCAAGCACTCTACTCATCAGGGTCCTTTCCTAGAAAGATCACCAGGTCACCCAGACCACCTCTGCCTTGACTGAAGATGCCTTGGAAAGCCTTAAGACAAGGGTTGCTTTCCAGCTTTGTGTGACTCTACTTCCACTCAAAGAGGCAGCTGAGGATTGGAAGACTAATGTTACCATTAAAAGACTATTTTCCAGTAGTTTCCTTTTCTCATTCTTATAACAAATGCACCAAAAATAGCCAGTTTGGTTCTTTTTCCTGACTAAACAACAAACACACCGTATGCCTGTGCCATATGCTTAGTCTCCGCTGCCCTGTGCTTCTTGACAAACCCAGAAACCAAGGGAAATAGTCTTCAGCCTTAACGCCTTCCCCGCTGTGGAGAAGCCTGAAGTTTACACACGCCTTCAGTCAGACTCTTCTTCCGAAATCATCATTGTCGTCTCTAAAGCAGCGAAACTCACTGCTGGCTCCTGGGCTCTCGTTGCAACCAGCCTTGGCCATATGTGAACTGCCTCCTGCCACAGGCCGGTGTTCACAGGCTGGGAAGCCCTCCATCCTTCCCTGGCCTTCCTCTTCACATTCCATCTTTCCCATTGCGCTTTTATCCGCCATCTCAGTCTGCTGTTCTCCCAGGCCAGGTGCCTCCTTTCCAGCACCTTCATCCCTCTCCCGGGTACCCTGGAGGCTGAACAATAAACCTGCCCTTCTCACGTGGCAGTGGCTTGACAGCTTTTTCAGGGAAATGCTTGATCGGATTTTCAGGAACTCTGGAAAAATGGCCATAAAGCAACTTTACCGTGCACGTGCTGCGAATCTGATTTTTAATTTGCTGCCTGTGCGATCTAGCGGGGCTGGGAGCAGGTGGCACCTGGCAGATTTGCTGCCTGCGTTCAGACCAGCCACGTCCGTACAGTAAGGTCCACAAAAGGGAATGTGCTGAGTTGATGATTCTGGGCAGCAGATAGTGCTTCCACTGCGAGGCTTGCTCCCTCTTCCTCCTCCTGCCATGCTGAGCTCTCCCTGCGGCTGCTGGGCTGGACCATCTCGCCCTCAAGGACAGACAGAAACCTGGCAAGGGCAGGCTTCCCCTTCTTAAATCATGTTACTTCTGTAGGCTGGGCTCAGAGCCTGGCCTTGCATTGTCTGCTCCTTCCATGCTACCAGCAGAAGCCACAAATTCATGACACGCTTGCAAAAATTGTCTTCCTCTGAATTAGTGCTGTCTCTTGCCTGGCTTTGGCCATTTTTATCGTCAGTGTCAGATCTCTCCCAAGGCTTCTGTAGCTTTGACCATCAGGGCCTGGACCACATGTACCATCGAAGAGGCAGTGTGCATCATGCTCTGTCCTCATCCTCAGCTGCTGAACACTGTCCTTTCCAGAGCTGTAGAAGGAGCCCGGGTCCGGCTGTCTCTCTGCAAACTGTCAGCAAAATTGCCTCCTTTGATCTGCACTCGGCGCTGGATTTTGTCCCAGCAGCCAACAGGCTAATTCCACAAGTTTATTCTACAAAGCTCAATTAGAGCAGCTGGCGCCGGTAGCGTCCCTGCTGGCTCCAAGCCTGCAGAAGGAGAAGGTGGCTGGTGCAGTGGCTGGGGTACGAGCTTGGGAGGCCACAGGCTGAGCTGCAAATCCCCACTCTGCCTCTATCCTCCAGGCCACCCCAGTAAGCCTCCCCAGTGGGAGCTTGGCACCTTTGGGACATGCAGGGAGGGACAGCGTTTCCCTGATTCGCTGGAGGAGAAATATGGTTTAGATACAAGCTATCATGGTGATGGGGAACCATGTCAACAGAGGCAGAAGCAGGTCATGGCTGCTGCATCTGGGAAACACTGCGCAGACCCAGCCAGAGTGATGGTGGGGAAAAGGATGGGGTCACAGGTGATGGAGGGTGCAGGGCACACCGTACCTTCTTGCCACTGAGTTAGCAGTTTGACTTTCAGCTGGGGAGCCTCTCTCCGTGCCCTCCGGAGCCTGAGTTATATTCGGCGCTGCCCTGAAAAGGATCCTGGTGTGTGTGAGCAGAGCTGCAGGCAACGGGGGCTTTCTTTACCAGGGCCCTTGCCCAGCACAGAAGGGCCCACAGTTATTTCCTTCAACATCGGCAGTGTTACAGTAACCTCTGTGAAAAATCAGAATCTTCTGGGGCTAAGCATGCTCTGCAAATGCTCCTGCCTGGCTGATCCATCCTCTGGAAAGCTTACTGATTATGCCAGCCAGGCAAAAAGGTCTAAGCAGGTCATCAGGAGGCAGAAAGAGAGTCCAAGCGGTTTCTGCTAGGGAGCAGAGTCAAACCCAAGTTGCACAAGACCTAGTTATCAAGGAGGCAGTAAGGAGTCGAATGCAGATGCTGCCTATGTATAACATGCTGTTCCCTTCCCGGGAACTCTCAGGAAAGTCCCCACACAAGAGAGCAGAGGAAAGGGACACGCACCAGCTCAGTGAGCCCACAGTTGCCATTCCCTTCCCTGCCCCTTAGTAAGTCAGAGATGGGTCTGGCCGACACGCTTGGATGGGGACAAATGTGCCTCTTGGGGTACAGGGAGTGCGGAGCCTCAGGGCTATTCCTTCCTCTCCTCTTGAGCAGATTTCAGCGCCATCTGCTCTCTTCTGTCTTTGGAGAAGTCAGCCGGGTGCTTTTGTCCCTTCTGGCAAAGCCGTGCTGCTGCGTATGTCCCCCATTGGGCGTCGGGCACCCCGAGGCAACGGGGAAGGATGCGCACTCTCAGCCTTGCTCCAGAAAGCTCCCACTGCAGCAGCCCAAGGTCTTTCTCTCCTCTTCCCTGTCTGCAGCCTGTTCCTCTGGATGAGGAACTTCCCAAGGTCGCAGCTGATTCCCAAGGTTGGGTCTGGGGTTTGCTGTGGCCTCTACAGGAGGGGCAGGGAAGGGGCTGGGGCTGGGAAGGGACCTTCCCTGCGCCGCTCACTTCCCAAAAGGGCCCTGTGGGGAGAGCAGCAGGGGCAGCAGGAGACGTGGGGCAGCCATGGGGCTCCCTGACCTGGGAACTGCTCTGTGGGATTGCTCTTTTCTCTGCATGCGTGAAGTATTTCCCCTCCTAAACACTCCTGGATGATCCTTGGCCTGGCACCAGCTGGGGGTCAGAGGAGCTGCAAAATTTAGGGGAGAAAAGGTGGGGAGGCTTGCTGATATCCGGCAGCTTGCTGGGATATGCTGCCTTGAACCTCACAGTCACGCCAAGCTCAGGGTTAGAGCTTTGTGTCTGCTCTCCTCTCCTAAAATCATGCCCCTGGGCTGGCTGGATCCTGTCCCGAGCGCGAGTGAGCTGAACCCCCATGTTCAGGTGAGTTATGTCGTTATCTCCCCTCCGAGCTTTCCAGCTGGAAGGAGAGGGGGGACGAGAGGAAGCAGGTAGTGAGGAGCCCTGGCAGGCTGGAGGTGGTCCACAGCCACCCCTGTGCACCAGTGGGACACCAGGTGAGGGTCCCACTGCTGCGTCTCCTGCGGGAGCTGTGCGGCTGCTCCAGCTCCTGCACAGCGCGGCTTTGAGACTTGGCTGCTGTGCCGAGCTCATCCCACGGGATGGCACTGCCTGCTCAGGAACGGGCAGCCAGGCCGGCGCTCCTGGCAGGCATAAATTCAGCAAATTAAACGGTGGTGGCAGATTCTGATTGACAGGTCCCTAGAGAGCAAAGTCCCTTGTTTTCTCCATCCCTGAGGGCATCAGGAGCAGCAGGAGGAGCAGCAGCAGAGAAAACCTTTTCCCAAGCCCAGCACTTTGTCCTTGCAGATCTGTTTTTGGGACTCAGCCCATACCCGTATATCTTGACCCCTTTGCTGAAGCTGCCATTGCCAGGCCAGCCAGCTCCTTCACTGCGAACTTTCCGCAATGTCAAGAGCTGACCGCTGCGGAGGACGCCTCATCCAAGCCCTGGTTGCACCCTCGTCGCTCTGTGCCCAGGGTGCAAGGCCCAGGGATTTCAATAAAGGGCAAGCGAAATGAGGCCAGCAGGGTTTGGCGTCATTCGCACGTTACTCCTCTCCATGGTGTAAAACTGGCACAAATGACAACGCTCTGCCAAAATGTTTCATGTCTGCCTTGGCTCTGCTGGAGCCAGGTCAAAGCTGGGATTTGCAGCCCGGGAAGACAAGGGCTGCTGCTGCACCTGTGGGAAGCAGCATGGCCCATTGGGGTCCTGGCTTCTCTGGTGGTGTCCTCACTGCAGCTCCATGCCCAGCAGATCCTCAACACGCCTCTACCAGCTGGTGGTTGATGGCTTTAGGATGGAGTATCAACCATGGGCATTGGGACATCATAGATGTTTGCCCTACCCTTGTCGGCACAGATTTCCAGGGAAAGGTCTGTTTTAGGACCCATCCCATGTCCTGGGGACAGGTCCCTGTCCTCTGTCCTGGGCTGGAGGGGAGTTTCTCCTCTCCATGGGGAATTTTGGCTGTACGGCTGCTCTAGAGCTCTGCAGAGCCACAAAATGTCATGTGGGTCTGCTCGGTTTGTTCAGGACTTCTTGTGAATGCCCTGACTGGGTGAGGAGCAGCATACTGGGCAGCAGCCCTCCTGGGGACCAGCTGCGTGCCTCAGCATAGCAAGCGGGATGACTCGTTCTACTCTCTTGGAGAGAAGACTCAGGCTGGTGGCATTTAATTCATATACCCTTAATCTGTATAGGTCCTTAGCTATTCTTAAAATTTACCCTCCCTCTGCCTCCCTTCCTTACCAAAATTGTTGCCTCTTCTTTCTGCTTCTCCAGGGGGTGTCCAGAAGGGCCTGGGGAGAGGAGGGGAGAAGCCCCCAGCAGCTGGAAGGCACCAGGAGAGGGGATGTCAAGTCATCTGGAGCCACCTCTACCCTCAGAAAGACCTCCAAAGACCTCCCTTTGCCAGCCTTGCTCACCTAGAGGCTTTCATTAGGTTGACTGTACCTTCTCACAGGCTCCCTTTCTCCATTGGCTCTCCTTCCCGAGCCTCTTTCCATCCTTGGCCTCAGTGCTTGGCTTTTGGAAGGTGAGATATGTGGCTCTCTTCGTCCCCCCTGTCAGTCCTCACATGCAAGCAAGACAGTAGGCTTGTGTGTCTGATGCTTGGCCTCTCTCTGTAGTCATTTGGCAGTAAAAATTATCTGCAGAGAAAAGTACTGGGCTCTATACCTGGGTCTTAATTTCCTCCCTCACCAAACCATTATTACTAATTACCGCTCTTCGGTGTTTAAACCACGTCAATGATGCTGTGAAATGCCCAGCGTTAATTTAATAGCCAAGTATCTGGGTTTCCCCACATGAGGAGCCTCTCAGAGTGTCTCCCACAGAAGCAAAACGCAGCCAGCCCTGGCTGTGCTCCATATGAGAGAGGCAGCAGAGGAGCGGTGAACATAGGTTAACGGCAGACCCACCAGCACCAGGAGCCGGCCATTACTCAGCAGGAAGTGCTCCCTCATCCTGTACTGTCCCACAAAGTGTGGGACTGTCCCCCTGCGGTGAGGAAAGACCTGTCACTGCTGCCAGCGCCAGCTGGCATCCCTTGGGCAGAGCGTGCCCTCTCGAGCTTGGATCCCTTGCCAGAGCTATCCTAGGGGATTGCTCTCTCTGAGTGGGGCAGCACTCTCCCTGGCAGATGCCCTGCCTGCCTTCCACCCATCCCCGGCCAGCATTTGAGAGTGTGTCCTCAGATTTGGAGGGGGGGGGGGGCACTGCCAGAAATCAGCCCCATGCAGGGCTGGGCACTGCTTCCCTCTGCCACCTGAAAGCAGGGAATGGCTGTTGCCCCTGGAAGATCCCGGGGCTGGGGTGTAACGGGGACCCAGCTGAAGGCATCAGACTTCACCTGCTGCATCTTTGCTCCTGCTGTGCTGCAAAGGGCCTGCTGGCTCTCGTCCCCCACTGCTGGGGCTTGGGACTGGGGCAGGGGGACTTTTCTGACCCCAAAATTTTAACTGACCTCTCAGTCACACGTCTCCGTCATCCCCAGGAGCTCAGTGGGTCAGTGCTGTGGAGGAGAAGACCCTGGTGCCCTGCTCACCTCTGCTGTACCCCGGGCCTGCTGGAGCACACAGCCAGCACTGGGAAAGGCAAGCAAGTGCCATGGGGAGCACTGAGACCCAGGAGTGGCACAGGGTGACATTTTAGGGTCTCGCACGCACCTGAGCATTAATGTGCACTAGGAGAGAGGGGGGAATGAGGGCTCCTGCCCACGCACAAGCCCTTTGCTTTCAATGCTGCCCCTTTAAGACATCACTTAATACGACAGATTAATCAGTTAATGTTTGTAAGATGCTTTGAACATGAGAAGTGCTGTATAAGTGCTGAGTATTAGTATTAATTATTATGGCACGGAGGCTGGCTCCATCTGAGCAGCATTCCCCACGCCGAATTTCAGGCCGGTGCTGTTTCCCCACCGCTCCTCCTCTGTTGCCCCATCCTGTAAGAGCCAGAAGGAGGAGGGGAGAAGCAGAGAGAAAAAAGTAAGACCAAATGCACTCTGCGAGGAAGGAGCACCTCATGGGGTTGTGTAGGGGGGCCGAGCCATGCACCCCCTCCACTTTGGGCAGGGAATCGTGTGGGAATTGGAGGCAGGTCTCCCCAGTGCCCCGCTGGCATGGGGGTAGACAAGCTCTGCAGCAGGATGGGGCCAGAAACATCGCAGGGAAGATGGAGAAGATGCAGGGGAGTTTCTCCAGCTCATCCCACCCATGCTTGGGTGGGGGCATCCATCACTGGGGGCAGCTTCAGAGCCAGGCAAGGGGATGTGAGGGGGTGAGAAGGTTTTGGGGT
Source organism: Limnodromus scolopaceus (assembly GCA_028565335.1). Taxonomy (NCBI): domain Eukaryota; kingdom Metazoa; phylum Chordata; class Aves; order Charadriiformes; family Scolopacidae; genus Limnodromus; species Limnodromus scolopaceus. The sequence goes on along the minus strand of JAOXNO010000001.1, from coordinate 56,294,889 downwards.
CTGTGAGCCAGACAGGGCAGGGAGGTGGCTGCATCCTAGACCTGTGTGTGGCAGGGCTGGGAGCTCCCCAGCGCCCCTTGGAGCTGGTGCCTGTCCCGCTTTGCTGTCTCTCCCCTCCTCTTGCCCTCCTTCTTGGTGAGGCTGTTCCCGGGAAGGGTCCCTAGAGGAGGAGCAGCAGAAATGGGGCGCCGGGTGCCCCCAATTACCTTGTCGGTGAAGCGTCCCACCGGCTGGCCCACAAAATGTGCGTGCTGACAGGCTCACCGGGGAGGCACAGGGTGGGTGCAAGGTGCTACTAGGGACACAAAGGAGAGGGGTCAGATGGAGGGGGGTGGGCTAGAGGCAGGGGCCAGGGAAGGGCAGAGTGGGGACCCACAGGTGCTGGCTGAGGGATCCGGATGCTGAGCACTGGTATCAACTTGTGCATTGAGTAGCAGAGGGGGACTGCAGTACTGTGACCCATCCATGTCTGCCACCCTTAGTGTCTGCCAGGACAGCTGGAGCCAGGTGTGCCTTCAACCTGCTGTCCCCCTGCTGCCACTGAATTAACCCCTCTGGTCCCACCTGCTCATTCAGCTCGTGGTCTTACTTGCCCACCTTAGGTCAGACCCTGGCCGCACTTCGGAGGGGCTTTGTCACTCAGGTGGCTGCTCTTCCCTGTCACCCCTCTGAGCTGGTGATAATGGGACCTGGTGGGGATTCTGGTCTGCTCCAGAAAGCCACAGAGAGAAAGGTCCAGAAAGGTCCCACGACAAGCAGGAGCCCAGAGGAGGGTGAGGGGATCTTGGTGTGTTGGTGGTACCCCTGCTGCCCGTGGTGGGGTGGGAGGTGAGGGGACACACTTGGACCCCAGTCCCCTTTGTGAGGCTCTCACCTCCCTGCCCTGTTGCCACCTCACCCGTTTCTGGGTCTGTGGCTCTGGCTGTAAGTAACCCACCCGCTCCAGGCTCCCACGCTGAGCTTTTCCTCCAGGCAGCTGCTGCCAACCCAGCTACTGAGGGAATCCCCAGAAATCCCATGAGTGCCTGAACTAAACCCCAAAACAACGCTAGGCCCGCTTTCTTTTCTCTTTCCTTTTTAAGCCCTCGAGCCTGCATGAATTCTGAGCCCGCTGGTGGTTCCTGGCTTGCTGCCACTATGTCTACTGTCTTCAGGTGGGAGCCGGGGCATTGTCCCTCATGGTGATGCCACCATGGGAGGAATGGGACAGGAGGGGTGGCAGTAGGGTCTGAATGAGGGCTGGAGCAGATGTTTTGGAGGGCAGTGGGGAAAGCCCACGTGTGACTTGAGTTTACCCACACTTACTTCAGAAAGAGTTGCGTGGCAAAGCCCCCTCCTCTTGCCTCGTCCTTCCTCCTTGAATCTCGAAGACCAGCTGGAGAAGAGCAGTTGAAACAAGACCATCTGCTGAATCACCAAAGAGGACAAAAATGTCCGCAATAGTTGACTCTCTTGCTGGGTTTCCAGGTACTCCCCCAGCACAGTGGGAGAATAAATCCCCCCCCCAATAAATCCACATAAACGAGGACCAAGCTATATAAAAAAAAATCTTTATTTCATGTACCAGGATTTTTTTTTTTTTGTCATTTTCTCTTTTTAAAATTTTTTTTCTTTTTAACAGTCTGAAAAAAACCCACGAAATAAAGAAAATGGAGGTTGGTTTCTTGTACTGGTTTGAGCTGGACATGAGCGACACCCTCGGGAAAAAAAAAGGCCCCCCCCTCGCCAGCCCCACCACCTTCCACACACGTTCTCCGGATGCGCTCCCACCTTCTCCCCTTCCCGCCGGCCCCAGGGGCTCGCTCGGCCCTGTGAATGCTCCCCGGCTCCGTGCAGCATCAGGCGGAGGAGGGCGGATGGGAATGGAAACCCCAAGGCTGCCATCCCTCTAGGGGGTTTTCCTCTGGGATCCGGGAAAACGGCTGTAACTTATTCCTTGGGGGGACATTGCAGGGGGGTGGTGATGGGGTGTTCCCTGTGAATCTGTTTTCAAAGGCTGGGGGGGGTGAGAGGAGGGGATTTCTGCAGCCTGTGGTGGGGGGGGGCTGAGTACCCAGCCAAGCCGCCGGCATCCTCCTCTTGCCCCATGATGCAGTTTTTGGGGGTGACCCCCTCCCACTGCTGCTCCCCACCCTGCCCCGGGCTTTAACAAGCAGCGGGGGTGGGGGGTGGTGGTGCAGGGAGGATCAGGCTGCTTTTAAGCAGAAACCCCGCTGGGACCCAAAGCGGGGGACTGCGCGGCTCCTAAAACTGGAGCAGCAGGAACGGGGACGTGAAAAAAAGTCGGAAAGTGGGTCTGAGCTGCTGAAGGGCTCGGCGGCCCTGTCCAGCAGACCCTTGGCCTCCTGCCTGCCCGGGGCCCTGCCACTTTGGGGAGCAGCCCCAAAAAGGGTCCCTGTCCTTGCCCGGGGCTGGCTGGCGGCTTGAGGGTGTCAGAGGCCCCCGCAGTCCCCTGCTGCCGTCTCCCCTCCTGCCTGTATCCCCCCATCATGGGGGGAGCTGAAATAAAAGTGGTTCCTGGCACCCCCGGTGCCCCGTTCCCCCGGTGTGGCAAGGAGGGAGGGGGCTATGGCCAGGTGAGGGGTCCCGGGGTGGGATGGAGGAGGGGGGCATCGCCACTGTGGATGAGACCCCCCAGCGAGGGACGGATGAGGACAAAACCCAGCAGGCGTGGAGACACCCGATGACTTCGTGCCTCTGCCTTAGCATGGCCTCTGGGGCTCAGGGGGGTCAGACCCGGAGCAGGGGGCTCCCTGGGGTGGGGGCCGGGGGGGGCTACATGTGTCAAGACCAAGTAGCTGGCAGCCAGCTTTGGATCAGGGTGGGCTGGCTGGGCATCGCCATGTCCCCACATGGCTGCAGCTCCACTGGCATAAAATAAGAGGGGGGGTCCGGGTAGATTTGGGGGGTCGCACAGCTGCCAGGGGGGGAGCCTCCAGAGCATTCACAGGAGAGCGGGTGCCCAGCTGGGTACGCATGTGTGAGGAGGGACACGCGTGTGCACTGCTGTCGGCCCCGCCATCGGCACGTTGCCCTCCACTTTGGCCTCCCGTGTCCCCCACCACCACCGCAGCAGCATCCCGAAGGGGTAGGAGCCCCGGTGCCCTCCTGAAAGCCCCCCACCCCTCTATCTGCGCCTCCCACCCTGCTTCCCGCTCTGCGTTTTTTCTTCCTTTCTTTTTTTTTTCACAGTTTAAAGCTGGAGAAAACAAAAATGAAAAGAAAAAAAAATACTATCTGTTTTTTCTTGCAAGTAAATCCACTTATTATATTTACATTTATTTATAGCTGTTGTTTTATTAAAAAAATTGCCACTTTGTTTTGTTAAGAAACCTTTTTTTGTCCCTTTTTTTTTTTTGTCTGTGTGTGTGTGTGTCGTTATTTACTGTGTCTTTTTGCACTGTCACCATTAACCCCAGGGTCCCCAGGGCCTAGGAAGCGGGGACCCCCCTGGGGACACTGCGGAGGGGTGACTGCGTCGGTTCCCCAGGGACAGGAGTCACTCTTAACCCCTACGGACCCACGAGGGACGAGCGGATCCCCATGGATCCTGGGGAAATGGAGCGGGTGCCCACAGATCCCAGGGGAATGGAGCAGATCCCCATGGATCCCAGGGGAACAGAGTGGGTCGCATTTGACCCCGGCACTCCGGGATCCTCTGTACCGGCCCAAGGACACCAAAGTTGCTGCCGGCCAAACCCTCAATCCCTGTCCCCCGAGAAGCCCAATCTGGGTTAAAGATAAGTGGGAAACAAACCTTAAAATTAAAGAATAAAACCCCCCAAAATCCAAAGAGCTGCCTCCTCCTCCTTCTCCTCCCACTTGATTTATTGTCATTTGTTATTTCTTGGTTCCCTTTTATTTTTTTTTTAAGTCTGTTTTTATTAAATGTTAAAATAATGGTACATGGGAAATCATGCATTTTCTTTTAAATTTATTTCTATTTTTTAAATCTCTTTCTCTCGTTTTTAAAGTTTTTCTTTTTTTTCCTTTTTTCTTTTTCTTTTTTTTTTAAGAATTTTTTTTTCACTGTTGTCTCTTTCCTCGCGTTTCCTTTTCATTTGATTGTTTTTTTGTTCGCTCGCTTGTTTGTCTGCTTAACTGCTTGTTCGTTGGTTGTTTTTTTTGTGTTTTTTTTCTTTGTTTGTTTTTGTTGTTTTTTGTGGATTTTTTTTTTTTTTTGCGTTGGGAAGG
>JAOXNO010000001.1:56237961-56275839 GCA_028565335.1 Limnodromus scolopaceus | reverse complement strand
AAAGATCCCTTCCAACCCAAGCTATTCTATGATTCTATGATTCCATGATTCTGTGATTCTATGATTCTATGATTCTACAATTCTATGGTTCTATGATTCTGTTACCAAATTCTAAATCTAGAATCTTGCAAATGTAATGCTGTGTTCACAAAGGTTTTTGAATGCAATTTCCTTAGTCATTTTTAAATTACGAAGGAGGAGAAAAGGCAATTCAAATCTTTCATCCCCAACTCCATACTGCCTTTGTCTCTGACATATCCAGTCAGATCTATAGGGGGATGCTGTCCTCAGTTAAACTGGTGTAAATCTAGTGTGACTCTGAGCAGCTCCTTCAGCAGATACGGTCACAACCAAGAGAGGAATTAGCTTGTAGCTGCTAATTAGCTTATGAAGTATGTGGTGTGCTTCAGGGTCCTTCAGGATGCAAAGCGCTATATAAAAATTATTATTAGTTATTAATAATAAAAATACCCAAGAACCCCAGGGAAATAATCCAAAGAATGGAGCAAGTCAATGACAGAGGCAGCTTTCAATCCATCCTCCCTCTTCTGTGCTGCTTGAGCTCTCCTCCCCCTTCCCCTCCAAGGCTCAGACACATGGAGGAAGGGAGAGACCCCCATCGCACGTATTTAGCGATTTGGCAGTCTCAGCAAGTCTCCTGTGTTCTCCCACACAACATCATCAGCCTGCAGTAGGAATTGTCAAATCTGTAACATAATTGACAGCTAGCAGTAGAAATTTTGGGGAATAGCAGAGCGTGGGAATTCCTCAGCTTGCTTCCCACGGGAAAACTGCAGCCCCACCCTGTTGGTCCTCGGGGCCTTTCATCTCATTGCCCTCCCTGCCCCTGGGAAAAGGACTGGAGAGGTAGGCACCACTCGCTTTCTTTAATGATCTCTGGCTGAGAACTGGGGGTCTGGTTGCTGTCGCCTGAGTTGGGGTGAGCGGCCCCACTGGTGATACACAACCTGTTTTGTCTATTCCTGCCCAGCAGATGAGTGTGAAGTTGATTTTAGGCGAGGAAATAGAGCAAGGGAAGGGCTGGGTTTTCTCTAGCACTTTTTGTACCCCAGGGAACCCAAAGCCCTTCATGCAACACTGAGAAAGGTCCCCCAGCGCGGGGGCTCCACAGACGAGCATGGCAGCCATTACGTGCTCACTGAGCTCGCACACACTTGCCCTCGGAGAGCGGAGGCGGCTTTGCCCAGGCAGGGAATATTCGTTATCCCTCACTCCGTTCAGAAACTGTGCTGGGATTTTTGCTGTCCCTCCAGGCAGCCCACCAGAGATGGCCAGGAGGGAACTCAGCAAAGGGTTTCCTTGGCAGAACGCCCTGCTGACTGCAGCGCTTTGGGTTGAGCCGCAACGTGCAGGGCCGTGGAGCTTTTCTGCCCTTCATGCCCTGAAATGTACCACCTACAGTCAAAAAATGAAAACCCCCTTGGAAGAGGTCAGGACTCTCTAATTTTGCAATTTCCTCTAGCAGTCGCTACGTCTCACCCTGCGGCACTGGTGTTTCAGGAGGAGCCCAACCCAGAGTATCTCCCCAGCCAGCCAGGGCTACCCAGCGCTGTGCCCCAGGGAGCAGAGGGGCACGAGAGTGTGCCGAACCTCTTTAGGATGCTCACCCCAGGTAAATGCACTCCTGACCTGGACCTCACTCACAAAACAACCCGAAGCCTCCCAAATGCTCCTAAAGCAATAAAGAATAAGAAACTGAAGGGAAGGTGGAGCAGGAAGAGTGGAGGGCTGATCTGATGTACAGCAAGCCCCCTCTTACAGACGGCTGGGGAGGAAGCCACCCCAGCTGTCCCAGAGAGGGGAGCTCCCTGACTGGCAATGTCCCCAGGCTGGGGACAGCCTCCATTGCAGCCCCTTCCCAATCAACCTGAACACTGAATCCAAACATGGCTTAATATTTTTTCTTTCATTTCCCAGAAGTGCTGGGATTCAGGATTTGAAGAGTTACGTGGGTTGCGTGTAAGGGTTTCCAACAATCTTAAGCTCTTAGTTCCCTGGAAATATTCTGGGGAAATTTCTGGTAGGACAAATACCCAGAAGAACAGCCAGACTGGTCTGTGAAAGGTGTAGGAAAGCAGTGCCCTCTGTGCTAAAAGAGCCAGGACATGGAGTTTGCTTTGATACACATGAAACAAACATCATGTGTATTTTTTACTTAGCTTGCCGGAGTTCAGAAAGTGTTGGTAAACACAGCCTATATCCCACAGGGCCGAACAGGGTAGCTGGCCCGTGTGTATCTGATCAAATTGCGTTAGCACAGCTATGCTGCAGCTCTCAATGCCTCCAGACGAACTGCTGCTGTTCCAACTTGCTGCTTTACTCATAATCCACATCAAACATTGGGTGTTAAAGTAGATATTGCACAGATTTGATTTTAGTTCCTTTTTTATGCAGCTGAGCAAAAACCAAATGCCAAGCTTTGTGAGTGGTGTTAGCTTTTAGAGGCTGCTATTAGAACATTAATAATTTTATTATTGTTATTTCCTCTGGGTTGCAGGAAGCCCAGTGATTTACAAGGAAACAAAGTGACTTGGCCCTCTCCTGAAGTGCTTACAACAAAAGTTAGACTTAAGCACAGCACTGGGCTTATTTAACAAGCAAACAGTGCCAGCAGGGTGTTTGGAAGAAGGAGGTTTATAGCAGCACAGGATCATGAGACATTTACGGTTGTGTGTGCGTGTGTAACCTGTTAGTTTATGCTGACTTTTAGGAAGAAAACCGTGGAGGGGAAAAGTGTGCTAGATTTAGGGACAATGCCCACAAGAAAGGCGAGTGGAGGTCAGCGAGGTAAGGATGATTTGGAAAGGCAAGGTTGAAATGGGGGCCGTGAAGGAGGAGTGTGAAGCTACCTGTGGCACAGCCAGAGAAGGCATATGGGGGAGCAGGTACTGCTGCTCAGTCATAATAACCCCTTTGAAGCTTGACTGCAAGCCGTGCTGCTGCACCAATATTTTTTCATCCATTGAGCACGCTAATTTATCACAGAAGAGTCTGTAGGTGTGAGCTATGTGCTAGGGCTAATCTCTGAAGCGTTTTCAGCTACTCTACACATAACATTACTCTTGCGTCCTGGGGAGGAGGCTATTCATAATGGGATAAAATTTACTCACAATACTAGACTAGGGAATATTATTTCTAATGTGATCTGGTCCAGTTACACTCAGTTAGAAACCTGAAAGGCCGTTTCAGGGTTGTGAATCATGTCCAAGCCAGGTACCAAGCCACATTCTGTGGCCAGGATTGTATTACCTGGAGACATGCCCATCTGAGCTTCTTACACGAAACTGCACCTCCCCACCTACCCCACATGTGGAGGTCTCAGAACTGAAACTTCCCTGCTTTAAAGACTTTATAACAAGAACTTGTCTTCTAAAGACTGCCAAAACTCAAACTCCTTCCAGATTTACCCACTTTTTCTTGGAAAATATTATCAGTTCCCCACTGGAGTCACTGGTTTGAAATTCTAGGCCCCTCCTTAGCTTCTAATTTACTGCTATAGCAGTCTGATGAGCAACAACAAATGTTGTGCTGCACCTTAGATCTTAACCTCATTATCTTACCTTCGAACTGGAGTTGCCAGTCAGGAAACATGCCAGGATCAAAGAACAGCAGCATTTCAGTCTGTGTGTTTGCCTCTTCACGAGAAAATCTCTTTTTTTTTTTTTTGCCCATGCTACAGCCACTGCCAAAAGTCTTTCTTGAAGGTGGTCAGAGTTTTTCAATGAAAATTTCTCAGATTGATACAGAGCCTTTGATCTGATCCCCCAAATCCCAGGTGAACAGTTTACTGACAATTTCAGTGCACCTAACTCATGAGTTTGGTCTGAAAGAAAGCCTTTAAAAACCATCTTTGTCCCACCCCAGTGTAGAACAAGAAGCTTTATAATGTCAAGGTTTTGTGGGACAGGAAAATGGTTCTCCATGTTTTTCCAGCCTGGTCTCTGCATCTAGCTGACTTCATGTCAGCTACCATGCATCTTAATTAGATACGTTTGCAGCTTCTCTTTGAGTCCTGCTGGGACAGCTGTGGCTGCTGAAAGCACAGCTGGCCAGCTGCTCCTTGGGGACAGCTTGTCCACTTAACTCTACCCACTGTTGCCACATGTCAGTCTATCAGTCTGTTTCTTCAAAACTGACCTCTGAGATGTGTAGTCCACCAAGACCTTGTCCTCTTGGCCCTCTTGATCAGCCCAGCCTCAGAAGGCTGTGGCCTTGGTTTTCCGAAGCCAACATCAGAGTCATGTCAACCTCAAACATGAAATTCAGTCTATGCATTGGCCTCTGGCCCAAACTGTCTCTCCTGGAGCTACTTCTAGTGAATAACAAAATGAGTTTTGGCCAAGCTAGAACCAAAACCGTGCGAGTTTTCCTCTCACTTCCTCTGTGACCTGACATAACAAATGCATTGTGTAAATGCCTCTTCAGGGCTGCCCTCCATTCCTACTGAAGGGCTCCTCTCTTCTTGTAGTGCACTTCACAGTGTGCTGCGGAGCAGAGGCAGTTAATTCATCAGAGCAAGAATGAATGACTTTGCCTAACCACCAGGATCCTGTAAGAACCCCGGCACTTGGAGATTCCCCTGTGGGGGGGAGAAGAGAGAGCATTTCTTGACTAGCTGGAAGCCCTGTGTACAGAATACCTGTGGAGACTGGCAGGGAAAGCGAGCGAGCTGGGACTGGATGCCTTCCAAGCATCAGAGCAAAACTGAGTCTCTCAGTGGAGGATGCTAAATTTTGACAACGGGAAAGAAACAGATAGACAAAGGGTGAGTGGGAGGGGAAAGCCTTTCCCTGCTAATGCTGTCTGCTCGTAGCATTAAGCATTATTTTGTATTTCCACATGCCGTCATGTGTACAAGGCATTTTACTGGCAGGTAAAAAGGCAGAGTCTTGTCCCCGGGATTTCACGACACAAAGACCCCAGCCTTTGGGGTACTAACAAGTGAGGACGCTCAGCTCCTCAGAAGAGGCTCTAGGCAGCTGTTAGGCAGCAGTTATGAGGCCTGGATCCTGCTTGTAGTGAGGTCAGTGGGAAAACAGTGGGGACAAGATCGTGTCTGAGATGTGCAGGCTGGAATGAGGGAAAGAAGCGCCTGAGAAAGGTCACAAGCTGAGCTATGGCATGCTCATGCCTTGTTTGCTCCTGGCTTTGGCCGGGTATCTCTGAATCATTCCTCATTCGAAAGATGTAATATAGTAAACAAAGTTAATGGTCGGAAGGGGCAAAGCTTGCCAAGGGCATAGGAGAAGTGGAAGTCATTAACGCAGGAAGACTAGCTGCAGTAAATGAGTCCTGAGGGCAGGCAGGAGGGAGGTGAATAAGGTTGTGCGGTGAAAGGAGGGAAGAGGGGAGTAGGAGAGAAGGAGCAAAGTCATTGCTGCAGGCAGATTGAGGGGGGGGGCGGGACATGGAGGGGGAGAGGTGCCGAGTGAGCACCGAGCAGGGCGGGAGAGGAAGGAGGGAGCAAGCTCCGACGGAGCCACGTGAGGCCTTGAAGATGAAATGAGGAACTGAACTTTGATGTAGAAGGAGACTGGAAGTCGGCACGGGGATTCGAGAAGAGAGAGTGACACAAGTGGAACAGCAGGTAAGGAAAAGATAATGTAACTGCTGCACGCTGGGTGTTTTAGTGTGAGTATTAAGCCTCCCCTGTAGTCCTGCTGGGCCTCTCCGGCTCTGAGAATTGAGTGGGTTTCTGCTTTCGTGATCTGGTCTAAATAGCTTGGTAAAGTGTTGTCTCTATATTGCTTTTGCCTAATCAATCAGCCACACATCAAGAGTGTTAATTTGTAAGGGGAGGCAATCGCAGGGAAAGGGCTGTCTATGGGCAGTGGGATGGGTGCCATCACAGCAGCAGGACAACATGACACTGAAGGGCTGAGGGTCTCCCATCCTGGCTCACAGGTTGTAGAGTACAGAGCATTTCTGCAGAGAGGAAACCAGTGGGATCACCTCCAACCTCAGGACCTACCCAAAAGGCAGCCATGGGGATAATCCCAGCAGCAGAGCATTTCCCGCACTCTGCAGGTTCCCGACGAGATCAATACTGCTGTCTCTGTTGTTTATTGCAGCTTCCCTAGATGATGTCCTACCAAGCACGAGCAAGAAACATTCTCCTGGGAGAAGTGCCATCTCCCATCTCTGAAACTTTGAGTAGATCCTACTTTTTTTTTTTTTTTTTTAAACAGCTCAACTGTCTTTTCACTCCTGAAGCAATTTTCTGCATGTGAATTGCTCTTATTTTCTTAACTCCCCTGGTCTTTCAGACTTCTTACAGTCTTTGCTTTATTGTTCCAACTGTGGTGACTCTTTCTTTATGCTGCCCCTTCCTCTTTCTTCTCCTTCTTTCCCAGCTATTGGCATGCAGTTTCTCACCTTCAGCTTCCTGATCTCTGGGACTCTGTCCTAACTTTTCCCTTCCTACCCAGTGCTACCTTGCTTAATTTGCACCAGTCCCTGCTGTCTCTTCATCTCGGGATTACCCTAAACCTTTGATTCCCTTCAAGCATTCTTCCCACATGCTTTTTAGTGCTCATCTGCAGTTTGACTGGCTCCCTCCTTTCCTCTCTCAGTCCATTACAGGAACACCTGCAGTGTGGTGTTCATCTCCATTTCTGTCCAACACCATCTGCATTAAAAACCAAAACCAAAACCAAAACCAAACAAAATCCATCACTTCAAAATCTTCTTCAGGATACTTTTTCCAGTCTCTGATTTTCAATTGTTTGGGTTATACTTTCAGAAACAACTCCATATTCAGCAGCAGACTTAGGACAGTTTATTATGGATAATCTTGTTCCTATTCCTTCCTCGTTTCTGAAGCTGCTATTAGCCCTTCCTCCCTCTTCCTCTGACACTGGTATTCTTCCCAGCACACCCATGTTGTTCTCACCTCTTAGCCCTTTTCCAGACAAGTACAATATACTTTTTTCATCTTTCAATCACAGATTGCCCTGATTTATCTCACTTAGACTTAACACCCCCTTTCCTGAGCCTTTCTCATGCCTCTCCTCCTACTCTCTTTGCAGCCCTGGAAACATCTGACATAATTCAGTCGCTCAAGAAAACAACTACTTCTCTTGACCCTGGTACCTCTCATCATTTAGGCCTATCTCCTCACTCCGACTTTTTACTTTAGTCCTGTTTCCAGTAATTCCTTAGCTTCTGGTACTCTGCTCAGCTCTTTGAAAATAAGCCATTATCTGCTGTGTCCTCAGGCTCCTCCATCGACACCACCGTTCCATTTAACAAGCACCCAGAGCCTCCTTATTCTTCATAGAGCGCTTAAGAGAGTCACTCCCTCTTATCTCTCCTACATGACTGTCCTCGTCCATTTTTGCTGTAGGTTCATGCAGACTGTAGTGCAGAAATCTAATGATCTCCTTTCTGCTAATGACGCCTGGTCCCATTTCTTTTTTACCTCGTGGTAGCCTTGTGAAATGGTTGCCCACTCCATCCCTCTCGGGTATTCATTGCGATGAAGGTACTCTGGTTTCTTAGCAACTACTCAACTTTCAAGCAGTTCTTCGGACAGGGATGCCTCTTCTGTGCTGGGATCCCTTCTCCAGGGATAAATGATCCTTTAAATCTTTTTCTAATAAAAATTATAATCGTACTTAACATTCACACTGCTTTTCATCCATAGAGCTCACAGCATTTTACAAAATCAGTAAGCATCGTTTTTGCATTGTGGAGATGGAAAAGCTGAGTCACAGAGATATTAGGGCCAATATTTTCATGTGTTCATTCATTTTATGCATCTTCATTTCTGGGAATCCAATCTGAAATAACTTAACCTAATTGCTTTGCCGTAGGATTTGAAAGGGAGCAGTAGGTCTTCAGCACCTTTGAATAATACAGAATAGAACAGTAGGTGCAAAATATCTCAGATGAGGTACTGAGAAACGAGTACCTATGAAAATGTAGTTGTATACTATCTGATCAAGATCACATAGAGCTCAGTTACTTCTGGCATCAGAGCCAGAGACCTCACTTCACAAGGATACTGCTGATTCAGGGTCTTCTTTCTTCTTTAAGTGGTGGAGACATGCGTTGATGCAAAGCATGAGGGTATTTTGGAAGTTTCAGAATAAATATTCAGTGCGTACTGTGACATAGCCATACCTCCTCAATTGTTTTTTCTTGTGAGAGAGGGAGAAAGTAAACCTGCCAAAGAAGAATTAGTGGTCTGGCAGCTGGGCTTAATATTGAAATGATGGAAACTGGTTCAAAATTATTCTTCTCACCTAGCAAAGACTTCACGCTAGATTTCCTGTATTCTAGATGAGTTAATTAATTATTTGGCTCTTCTGATTGCCTCTTCTCTTCCTTTCCTTCCAACTAGTGATCCCATCTCATATCTAAGCAACCTCTTCTGCTGAGACTAGAAAGTATGTTCCTGCAGAGTGTCAGCTTCAACAAACTGACATTCACAGACAAAAAAAGTGTTTCAGTAAAAAAATTAATGTGAACTCTCCCAGCCACTTTAATATCAATAGTACTCAAATACACATACCTTTTATGACTGCACTGGCTCTTCCCTGCTTACCTGCAGCCTCTCTTGCCTAAGAAAGCTTCTGGATTTGTATCAACTTTTCTCAGTTAACTCCTTCCCAGGTAGAAGAGTTCCTCTTAATCTAAAATGTTTCAACTTTTCCATATTTTTTTCCTGTCCCTCCTTGAAACCCATTCTGCCTATGCTAGGCATATCTTGGGCATTTCTGTGAATTTTTAACTCATCTTCTCTACCTAGGTATGTCACAACAGCAAATCTAACAATCATCAATTCTACTGCATGGTCTGACCTTTGAAATGTTCTTACTCAAGGCTTTTCCAAATTTGTGTGTACAAGTAAACACAGCTGGTATTACATCTTTGTCTTTTCATCTCAAACTCTTGGTTTCCCATTCATTTTGAGGCAAATTTTCAAATTCCTCGCCTTTATTTTCCAAGCGGATTTGCTCCTGTATGTACCATTACTCACATTTCCCTGCTAGCGCTGGCTTCCTCAGTGTCCCACAGCTCCAGCTGTTGACATATCTTTTTCCAATACTGCTTCCTTGGCCTGGACTAATGTTTCCATCTCTCTGCTTTTTGGACTCTCTCTCTCTTTCCCCTCCGTCTGGATTTCAATTGGTCTCGGATTTGTTTTCAATTGTTTTTTAAAACTTTGGTCTTGTGTTTTTCCACTGTGAACCCAGGCCAGCATGTGTTCTTCTAGCACACAGTGCAAATGTTACAAAAGATGCGATATTGAAAAGCAATGTAGAAGCGCAGTTCCATGCATGATCAACAGAATGCCTTTCTCTCCTTTGAAGAGGCTGGGAGACATCCACTCCCACAAAACTGTTAACCGTCACTCCCATCTGTCTTCAAATAATTCTTGGAGGAAATTAATAATTTCCCTTATTTTGTTTGTTGATTGACATTTTTTGACAACACAAGGGCAATTCAACCTCTGATTTGTTTGCTAATCCATTTCTGGAAGCATTGCTTAAGTGTATGAGCTGTGAAATTCAGTTCTTTTTCTGACTGGAGACATATACTAAATGACTTTTATCCTATGCCATCAACTGGAAATTGAAAATGTTTTAGTTTCCACTGCACCCCAAAAGGAAGAACATATCAAAATTATGTCCAGAAAAACAGATACTTGTGCAGCTCTTGTCATTGTGCGTAAATTCTAAGTTTCCCTCAGACAGAATTTCCAGTAACAATTTGGTAGTGGCTTTAACTCATTAATAGTAGTGTCTCATCAGAGTGAATACTTTTTGATTATAGATTCAACATTTGCCTTTTACAAACATGTTCACTTAAATGTTGCTGTTTGAGTGAAATCCGTGCCAGTAAATATGTTGCTGGAACAGTCACAGAAGGCAGACAAATGGAGTGGGAGCACAATTGAACCAAATTTGTTTAAAGTAAACTGAATGATCACACACAAATATTTTATGTGATATTTACTAAAACCTATCTCCTTGCCCATCTGATAACCACCACGTAATTTTTGCAAAGTAAGATACAGCATCCTGACAACAGGCCCATCAGAGTGTAACCCGTCCCTTCAAATGGCAGGAGTTAACCAACAGTGGGAGACGTAGCATGCTGAGCTTTCATTAAAAGGGTAGTCTTAGAGGTCTAGCCTAAAATTCTAGGTCTTAGTCTAAAATTCAGGTCACATATACTTTTCACTGCAAATGCACAAATACTCTCAGTCCCGGTTTGACTGCAACTGCAGAATCCCTCCTTGATGAAATAAGCCATTTAACAAAGAAAATGTGACTGGAGAATCAATACTTAAGGATAATGATAGGTAGAGGGTATGAATTGCTGCCTTCTCCTGGTGGAAATATATCAGCTTTCTCAATTACTGGTCTGCCCAGCTATGTTTCTTTTCTTGGCTGCTCCAGGAAGGTTACTATTGTAGTACAGGGTAGTCTTACAGGTGCTATTAGGAGCACCACATCACTATCCTGTTTATTGGGCAGCAAGGGACAAGAGCGGGGGAGTCCAGCGGTAGTTAAGATAGTTTAAGTTGTGTGAGTTATGTGCTGGCAGGACAGAGAAAATGACACATTACAGCAGCTCGCGCTGCCTCCGCTTCACTCAGCTCAAGCTGTGAATGCAGCCACATGTATACGATTTGCTGGCGTTTTTATTAGTTATAAACTTCCATCTTCTCCATCCGAGCCAGTGAAACTGCTCATGTAGCTTGCTGGACAAAAGGCCTTTGCTCCTGAGTGGAGAAGTCCTGAAATTAAATCCCAGATGTTGTGTGCAGTGAAATGGCTGCAATGCAAAGTAATGGCTGCAGGTAAATAAAGTTGGTATTGGAGACTTATATTGCAAACATCTGATGAACTGTTTAAAAGAGAGATGACAGAGATGACAGTGTCACTACATCTAGCCCTGGATCAATCACGCTACTGTACACCATTACATGCCTAACATATAGATTATAAGCCAGCTATAAAACCGATAAGCAGCCCCGGGAATGACACACATTTCAAAACCAGCAAAACACCAAGTGCTCATCTACCATATGCAGCGCAGTGACACTCTGTGCCATGGGGCGTACTGCTGAATATGAGCAAGCAAATTTGGGGCCGTTTGCAAAGTAATTTGACTGGGTTCCTCTGGCTGAACAGCATTAGGCTTGGAGTACAACATCTCTCTCTAACGCAGCCCCATTTCCTAGCCATTTCCTGGGCAGCCAGCTCCAGGAAAGTGGGATTAACAGTAACCGATACGTGTGGGTGCAAGGAATTGCTGGAGGTGACAGTGAAGAGAAGATGCCTGCGACCAGTGCAGCCACTGCTGTGGCAAAGGAGGAAGCTTCTGACCATACAAGAGGCCCAAGCTGCTACGGGGCGCCTGCACAAAGCTGTTTGCAGCCCTACGGCCGGTGTCTCTAGAGCATCCCCCCGCAGAAGCACCCAGAGGTGCAGCCTCTCCTGGGAGCCAGGAGTTTGGGAAGGCTCCTCTGGCTGCAGGTTTGATTGCCCTGACTGGGCTAGATCCGGCAGCCCAGCCTAAGGCCTTTTTGTGTGTTTGTCTAACATGTATCGCAGTAGGAGAGCCTAAAGCCTTTTTTGTGTATTTATCTAACATGTATCACAGTAGGAGATACTGCTTTATGAAATACTTACTAATTACAACCCAGGGTTTTCCAGAACAGTGGCACTGGCTGACAGAGGTTCACGTGGTCTCAGATTGCCTTTTCCTGTGTTTCTCACCCTCTCATTTGTCCAATAGACCATTGAACTATTGAGCAGCCCCTGGCTGACACAGTTTTGCAGCTGTGAGACCTGCAACAGTAGATCCTCAGCATGTGGGGACTATGATCCCTTGTCACATTTAGGAAATTTGTCTGAAACAGTTAAATTTGTTGGTGGTGGTGTTAAAACTTTCCTGTCCGCTTTGCACTGCATGATAAGAGTAGTATAGTCTCTGAGCTGTTGTACAATTTCCTGAGTAAGGAGCCAAAAAAATGGGATTTCAGAGGAATATTTTTCTCCTCGTCCCTCCTGACAGGGCACTGTGTCTCGGTGCAGGAATCCATATCCAGTACCATCCACACTGACCAGAGACAGCTGGGTTCATACACCTGCCCCTGGTCCCAGGGCTCTAAGAACGGCATAGATGGGTTATGATATGGTGATCCCTCCAGCCTAACTCTTTGCCAGTAGAAAGTTCCAATAAGTTCCTGTTACGTGTGACAAAGCCTGTAAGAGGTGGCTCACAGAGAGGAGTCCGCTCACCCACGGGACAAAGGAGAGGAGAGGCCCATGCACATCTGACTGCCAGGGCTAGAAATAGGATGCATGGAATTGCACCTACTGGTGCAGAGAGGCATCAGAGACGTTCCCATGGGTTCAATGTCCAATGTGCACACAGTGAGCTCCCAAGGAGCTTGATACTGCAGATCACATTTTCCTACGCCTTACGCTCTCTGGCTACTCTCTAGTTACTGTGATAAGGTAGAAGAAGCACTGCTTTCTCTACTTGTGTGCACCACCTAGGAAAAAATCATACAAAGTGCTTCCTTTGGTTTTCTTACAAGTATATGGCCCAAGCAGGGCTTACAGTTTATATTGATTTGAGATCTAAGATGAGCTATGTTCAGTTTTTGATCAGGACCTACTAAGGACTGCTAGAGTGAGGAGCTACAGTAAGTTTCAGAAGTGTGATGTACAAACCACTAAGACCAAAGTATTAATTTTTAAAAAGCCTCTGGAAGTTTGGGCATGGCTATTCTTCAGTGGTACACCACATTCATTTGAAGCTCTGCTGGGATATGATATCAAACCTGGCCCTGGCTGAATAAACCCCTGAGCAAACTGGCCTGGCCTCACAGCTGACCCTGCTTCGAGCAGTAGTTTGGACTAGAGACTTCGTGAGGTCCCTTCCCACCTTAATACTTCAGTTATCCCATGATTCAGACTTAGCTAACACAACTGTCTGACCTACCTTTCCTTTCCCGACACCCCCTGCCCTGTGATTAGAGAGTGTATATAAACAAGCACGACTGGAGGTGAAAGTCAGTGCTATGTCATTGCAAAGCCAGGCAAGCCAGTGCTAAAATACATACGCAGCGTGATAATGACCAGTCCGTAAACACCTACGGAGCAACTGTAAAATTTCATCCTACCACAGGATCCAGCTGCTGAAACTTGTGTTATAACTAGAACTCACAAGGAGAAAAGGAGTTGGATTGAAACACATGTGTAGGGAAAAACAGACTTTCCCAGAATGGCAACATATTGACAGACTTCTGTCAGTGCATTGTATATTAAAGTAAAAGAAACTTCCACGCTAGTCTAAACATAGGAAAAGGAGGAGTGCTCCAGCAGATCCACCGCATTGGCTGGTCACAATGCTCTTCATGACTGGTAAGCCTCTGAGGACATTTTGGGATGGAAACCCAGGCTTCTTCTAAGATTTGTGACACATTATTATTTCTAATTTACCAATGAAACTGAATCAGAGAAAAAGGACTGAAACTGAACTCTGACTCAGGCCAGGGGTGTTTTATTTGGCTCGGTGTGACCATGGGTCCCACCACATTTGAGAAGTGCTGTGTGCAGAGCAGGAAAATTGGAATCCTGAAATCCCAATGAAGCAATCTTAAGAGCCAAAAAGCCATGCACTTCACTGGATGTTGCTGCATTCTGGTGGAAAATGGAAAGTCAGCTTACAGTTCACAAGAAATTGCAGCAAGAATCAAAAATCTCCTGACTCTTAAAACCACCAGTAAACCCCATTTCCTTCCCTCTCCAGCCCTGGGCATAAGCATAAGGTTTCTTCAGAGGCATGTCAGGTCATTTCTGGGCATGCACTTGCTGTAGAAGAGAGGCATGGGGTTATTAGTTTTGTCCCTTCTCCAGTGGGGCTTGTACAAGTTCATTCCATTACTGCGCTGATGAGACTCGTGCAGGCAATGAGGTCATGACTGCAGTTACCTTGGACCTTCGAGGGTCTCTGGGGAATTGTAGCCCTTTTCTCTAGGAATGCAGCTGCACGCTTTCAACCTGCATTTATCTTACAAAGCAGTGCGTCTCGAATCGAAGTTCTGCACAACAGGATTCTTCATAATGGACTTGACAAATCTGGGGCAGTGCATAGAAAATCTCCCTGCAAGGGAACAGGTTCAGGTGCACCGACACCAATTTTCACTCTTCAGCAGATGGAAGGCTATTTAGAGGTGGAACACTGAAGATGGCGTTATTGCCAAGACTTGCACCCTGGGGTTGAAGGGAATGGGGCTGTCAAGCAGAGAGCTTATGTCGCTAAGAAACTTCTGGACCACCCCAACTCCATTGCAGCAGGAGGACTGAATGATTAGTGGCCTTGAGCAGACACTTCTTTTATGGGGGTAGAGGGCTTCATAAAAAATTGTCCCTGTGAAATGTGTCCAAGGAGAGATATGAGATGTCTCTGAGGAAGGAATCTAAGATGAAACAAGAAGTGTACAGGCATCCAAGCACACGGGAAGTGGTAGCACTCACTGGCCTGAGAGACTCGTTTGTATGTGCATGGTGAAGCCTGGAGATGAGCTGCCAGGGATGGCTGAGCGCATTCTCTCCCTGAGGACTTCTGGATGGGATCCTTAGACTGGGATCTCCCTGCAAACTCAATGAAGCATACACCAGTTCCAGACTCAGTTGCCATGCTCAGTAGCTGGTGAGAGAGGAGTAATGTAAAGACTCTGGACTTCAGAGGTTACACTGGCGGGGAGTCAGGATCTTCACCCTTCTACTGTAATGAAGGAAATGTCCCAGGCTGGAATAAAGTCCCGGGGGGCCATACAGAATAAAGCTATGATGGGCATGCTTCAGCTTCTGATGAATGGCAAAAGGAGAGGGATGACCAGGCTTTTCCTTTTGTTGCCCCATCCTGCCAGTAGCTTTTGGACTCTGCAAGACTGCTGAGGTATTGCTAACTCACTCTGTTAAAATCTGCTTGTTAACTCCTCATGGCTAGAAGAGAGGAGTAAAGGCTCATTTGGGAAAATGTAGAAAGAGAGAGAGAGAGTACAGAAGAGATTTTGGAAGGAAAGCCAAGGACAATCAGATATAGTCATGATGTTTTGGCTGGAATGTATATTGAATAATACTTCCGAGTTGCCCATAAAGTCAAGATCCTGGCAGAGGATGGATCTGGATGCTAACTCAGCATTTGTGTGCTATGGTGAGAATACCGTGGGGACTCAGTCCATTTTCCTCATTGAAATGATCAACTCAAGTGAATTAACTTGGTTTCCACCTCGCCCAAGCTAAATCATCCTCCTTTGAAGTTGTCCTTCCTCATTCATGCTATGTTTGTGCCCTATATATAAAATATAATGTGTTTCAAAGGCAGCTGGAGTAGAAACCATAGGAAGGACACAGAGGCCTTTTATCCAAACCAGACCTACACAGAAAATTAATCCTTCTTATGGACACTGTAACAGCTCTCAGATTAGAGAGACAGAAGAGGGTAGCATGGATGGACTGCTGACTATACCTCTGCTTGCTGCTCTTGAAAGGGACTGATTCAGGAGACTTTGCTCACCCACAGTAAAATATTTGGTGAGTTACAGGAAGGTGGAAGGTGGGAAACCTTGTCCTGATGTTACATAAGCACAACTTGTAACTTAAACTGAGGGATCAGTTTAACTCTGTAACTGTGAGCAGGCATAACTGTAGTGAAGTAAAATTGTTATCAGAAGGAGTGAGAAGGGGTTTAGGGACTGACTTTTCTGTCATGTCTCTCAGGGAGAAAATCTCAATGAAAGCCACCAGTATTAATGAAAGCCAATTGGAACTTGATAGGAATTATTTTGCTATTTTGTCAGCGTTGGTTGGAACAGAGGGATTTAGGAAGATTTGCTTTGTAGAGGCACATCTAGGAACACTGTGCTGTCTCCTCTGAGCTGTGAGATGCACAAACCTTTGGGAATTTGTATTTCTCTCAGGATCTGGTTTGTATTCAGCTTTTCAGATTTTTATGGGAGACCAACAAACGCACTTTACTGGCACCTGTTAACAGGATGAGAATACGCCAGCACAGACACAAATCCTACCTATATACTGTGAGGGAACCAGAAGGATGGAAGGGAAATTCAGGTTGCCAGCTTTAATCACCACACTGCTTCTAAAAATCACCCCCATGAGCTAAAGAGAGCCAAGAAGGATGAACAAACATCTTTTCACAATGGGGTAAACTGCCAAGTCGCAAAGAATGGGCCTCAAGAAAGTCCTGTCCAAATCATTAAACAGGACATATCAAAGAAATGGTACATGAGAAAGTGGCAATGTTGCCCACTGTCACGATGGGTCCAGGAACTGAAGTGGGAAAGGGACACAGTAAGTGGTGGCCAGCACAGCATGTAGGTATCCCAAAGAAAGGCACGTGCTATAGCTGAGACGTTTCCTAACCGCATTTGCTGTTATTGTGCTTGGCTCTGACCAAAGTCATTCGTTGCTCTTTCTGGGGTGCACACAAACATTCCCTCCCATTTAAAAGGAAGGAGAAGGAAGAGCTCAGCTGCAGGGGAGAACAGAAAAATCAGAGAGCGAGGGAGGGAGCAGTGAAGGAAAGAGCAGGTATAGTGCACGTCCGATGATGTCCATCTGTTCCTCATTAACCAGATGTCCCCCACCCACCTCCTGAAGTGCCATTGACTGTATATCGTCAGGACAAGAAGGGGATAACAATGCCACCATGGCGCAGACACTCATACACCAACAGGAGTCCTGCCATGCAGCCATCCCTCTCTCTACTTGGATGCCAAGTCCCTCTTTTTCCTAATCAGCTTTTAAACAGTTACATCCTCATAAAGCTTCTTGCATTATAATTGCCATGTGTTTCATCCTGCTCTGAAAATGGCAGGTTATTTCAGCCCAGTTTACCAGAATCAGACCTTACTTCCTGTAACTGTGTCACCACTTCCTGCAGTATTTAAATGAGAAAAGAGTGAATCCTTGATTTTAAAAGTGATTTCTGCTTGCCAAACTTCATCATTTTAAGAGTCAGAGAGTCCTTGGATTCACACCTGTACCCAAAGAACAGCAATAGATTTATGGACAATTCAACCTACTAAAGATTATTCAGAAATGCAGGAAGAGCCATAAATTACTTTATCTATGTTGTTAGCCAAGGATCATTTATAATAAAAGCCCATCGAGTCATCCTTACTCCGAGGGTGATCTGTGCATTGGTCTGTGTGTGGGCATGTCAGCATAGGAAGACTCTGTCTCATACACTCAGCTGTATTCAGAGCCTGTTCACGGGAAGCCTTCCTTTACCTCTATGTCCCTGATGAAACCAAAGCACTCTGTCCTCTACCCTTTAAATCATACCACAGCACGGCTCATAAATTGTAGTGTGCAAATGGAGCATCTGCTGAGCTGCAGCCACAGATAACGTGATGCTTCCACCTATTTCCCTTTATGAAAATGTGTAGGTTATGCTATGCACTGGGTCCCTGACTCATGTAACAGCTAGAAGATAGCCTGTGTCCTGATCTTGTCTTTTTGCTCTGAGCTCCTGCTCAGGGAACTTGAATGGGTGGAGGAGATCCAGGTGGGCAAGTGTCCTCCAGAACCAGCAGCTCTGAACACTTGCCAGATGAGCAGCTGAAGGCCCCAATCGCTTGTTGAGATAAATATCTCTACCTCTTTCAAAGTCATTGTACTTACTGAGCCTGCAACGCTACTAGGACAGCACTAGATTTAAATGCCTCTTCCCTGGGTGCCAGCTCTTAAACAGCTGGTCCTGAGCCTCATGTTGATGTGGAACCTCTGCATGAGTTGTGTGCTCTCCTTGATGTCACAGTGTTATTACACTGCTGTAACTATGCGAGTAGCTTCCGTGTGGATGTCTGCTCACTATTAAGCAGAAGCGTCCTTCATACATCATTGACAGCAGTTGGTCCTTGAACCCTGGTGGGTGATGACTGAGACTGAGCACAGGGCTGGTGGGATTGCGGAGCCCTCTGCACATTACAAAAAGCTCAACAAAGCCGGGTAAGGATGGAAAGGATTAAAGAAAGACTTGGGTGAGGAACAAAGCAGGAAAACTTCATCAAGAGACAGCAGAGAACGGATGGCAGAGAGGGGAGTGAATAGTCTTTGAGAGAAAAAAGCCTAATTTAGTGAAGGGAATAACCACCTTCAGAAAATACAAATTATGAGCTGGCAATCCGAAGGCAGAAGATCCCCCACTGAGTCAAAGAGGGAGGGAGCAGTGGGTGGGGACATGGTGTTTGTTGTTTTCTCATGATCTGTATTTTCTGAGAGATGCTGGGTTCAGCCACCATGTGCAAAGTTCACCTTTGTCACACATGTGTTACATCTAGCTGTGCCTGATGAATTAAAGTGTAAGCCAGCAGACTCATGCCTCATGATAGGATTCTGTGAAAGGCTGCACTTGAGCTACCCGGGGAAGTTGTGCGAGCCTGCAGGGAGAGGCAACTGCCGTAGGAGGTCAAGCTCTCGGGAAGCGACGGTCGATAGAAGCTCTGTGCCCCTCAAACATCCCTGGAGATGCCCAGTCAGGTGTAGTGCTTTTGTCTCTCTTTACGCTCCAGAGGCTAAAAGCACATTGGAAACCCAGCAGCTGGATTCTGCGGCAGCAGTCTGATGAGTGTCCAACAAATGGCTCCCAGCCAGGTTTGTGACAACCTGATCAATCAAATTCAGAAAAACCCTTTTTAGCTCCACAGCTGACATTGGAAAAGATCTGGGAACATGTTTGGAAATTAAAGGCACCTGCTGAACATGAATGAGAAAGAAAAAAAAAACCACAGGCAAGCAGGTGGAGAAAGAAATGAATGGATGATGGTTAGATGATTCGTTGTGCTGGTGCGTGGAAGAAAGCAAGCAATGATGTGAAGTGCCAAACTGTCTTTGCCTGAATCACTTAGCACACATGTGGCTGTGCTGCAGTGGCAAGTTAATGTGGATGCATTTCCATGTTTTACTTTTGCAGTAGAAACACACACCTGAAAATGTCTCCAGGTGAGTTACAACTGACATGGAAAGCCTGAGGAGAAAGCTGGAATCCAGAGAGACGTGGAAAGGCATACCCGCAGTGACTGTTGTTGCTATTAAACACCATCTGTCGCAGATGTACACAGGAACTCAGTATTGGATCCTTCTTACATCACAAAGGTTAAATGAGATAATCTGCATCTTAGCCTCACACACATCATCACTGAACTTAAGAATCAGTGGTTTATGCTCTCTTGTAGTAGCTATGGATTTGACCTTATATGCCAACTTCAGGCCTTACTTCCCTGACACTGCCCAAGACTTCAACAGCATGGATTTTCTTTTTCTTTTTTCCTTTGCTGTTTTCTTCTTCTCACTCAAAGCATTGTAGAGTTAGTTTATTTTTTAACAAAATCTTTTTTAGGTACCAAGTAAGTCTGCAATTGCAGCAAGAACAATACCCCAGTGTTCTCTCTTTCCCCTTTGGTTCTAACAACCTCTGAGTATCAAACGGGCTTTGCTTTGGAGGGAAAAAAGATAATAATGAATGACTTAAAATAGCTCTGCTGAGGAAAATATGAGTTTGATTTCAATTGCAGAGGGAATAACTTTCTTCCTGGTTCACTCGCTGACTCCAATAGAAGACCAGCAAGATCTGATGTGGCTCCTGCAGAGACCTCCTATGTTCAAAGAATCTGGGAGCTTGCAAGAAGTACTGTAGAGCTTGAATCAGCTCTAATACGTTACTGATTGCAATCCATGACATTTCCGTGGTGCTTTAGAGATCATCTATGCAATTCACACTTGGAAAACAGGCAATACCCTTCTGGTGTATAGGTGGTGTGATAGCAAGGCCAGGTAAACAGTGCTCTGGAAGGATGGTGGAGTGATCTGGATACAGACTTAAGACTTGGAGAAAAATGAGTTCGGCTCTGCCGCAGTCTTTGTGTATACTTGGCTAACCCCTTAACCTTCCTGTGCCTGAAATTTTCAACATATAGACCGAGCATGGGAGCATTTTCTTGTGCTCCAGGGACATTGGGTGATGAAATGCATGAAGGAGTGGAAAACCATGCATTAGCAGAATGACTTCTGTTGCTGTGAGCAGAGGACAGCAATGGCATGCACAGAAAGCACAAGTTGAAACCTCACCAGCAGGATTGTTTTAGCTGATGAGAAATGGGACATTTCCTTCAGTAAATCATCTGTTAGTTTTTGTTTACCTGACCAGCGATGGCACTAGTGGGTTGGGAATGTCATCCTGATTGGTACCAGTAAAACTTTCATACCACAATCTGCCACTCTCTATTCTGGAGGTGCCATGTGTGTCATGGAAAATGAATTTATTTTAAGAGGTTTAAAAATGTTATTGAGACTATTCTTATGTTCCTTCTCTGTGAAAGCAAGCATCAGTTACTACTCAAATATCCACACAGACCTCACAGGAGGTCATAATGATCTTTAAAAAAAAATCCTAGAAAAGTCTTTCTATGCATAAAAATGTCAGCATTTTAAACTTTTGCCATTCGAAGTGACTTTTGTAGAGAACCTGTGGATTTCCAGCTTTCTCAGTGGTATCTGAAACAGGATGGATGGTGTCAGGGTTAAAGGTGGCTTTGTGCTGCGTTTGTATTTTTCTGACCATCAGACCAGAAGAGATTGGCTTAGTCTCTGATGCAAGTTAGAGTCACCTCAGGGCTGTACTAACATATACCTGACCAAATCATAACTCAAAACGAAGTACCACTAAAGCAGGGCACTCCTGGAACATGATGTCTTGTTACTTGTACTGTTCGTCCTTTGGCCACATCCCCTAATTGAGGGGAGGTTTATGTATTTCTTGGCTATGGAGGTGTTTCCCTGCAACAGGGAGCTTAAACCAACGATGTGTAGCAATGTTAGCAGAGGGCAGGGTCTCTTTCTGACTCTATGGAGTCAGGCAGCAATACAATTAACTGAAACAGCATGATGTTTTCTGTTCTGAAAAAAAAAAAAGTCGTCACTGTTTCAGGCCTGGCGCAGGTGTTGTTTTGGACGGGACAAATCACAAAAGTCACAATGTCTGTTTAAACTAATAAACAAGACAAATGCACATTTTCCAGGGAAGAGGTACTTCAGCCATGAGAAGAGGCCATAACCAGGTGCACTAGAAGGCTACGCAGCAAACCCTTCTCATCATTCCCCTGATGTACTCCAGCAGGTCTCCTGGTGAGTTCAAGAGATGGTATCTGAGGAACCCAGCCTGACCTCATGACCCAGCAAAAACCTGTATGGCACAGCAGTACCTGATATAACCATTGCTAAATGGCCATGATAACCCAGCATGACCCACAAGACTGACCCTGTGACAACATTTGATTTATTACAAATGACATGGATTTAATCACTCACTGGAGAATGCCGAATGACGCAGCACAGCGTTGCTCACTGTGGCTCTACTGAACTGGCACGCTCTGATTGGCTTCGGGAACACACCCATTGGGTGATTCATCCAATTAAAGAGCAGCCAACCCTCCCAACGCTAATGAAATACATCTGTATTTTACTTGTAGCACTTTCTAGCAACCCATTTAGGCTTTTCTGCTGCTCTCATCACCCTAAGTTATGAGCACGTTGTAATTGATGGACAGCTGGTTTGCTGTTGAGGTTAAAGGAAAACCTGGTTCCTAATAGGATAGAGCTGAATAATTTGTGAGTTTATAATCAGAATACAAATGTTCAGTCAGCTAATTAATTACTATAGTGGTTTAGCACAGATTGGATGATGTTCCCCACCCAATAACACTGAGGTAGAACTGTTAAGGACTGTATGTATTATGCAAACCAGTGCTAAAAGATTGTTGTAAAGTGTGTAAACTATACCTCGAATATGATTTGAGATTTCCTGCAGACCACAAGAAAGATACTGTGGGTCTTCTCAACTGGAAGGGAAAATAAATATAGCTTCAAGGTGCGTAGCAAACTGCCCACTAAGATCACTAATGCATTAGCATACATCAGCCAGATAGGGCTCAGTCCACAAATTCATTCCAATTGTTTCACCCCATTTAACAGCACAAAACAGCAAAGAATTTTGCTTAAATTCCATCTGAAGACATTCTGTATGTAGGGGAAGTCCTGGGTGACGTGAGTTCAGGGACATGTGAATGTGATGGTAGTTTAATGCTCTTTTCTCCTCTCTGTCATTCTGGACTGAGTATAATCCACACAAGCTGGAAGATCTAGTCCACACATGAAGGACAACCAATAGGGTCTGTCATGAACTAAACTGATTCCATAGTATTGTCTCAACCCTCATAATAGACCTATTTTTTCCTATTAGAGCCTCAGTTTCCCTTACTCCTTTTGCATGTCGCTTGGTCTAACATCCATGAGGTCCCAGCTCACTTCCTTCCCTACATGCAAATTAAATCTCAACTGTAAGGTCTACCCTGGTTCCCCACTGATTTTGCTGCAGTACAAATAAAAACCAGATTCTCCCTCGTTCACTCTCACCATCCTCCTAATCTAATGCCCTGATGTTATTCTCATAACAGCATGTAGAGATGTGAACTGATCTGACTCCCATCGTGTCATCTTCTCTCACATATCCGTCCCAGTTCCCAGGGTCTGAGTTTGTACAACTATGAACATTTATTCTTGAAAATTGATCACTGGCCTAGAGGCTAAATGTTTGTTATCCGGAAAAAAAAAAAAAAGAAAAAAAGAAAAAAAGAAAAAAGACATTACAGTTATTCTTAGTTTGGGTCCCGAAAAGGGCAGGAAGTCCTACTACATTAGCAGTGAAAGGAACAAGGGCGGCTCAAGAGGATCTTGGCAGGTTCATAAAGTAACAACATTTGAAAGCAAAGTCCACATTTGATCACCTATCAACAATTTATCAATAACTCAGTGATGAAAAACAAAGCTCTTTCACTTCATTAAACACATTCAGTGCCATTTGCTCTACATTCCAAATGGCTGAACTGATGTTCCAATGCAGCCTATTTTTAGTATTTCTGATTAGTTCATTATTTGGGAAAAGCTACTGACTATGTATCTGTTGCAGAGATCTAATTCTTCATGTGGATCCCAAAGAAGAGCAGGACTTCATACAGGTCTTAAGAATTTGTTTGGGTGTTGGTTCAACCTCTGTCCCTGCTGTGGTGCAGCTCAGTGGAGTGATCACGGAGCTTTCCTCTCCTTGAGTCCTTTCTTTTGTTTTTATTATGAGGAAGAAACCATGTAACATATTACACCTTTTCCCAAGAAAACTAAGATCAAGAATGACAGAAAACTAGCAGTCTCAGTGAGAATTAAACAAGATACTCAAAATAAGTGATCTCTTGGGTGTCTGAGTAAATTACCACCTCCAGATCAGATTTTATTTATTTTCAGAACAAACTATTTCTTTGCTGGTAAATCCTGCAGTTTTGTCATGAATCCAATGAATTTTCGCTGGTGAGTGACAACCCTAGAGACGGAAGTGGCCGTGTATCCCCAGGGCAGATACCACATGGGCAAAAGCATTCCAGCATTGCCTCTTCAGCAAGCTTCAGCCCTCATGTAAAAGGACAGGATCTGCAGGTCACATGGAGATTAGTCTCTGTGTCCTTCAGCCCTGCCTGCTAAAACTGCAAAGGAGAAATCCAGCTACGATGGCATCTTCAGGCTCCAGATTTCTCAAGTACCAGGAGACACATCTGGGACCAACCACCCTTTCAGAACCCCAATAAATACAGTACCCATCCCATAGGAACAGAATGAGGTGTGATCATTCATTCCTTTCGGACCACCTGTGGTTACCAAGCTTGAGGAAACCCTCTCCTCCAACCACACTGGCATGCCCGTATGGGGACATGGGAATTAGATGTGGATTGAGAGCTGAGAGAGGCTCTTACTGTAAGTCTTCACAGCACAATGTAATGTGACCTTGCACGGGTCTTGGAAGCAGCACACCTGAGTAAGCGCTGCATCGTGACAGCTCTCAGACACACTGCTAATTTGCCTGTACAGAGCACCATGCTTGAGTAGCCATTAGGGCTTGAAATACCCAAGCTAGCTTGCTTAGAGTTACTCGGGTATCTCCTTCTGGCACTGCCTGGCACTGGGCAGACATGCCCTGTTCTGCATTCTGCTCTGCCTGGAGAAGAAGGTGAAATCAGTGCTACGTGTAATACCCTCTTACTGATGTCAAAAGCAACAATGCAGAAACAAGTTCTACACGTTTGCTGTCTTCTGCTTTGCTGCCTTTCATATGTCATTTGTCATCTTAGATTGTCATTTCTTTGATGTAGGGACGACAGCTTTTTTGTATGTACAGTGTCTAGCATAAAGGTGTTTCTACCCTACGTGAAGGATTTTGGTGCAGGCGCAATGGCACAATGGCAATAAAAGGTGAAATACTCAGAAACCCTCTGCTGAAGAGCAGCAGTCAGAGAGGAACATTAAGTTTTGGTTTCCTTGTTTTATCAAAGATAATCTGGCCAAACCATGGGTTCTCTGCCATGAAAACTGCACCTCAGACCTCCAGAAGAAGGACAAACTCATATGCTTACAGCTGTCAGACCAGCAGAGAGCCTCAGTGTAGGAGGTGGCCATGTCTGCCTTAAGTTTCTTACATAGATAAATTTCTTGGCATTGGCAAGTTGGGACAAAAATTTTATCCTCCAGGTCCTTTGATTCTTCCTCTCCCCAGCTTTCCTTTGTTAGTCTTTCTGCGTGGAACCATGACCACTGGTTACACTTTCTGAATTACTGCAGGTCCATGGTTGGATGGTTTGTGTGATTGATCCTGCCCTGTCTATGTGTGCCTAAACCCTTCTTTTTCCCATGGGCTAAGGCAGTGGGGAGAGGCAGAAAAGGCCTTTAGGGGTGGCAGGTGCTGGCATCAGGCCGGAGAAAATCTGTCTTGTTCCACAAGGCAGAGAAGATGGATGAGGAGGTCTGTCTCCATCCATCAGCTCCGGCTGATATTCCTGCTTCTCTCAACAATTAAAGTCTCTCCTACCTCCGAGTCTCAGGGTTTCTCCTGACTCACCCTCCCTTTCAGACCATATTTCTCAATTATCTCCTTCCAGCACTCACACTGCATTCCTATTACCACCTCCCCATGCCATGCCATGGCCGAGTCCTGGGTCCCCTCTTGTCTAGTGTTTCCTTCTGGCCAGCTGTGCTTTCCAGCTGCCACAGACCGTTCCAGCCCCAACCATCCCTCTGTTTCCAGCATGCAGAGATGCTTTCCTCCACAGCCGACTCAATCTACTCCCAGAAACAACCCATCCCTTCTGTTTCCACAGAAGAGTATAAATCCTCCCCGGCCCTGGTGCCTTTACATGCTCACAGCGTTCTTTCTCACAGTCTTGCTTTTCTCTGAATGCTTTCCCCCTCACTGTTCCTGTAAATGTGGGCCAAGCTGTAATGATGCAGCACACAGAAAAACACCTTTCTCCTGTGATCTTAGACAGCCCCTGGAATTAATTCCTGGAAAGCTGTTCTTGGCCTTTCTGAGTTATACTTTCCTGCGAACACACGGACACAGTGATGACTGAAGAGGGGAAGAGTAGAGCAATGATTGGGGAAGAGTGGTGCAATGATTAGGTGGTCACCTGAAATTTAGGAAAATTGTCAATCTGATGCTCTCCCTGTGTGCTGTGCTGCTGTTTGCGTTGCAGTTCACTCGGCAGGGTAGACATATTCGTTTCTCTGTTGCTCCCTTTCCCGACAGCAAAACAGCTGCACTGCTCTGCTCTTGGCAGTTGTTTTCTTCGAGACTATTGAGTACAGTTGCAATGGAGGTGTCTCAGCTAGAGGACACTGTGCAATGTTCAGCTCCAATTAATCTCCAACACCAAGCCTGTTCACAGCTGCTGTTACCCCAAACCTTTGCACAACACGATAGATTCTGGCATCCTCCCTGGTTTCCTCCAAAACCTCCCATTGAACTTTTCTGTGAATTTTTTCTTCCTTGAAAGGAATACATAGCTCCTGCTTTTGGGGACACCATGGGAGCAGGAGATATTTAAACGATTCCATGACGGGAAGACTTAGGGGTCCAACCCACTGTGCAATCCCTCCCAGCCTGGAAGGTATGACAGAACCTAGCCCTCTTTATTTCTTGAGGGAGCAGCTACATGTCTCCACTTCTGTTGCTTTACAGGTCAAGTTACAATTTCTCTTGATGCTGCATACACTAAAATGATAGGGCTCCTGGCAGGCAAATTATTTGGAGAATGTGTGGGACACAGGCTTCTACACCAAGCCATAGCAATCCCCATTCCAAAAGCACACACTGCAGGTGCCCTCTGAAGCAAGTTGGAGGAGATGAGAGCCTGGAGATAGCTGTTCCCAGGCCTTTCCTCTCCCCTAGCTGCATTTCCACAGTGTTAGGGATCTCTTGTCTTTCACTCAGTTGTTTCCTCTGGATACCAGCCCCTCTTGCTGTCCCCAAAATACTCTAAACCATCTCTTCACCCTGCCTACAATGCTCCCACTATCTATGGCCAAGAATGGACTCCCGAATGCAGGGAAAACATCCATCCTGCGGTCGTGTCATTCAGTAAAACTTCATAGTTGCTTCAACCTTGTCCCTGTACTTTATTTTACCTCTCAAACACCATTGCTTAGTCTCTGAATATTTGATTTCTGTCTGCCCCCCCCCGCCTTCACACAGGATGACATTCTTTTCTGCTTGAGTTCTTTCAGGCGCTACTGATCTTGAAGCTCCCCAATTACAACCACTTTTCTTGTGATGGTGACACCTTAAGAGACAACAGCAGCTGCCTATAAAGGGCCTCTGCCATCTGTTTGCCACTTCTTTGAGACAGCTCTAGCTATATACAGAAAAATATTTATCACAGTTCATTCACTCTCTCACTCAAAAATGAGCAAGGGAAAAATGTCTTCTTTCATGATTCTGCCACTGCCCTTCAAAAACCCATGACCCCCAGCCTAAGGAAAAGGGCAATGCTTGAATCTAAAAGGAAGCAGCAGAAATTCTTGATGATTGATCCTTTGAGACCCTTGGACTCTGAAGGCAATTCTGGGGGGCATCTGCATTTGGAAATGACTCCTCATGGCTCTCTGAAATGCAAAAGTCAGAGCCAGACGTCTTTGTCTCAACCACCAAGGTTTCCTTACGATCGTATCTGAAAGGAGATGCACATGTGCATGTGCGCACACACACACGAACGCACTTAGTCATCAATCCTTTTCTACTGCCTTTCCATAGCGACGTAGTGGGATAGGATCAAGGGGGTTGCTCCTACCCAGGAGGACTATGGGCTAGAAATGTAAAGGGAAGAGAAAAAATGTCAGCAGAGGTGAGGGCTGGGGGAGAAAACGGCAGACATGAGAAATGGTGTGGAGAAAAAGTGAAGAAAAGAAGAAACAGTGAATTCTGGACGGACTGATGGAGAGAATGAAGAAAAATTGAAACCAAGAATGAAAAAACAAATTAAACTGAGAAAGAAATGTATTAGGCAACACCTTCAGGGGGAAATAAAGCTCTGGGAACAGGTTCTCAGAAATTTACTAGTTAAAACGGACAGGTCACAGTAAGGTTGAAGGAATCAGCAAATACGGTTGGATCAAAAGTGGTTTGATTGACAGTGCTTGATCTATGATACTGAATGAACACAACCAGGGAAATATTCATTGTTCAAGTGTGATCAATCGCACTGCAACTACTCTAGTGGTATAAACAAGACCTGAAGAAAGAGAGGAATTCTCTGAGTAATAGCAAATTTAAGAATGAAATGTAGTTATGAGGCAGTGGGAGGAGAAAAATAAAACAGACACTAAAAAAAAATCATGTTCAGGAGGAGAATGAAAACTGAGAAATAGGAAGAGAAAAATCAGAAAGGGATAGAAAATCCAGGGGACGGAGGTGGGTAGTGTTATTCTTTATTTGACAAAATGTATACTTTATACAACAAGCTAAATCAGAGATTTATAGTTGTTTGCTTCTAGCAAAAACACACATCAGAAAAATTCCTACCCATGGATAGGATGGCATTGCATTCTCAAGTTTTTGTATACCATCCTCATTTTCTGTTTTTCACAGCTAGCAGGTAGGAGTATATGCTCTGGGGGAATAGGAGGTGCAGGATAAAGTCCATATGCTTCTCTGGGGAGTTACAGATTTGATAGGAAGCTAGTATAAAAACTTCAGCAGCCTGTGCCACAGAAACACAAGTGGATTTCACCTGTCCTGCAGGGCTTGTTAAGAAAACTCTGATTGTGTAGTTGGGAATTTTATGGGACAGCTTTTCTGTAACACAGAGAGGGTAAATGGGGCTGGGAGACAGAAAGCTGTCAGTAAATAAAAGACATTCAATGAAAGATAGAAATGCAGAATGAAGAAAAAGAGAGAGGTGAATGCCAGAGTGTTCATGGTCACCTCTGGCATTTTACATGCTCACCGATCCAAAGTGAGGAGTCCGTAAGAGGATTTTAGCCCCACAAGAAGGGCAGCCAGGCTGAATTTTTTTAATGAGAGTGAAAGGCAATGATAATGGAAATAGTTAAAAAAAGTAACTGCTGGGCGGGGTGAACAGCTGGCAAAAATAAGTGCAGAATCTCATTGACTTTGGGCTGTCGCACCCACTCACACTGGAAGTGAATTTAGTCCCTGGTTTGTCGGGCATGGCACTGGCAAAGCGGGGACACGCAGTGACCTTGGGGGCATGGCTGTTTAAGGCACACACAGCCCTTCCTCAGCCTCACTCTCCCCTTGCCTACACAGAGCGGGTAAGCAGTGTGGCTCCATCCGAGTCAGTGAGGTTGCATCAGCGCAAACGAGAGGAGAATTGGGCCTTCATCGCTTGTGCATAGAAACACTACAGTATTGTACGTCATCGGATGCCAGTTCAGTAATCATTTCCACAGATACAAGAGAAAAGAGACAACCTCGTTTCTAATTTAGTCATGATAGCATCAAAGAGACCCAAAGCCTATTGCTTTCTGGGAGGCAGGGACTTCAACAATAATAATTCTTTGCACATATATAGCACCTTCATTGCTAACTACTTGCTTTATACCCTGGGGTGTGAAGAAAAAGGACTCCACTTAATTCCATATGCTCTTAATTGCTCTCTATCCCAGATCCTTCCTAGAAAAATATGATAGAAATACCTAAACTCGCTGCTAATTTGTCAAATTAGGGCAGTCATTGACACCAGCAGAAACGCAGGCCTAGTTTGCATCTTATATTGCAACTGCATAGCATAGCATCTAGAAACAAAAGAAATGCCAGACTAAGTAAATCTGAGCTCCGTTTAATCCGTGACAAATGTTTCAGGGAAGAGGCAAGAACCACATGGCAGTCAGATAGGGGATAGACTGCCCTTGTGAAATGTTATCCTAGTTTTTATGGCAACTGGCTTAATTGCTGAATTACGAAACACCCAAAATGCTGTTCACATCCATTAGGAGGACGCTTAATTTTTGTGAACTCTGTTGTAAATGCCCACTTGCTTGCTAAATGTTGTTAAAATCTTGGCCACGGGGGCTCGGGTGGCAATGAGCTCCGCAGTCCTGATACGCATCAAATGAGAAAGCTTTAACTGGGTCTCCGGTGACTCACGTCAGGTCCTCTTGTCTGTGTGCTACGAAATGGGGAAATCAAGAGCTACTGATCCATCTTCTCTAGCCCATTCATTATTCAATACAATCCAATCACTTTCCCTCTCATTCACCTCCTTTCCCAGGCAAACACATTTCGTCTTGCAGGCTGCTTTCATGCTCCTCTTTGTCCCTGTCCCTGTTTATGAACCCTCTTCTGACTTTGCAACCCACTGCCTTGGATGGCACTGGCTCCTGCACTCTCCGTTATCCCCCCTGCTCCGATCCTTATGCCTGGGTGGGGACTTAGTGGTGATGGGTTTTCTGTCTCGAGCCACGTGCTGCACGGTGCCACGGACAGCAATATCCCCGTTTCTGGCATCCAGTGAGCTGCAGTGGTTCATGTAGAGCCCCGCACGATGTGCAAGCCCCCTTTTCCCACCAGCCAGAGGTACCCTCTGACCTGACTCACTGAGATTCATTTAGCCCATCATGAGATCCTCTGGGCCTGGAGACCCCAGCCCCATTCACCTCACCCCCTTCTGTGTTCCTGAGAATTGCAGGGAAAATCATCCCCCTGTAAACAGCTTGAAAAGGACGACTGCTTGTTGAGACACTTCTTCCTGACAACCAGAGATCCTTCACTGTAGTGCACAACAACTGCCCCAGGGTTATGGCTACAGAGACCCTTATTTTCCATTTGGATCCTGGCCTGATCCGTGTCTGAGGGTTGCCAGGGAGGGTATTTAGGGCTGCTGTGAGCTCCTTCCAGCCCAGTTGCTGGCTGCATGCAGATGAGCCAGCTCATCAGCTGAGCTGCCAGTGAGCCCTCCGGCCACAAGAGGTTGGAGGCAGCAAACTGGAGGGATGTTGGCTTGACCACAGGCAATGAGCAATGAGGGAAGCGGAAGGAGGGGCTCCTTACTGGGTCTCACCCCACCTCAGAGGTAGCCAGGCTGTCCTGAGGGCAAAAGAAGACAGCGACAGCAACTGGTGTCATACAATGCTTCAAGGAAGGGGGACACTGGCCAGAGAAAGGACAAGGGCGAGAGCAAGAGAGGGGTTGGAAAAGAATTGCTTTAGAGTGTAACGGCAACACAGCTCCAAAAGGATGGGCTTCTTCAGCTTGGGGGAACACTGGTATGTGAGATGAGAGAAAGCCGGGGGAAATGATGGCAGAGAGAAAAGGAAAGAGGACAGAGAGATGAGATGGCAGGAGCAAAGGGGACAGAGGAGAGCAAGGACAAGATAATATAACAGAGGAAAGAGCAAGGGGGATGGGCCTCAGAGAACTTGGAGAGAAACAGGGAGAAATAATGAAGGAGAAGCTGCTTTTGAGAGAAAGCACAGAAGAGACACAAAGATGAAAGAGAAAAATAACGAAGAGAAACAGGGGAGGGAAACAAGAACAAATTAAAATGGAGATGGATAGAATGAGTCAAAGATGGAGGGCGAGGAAAGAGCTGGGGTCATACAGGCAAGGGAAAAAATAACTTTTAGGTGTATTGTGTTTACAATACGTTCTGCGTATGCCTGACCTGTTCTGTGTTCTGTGTTTCCCCTGCCGGCTAGCTGTCGCCCTGGGATGAAGACTGCGAGGGACGAGAGAGAGAAAGAGCTTCGCTGCTAACCTATTCCCCCGGCAGCAGCCCCCTTCCCTCCCCCAGAGCCCCCTGCAAGGGAGAAGGTTTCTTGCCCGTGAAAGGCAGCAGCACATCCCCTGACAACGAGTGCAATATGGAAGGGAGAAGCAGTGCAGAATGGAGCAGCGAGGGCTCCCCCTGGGATAAACTGGGTATGCTTGATTGGGAATCTGCTCTTAAACAGGGGCAGGGGGCAGAGCCATCTGAGAGCCTGAAAGGCTTCCTGCTCCCCCCGGCAACCTCCTCGCTACTGCTTTTAAATTAAATAAATATGGAGATTCTGCTGTCAAACCTCAGCGGTCCTCCTCCCCCAAAACTCTTGCTTAGACCGTACCAAAGCACAGCAAAGTGAGCCGGGGGCTCAGAGAGCTGCATGGGGAAAGGGATGGGTTAAAAGGGAAACACTGGATAGGAATAGCTCCTGGTCTCCCTGGCAAAGAGACATTTGTTCTATCTCTGTGTAATTTCTTTATACATTACTGCTGCCACACTGCATCTCCACGTCCCTCCCACTGCATTTCGCTCTCACTCCCTTCAGCAAGGCAATTTCTGGTGCATTTCAGGACAATATTAACCCATTCCTCTTTCTCTGTCAGTAGGAAGATTCATAATTTCAAAGCAATTTAAAAGTCAGTTTTGCAGCAACTCACTAATGAAGAACAGCATTTCCTTGTCAAACCTTACAAAGGAATCGAGCTTGCAAGTCTCAGCCCCTCAAATCCCTACCTTCTTGGTGACTTACAGTCAGGTGTGAATTTAAGCTGAGAGGAGAACCAAGCCCACCCACGTCTGGGGTGGCAAGTAATTGTCCCTCACCATCTGCCACCCCACTTTTTTAAATCCTTTGTCTTCCTCTTCATCCAAGGCCTGTCCAGCTCTGCATCCTCCTTCTCCCCGGCAGATGCAATGCCAGCAGCAATCAGCTATGTGCCGGGCCATTGCCTCCTGCTGCATCTCAGGGCTGTGCTAGGCTGCTCCTGATCCTGAACCACGAAGACGTGGAGACCCTGACTTAATCTACTGCTGTTTTCACTGCATGTTCAGAAAAGCTCCTGGATCAGGACAACAAGAGTCAGGAGAAAGGACCCTGGTAGATTTGTGGATCCTTGGAAGTAGGACGGCAGACAATTCTGCAGCGCAAAAACTAGGAACGCTGACAGAAATGAAGGGTAAAAGGAAGGAATTTGGGAAAGGTAAGAGGGAAGATAAGGGAAAAACCTCTTGTAAGATGAGTGTGAAAGGAAAGAGGTGGCCAAGGGGCAAACAGCAGTAGGGGAAGGCAGACCGAGGAAGCAACGCAGCGCCAGAATCGTCTGGCAGAAGCTTGTCCACTGCCTGTGCCCGGCCTCACTTTGCTGTCAGCTCTTCATTTTTGCAAACACCGAAACTGCACTTAACTCTCATGCGCTGTTCAGATATAACAAGCTGGAAAGGGAACAGATCAGCTCATTAATTTTCCTTGGGAAGGGTCTCTAGGCAGGAATTATTTTCTGCACCAACATCCATTCAATTACTTGCCTTCACACCAGTCAGATCTACAGGGATGTCTAACCCCATGCACATCACTCATGCCTGCCTGCCCTGGACTCTCCTCTCCCTTCTTCTCTGTATAAAAGCCTCCCAGACCTATCCCTTTCCTAATAATAATGACAACATGACAAAACCAATAACCTACAGATATAAAATACATTTCATTTGCTTACTTCCTAAGACCCTGATAAGGCATCGTCGCTCACTTTTTGAGATCCTGTAGGAGATCTACGGGAGCTAATGAAAGAATTAGACAAGGCATCACTCATAATAAAAAGTGGTTTTAAAGCATTTCCTTCTCTGGCAAGAAGGAATTAGGCTGGAAGATC
Organism: Limnodromus scolopaceus; assembly: GCA_028565335.1. Lineage (NCBI taxonomy): Eukaryota > Metazoa > Chordata > Aves > Charadriiformes > Scolopacidae > Limnodromus > Limnodromus scolopaceus. The sequence continues at coordinate 56,242,800 of JAOXNO010000001.1, read as the reverse complement.
CGCAGCCATTTCGAACTTGTAAGAGGTGCAGTATCCATGTGTGGCACAAGCTGCAGATCTCAATTTCTTGGTGTACGTGTGTGTTTTGTGCTTATGCAGTTAAGGGGCAGAGAAAGGCCATCTTTCCCGAAGGGTGAAGATTTTTGAATGGCCTGGGGACACATTTGGGCAATCTTGAAGTCTGAGAAAGAATTATCTCAAGGAAGATTAAGAAAAAAATCAGAAGTGTGATTTGCAGTAATATGAACAGACACCACCTTTCTGCTTCAGTCCCACCATGGAACGGGGGCTCACTGTATGGCACAAGAAAGGGGGGAAGGAAATCCCAATAAAGGAGGAACATCCCAAATGGCTCTTTGGAGCCATACAAAGATCTGAAAATGCTGGCTGAAAGTCCACTGTGGAGGACAGAATTACCACAGAGAGGGGAACCTGAAAATTTACCAAATTCTCCAAAAGGAACTTGAATTTCTGACTGCGGAGTATCTGTGTGTACAGCCCGAGACTGAGCCCTCATGTCCATTTTTGCTACTGGATATCTTGGCTAAGAGAAAACAAGACAATTTAGTACTGTATTTTGTACATGAGGAGTCCACCCTCTCTGACAGCTTACAGTGTTGACTAATGCCAGCGTTCCCTCACATCCTCAGAAATGAAGGCAACCTTGTCACAGGCTTCCTTCCTAGCAGGTAGCAGGAGGCAGTTTGGGCTCCTTTGATCATTTTACTGCTACAAAGCCTCCTGACCTCCTCTTTGCTACCTCCCCTCACCCTATAGACCTGCCCTGACACCCACCCCAGGCCGCAGAAGTCTGTCTGTCCCACATCCTTTTTCAGGTGCCTTTGCCATACCATGGGCAGGGTGTGAGCAGAGTCCAAGGGTTTTGCCCTTTTTACAGACTCCTGGGACCAAGCCCTTCCCTCCACAAATCTGACCATCCTCTGCATCATGGGGGAAAGGAACCTTTGCTGCACCCTTCACCCTCCCGCTCACCAGCAGGCAGCTTTCACCAGGAAGAGTGAGTCAACCAGGGACACCTTTCTGATTCCTTCTGCTGAGAAAGACAATAGCCCCCTGTAAGGTGATCAGAGGTGACAGTAAGAGGACTGCTGTCCAGGGGATGGTGGAGATATTTGGCTGTGCTGTCCTGGGAGCAAGAGAGTGCCAGCCACCAGCCCATGAAGGCTGTGGGGCTGTGGGAAACCAAGCAGAAGCATCCCAGCAGTGGCAGTGCCAGACCTGTGCCATGATGCCCCATGAGACAAATCTGTGCCCAGACCCTCCTCGGCATGTGGCCATAGGTTTGCTTTTACATCCTGCTGAGATGCTCGTACTACTGAGCTTTTATCCAAGTTCTGGTGCAACCTGTGCCCTCAGGCTATGGAGTCAGAGCTGGGCTCAGCTCCTGTGTGGTGCATTGCACTCTCCTACTCTGCTCACCACTTCTGCCCAGTGTCCAGGGGCTGGGGGAGTGGGCCAGCCCAACCCTCACATGGCTGGGGTGAGAGTGAGCACCCTGCCGGGGCCATGCAGCTTGTGCTTAGGCTGCATTTCACACCCCCTGTGCAGGGCTGCAGTTAGAGCCCGCTGGAGAGCATCAACAGGGAGGGTAGGGGGACTGGGCTGGCAGCACAGATTTGGGGAGGGACTGGGGGCACTTTGGAGCTTTTAATTGGAAGCATCCTGGTGCTTTTCTTTGCCATGCAAGCCACTTCTTCACAGTGCCTGTGGGGTCCTGTCAGATGTAAAGAAGGAGCCCCGAGCTCCTCATATCTGACAAACCTCACCCGCCCCTTCCTCCTCCCCCTCAGACCGCGTCCCTCTGGGTACGGCTCTGTGGGCAGATAGACATGATCTGAATTCACTGCCTCTCCCGGCTGGGGTCCTCATATCTCCTGTCTCCACCCCAGCCTCCCTCCGCCCTCCAGTTTGGGGTCACGGCTCAGGAAGGGAGTTCTTCCCCACAGCCTCCCTTCCCTGCATGGCTTTGCATTTGGACTTCCTTTTTTTTTTTCTTCCCTCCCTCATTAATTTTTAATTAAGGAGATGTCTCCTTCCCCAGTTGTAATGAATAGCTGTGTGAAAGGCTTTTCATTTCTTATTAATATATACCTCTATATATTTATCTATTTGGAGGAAATGTGTGCGTGTGTGTGAGCGAGTGTGTTTAAAACATCCCCCATTAATTTACTGCTATTGATTTTCTGGCGTGGAGACAGCATATAGTATTCAGCATAGAGCTCCTCTGCAGGATATGTTAAAAGGCAGCAGTTTGGGTTGACAAAGGGCACTAAATGCAGTATGCGTCAAATAGACCATCGCTCAATGAAGTCACTTAGCTATTCAAAACATGTCCAGCCATCACTCAACCGTTTGCACCAAGAACGGGGGGGAAATTCGTGCTTCTTCCCGGACACAACCATTTCCAAACAGCAGCTTTAGCTTGCTTTGGTGAGAGACATCAGGACATACACAGTTTATTCCCCCCTCCCCCCTGCCTTCCATCTCCCGGTGCCGGTCTTAGAAAATCAGTTCTGCGGTACCCACTCCCCGCTCTCTCCCATCGGGGAGCTCCAGGCACACCCAGCTCTGGTGGACACCAACAGACAGATATTATCCCTGGATGTCCATAAACCCCCGGCAGCCCACCCTCCAGCTGGGAGCTGATTCATAAACAGGGTTTTTACAATGGGTTGTAATGTGCACTCCTGTGCTCTCGCTCTCTCCTTCTCGCTACGTGTGTGACATAGACCACGCATTTACATCAGTTGCCCCTATCTCCAGCACAGACTGAAGACCACCTCCCCAGCCCACACATACGCCAATAGCAGTACTGAGCAACACATATTTAAAAGCACATCACTGGCCCCTCTTTTCTCTCCCCCTCCCTTAGGAACGTCTGATTCCAGAAGTTGGATGCGGCGGTGTCTCTTCTGCCATCAGACATGTCACTGAGTTGCTGTTCAGTTTCACCACATCAGACTTAGGCTGATTTTTCCATTCACAGACCTGTTTATTTTTAGCTGTTACCATAAGCCTTAAAAAAAAAAAAAAAAAAAAAAAAAGCCCCAAACAAAAACCCACCTCCCAACAACAAGCAAACCGGGGAAAGATCTCAGCCCCAAACCAAACCAATCAGCCACCAACTAAACCCCTCTGCACCCAGCCCCAGTGAGATGTGGTTGCTTATAGACATTACGAAATGCTCTGAACTCTGCTCAAGATGACTGGAATTGTTAGATTCACTGTATGAGGCATTTTGGACATAAAAGGGTTGCTTCCCTTTCTCTCCCTTTCCCTCCTAAAGTAAACTAATAATTGCATCCGAAGTGCTTTGCAGTCACCCCCTCCCCACATCACCCCTCACTCCCAGTCTTGTCTTTGCAAATAAGCCATTTGCAAAGAGAGCAATTATTTCACTCTGTGGTTACAGTCAGAGCACAGCAATAATACAGCATTTTGGCATTGCTTTCCCAGGCAATACAACAAACAAGCTGAAGACAGACAGACCGCACAGTTGCTTTTTGCAAGGGTCTCTCGGTGTTTTTGTAACACACGCATTATTCCAGTTGGAGGGGGAAGTGAATTTTCTTTTGGGGGAGGGGAAGAGGGGGAAAGAGGAAGGGAGAAGGGAACGGAGCAGAGAATGTTTTGCCTGTCTTCTTGCCTCTGTGCCCTGAGTAACTGAGCCCACTGCTCTCGATCCATGGTGAAAGGAATGAAGTGAGAAAATGGTGGAATGTGGAGGGATTTATTTGGAGGGGGAGAGAAACATGGGGTGGTGGGAGAGGAAAGGGGGGGTTGTGTGGAGATCCAGAATTAAATACCTTCCAGGCAGCAGGTTCTCCATAATCCAGAATGGGTCATGACTTCCTCGTTCTTTTTGCTGGTTTCGTTCTCACTGACAGTTTTAGTCTTGCAAACCCCTCTGGAGTAAAGCCAGTAGTCGGTCCCCACAGCTATGGTCATCAGGCTGAAGGCAGCGAAAGCACCAACGGTGGTTAAAAGCATCTGAACACCTCTGTCAAAGAGCCCCATAATTCTTCATTATACAAATACCCAACCGCCTTCTGATTCTTGGGGTGTGTGTGTTTAATAAAATAAAAGAATAATAATTCCGACTAATAATATAATAGGTATATATAGAGAGATAGATATCAAAAAAGGGAGGTAAGAAAGCCCACGGAAAAGAGTGTAAATTAGAAAGACCACACGGGAAGAGGCTTGCCTTTTAAATCGGAAACGTTCTGGTCGAAATATAAAAAAAGGAAAAAGGAAAAAGAAAAAAAAAAGAGAGAAAAGAACCAAGAAAAACCAAATAAATAAAGAGAGAACCCCCCCCAAAACGAGACGCCTTAATCCCTTTTTCTAAAATTCTGGTCTCCAGTTTCCATATGTAATGGCTAATTTGGAGATGGCTTCCACAGTGAACAGGGGAGCAGCAGCAGCATCCTCAACACAATCTCTCATTATCTGGACCTAGACAGTTAGAGACTGTAAGAGCAGAGATGCAACCTTCAGTCTTCTTGCTTAGCTCTGCAGCCTGCGCCATGAAAATCCTTTTCCTTCCCAGTTATCTTCCTTGGGTTTTTATTTTTTTTTTTTTCCCGGCAGCGGCAGTCGCTCCAATCCTCTCTCACTTTTTCTTCCTTGCTTCTCCTTCCTTTCGCTTGCTCTTACCACCAAGCCAGACTGCCCAGTATACTGTAAGCCCTTGATTTCAGCTGAACAGGTGCCGAGGTCTTGCCTCCCATGGCTTTTCCGCACAGCCGCGGCGCTCGCTCCCGGCGGAGGTGGGCGAGGAGAGAGGGGGGCTCCCGGGGAGGAGGAGGAGGGAGG
>JAOXNO010000001.1:56208927-56237265 GCA_028565335.1 Limnodromus scolopaceus | reverse complement strand
GCTCAACTCAGCCCCCCTCCGCATCCCCCGCCGTACGCGCCCAGAGCTGCGAGTGCAACCCCGCACACCCCAGCCAGACCCGCAACAAAACTTCGGCGGCCAGCCGTTTCTCTCCCCAGGAGACGGGTGAAATGTAGCGTGGAAGGGCAATTTGAAAACAAGCATTTATTACTGTTATTATCGCTGCTGTTATGATTTTTTAAGTGCTTGCTCTTCACTCTTCTCGGGTTTGCTGCAAGTTGCATATGTTTTGGTGTTGCTCGTTTTCCGTCCCTCTGTCTCCCCCTGACCAGTGTTGTGTGAATCCCTGCGTTCTGACTTTGTCTTTATAGCTTTATGTGAAATCCCAATGCCTGCTCCAAGAAGCAGACATTTTGGGAAGATTCTTCATGAGAAAGGACGATTTATTATTAGTAGTATTATTTTGTTAAGTAAGGGAACCACTGAAACTGAGTCTCTTCCCTCCCCCAATCCCCAGAAAGCAACCCACCTTTCACATCCTTGTTTTACACAGAAAGATGCATGAGCTGAATGGATGCAGACTGAAATCTATCACTGCTTAAGTTTCCTCTGTCAGACACAACCCGATAGTACCAGAAACACGTACAAAATTGTGCAATACTGACATCTAAGTATGTCATAATCCTCTCTCTCTTCCTCAACAGCATCATTACACCAGGTTAATTACATTAGTCACCTCCTGGTTCTATACATGCATCTGCTCATTAATGCAACAACCATAAAGAAAAGAAATAATCTAATTCTCGATGCTACCAATTTTGTTTCTCTCTGATCGGATTCATTGTTCAGTGAAAAAGAGACCAGAAGACCTGCTTTAGGTTCACTGCTGTTCTGTGTGGAAGAGTGGGGCTGAGGGAAGGGGGTGCTGGGAAGTTGAACCGGTTGGAGTGCTTCAGTCACATTGAAATTTCATAATTCCATGTATCTCTCCTCCCTTCTCCCTCCCTGTGTGCAGACCGGGGTTGCCCTTTTAGGACAATCTGCCCTAGGACTGTTGGACATGAAGGACTCTATAGCAAGCAGCAGGGGGGATAATTGGCTGCCCTACAGACCACAGGTCATTTTCCCAGTTTGGAGGGCACAAACTGGGCTGCTCTCACAGCTGAGACCATGGTAGAGGTGTTTACCAGCCAGCCTTCATGGCGTCTGGCATCAGCCATATGCAGATTACCACCAGCAGGCAGGAAGGCCCTGGGAGAGGCAGGAGAAGGGATCGAGGGAGCGAGGAGTGGGAGGAGACAGTGCAGGTTGAGACCACTGACTCATTTTGGAGGGACAAACACAGTCCCTAGACTCACTTGGGGGAATCCTTGCTTTGCCCTATGCCACAGAGGCTAGAGGTCTCTTTCTGCACTCAGGGAGCTGCCAAACAGCTAAGGATGGGCAAGGCGGGAGGTGGCCGCAATGCAGCTTTAGCACTCTGAGTACAGCCTGCTGCAAGAGTGTGGAGGGTGGTAGCTGTGGACAGGCTCTCTGAACTGTTGTCGTTGGTTCAAAGCAATTTGAGCAGCAGGGAGGTGTAGAGAACACCCCTAAACTGGTGGGAGATTATGGTTCTGCAGGGATGGCCTGAGTTGAGGAGGAGGCTCTGTGAGGCTCTTAGCTGGGGAAGCTAGAGAAGATCACCCTAGATCTCATCTCTTGAGACTTTTCCACTGAAAGAAGGAAGGGGCCTTGAAGAGGAAGGGATAAGTAATTCTTGGGACTTAAAGTTATTTTCTTTTTTTTCTGCTGATGGTTGTTCCCCTCCAACCCCACACCAGTATTCATGTCTCCTCATTCTTCAAAGGAGGGCAGAAAAGCTGGGCTAGGAGCCTGAAAAACTGATGAGGAAAAAGCTTCAGCTGGCTAATCTTGAACTCAAATCCATCAGGCACCAGCATTGCCTGTGTGTGTGGAAAAGACACTCGGGCAATCTGTGGAGCTCATAGCTCCAAAGAAGATAGGCTCTTCTGTTACTCTGTACTCTCAAAAAAAGTGTAGCACAGCTCTTCTAGTAAAGCTACACAAGCAATCTGGCTGGAGTAAGTGGAAGCAAAAAGGGTTTAGACCCTCTGAAAGCTCACCCATCCTTACACACCAGCATTCTTTCAAAGAAGAGAGGGAGAAAAGGGGTTCAACTGTGTAGCCTATGTGGTCAAATGTTTATTTTACTGTCACAAATGGTAGTGTATGCTGGTCTGTACAGATAAGGTTGTCTCTGGGCTGAGGAGCTTGCTCTGTTGTCACCCGAGTCTAGTGAGACTGGTAGGGTGAGCAAACAGTCACTGTAGAGGTTGTGGATTTGGACTTTCAGGGAACCCCAGGACTGTGAGAAATTATAGATTTCTTCTATAACAAGAAAAATATTGCTGATATGTCAGGATCACATATCTTTACATTTAATGAATCCAGTCAGATGCAGAGGATGATGCAGCAGCTTGGCCAAAACAGAGACCCTTGAACCAATCCAGAACTGTTTATTACATATTTCTACAGCTTTGTCAAGTTTGGTTTCAAGTGACTACAGTGACAGGACAGGGGCACATTGTCCCCAAAGAAATTGCTAGTATAAGAAGGCCAGGTTTGCAGGGTGGTGAGTTCTTTAATCTCTGGCTAAGAGGAGTGAGACCTATGAGGGCTCAGCACATCTCAGGATCAGGACTAAGCACAGCTTCCTGCCTCACACTTCCCAATTTCCAGAAATAATTCTCTTCCTGTTACCCTACTTATATACTCTTAGACCGTTCACAATAATCCCTCTACAGTTCTAAATGCCACAGGAGAAGAATGGAACAAAGGCAATGCAAATGCCAGAATGTCCTGTGTGACTGCTTGTGCTTTGGCTAGATGCTGTGCTGAGATTTCATCTTTCCTACAAAGAATCATTAAAAATGATAATACAAAACAAGAATACGGAATAAAAACACTGTGGCAGATTTTTACAACAGACGCATCTTACTGAATAGCGCAACACAGAATGACATCTATAGAAGAGTAAGGAGAGAGAAATTAATAGTCTGGAGGAAATAGAGAGATTTTAAATTACATTTTAAATTACTTGAAATGAGAAGCTGATGAGACAGGGAGCCGCAGGAAGTCTGCTTCCAATGGCAAACCAAGAGTGCTGCTATTTGTGGAGAGAAGGGGCAGTGCTGTAGGAAAAAAAGGGGCACGAGAAAGATGCAGGAAGGGAGATGAAGGGCACGAAGTCGGAAGCTACTCCATGGGATGGTAATGGAACTGAATAGAGTGTTTGCTGATTGAGTGCTGCAGTGGAGCTTTTCGGCACGTAGGAGAAAATCAGACAGCAATAGTATATGAAAACTTGGATCTAGGAATCTTCATCCTGGGGAGGCCAGCTCAGAAAGAGCTGCTGTAATGAGATGTAAAAGAGATGGAGTTGATGCAGCTGTATTTGCAGGCAGAGCAGAGGTGTTAATAGACAGATGCACCAGCAGAGGAGATGTTAGGAAAAATAAATTGGGGTTAGGGTGATGATTATAGAAATGGAAGCCAACAGGGCAGAGGAGATAGCAGTGAGATATGACGCCAAAGGAAAAAAAAAAAAAAAGATGCTAAAATTTAAGAGTTTTCACTGGAGAAAGTTGAAAAAGGTCACATATCTCTATGGTCAGACAAGCAGAGGGGGTGATCAGAGCAGTCGTCTCTCATCCAAAGCACTTAAGAAACATTATTCACATCATATCTACATGCTAGTGGTTTCCTTATACCAATTAAAAAAACTAGCAAACTAAGGATAGAAGATTTGTGGTTTTGCCAGAGAATCGCAGGTGGAGATGATATAGATATAGGAAGATGGAGATAGAGATGGAGGTGGAGATTAGATAGAGAGAGGGAGATAAATACAGATGGAAAAAGCCTCAGCGGTCCTCTTTTCTTATCTTTAGGTTCATGTAACTTGAGGATCAACATAAAAGACAGTTTAAACATCAAATATTCAAATACTACAGGAGAGACATGTCTAATGTAACACTGTGACCAGAAAGGAAGAAAGAAGAAGGGAAATACGGGTCACAGAGGTCTAACAATTAAAATGAGTAGATTTCCATGCAAAAGTGGTGCTAGAGCTGCCTTAAGAGTCCGTAAAAAAACCTCCTGTGTTAGACAGGAGTGGAACTCCGGCAGGGACCAAGTATGAGGTTATAAGGCTGCAGTACCTAACTCCCTCAGTTTCTGACCTATATCTTCTTCCAAGCTAAATGTTGCGCAAACAATTAATTTAGCCTCATAACACTCTTACAAAGTAACATATTCTTTAGTTTGTGGAGGCACTGAGGCACTGAAAAATTCAGAAGACAGTTGTAAAGGCCACCAAAGCAGAGGTATCTGCACTGATTTTAGTGGGACCTGTGTGCTATTATAAATGAGTTGGGTACTCATGGATAACCAAGAAATCTATTCCAGACTGAGTCTTGAAGCTAGAACCCTTGTGCTTTCCATGCAAGACTCCTTTTTCGCATGCAAACTTTTCTGTCATTGAATGGTAACCTTTGAAATGTTTGCTACTTGAAGATGGTTGGAAAAAGAAGTGTCGTCTCAAGAGGCCCATGGGTTGATTTCTTCAAAAAGGAAAAGACTTCCTTTTTCACTTGAAAGAGACAGTGGGAGAAGACTGGGATTCCCAGGATGAATTTTCCGCCATGATGAATTGCTGGGACGTGAACCGTTCTGTCTCCCTTTCTCTTTCCATGCTGTGCTGTGGTTTGTATGTACAGCAGCCTCCTAATCAATGGAAATAGAAAAAAAAATAAATCAATGCCTGCAACCCATTAGCTCTAACAGAGGGCAGGCTGCTAACAAGTCACTCTAGCTGGAATTCCAGTATTTGGTAAAGTATCCTCAGTGAGGATTATGTATACATATACATACAAACTTACTGAGGAAGACTAGCAGAGAAAATAAGTTCTGAGAACGTTCCCCCTCCCACCAGTATGTCCGTCCCCATGTCTTTGCCTAGCTATGTTAAACTGAAGACACATCCCCCCACCACTCAGATGCTGTCTCATACTTTCCCACTCCAGAGGACATATTTTTCTGCACATGATCTCAGGCTACCTTCATGCTGGACAATTTTGTATATAAATAAATACATATCTCTATGCCTGCATAAACCATAGAGCCTAGAAATCCTATTTGAGTCCCACTTATTCACAAGCATGCAGCCATTTCTTCTCCTCTGCTGTATCTCCAGATCCTTCATGGAAATCCTCTTTTTTCTTCCCACTCATATCCAAAACCAGGCACAGATAGTTCCCACCGACATCCACAATATATACAACCCTGGAAGCATATTTCAGGAAACAAAAAGTTGGTGAAAAGGTTACAGCACAAGTTCTATGATCAAAATCTGCTCTAAGGTCAAGGCACAGGGAAAGAATCTCCAAAATAGAGCAGAGGAGCAATGGGTCTCACTGCCCATTGTGCATGAAATATGAGGAGAAATTACTGTCTTGTTCCCAATAAAGCCTTTGTCTGTCCATCCACTGACTATAACTAGAATAGACTCTCACTCCTGATCTGCCTCTTATGGAAATGATGGTCTCTCCTGGTCAATTTCAGAATCCACGAGTTAAAAAAGTCATCATTTCTTGACAAACAGGTCTATGAAACTCCTGTGAGGAAATTTGTATTGAATGTGGTTTGGTTCGTTAAGAAGAAAAAAAGCCTGTATTCATGCAAACACAGCAGTAATCAGAGAATCAGAATAAGGCAAGAGAAAGGCCTTGTATTTTTCTGAAGTTTTTCAGAATCTTCCTGGAAGCATCAGCACAATGATAAATGCTGAGGGAAAGGTAAGGCCTACAGTGAGGGTGGTTCATGTTGACACTGATCGATATTCCATGATATCAGGCTTTCTTTGAGTGTAAAGGGCACAAATGGGGACAGAGAAGAGGATCCTGCTCAGCCTCATCTATTCAGTGTCATCTACAGCCACAATCCAGCCCAAACATGAGCTTTTGCCGTCTGGTCTTCAGCAGCCACAGGGGTATCACTGGGGCTTCCTGCTTGGGGCAGACTTGCTCTCATAGGTGTAGTGGTACTGATGCAGATAACCCTTCTGCAAGCCAGATAAACACACTTTTGTCTTCTTTAGGACATCCATAGCTCTTCTTCTGTCAGATAGTTTAGGGTATCAGGGGAGGAATATCGAACTTTTAATTTCTCTGATGCTCAGTAATAAATCAGGGTTAAAAGACACTCTTGAAGGAGCATCTTACGAAAAACAAGAGAAATGGTTAGTCTCTGGGATAGGTTATTTAGTCCCTCTGACTTTTCAAAGGAAAAAAATCAAGATAAGCACATATCCCAGCACCTATTCAAGAGTTCAGTGAGTGGGCAGTCTTAGAAAATTCAAAATCACCAGGTCCCACTAATGTCAGTAACAGGCTACTGATTTTAACGCCAGAAGGTTTTTTTCTGTAGTCTCACATAGTGAAGGAGGCATCCCATGAGATGTATGTGTACTTTAGGCACTGTTTCAGAGAAAGCCAGCTGGTGTATTGTGTCCAGAGGAGCTATTATCTGAATTCCTAGGATTTGGTTTTACACTACCATTGTAATGGTTTAGGATCCCCAATGTGAATTTCTATAAAGGAAGTAGGTTAAACACATCAGATTAAGCCAGTCAGATGCTAGACTGGAGCATTATGGTGATGCACAGAAAAGTACACTGTGGATAGAAATTGTAGAGGTGATATTTTATGCCTTGAGAATAGAGGCCTATTTAAAAAAAGAAAGCAAAACACATATGTCTATTTAGGCTTCTAACTCCATGTTTAGACATTGAAGAACTGTCCTGATTTTCAGTTGTGCTGAACAGTCAGTATCTCACATTGATTTTGCAGAGATGTAGAGGCTCCAAATACCTTTGAATATCTGGATGTCTGTTTCGATGTCCTAATGTCATTTTAGCAGATTAACTTCGACCTCATATAAAAACAAAATTCTTAATGTAAATTAAAACAGAAGTCCTAAGGCCAAATGCTGGCCTCATCAGGATTTGCCACTTTCAGTCATTCACTGTAGCTTCTGACCACTTCTAAAATTCTTGGGAACAGTCTGAAAGCAGAGTTTACTCATGTGGTGGCAAATCATGAGAAGCGAGGAGTCTGCTGCAGAGCAAAGCAATTCCCAGCAGCTCATGCAGCTCCACCAGACCAAGCTCAGGACCTCTGTGCTGGCTACGTGGGTCTTCTTGGTAGCACCAACCCCAGCAGAGACTGGCCAAGCACTCCAGCCCATCCTCCAGCCCAGGGTCGGGGGGTATGGTTCTCCTTTCTGCTTTTCTAATTTGTTTGCTCTGTTGTTGTCCGCTTTGATGCAGTGAGCAAGACTGGCAGGGGGCATGGGGAAGCTTATCTCAGCCATGCTCTCCCCCCTCCATATCAGGGGCACAGGAACATGCACAGAAGACAGCTCAGAGCAGAAAAAGGGAATCTCAGGCTGGTTAAGGGGTGGCTGATCAGATGATCAGTCCCCTGTGCAGAACTGGTCCTCCTCCCATGCTCACCACTACTGCATTCTTTGACAGGACACTTTTCCAGGTTTCTTGCTTGTGTTAGATAAAACTATTCAGCTGCCATCTTTCCAGTAGCCAGTCTGAAGCGACAAAGCACTTCTCTATTTCACAGACCTTTGGGACTCTTCTCTGCAACTGACCTATATTAGTTATAAGCTTCACTCGTTCTGGCCTGCACTCCTCTCTCTTCTCCAACATGGAACACATGCACTGCTCCTCCCCCCTCAAACAAACACCTTTACACATCCAAGGACATTGTAAAAATAAAATTATCACAACCTGGCCCTCCGGGAGCCTCAGTTTTACAGTTTGTCCCGCTCTGATGCCAACAGAATTCACAACCCAGTTCAAGAGAGACAGACAGTGAGTGAGAGAAAGCAGGCAGACAGGCACAGGCAGAAGGAGACAGAGGAATCAGGGAGAGATGAAAAGGAGTAGAAGAAAAGAAACGGGGCAACTGGAAGGAATCAGCTGCAACAACAAGGGAAGGCATGTAAACTAGGAGTCTAGAACACAACAGGGAAAGGGGGATGGAGTTACAGGGAAGAGCAAAAATTTAAAATTATAGAAAGTTGAAAAAAGAGAGAAATAAGGAGATGAAAAAGGGCAGAGAAAAGAACAGAAGAGTAAAGAAATGGTCAAAGGGAAGGGGGGGAGGTCAAGTCAGGCAGCAAAGCAAGGTGGTGTCTGTGACATGAGGAAGAAGAATTGAGGTGCCTGTGAATTTGGGCTCTGCTTTTTCATGTCTCCGTTTCCATTGAGAGTACACTGTGAGGAAAAGGGCAAGAGGAGGGGGAAGAAAAAGATAAAAAAATGCCTGAGCTGCCATCTTAAACAATTCCTAGCAGTCAAGCAGGTACTCTGGAAACAGGCAGCCCACAGGTTGCAAATGCTCAGGTACACATTGCAGTTCAGCAGGCAGGAAACAGTCCGCACTAGCACACTGGCATTTACACTGCCCGGTCCACTGGGTCTCTCTGTGCACTGGCCATGAGCCCTGCATACGTCAAAATGCTTCTGGTTAGTACTGGGGAATTGTGCTCTGATCTCTGCCCTGCATCCTCTCTTGGATCCCAGTAAGAAAACCTCAGCCCCAAACACCAGCGCTGTTAGTCTCCCTTCTTGTCATATGAATCCCCTTCCTCCCCCCTGCCTGATCCCAGTTCTTGTTTGCACTCCGAGGGCTGCCTTGCCTTCCTTTGCCTTCTCCATGGTTCATCTCTAGCCTTGCTCTTTTGTTCCTCTGCTTTCTCTCTCTCTTTTTTCCTTCTGGCTCTTCTTTCTCACTGTCATTCATTCAGCTCCCCCTTACACAGGCCCATATAAATACACTTCCCCCCCCCTGCCCCTTATCTCCGCCTCTGTAGTTATCCACTTACCTATTACGGTAGTACCTGGCTGACATGCAGCTCTCTCCCACAGACAATCCATCTATCTCCACACCACACACCTGCCAAATTTGCCTGTCTTTCCATCCTTCCTTCCTTCACATCCCGTCTCTCGCTGTCCCCCAGCCAGTCCATTTCTTTGTCTCCCCCCACCCAGTTCTTCCACCTTGCCTTCTCTACAATCCACTCCTCTCTACTTCTGCTTGACTGCCCATCTGTCCGTCTGTCCCTCCTTCCCACAGTTCTCTCCAGCTGATACACACGTACCCCAGCCCGTTTCTCTCTCTCTCTCCCCTTCTTCGCCCCCCCCCGCCCTCCCCCTTCACTCGTTTCATCTCTTTGTGTCTCCTACACACCCAGGCCCACGCTCGCTCTCTCCCACACTGAGAGGAGGCGGCGGCAAAGAATTTGCTGCTGACCGCTGCATTGCTAGGAGGCAAACACATGGCCGGCCTTGTGCAGGCCAGTTTCTGCCTGAGTGCCCCAAGTCACATATCCCCAGCATCATCTCCAGCACTGGGAAAACAGATGGTATAATAAATGAGCGCAGTCTGATAAAAGGAGGAAAGGGTGCCTGCCTCCCATGCCCCTCACCCGCGCGGAGACACACATCCAGCATGGGCACAGCTCTCTCGCGCCTATACCAGCCCAGTTTCGTGCCAGAACTAGCCAGCTGAACAAGGCACAAGCTCTACCCTCATGCCAGATGGAGAGGAGAGGGGTAGGAGAGGGTGGTAGTGGATAGAATGACCGGCGCTTGGTTGTTTTCTCTCACAGCAGCTTATAACCCCAGAAAGAAAAGTCCGTGGGGGGATCTAAACAGTCTTAAGGTAACGGGGAGGGCTGCTAGCATGGGATGTGTAGCAGAACTGTGGGGATATATAGTTACAAGACCTCCATGTGCAGAGACAGGAGGAAAAAGGTGAGAGGCAGGGACAATGTAGAGGAATCAGATACATCAAAATGGTTGTGGGCTGAGACAGCATGCAGTGATCACTTCTGTCTTGGTGAGGAGGGAAAGCCAGCCGACCGGCAGCCCTAGCTGGGAGGGCCATCCAGGGCAACGACTTAGTCCACTTAAGGGAAATAGCCCCAGGTCTCAGTAAGTGCAGAAACTACAGGACAGAGACTGCATTACTCTGCTTTGGCTCGTACCAGAACTGTCCTCCTGCCCTTACTCGGTTTCGTGACAGTGTCCAAGAATGCTCCTTTACCTCCTCCACTACCTCCCCAGACACGCGCACGCAGAGACTTGCAGCATCCTTTCCTCTGCATCTACCTCAGTTACAAGAAACCCACTCTTGTTACCCATTTCCAAACCCACCAGCGTTCCTTCCCCATCTCACATTTTCCCGTCCATTGCAGCCTGAGCCCTCTCTGCTGACAACAGCACGGAAAAGCATTATCTTAACCCTGTGAGACGCCTTTCCTAGATACTCTGTTCTGCTGTTCCTACAAGCTGACTGCTTCAACTGCAACCTGAATTTCAAAACTTCCAGTTTCACAGTCCCCAAAGTGATGTCACCCAACATCACAAAACCAAAATCCTTGAAATGGCACACAATGGCCACGCACAGCTGTTGGGACTAAAAGAAAGCGAGGCTTCACGGGAATGAAAATACATCAGCAAAAGCAGAGAAGGGAAATTGACGCAGAAAAGAGATTCCTCCCATGCAGAGCTGAAGGCATTTTTTACTGTAGGTAATTTTATTAATGAACAGAGTGATTTCCCCTTGCTTTACATTGACCTCACACACATTACATTTTTCTAGTTTTTGAGGTTAAGTATTGATATTCTGGGGAGGCCTTCCGCTGTATGAACTGATCGAGAAGTTTTTGTTGGGAAGATGTCAACGCTTGAGTCGTAGAGGACACTTCCGTTTGTTCAGGTGAGGTGCAGGTTCTCTTTCCATTCCCTGAATGGATGAACATAATGTATTCAGGATGCTGCAGCACAGTGAGGCATAGGTTTGTGTGTTGTTCCCTGTCCCCTGTACCTTCCTCCCCCTGCCCAAAAAAAAAAAAAAAGAAAAGAAAAGAAAAGAAAGAGTTTTAAGCAAATAGACCACCCCACTTTCTGGCAAAAAAACCCAGAGATAGTGTTGAAACTAATTTGTGTTTTAAATGACACAAAGATGTGTGGGTAACAATTGTAGGTGTCTACTTCCCTCCACTCAGAAATCCCCAAGAACTGTACACAATCTGAATTTCCAACATCTCTTCATGCTCTTCCACCCTGATAGTCTTAGCTTATCTACTCTATTTTTTTGGCCTCACCTGGACAAGCTGTCTCCACTCGCCACTGCTCCTCTCAGCATCACAGCTTGCTGTTCTATCTCCCAACACTACTCCAAGCCCTATCATTCTGGACTCCTGCTATCAAATCTCATCCCTGTCATGCAGACTTGCCTTGTTTTAATGTTCTAACTCATCCTGCCTTGTTCTAATGCCAGGCCTACATCTTGAACCTAAACTGATGGCTACCATCGACCTTCCTCATCACAGCTCTGAATTCCCCAAACTGACCTTGGCCCCAAGATCTTGGCCCTGAAAAATCTCTGTTCAGTTATTCTTACCACCTGCCCTCCCACCTGCAGTGTCATCCACCTCTACCCTGTATCCTCGTTTTCCCTCAACAGCTCATGCAAAAATTACTTTCCCTCCCACTTCATTTCCATACATCATTCTACAAGCCAGGAAAAGCCTTAGGTCTTCCCACCCCTAAGTCCCACCCTCCCGCTCTGCCTCAGCAATTCCTTTGGGCTCTTCATGAAGGGATATAGACCCCACTCCTTCCTACATATTCTTGTTCTCCTGCTGCTCCTGCATTTCCCCTGTTTGGGACAAAGCAGCTGATCATTTCTGCCTTTATACTTTTCTGCTCACAGTCCCTAACTTGAAGCCCTCATATTGTGTATTTTTTCCAGTACTTGTGCAAAAAGATTACAGGCTCCACATTTCTCCAATTGATGCATATCTGGCTGGAGGGAAACTCATCAAGCTGACCCCATCCCTGACCCCGGCTTGACATGTAGGGTCTGTCACATTTCCCTTTTAAACATCGCCAGATTTGGATTTGATCTCAGAGACCAGGAAAGAGGGCAATTCCAGGCTTCTCTTGACAAACAGCTCTAGGGGAGGAAATATGTGAAGCTGTGACAGAAGAATGAGAGAAAGACCCCCAAGGATTAAAAAAAAAACCAAAAAACAAACACCAAAAAAACAACTAACAAAACTCCAAGTCAGAATGAGAGCAGCCAGTGTCTGCGAAAGTTACACTGCAGCAACCTCTGAAGAGCCAAGACAAGGCTGCCAGGACTCAGCTGGGGGTCTCCTGCCAGTAAATTACACTCTAGACTGAGCAACATCCCCATCTCTCAGGTGACTTCAACAGGGAGTCGCAACATCTAAAGAGGCCTGAAAAGACTAGAGACTGAGTAGCTCTCTTCTTTCTCCCTCCCCCAAGCATTGTTGTTCCGGGTCAACAGAGCCAAGGGCAACTGGCACAGAAGACATTGTTCTCAAGGCAAGATGACAGCAGGAGGAGGAAATAGGATGCGAGAAGCAGAGAGATGATGTGCCCTTAGGCTAAGAGAGATGTTGCAGGGCCAAGATAGCCCTTGAAGAGCTCCTGCTCAGACTCCACCTCTGCTGCAAAAGGTCCTAGAAGTCCCTTAGCCCCAGCTTCAATGGAGTACCATCTGCAAGATAGAAAAATTACTTGCTAATAAAAAGCAGAGGCATATATTCTCCATCAAGTAGATATAAGGTAGGAAAAGAAGGACTGAGAACGCATGGGGAGAGAGAGGTCCCATCACGGATGGTGTCAAGAACAGAAATGTCTTCCTGCTACTAGCAGGTAATCTGCTGTCACACTGCTGACTTTATACGGGCAGATGAGACAACAACTGCAAGCAGTTGCCACTTGAATATCATAGATACAGTAATTATTAAAAGCACAGCACAGTCTTGAGCAAGTTGTGGACCCCCATGGATCTGTATAAGCACTAGTAGAAAGCAGTTGCTGCCTACAGAAGAGAAATGCAGTGTTTTCCCTGCTGTCAGCAACTGCGTCAGGCTCCTGGTTTCTCTTGAGATACAGCCCTTAATTGGGATAGATTGTACGTTTTCTGCTGTAGCCCAACCCAGCTCCCAGTTTAATTGCTAGTTTATGACTTAGCCTGTTTTGTGCTTTCCACGCTACTTCTTTCCCCACTTAATCTAATAGAATTATAGAAAGTATTGCTGGGAGGACCTCAGGAGGCCACACAGTTTATCCTTCTGCCCCAAGGCAGTATTTCATTTTCAACAACATCATGTGTCTTTTGCTATCAGGTCAGATTGGTCCAAGATGTACAGCGGGTAAAGAAATGAAGCTTACCCAGGGGAGTCAATTGGCATAAAAGACTAAATCCAGCCCTTTAAGTCACTGAAGTTACATCCGAAATAACCCTGGTCCAAATGGTGTCATTTATCAGATGAGCTTTCTGAAAGATGTCCTTTCTTAAGTTTTAAGTCTCTAAAATGAACAAATCTCTAGAAAAAACTGTTTTGACAGTCCCATTTCAGTATATTTAATGCTTTATTATGAACAGCAGTGACCATTCCATTGTTAAAACTGAACAGATCTTATCACAGTATGATCAGCTTTGAAACTCCTATTAACTCTCACAATAAAACCTGATCTTTCTGGAATTATACATCCTGCATTTCACCCTGCAGTAGAATATGTCTGGCAAGCCAAAACAAAACCATTAAAGCATCTTTAATATGACAATTTTACACAAATGAATTCCCAGTAAAGTTTCAGAATGTCAGTCAGTTTCTTAAGGTTCTTTCTTCCAAAACAATTTGACTAAAAATTCCACTTTTGTTTTCTTTCATCTATTAATCTCTCTAAGAAGAAATGTCTTGCAGCCTTGGGAATAGATAATGCAGAAATTAGAAAGATGAAAAAAAAATCAGCTGGTGATGTATCAAGCTAAGTAAAGCAGGGCACAAGTATAACAGGGATTCTGTGCAGCAAAACCACGAGGACCAAAGGAAAAGTAAGGAGGAGGGACTTCAAGGAGGAAAGAATGCTTCTGACTAATCTAACAAGCAAGCGGGAAAAAGAAGGACTATGTATCTCTTAAAAATGGTTAAAGGCCTGTTTATTTCCTCCCCCTTCTTTTGAAAATTCAGTTCTGGTTGAGCTGGGTGTCTTCTGGGTTGTAAACACTCATGCTGAGCACCTGCAGCGCTGCACAGCTGGACAAAGTAGGGGAGCTGTAAGAAGACGACAAGCTTCCCGGTCAGTAGACAGGCTTTCTGCCTTCCTCCCACTGTTCTCCATGGGGTTTGTAATTCAGAGCGATGCTAAGCAGCAAACACACATCCTCACCCTACAGACGTGACCACAGCAGTTACTGAAAACCATAAGAGAAACTTAATAATGGCTTCAGACTCTTACTTACCCTGCTTGTCCACCTCACCTACTCACTACCCTAAGCTCCTCCACACAGACACAAAACTATTTTTCACAGCCTTCCTGTATCTGGCTCCCACGTTCTTTACCCACTCTTCACTACTTCCTCTACAAGGTCAGAAATAAGCTAGGAAAATAGCAACAAGCATTGCCTGCATCATGCTGGTATTATATAGCACGTTAGCCAACAAGGACAATATATTATGCTTTTAAAATGTAGTTGGAAGGACTGAGATAGCTATGGTCAAACATACCATTTTGAAGGACGTGAAATTGCATCTACATTAGTGGTTGAAATAGTCCTGTAAAAAGCAAGTTGGGCAAAACGCTTTTGACACAACCTCTTTTCTAATTCTAGTCATGGCCTGTGGAAAGAGGGAAATGGGCAGTGGGTGATTCCCTACTGCTAGCTAATTAGATCATACATTTCCTCTCTCAGACAATATATCTTTCCCTGCATGGGATGGATTTTTCTTCACTAACCTCTCAAAAGCAGCTTCCCTATAAATCACAAATCACCACTGCAAGCATTCCCTTAATGAGATCCTCCAGCTTTTGCATTCATTTAATAAAACAGTGTTCACCAATCTTCATCTTAGTGGTGCATTTAGATTGTTTATTTGAAGTTATGGGAGGTCCTTCTGGTGCAGAGAGAATGAACTCCCTGGTTAGAAATTGCACAGGATTCATTTTCTCACCCATTCCCAAGGCATTCATCCCCTCTATATCCCACGTCACACGTGGCAAACACACCTGGCGTGCTATTTTCAATATGAAAAAATATCTGTCTTGTGTTATGATCACATCATCAATAGAACCAGGGGGAAATGAGCTACCAAATCAAAACAAACCTTCTTTAGTTCTTTAACTAGATCAGCACAGCATCCAAAATAACTTTTACTCTTAATAGTCAGAGGTACTAGCACCTGCAGGCAAGGCTCTACTCAGCCCATGTAAATCAACAGACACTCCCCAGGATTAACAAGACCACCCATGTAAGATACAAATGCCAATAATGCTAATCCAATTCAAAAAAGAGTGAGTCTTCTAGTTACCCTAAGCCCACAGAGGAGTCTTCCTTCTTTGGAGGAAGCAAGAGCTCTCCCAGCTGGTTCTGTCTTTTTTTTTTTGAGGTAGCTTCTAGCAAAAGAATCTATTCATTTTCTTTTCTTATGGGCTGAGCTCCTACTTAACCTCTTTAGCTGGCATTCATGCTCCCTAGCTAATTCCAAGCCTCAACACACCGTTGCCAGCAAAATGAGCCCAGCTGCTTCTCCAGATTCTTGAAGTGCTTCATAAACTCCGCTACAACATCTGCAGCCATATTTCCTATGCTCAATCCAATGTACTTTTCCTAGCATTGGGCATAAAAATGGTTATAAAATGCACATATAAAAGTCTTGAAAGACAGATTCCTGAAAAGCCTGTACCGAAAAATCATTCAGTGCTTACTCTCTACAAAATTCATCTTCTCTTGCGCAAGGAAGGCTAGCATAATCTGGGAGAAGAAAAAGGTTATGGTTTTGAACTCCTTGGTGTTAGGCTCAGTGACAAGGCAGTACTTTCCCATGGGTGCTTTCACATACGGCATTATCAAACAGACTCTCACGCATGCAACATCAGTACTCCACACAAAAGAGCAGTTCTCTCTAGGCTTTTACCCTTTCTGATACGAAACTTCTACCCAGACAGGGCTGAGTCAGAGTAACTTAGCCAGGTTGTCTTTCATTTCCTTGGCCCTGCTTCCACTAGTGGCAACAGAATTGTGGTCTTTAATCCAAAATTTAAGGACAAGCAGGGGAAGTTTAACAACAAAGAGGACTCTGAATCTAGTAAAGGATTGAGACCTGAACCTAATGAGAACATAGTATTGCCAAGTTCAGCTGATAAAAAGAAAAATGACACAAACCCACATAAGATGACCAAGACACGAAGAAGAAAAGATAATTTGTTTTAAATTTTGGACTCGTCTTCAGCAAGAATACCTTTTATTCTATCTGACCCCATTCTGCAGACAAGCCAATTTGGATATGCCCATAGGAAGTCCTGCTCCTTTCAAGAGAGGTAGCTTCTTGAGAAATCTTGTGACCTGGGACCAGCAGAGGGCACTGCGTTACCAAGTGACAGCAGTACAGATGCAAGACAGTTCCTACCAGGCAGTGAAAGTGAGCCACCCTGAAGAAAAGAAGCAGATTCTAGAAGTCAGAAACACATATTAGTCATCAGCATATCAGTCCTACAACTGATAAGAGTAACATTTTTATAACAGGCCTCAAACTGTGGGCACTCCTAGAAGCACACCTAAATCCAGCTCGGTCCCCACACATCTTAGTCTCCATGTGTCGATTTTAGGGCATAGGCCCATTGAAACTGCATTTCAAGCAGCAGGGCCAAATCAGTCCTGCCCTGCAACATATGTAGCAAGGCTGGGTTGCTTAAGGTGAAAAACATCCTGTCAGCTTCCTCTCTCTTTATCCAAACCTCTAAATCCTTGCTTGCAGCAGCAGGAAGTCTGTTCAGGGAAGAGACAAGACAATATCAAAGCAAAGAGCTGGCAATTTCCATTCTGCCCTCCCCTTTTACTCCCCGCCTCTTCCAACCTAGCAGATTTTCAGTGAGCAGATTTTCAGTGAGCAGAGGAACCAAGTTAGAGGACATGAAAGGAATGCTGAGGTAGCAACTTCAGAAGAGTGTCTTTCCACTTGCTTATTTCTAGTTTATTTTGAATTACCAGAAGATGACCATGAAGAAGCAAATAGCTCATCTTTTTTCTTCTCTCTGTATTCCATCCTGCAGGATTCTGGGCATTTGGAGAAGCTTAGAGGATAAATAAGCCATCCCAGTCACGGCCCTCAAGCTAGTGAATGAAAGGTTTCCACTTTCTCTTTGTACAGTTGGTGGAATGACTTTGCCAGGATGTGGAAAGGGGCCTCAAAATTTTTCATCTCCTTCTGTAAAGAAATAAAAAAGTTGGGAACAACAGATGGAATAAGCACTTGACTATTTCTGCTCTAACTGCTTCACAAAAAAACCAGATTAAAACCAAGGGTGAGTTAGATGACAGACAAGTGGAAGAGCCCCCCCAACTATCTTTCTTTACCTGAAAGAGAAGGTAACTTTACAAACACCCACTTCCACAGACAGTGAAATGAGCAGATACTCACCACTGACATCTCGCAGTATTCCAGGCCATGTTTCTCAGCCCACTCCTGTGCTTGTTTCTCCTCCACAACTCGACGACCAACCAGGTCTGTTTTATTCCCCACTAAGACACCTACAGAAAAAAAAAAACTGAACAACATGAATCGAAGGAAAAACAACAGTCCAGAATTGCTGACTTGCTAGCAACAAATGCTGGAACATTTGTAGAAGTAGCTGAAAAAGTTGGAGGCGTGGAGAACAGTCTACAACCACTTAGAAAAGATTCCACAAAGGAAACATATTCATGCCTTATCTGCTTTGTGATGAAAGCAAATGAGTTGGAGGAAGCCATGCCTGCTCCTGGCTTAAAATAAATTCCCTGTGCCACATCTCAATGGGAACAACTGCTATCATATAAGAGGGGAGCAGATTACAAGAATCTCACCCATTTCTTACCTGGGATGTGCACTCCAACTGCTTGAGACCTCAGCTTCTCCAGCCACTTGGCACAGTTGTTGAAAGATTGCTCATTAGTGACATCATAGACAAGGCACAGGACGTTGGGTTGCTCCCACTGCACAACAAGAAAGGAACATTGTCAGCTCTATTGAAACTGATGCGGTCAACAGCCAGTCAGTAAACACAGCAAACACAGATGCTAAGACAAAAATAAAAAGCCTAACATACAGGAATCCTATGCCCTGGCTGAGGTTTCACATTTCAGTTGAGCTGACTAAATGGATAGCTGGCACTGGGAGAGGTGGGTCTTGCTCTCTTTCCCCATTCCTGTCTGCATGGTCCTGCGCCTTTACTTGTATCGGCTCTGGCACTCATCTGATCCCTGGGGAAGCTGATTCTTCATGCTGAATCAGCGCAAAATTAATCCGAGAAAAAAACAGTAGAAAGGTTTTCTTCCAATTTGAGAAGCTGAGCCAGCTTCTCGAGAGGTCCCTTGCAAATCGGACCTGGTGCAAGGGCAAAAGTGGAATTGCCTCTTGTAGTGCAATGAGCCATTAGGTTGACTTAGCCATCTTCTGAAACGTCATATCAATTAATTGATTCTGCTTCTCAAAATGAGGTAACACAACAGAGAACTGTACAGGTAAGGACACAAATATGTGAAGGAAAAAAACCAAGGGCAGTATTATGCTCAAGGACAAGTTTAAGTCCTGCTGGATCAAACACATCGCTGTAACAGAAAAATCCCCACTGTTGGAGTAGCAGCAAAATAGACGTTTTTCTAAGAAATAAAGATAATTTTAACCAACAGCACACAGCAATTCTTGGTTAAACATTCCTATTTCTTTTGTAAGAAAACTGAAAGACTATCTGCTTTCCTTCCTCTGGAAAGTATTTCTTCTAGTACTTTTACAAGTTTTAGAGAGGTAGAACAGGATGCATTGGCAACTGAGGTAATTGCTCCCATTTACACTAAAGACAAAGTTTGCTACATATGCCAGACTGAGAAGTTCAGATCTTCAAAGCAAAAGCACTTCTGTGGAAGAAGAGGACTGTTACATAAGACTTACCAGTTTCTCCAACATTTCAGAAAATAGATCTTTTCCTGCAGAGTCAAAAATGTAGAATTCCTGAAAGCGGAAGCAGAAAGAAGGCTCTTGCCAGGAAAAATGCAGTGTAGGGAAAGGTTTTGAAAGTGAATACTGGCACTTGTAACTCCTGCATTTTGTTCAGTACAGCAGTTTCGTGTTCCTATGGGACAAGTTCCCCCCACCCAGAATACTCCAGTTCAGATAATATGAGAAAAGAAATAGCTATTTTTCATGTATAACCAATAAAAGGGTTACCTCCAAGGCCACAAGTCTGGTTTCCATCCCTATTGGAAACAGAATATGTGGAGAGGGACAGTAACCTGCACTATTTATACAAAATTATACACGTGGTCCACATTCCACTAGTGGGAGTATAGGGCATTAAGGAAAAATAACAGATAAATTCCAACTTCCATAGTTCTAAGAAACATGAAGCAAAACTGAGTGCCCTAAAGGACAGAACAGAATCCTAACAAAGCTGGCAACAGCTTTAGTTTAAGATGTCATGTTGGATATAAGTATGTAAACTTACATTTTTAAGATTTAACTAACCCTGGAGTATCAGCGATTGTACACAATCAGCCTCATTTCCTTAATGCAACTTAATGGCCTTACGAACATGCAGAACGATCTTCCACCAGAATGAGACTGAAGTAAGGTTTGAGCTCTGGATGTCTCTTTCTGACCCAATTTATGTCACAGAAATACTCACCACGCTATCACTCGTCTCTGGAACTGATACAGCCTTCACCAACAGTTCTATGCCCGTTGTCTGTCAAGAAGAATCAGGAAAACAAGGATCAGATGAGTTTTTAAGAGCCTGTCCAACCGCATACCAACTATGCATTGGATTGAGGCAATTCTTGTGAATCATTATGATCCCATCAAACATAGACTTCTGGGAACTCCTCAGCTCTGGTAACATACTCCCACCTACATGTCAAAGCCACATAGATTTGCTCTGATGGGGGAAAAAGATGGAGAAGAACATCCAGAGATTTGCTTATCGACAGCTAAGAGTATTAGCTGAAAGCTGCAGGGCTACGCTCACTATCACATTGCTGCTCTAAAGCACGCCTTAGAACGTTTTGCACCAACCGTGTGATCAGTTAACATATGGGACTGAGGTTATTTGTGCCTCTTCCACCTTTTATCTCATTCTGCTTTGTAGCTTGTTTGTTTGTTCTATTTCTATCCTTAACTTCTGGTTTCCATCTTTATTTCAATGAATAAACACATTTTAGGGGTTTTTTTCTCCACACTCATATTTTCCTTTTTTTACTTTACTTATATTTACTTTTATTTTTATCCTGCTTCTGATTAGTCATCACCATTGATTCTCACACTGAAAGACTGCAAACTGTATCCTCTTCATCTGGGAACAGTTTCTGTAGATTATAATTATCTTGGGGCTATGCAGCACATCTTCATGTTTGCATAGTGATAAGCGCACTGTCCACACGCACATTTAATAGTTGGAATTAAAAGCTTTCTCCTTCAGTAATGTTTTTTCACAGAGCACTCCCTAAAGGGGTAAGCTCTCTAACACCACAAAAGCTTGTGAAAACATTGGTTCAGCAGGAAAATTATAAAATTAACTAAATTACTCTGCATTAAGTTTCAAAACCAGCACCTTCATAATGTAAAGAATTACAGTAAATGGCTTCTCTTCAGAATATAGTGTGTAAGAGAAAGAAAACCCTGTAAGACCCCACCTTGAATGCCTCAACTTAAAATCATATTATTTATTTTGTTCTAGACCTTTTTAGTTCTTTCACGCAACTTAGAAAAATGTTGGATAACAGATTGAGCCTGTTGTATGCTTACTAGTGTGTAGTTCTTCTGAAAATGAGCCCCATCATTACGGAACATCTGGGCTAAAGCACTCTTTCCCACAGCTGGATCTCCTGCAAAACCGAAAACATTAAAGATTTTTGTTTCATCTTAGAGAATCTTATTTTCCTTCAGTTCTGTTACTATCACATGCTATAAGAGATTGGATGATATAACTGAATACAAGCAAGACAACCATCACAAGAAGCACAAAACAATCTAAAAGGTAATCCCCACATGAGAAAATGAATATTGCCATATGCATACTGGTGCTGACATCAGATTTCTGCTCTACAAACAACAGTAAAGATTCCCCAGATGAGGTCGGAACTGCTGTTTGTTCTAAAATTCATGTCTACCCTATAGTCTTTACCTAATAATTAAAATTTCCCAGATATGTTATCATGTAGAGAAAAACACAATGTGATAAGGGAGACTGAGCTGCATAGGCTATTTTCTCTCCTTAGATGACCTATTTCCTCAGATTCAAATTCTTGTTATATACTGAGTTTAGGGAAGAGACAGGTCATTTATATACTACAAAGCTGCTTAAGCTGGTAACATTCCTCGATGAACTCTTCTTGCTGACCCTGCTAAGAGAGCAACTCTTGCTGACTCAATGCTGCTGGTGGCTCATTAGTTGCATCCTGGGCATAACAGAAGCAAATGTCGCTTGACTGGAGAGAAAGAGCCTGCTGATTCATCCCTATATGGAAGGAAAACCAAGGGGCTTTAGTTTTTGCTCTTCTAGAGCCAAGGCTTTCTGGTATGGCGTGCACAACACTTCGGGCAGACCTGGCAGCTGCCTGCTTTGGCCTGCTGTTACAAAACTCAGTAAGATCCAAAGCAATGACAAAGAACTGCAGAATTCACATAAGCCCTTATCACTCCATGAAAAATATCAAAATCCTTGCAAAATAAAGACTTAATTTAATGTTCCCAAAGGCCTTATCCTCTGTTCACATGCTGTCTCACTAGCCTGGATAGTTCAAAGGACAGGAACCAGGAATCAAATATCTCAGTGGTTCTAACTTTACCCACCCTTTAAGGAACATTCATGACAGCCAGTCCTGGAATACAAGTCTTTTACATTACCATTTACATTGTTAGTAAATAAATCCAGAAAAGGTTATATTTTGACCCTACTATAGCTTCCTAGATGGTGTTTGGAAGGAAATCGGTAAAGCTATCTGCTCACATAATATTATAGAGGAGGAACAGTGTTTTGGATAGTGACAATTGCTCCTAGATGCATTAACCAAATGTAGTTCTTGTTTAAACATTTTTAGCTTGCTTGCTTACTTTCAGCTGAGTTGTGCTCATAATATTTAGACAGGAAAATCTGGTAAGTCAGCTTGTTTGTTCCCTGATCAGTTCAAGCTTGTGCGGAAGACAACACTCTGTTCTGAGTGGAAGCTATTCTGTATTTCAATAGACAATTAGATCTGTCTTTGTAAAATGAGATAGAGATGCATTCATTGCTCCAAACTGCACAGGCATCATCCAGTGCAAATTCTTAACTAATGTGTTGCCTTTCTTCAATTTCACAGCCCCAGTTGTTCTTTCCCTCTCCTTATTCTTTGCCATCTTCTTAGCCCATTACATCACTACACTGTCTCAAAACAAGTTTCCTTGCCCTTTTCATCTGCCAGTACTGCATCCCACAGTATTTATTCCATCCATATTTCTGTTATTCTGCCAGAATCTATAGTGTCTCTAAAATGCCTGCTACTGCTGCCAACTGCCTTTCTACAATGAAAACCTTTTGGTAGTGTCTTCATAGTAAGCTCAAACAACAATATATTTTACTGTGTGTCTGTAAATTACCCTTGAAAGAACACAGGAATCACTTTCTATTGTTAAGTTAATAGTCTCTCTTTTGCTAACGAAAGCCTTTTCCCCCTGTTGTTCTCTTTGACCTTGGTGCAGCTCCCAATACTGGGAGCTGCTCTATTCTTCATAACCATTTCCTTAGGTACACAAGAGTTCCCCGTTCCATCTCTGATGTTTTTGCTTCTACCTACGTAATTGCTTTTTCTTGTTCCCTTTAGGTTGTTGTGGTTACTCATCTCTTATGTCTCTTTCACTATATTGGTCTCTTCTGCAAGAGAGAAATTATTTTGCCTAGTCTGCTTCATCAATTTATTATTTTTAATAATTCAGGGATATTATTGTAGTACTTAGGAGCACTACATAAAGGGACAGGTCCTTCCTGTTGTTTGTATTGTGAACAGAATTGAAAAGGCAGCTCCAGACCCAATTAGCATTAAGCACATAACTGGGTCATCCAAAGAAAACCTATGTGAATTTAAAATGGCCATGGAATTGGCCTTTGGTAACGTTAAACAACAAAACTTGAAAGACTTAAGCAAAGCCTATGTATTGGAACCTGGAAACTTCCAAATTGGAAATGATTCTAAGTTTCAAATCTAGAAGACATGTATGATGCTCATGCTCTCCACAGTAACTACCAACAGAGGCACGACAGAGATTAAATCTTTTGCATTTACCAAAGATCACACCTAGCTTTGTGCAAGTTGACGGTTAGCTGCTTTTGAAGTTCAAAAAGAGAGCAAACATTTTATCCTGAAGGAAAGAAAACAGGTTTGGAGCAAAGAGCTAAACTAGGGAGTTGTCTGCACACAAAGGTTTTAAGGATTTGTGCTTCTGGATGAGGCTGCATAGAGCTTCAATGTAGAGAAAGGGGGAAAAAAAAAAGCTTTCTTCCTGCAGTGTTAACAGCCACCTGCTCTTACTTTCAAGACCCCATAAATCCACCCTGACTAAATAAATCTGTGTTCTTCACCTCACTTTTTTTTTTCCAGGCTAACCTCCTGTTTGCTTGGGGAAAAAAGATGTTTCTGTGAAGTGCACACACTTCACCCTTCAACTCTTTGCTGAGGCTCTATCTTTCCTTTACACTCCCAGACTCATCCCAATTTCTGCCATGTTGTTTTCC
The DNA here is from genome assembly GCA_028565335.1 of Limnodromus scolopaceus. NCBI lineage: Eukaryota > Metazoa > Chordata > Aves > Charadriiformes > Scolopacidae > Limnodromus > Limnodromus scolopaceus. The sequence goes on along the minus strand of JAOXNO010000001.1, from coordinate 56,213,384 downwards.
TGCAGCGCAAAGGGAGTATGAGGCTGTGTAGCCTGCTCCCTTCATGCGTTCCCCACCTTCACCCCACCTTTCCACACTGTAGAAACACTCTTTTTTTTTTTTTTAATTTTCTTTCTTTTTCTCCACCGTTCCTGTCTCGGGGGAGCCGAGGTCCTTGCCTCTCTCCTATCACCGCTTTCCCCACCTCTTCTCCATCGGGGCGACCCCTCGACGAGGGGCTGAGAGAAGCCAGGCCGCCTCCCGGCGCGGCCCACCACCACCCGCCCGGGCCTCCCCCTCACCGAGGGGGCCTGGGCGTCCCAGCACCACCCCGCTGCCGGCCTCACCCGACCCCACGGAGCCGTTCTAGGCCCCTACCGCCAGCGTGGCGGATGGGACCCGACGGGCTGGACTCACCTGCCAGGAGGCACTTGGCAGCGAGCTTTACCATCGCCCCGGCCCGGGGGAAGGGGGCGGCGGGCTGGGAGGGCAGCTGCTGCTGCCGCCACGGCGCTTCGCCGCGGCCCTAGCAACAGCGCGGCCCTAGCAACCGAAAGCCCCGCCCTTCTCCAGGAGGCCACGGCCTGCCCAGCTCGGTTGGCTGAGAGCTCTGCTCATCAATGCCAACCCGGAGTTGTTATTGGTTCTCTTGCCTTTTCCCGCCCACCAAACGCTCTATCAGTCAAACGCGACCACCCGCCCCTTCTGGGCGCTGAGGCGGGGCAGCTCGCTCAGCGGATAGCGCAGTGGTGTTACTGGGGCCGAGGAAGTAGTTTCTGCCCGGCAACTAAGTACATTCTCAGGAACCGGTTTGTTATTGGGTAGAACACAGGGGACCCTGCCACAGAGTGGAAATTAACCCAGGGGGGACTTGGCAGGAAATAATAAAGATACGGGCCAAGAGCTATGTAGTAGGGGCGCGGCCGCACCAGGGAGGGAAGCCTCCGCGTCCTGCCTGCGATCCCAAGGAATGGGATCTCCCGTGCACATGCGCCCTCACCCCTCCGCCTGACTGGGGGCTTTGCTGCGCATGCGCGCTGTCGGGCTCGCCTGCCCCGAGCGGCTGGGACGCGTTACTCCACCCCCCCACCCGCCCCGTTCTGCGCATGCGCGGATGGTTAACGGTCGGGTTTAAGGGGGGCGCGCACACTCGGCCGTTAGCGGTGGGCGGGGTGTCGGTTGTGAGGGCTGAGGAGAGGGGCCCGCCCTGAGGAGAGGGGCCCGCCCTTTTGTGCCCTTTCACCAGCTGCGGGAGTCCCGTTATTTCGTTCACTACTCTCTCAGTGTTGGGAGCTGGAGTCAAGCGGGAGCGGGAACTGAGCCGGGCTTTGGTCTTTGCTGTGGCTGCTTATAATTCGGCCCCAAATGTGCTGAATTCCACAGTGCTGGCTGGGTCATTGTATTTAAAATGGCCAGTTTATGAGGCAGGTGTGTCCAGCGTGGAAGTTCAGCAATGTTTTGCGTCAGCCTAGGGCCAACCTTTGATCTGTTCTTTTTTCCTCCAGTTCATGCTTTTTTAGAATCATAGAGTCTTGCTGAATTTTTCCGGCTTTTAGCTGTTAACTGTTGCTCTGGAGAGAGCTCTCTTCTTGCCCACCAATTTCTTAGTAGTTTTCATCTTAGTATCTCAGAACTTTGTTCCTTTTTTTTTCTCTTTCTTAATTTTGTAGTCTTTCACACTGCAGTAGGTTGGTTCCTCTAAGTATTTGTTTTTCTTCTTTTTCAAATATTTTTTCTGATATGAATGACCCATTTTACATGTTTAGGACTATGTGGAATATTTTCCAGGCAAGCAAATAAAAATAATAAGTACCTATAGCAAAACCAAAGTAGTCTTTTATATGCACATAAAAAACATTATTTCTGTGAAAAAAACATGAAAGGGACTTCATTAGCCTGAGTGGGCAGAGACTTTAATTGTACATGATGACTGTAGCAAAGGATAGTGATGGAGTCATTACTAGAGGTTCCTTTAAAAAGGAAAAGAAAAAATAATCCCAGGTCTCATTATTGCTTTCACTGTTTTCTCTTCTATTCCTGAATCCTCCGTCACATAAAACAGGTGTGTGGTTATTGGTGTTCTCTATCACTTATTTCTAAATGGTTTACCTTCTTTTTCATCTTTTCTGCCTTCCACTCCATCCTCCAAGAAATTCACTTGTCTCTGTGTTGTTCCATTTTTGCAGTCTTTGCATTATCCTTTGTTGTCTATTTGTAATACTGTCCCAGTTTACTGACAGGTCTGTATGCGAATGCTTTGAGGCTCCATTATGATGTACTTGAGATTTATTGATTGTGGCTGTAATGTAGTGGTATCCATCAGCATTTACTGAGGTCTCGAACATCTCTACAATTTTACACTGGGATCAGCATAATAGAAGGCATAGATTATGTTGGAAGTGAGTTTTCATTGCTATTGAAAAACTCTGCTTGGAAACTGGCTGTTTCCTTTCTGTTTGTTACTTTCCTATTAGCACCACGGCTCTTCATCCCGTTCCCTCATTTCCTCCTTAACTCCACATGCACTTGCACATAGAGCTTTTAATGGACTTGTGTCCTCTCTAATTTTGCTGTCCTTTTGCCCCGCAGTATTTTTTTCCCCCCAATCTCAATCTTTTCCTCTGCCTGACTTCTCACAGGTAGAAGTTGTTCCCTTACTGGCATTGACAGTGATAGATTAAGGATGGAATTACTTATCTACGCCTTGTAATCCAAGCAGAATCGCAGTCTGCTGTTAGCAGTCCACAGGGGTTGCTGCTGAATAAATTGGAATACTGGTAGCTGTGCTCACTGAAGCTTCTCTCATCTTGAATACGTGAGAGGGGAAGAAGAACCCTGTAGATTTAAAAAAAAAACCCCACCCAACAACAACAGAGGATTATGTCCTTACCCTAGAGAAGTGTTTATGAGGTTAAATGCTGTATTTACCAGCTAAGGAGAAATAGAGCGCTCTTTTTATTCACACATTTAATTTCTTCCTCAAATAAAGCCAGATTCCTATGTGTGGGAGGTGCCCCTTCTCTAATGTGAGCAGGGTAAATTGCCCTGACAGCCACAGGACCCTGAAATTTGAAGTCACATTCCTTTAGGCAATGGTCACAAAACAGCAGATAAACTGCACGTGTCTACGTGTGGTTTGCATTTTGTCGGGCTACGGAAGGCAGCAATGGTGGAACTGCAGCTCCGGTAGGAGTGACGAGGAATTTCGGAGGCAAGGTAAGGCTTTACAATGAGGATTAAACCGAGGGCATACAGTCTTTTAGATTGATGCATAGCTTTCTGTCAGGCGTTGCGCGGGTCACTTCATTGTCTCTTTCACAACATATACTTGTTAAAAAGTGATTTTTGTGAGGTAGAATTCACTAATATTCCTAGGACTTGTTTTTCTAGTTATTCATGTGTAGATGCAACTGTTCTGGATGTCTTCTGAGTTGAACAGGTGTAGCTTGAACTGTAGCTACACCTGTAGCTTGAACGTACTGCCTAATAAAAGGTACTGAGGAAGTAATGTAACTTCCTTGGAGTAAGCAGTGCTTCTCAGGAGGGCATTAATGTGGAGGAAAGGAATTAGATCTTTCTGTAGGAAATCTCTTAAAGCTTTTCAGCAGTTCTTTTTTAAATCTTACATTACTAAAAGGAAACAGTATGACAAAACAGCAACAGAAATATCTTGGAAACGGATGAATATTCCGAGTTCATGCGGCTTTTAAAATCTGTATAGAGTCTTACAGAATTGACTATGAGTGTTTACTGATATGTCTGGAGAGCTTTGAAAACCACAAGACGGATGTGTAAATTTTATTGTAGATTTCCGTTCTTTACACTTTCCCCAAGTAGTAGAATAAATAGAAACTTCATCTATTTTGAGGGCTATTTCATTTGGCATCCCCTAAAATTGCATTTTGTTTCTCTTCAGAGTGGGGCTATTAGCATAGAAGTATGAATTTGGATGCTTTCTATATCCCTGTTGATAATGGCATTATAGTTCCAGGTCTTCAAATTTTACTCTTTTGTGGTAAGGACTGAGACACGGATATGAAGGCTTTTTGGCTGAGACTCGGTGCACTGAAATGTAAGATGATTATGAAATGGTTGAATCAGCCAAAGGATTTGTTGGCAGTTACAACAGTGCTTCTGACTGATCTGGCATATCTGTCATTTGTTTTCTGACCTACTACATTGGGAAAGTGGAAGTTAGAAGTAAATAGTGGTTGTGGCATCAATTAAAAGTGGTAAATTGTTACATGTAGGGTAGGTACCTCTACAAGGCTGTAAACTTGATTCGAGTATGCAAATTTTAATTGTTAGGTTCTCTTTTCTGATGGATATGGAATGAGGGTCAGATTTCTCAAGGATGCATTCAAATCCACAAGAATAAAGATAAGGAGAATTTTTGAGGAGTAAAATTAGCACAGCCACATAATTCTTATTCCTCTTTATATTAAAGCAGTAATAAGCACTTGATAATTTGCTATTAC
>JAOXNO010000001.1:56194322-56206338 GCA_028565335.1 Limnodromus scolopaceus | reverse complement strand
AGCCACATAATTCTTATTCCTCTTTATATTAAAGCAGTAATAAGCACTTGATAATTTGCTATTACCTATATATTTTAATATCTTTCTAGTGACGCATTTTTTTTAAACTGCTTTGCATTGTAAAAATACAGAAAGTGGAGTTTGTTGATAATTAGAATATTAGAATTTAAAAAGTCTTTCCAGGCAACATTTCCAAAACCTGAAAATGTCTCTGAAGCATTTAGGTTTTCAGCAACCCATGGACCATCCCTCCAGCTATCAGTGGTTAAGCATTTGACCTCTCATCCTGTGCCTCTTCTGACCTGTGTAGAAGCTCTTGTGGCAAAGTGGGAGTTAACAGAGAGTTACCAGGTTCTTACCCCCTGAGGGTCTAAGTATCCCTTTGTTAATGCTAGTGTTGTACTCCATGTAACACCAGTGAAACCAACTGTATTTTTGTACATAAACCATTAATTGCTCAGACCAGCATCTCCTAGAATTAAAAACTGTTTTTGCAGTAAGAGTTTGACATTCTGATTCAGGCACTGACAAGATCCTTTTGCTTAGATTTTCTGAAGACTGAATGAGTTTGTGGAAAAAAAAACCCAACGTTTTTTCTAGCTCCATGTTCTGTAGGCTTATTAAGTGCCCTCCAGTATTTTTATTTGGATCTTCTGATCCTTTTATTGTTGTAGCTTATGCAGTCCCTTCTATTTTTCTGGTGGCCAAAGAAGGTACTCTAATACTTGTATTTATATTAACTTCTGTCTTTAAAACTGTTTCAACCTTTGTTAAGCTTTTTTACTTTATTAACCAGAAGAGCGCTAATCAGAAATGTACTTCCTTCCTTGTGAAGTAATTATCCCACATGAGGAGATCCCACCATCTGGGAAAGTTTTGATGATTGATCTCTCATGCACACAGCTAACCCCCTTTAGATACATTTGGCTTCTCCCTCTCTTGTTTTGGAGAAAAGTTGTTTTAAATGTTGGAGCTCTAGAGAGTGTTGGGATTTCTAAAGGGTTTGTCTCTTTGGAAAAGGGAATCTGCTAAAATACTCGCTCAGAATGAAAGTGCAGCAGTTCAAGTGTGTGTTAGCAATGAGAGAGACCAAGACCTAGAGGACATATTTTAATCACTGGCATGTGCTAAAGCCTGTGCTCTTGTATTGGTGTTACCCATGGTTCCTGAGTGGTGTTAGAACAAGAATGCCAGCACATGCTTTAACCACGGCTGAATTCTGGTGTGTTTATGCATGCCTTATAATTTCTTGTTCATTTATAAATAAAAAAATGTGTTCTCTATTTGCTGACCACTTAAATCTCAATCTGGGATTTTGGAGTCAAATGAAGTTCTTTTGTGTTTTATGCTAATTAATAAAAATTTGGGGGGCTGATTTGTGTGTTGACTAACCTTGTATAAATTCATATTTGATGATATTTTGTTGAGGCAAAACTTGTTGCAAATATTGTGCAATGCCACGTTTTTTAATTCCATAACAATATTAACTCTGTTTCGGACAGAATATTGTTAATGTTTAGATATTATAGCACAGAGGCTTTGATAAAACTATGTGTGTGTTGCCAGAAAGGACACCATGAACTGCATTTTTGATTTTTTTGAAAGTATTCAGAAACTAGGGAAAAGTGTCCTTACTAGCCCCCAAAAGATGCAAAATCAGAAAAGGCAAAAGAAGCAAACAAGCAAGTTTTGCTTGGATGAAGCGAACAAAGAGTAGAAGCAATCATAGGACATTAGGCAGTGATAAGCTCAGGGCTGGTGGATACGCTGTAAATATAAATCCTAGCTCAGCTTCTGCAAAGTGAACAGGTGTTATGGCCTCCAGTCCATTGATTCCCAAAATAAGACATGTGGAAAATTGCTGATCCATGAAACTCCATTAAAAGCTTGGCAGGACCCTTAAAGCATAAACAATTATGAATTTGTTGGTTAAGAGTTTGGTAATGGTAAATGCTCATCTGAAAAATTATAAGAGTTGGTGATGGTCTGTTAGTACAAACCCTTTTTGTTAAATGCTAATGTAATTTGTTAGGAAATTACGGTTTGTCTATGACTTGAGGTATTCGGCTCTGCTTCCTTTGGAGTTATAGCTGAGCCTGAGCTGTATTTCTTTTCTAGCAATATATAACAGCAGTGTGAACAAGTTGTGTCTTTTTGTATGTGTGTAAACATAATTTACATATTTTAAATCATCCAGTTCTGTCTTGTTACAAACCATCGGCTGTGAATCTAAGGAAGGAATGTGTCCTGATTATTTAAAATTTTGTCTTCAACATAGTGGCTGGAGTCAGCTTTTTTTCATAACTTTAACTATATTACAACAGGAGAGAAAATTATGGAACACTTACTGTTCAGGACAAAGAAGAAGATACCAATTAAGAAATTTAAGATAAGTGTTTCATGGAGAAACTTAATTTTGCTCCTTTGCTTATGCATGTGAAAACTAAAACATCTTTCTTACTGAAATAGTACATTGCAAAGTAATGGGGATTTTTTTTGTTTGTCTAGCATACTATAATCCACGCTCTGCTGAAAGCCTGATTAAATTTTGTAGTAAAATATGGTTTCTTCAGTCATTACAGTATTTTCTGTGCCAGTCTTAAAGACATTAAAATGAGAGCGATATGAAAATGAAAAATCTAATATCTTGCATGTATAATGTTTGATTTTGTATTTTATTGTAACTTAACACTTTGCATTTGTTTGCTGCATTTTGAGCCACAACTAGATAACTTCCACCTAAAAGGAAAATTCTGAGAATTTTTGTTAATTGGAAATGGAACAATTCAAGATTTGGGGAATGTTTGGAAGGAATTTGGCTGGGAAAAGTAAGACTCTAAGATAAACGTTGAAGAGCCAGCAGTGGAAAAAAAGTAATAATTTTATGATAGTTGATAAAACAGTAATTTTGTGTTTGGGCAGAGATTTCTTTATATTACACATATGTTTAAATTATATTTTTTTAATATTGAAATTTGAACTTTGAATTTAAAACAGTTAGGAAAAAAAATGGTTTAAAACAGTTTTTATGAGGATTCTGATTACATAGGTTCTGAGTATATGAGTTGCATATTTGAATAAATGGACGAAATGCATGTTTACAATATGAGGTACTAGCACCATGAAAAGTAAAGATGGTATTTTTGAGGTGTCTTTACACATTTTAAGTGACATCCATATTGTAAGTTTTTTCAGTTTGAAAGTGAAAGGATATTTCTTTTCATCTTTTCCGTTACCACATAACTGAAAAATTTCAGGCCAAATTAGGCACTCGCTGTTGCTTGTTCAGGAGTGATTGAGGGAATAATGTGATGAAAGACTGATACAGAAAATATTAGGGTCTATGGATGTCTATGCCAGTAAAATATTCCCATTAATGTTGCTGTAACTTTTTTGCATGCTGTACTATAAATAATTTTTTCTTACCTCATTAGTGGCTATGTTCTACTGTGCTATTTTTTGTGAAAGCCCTAGATAAAATTTCAGCGTTCATGCCATCAGGTGAAGCATTAAAATATAAATCCTTGGAGGTTCAAAGAACAGAAAGAGACTGTAAAGGGCTTTGTTTACATAGCGATTTTTATGCCTGTTCCCTAATTCCATGGATCTTCATTCATGGTACTTCAATACTCGAGTGCTGATGTTTTTTCTGTAGCCCTGTGTACTCTTGTAATTACGCTCTATTGCCACTTGAGGTCAGCAGCTGCCGAGAAAAAGTAAATAAACCGTCTCGCTTCATTGCAATTCGTTTTCATTTGCTTTATTTAGAATACTTAAAAATCAATACATTATTCAGATCCGTATATACATTGTGCAAAAGCAGAGGATTTCTTTTGAACACACAGCAGCTTCAGCAAAAAATCTTCCTTGCAAGTTACTACAGAGTGAGAATCTAGAATGGCTTTAGGGAGCGTTTATTGGCTTCCCGAGTAGCATTGGGTAATCGCTGTGGCAGACAATGGCATTCTGTACAATGTGGTAGGGACAGGGTTTCAGCCTTATCTTTTTGTTTATACTGAATTAGTGATAATAAATCTGAATGGAATAAGGTATTATTGCTGCAGAGAATAGTTTGGAATCCAGAAATGGCAATTATCCTTTCTTTTTATTGCAGTAGTAATCAATTTTCTGTCAAGATGTGGGGGAGATGTAGCCTAAAAGTCATTCTTCCGTGCCCCCAGCTTTAATCCTTACTTTTTTAAAAAAAAAAAAAAAAAAAAGAAAAAGATTAAAAGCATGAGCTTGGTGACAAAGTTTACTGAATAGGATTTGGGGAACAAGTGTTTAGCTCGTAGCTCTGTCATAGGCTTACTGTTGGCTAGTCATTTCCTTAGCTTGAGTCTCAGTTTCCTGTATGTAATTCAAAGAAAGATACTCACTTCTCTGGTAAATTTTTAGAAGAAATATTTTTTGATGGGATTTTTTGATACACAGTTTTAACAGTGGGAGTGTCAACAGTAGCATCACACCTGAGTCTTGCTGTCCCCTTTCGTGAAATTCATACTGTTGTTTCTTGTGAGTATTCTGTTCTTTCTGTTCTAGATAGTTGTGTAACATTGCTAGTAAAGATATTCTGTTTTTCAGAAGTGATTGCTTTTTAATAGTTTACAAAATTATCCCCATGCATGATTGGCACCAACTGATATTCCTGTCAAACCTTTTATCCAAAAATCCCCCTGCACCAGCCAAATTTAACAAATGATATAGACAAGTATCAATTTACTGATCACCAAAATGCAGCAGGGGAGATGTAGGTTAAATATTAGGAAATACTTTTTGGCTATAACACTGATTAAGTCAAAAGAACAAACTGCCAAATGAAGTTGGGTAATTGCCATCACTAGAGATTTTCCAGGCTATGAGTATGCATCCATTTAGCGGGGATGGCTTAAAAATGATGCAGTCAGTTTTGCCACAGTTCAGAACTTGGACTGAATGACTCATTATGTGCATGTTTTATCCCAAATAATTTTTAAAATTTCTTCCTACTTTACCCTACCAAAGGATAAAGCAGCAGGGATGTCAGCAAAAAAGAGTAAAATTTTCTCTTAGCGTGTGCCAAGCCTACATGACATAAGAAACAAGTTATAGTGAGAGAGAATAAAGCCCAGATTGATGTGACCTTTATTATTTTAACAGTGTCTTTCAGCACAATTACAGAGTTGCAGGATTGCAGAGAACAGAGCTGGAGTATAAAATAACATAAATAAATAGAACAGGAGCCAAAGCAGTCAGCAGGAGGTGGTTGGAATTGGGCAGTGAAGGATGGGTGAAGGGTTTGCATTGGTCAAAGCCCTTATGATTCAGCCACCAGAGTTGCAAATTCTGGAGAAGGGAAAAATTTTTAAAAAATATTAAAGAAAGAAAATGTAATGAAGGAGGAAGCATATTACAATGATTACAGAGTCACTGGTGTAGCAGAAACATCACAATAACAGAAGAACAAAGAAATCCAAGTTAATTAAAGGGAAAGTATGACTTGGGAAATCTTACAGTGAAATGAAAGGATTTTTTGAGGTTAAGGGAGATATGTTATACGTGCCAGACTGTCAAGACTGTCCGCCGCTATTAATCTGAAGAACTTGATTAGTTCCCTGTTATTCCTTTGTAAATCTCAATGGGATGAAGGCAAGAATGAGAAATTTAATTTTACAGTGAGATAAATTTCCTTTATATCAGAGTTTGGCAAAGAGACTTATTAATGAGTCTTTCAGAGTATTCTTGTCCCTATATTATAAATATATTACATTTAAACTCAATTTTGTAATGGCAAATTGACTGAAAATGACAGATTACATAAACAGAAGGCTGACACAAACCTATGTAGCAATCTCAACCATATTTGTGATAACGAGAGAAATTCCTGTGATCTCAGAGGGCCAGGATTTTACCCTGTGGCTTTTATTAATGTTACACCCATAATATTTACATAAATGTATCTATCTTCTGTTTGGGGTTATTTTATGCTTTGGTATATGTAACGCCTTTCAGCGGGGTAATAAAGCATGGAAAAGGCACATTTGTATCCCAGTGAATAGCTGCCTGGCATACTGCACTCTGAATACTGTATTACCCAAGGAGGTTATAATTCCTAACTCCATCTAACCTTGGAACAGTTACACTTGAGAATACCTTGCATGGTTGTGTGTGCCTCAGAGCGTTAAAAATGACAGACTGGAGGGAATCCCAAGAAGGGCAACAAAGATGATAAAGGGATTAGAGGGCATACAGAGAGAGTGGTTTATAGGTTTAACATAATCAGCTGAGAGGGAAATGACAAATAGGGGAGGCAGTCATCTGTAAAGGCTGAAGGGAAAATTATTGAAGTTGGCCATAATGAAGGGTTATGTCTTGCAACTAAAAAAGACAGAAGATAAAAATTAGGCATTTTAAAGAACATCCTAATGTTGAGTTGAAAAATGCTAAACTCTCAACAAGTGAGATCTTTAACTGACTGGTGTGTACAAACAGATAACACTTTTGATGACGTGTCCAAAAAATATGTTGCCAAATGCTGACAAACCAGACTGAGAAATAAAAGTGTCAGAGGGTTTAAATTAAATCCAAATTTATCCATCATTTTGAAAGATGTAAATCCAAATTAGGATTAGTGATGCAGATTACTTAACACAAAACGTGTATAAATCCTGTATATGGTGGGTACATAGATTGAAAGTGTTGGAAACTGAATTTAAGAGATACCATAAAGTACTTGTGATAGAAACCCAGAGTGTTCTGGGAAAAAAAAAAAAAGAAAAAGGCTATGATTATTAAATCACTGTGAATAAATCTTGCAGAAAGAAACATGAACTGCAATGGATGAAACCTTTCCAAAAGGGAAAACTAACTATGCATATTCTATTAGAACAAGTTGTCATGCTTGCTACAGCTAAATTAAATCCTTTTTATAATAATTTGTATCTACGAAATATGTTTTGAAAAGGTTATTCAGACTTGCAGCCAAATATTTTCTATAATACATTATGATAGTGATATTATCACTTAATGGCAATATATTTCATGAGTACTTTCTGATAGCCAGCAAACCATAAAATACTCCTTCATGAATAACTGCTATGCGCTTAATACTTTTTCCCAGGATTTTCCATATACTTTAAATGTTTCAAAGATGTTCCGGTTGAAATATCTTGTAAACTAGTTCACTATTTATTTTCCTATGAAGGTTAGCCCAACTGCAGCTGGCTTCTGTAGGCATTGTTACAAAGTGTATTCAAATCTGCAAGACTTCTGAGATAAGGCACCATATATTAGCCCCTGCCTGTTGGTAATTCTTGTAAATGTTTATTAGCTCTGACTGGCCTGTTAGTGAGAGAATCTTTGTGATAGACTGCATCCTCTTTTCCAGTTGTAATTCTCCTTCCAAAAAAAATTATATCTTTCCTTACACAAATAATAGTTTTAAATTACAAGGATTTAGACTATTTTGTTATGTAAAACAATTTACTAGCTGTCTTGTGTCAAAGCTCTGACTTAAAAGGAGAGGATTGTTTCACTGTGTTCAGTATAGTTTCGTAGTTTATAGCAGTCTAATGCGTACCCTGTAGTATTTTACTGAACTGACAGATATAACTACAGAGGCTAATGTTGGAGGCTAATGATTTCTCTCATCAGATTGTGTTTTTTACATTATCCATACAAGAGCAAATCTGTTTAGGAAACTTCATAAGTAATGACTTACACTAATTTATTTTAAAAGATACAAGAGCAGAAAGAGGGATAAGAAAAGAAGAACTTCGAAAAGATTTTTCTTCTTTTGCCTTGACTTTTACCTGTGGCAAGGTCATGACTTATCAGTTGTAATTCTGAATGCAGTGCTTGATGTCTCGTTTTTACAGTGTTAAAAGAAAATAAGTGAAATATTTTAGAATATCTGCAGAAGTTGAGCTGTATCAAGGAAAATATTTTGACTTACTGGGATAAAAATTTGGATTTGTTCTGTCCACAGTGCATGAACTGTAAATTTTCTATGTACTTTGTCAAGTCTATTAATATCAAGAAGCTGAAAGTCATGATGTTCATGTCCAGTGCTAATACACAAAACATAGATAAAAAAACGTAATGAGCAGAAATCTTCATGTTCTTTTCTCCTCTTTCTTATAAATGTTCTCCTGAAGCTAACAGAGCTGCTTCCAATTCAATCTGGAAGTTAAGATTTGTAGTTTTATTAGGTAACCTGGCCTTGGCCTGCAATTTTTTCCCAATTTATCATCTTCTGTTCACATCAGTGGAAGATGGAGGGGGCTCAACATCGCATAGAAGGTGATCATGTCTTGCATGAACAGGCTGCAACTTTTCAAATGTTTGAAAGTGGGAGATCGGCCACAAATTACAAATCTTGATCGGGCAAGAGGTAAGCCAGCAGAACTATTTCTTAGCTGAACAGTCTTGCAGGAACGATAAAAGGTTTAAAGCAGGAGACCTAAGAGAAAATTTGTAATGTGAAGCCTCTAACTGGAAGAAGGCTGATCAGGTTAGGATTAACGTTTGGGATGATATGTCTGATAAAGATGGCTCTGTGGTGTTGAAAATCCATGAAGATCAGTTCCTACAACTGCTATGGGCTCCTGAGGGACAACGTTCAAGGGCCATCTAATGAATTAACATTAACCCCTGCAAAAGGTTGCATGTTTGTGATGTACAAAGCTGATTTTTGAAACAAAAAAGTAAGGCCTGACAATTCAGTTACAGGCAAACAAACAAATGGTTTGCAACAGAAATACAGCATTCCAATACCGAATATGAATGTGATGTACACTCCTGACTTTACATTTTATTTACATAGGTAGTTATAATCTGGAATTGGAATTATGAACCAAAGGAATAGCTGGAAAGTATCCGTCATCCTCATCCTTTGGTCACAGTCGCAGCTGTTAACTTTGCATGTATCTGAAGCCTTTCCTGTGTAACAATTTGCTGTTGGAGTCAAATTTAAGAAATGGAAAAGAAACAGATAATGTTGTATAGTAGGGTTATCACCAGAAGAAGCAGAAGGAAGAGGCCTTTCTTTCTCTTCTCATTATCATATATAAATTCAGAGTAATTCCAGTTCAAAATTAAGGAAGGGTAAAAGTTACAGAAGAAAGAGATAAGAAGAGGTGTTTTGTATTCCTTTGTTACAATGGCTTTCAGGCATTGTTTCAATTAAAAAAAAAAAAGTTATGGTGAGTCGTAAATAAAAAAGTTAATGCTGTATCCTCTTGTATAAGCCAAAAATCATTCTACAATATGGTTCTTTTATTCCAATTAGTATTTGCAGCCTTCCAGGAATAACTGAAAATGTATCTGATGTGACGTTGGTGGATCAGCTGTTAGATTACTTACCCAAATCAAGTTTTCTTCTGAAAATCTTGCCCACTGATTTTAGTACCACTGCCACTAATGTTAACGGGAATAAGGAGGATCCATACAGCAAAGCACACGAAATGTCAAATAATGACACACTCCTTGGGTTGAGTAGAGCTGCTAAAGTTTAGCAGTAACTTCCCCTAAATGCTTCACAATTGCTCCTCTGCAACTGTAATGTAATCATGATCTGAGAAAGTAAGAGGCTTTAGTCTAGAAACAGAACCGTAGTCACTGATTTCCAGTGTGCTATGGACAGGCAGTTTTGCTAGTATATCACCTAGTACATCAGTGGGTGATTTTGCATGTCGCTTTTTCAGCTTCTAAACTGGGGAACTATGTTAGTTAACCTTATTTTGCTTTTTATTCCTTTTTTAATTGCTTTTTAGTTGGAGGCAACATTTTTTACACAGGGAGATGTGAGGGTCTTTAAGGTATTTTTTAGATTTCACCCTATCATATGGTTTGTCAATATGGTGAAAAACTTAGCAATTGCCTGCTGTCAGGGTGATTTAGTATTCTGACCACAAACCTCTGCTACTATCTCCTCCAATAAGGAAATATTTAATTCAGAAATGTGTCTCTTCATGTCTGTTCCAGTGTGTCTCAGAGACACAGAAGAAAGAGGAAAAAGGATAAATGTTGTATGTGGGCTAATTTGATTCATCCCAAGGAGGAATAGAAAGCAGCAGTAATTTTTTAAAGCAATGCCGTGAGAGGAAAAGTTGTTCTTTTCTTTAGTAGAAGGGAGTGACAAGCTTTCTTAGTTGTGAATGCCCACATAAACACTAGCAAAAGCTTGGTAGGTAGTTATTGTATAGCAATTCCGTAGCAGACTGACTGTACTTTGAATTTCAAGAGCATTGCTTTGCTAAGTCATGCATTACTTTCCTACTTAGTAATCATCAAGCAGAAATGCTGGTACTTCGCTTTTTTCTTTCTGTTTTCTAAGTTTTATAGTCAAGGCCGGATCTTTGAACTGTCAGTGTCCTGATCATCACTCCACTGAAATCAACAGAAAAATTAAACTAATTGAAGTAGAAGTTGAATGGGTATTTAGTCCTGTGTTGTGGTGTGCCTTAACTACATCACGGTTTCTGTAAACTCTTGCCCCCTCTAGTGTCAGAAGTTGGCTCCTGTTTCCCCTAAAGCCTGCGAGCAAGGTATGGCAAACGTTGCAGGACTTGGCATTTCATTAAATCCAAATTGTGCCCTTCAGAAGGTCACAGCTACCAGGGGTTCCTAGATTTCCTCAGTTCTTGTATGTAAGAGTAATATTCAATTGTTACTATCAAAGTTTACTCCTCTAATCACATACCATCAGCGCCAATTTTACCATCACCGTCCTTATCTCCAGCAGCCAGAAGAGCCTTCGTCTCTTTGTCTGATAGGTCTCTTCCCTCTGGGGTAAAGCCCTTCAGTACAAACCTGAAGAGGAGGCATGGAAAAAAGGAAAGGGTTTTTTTTCCAGAACAGATTCACTTTGTATGTATTTGTACTCCTGTTTCGATATATAAGTTGGAACCCAGGGCTGTATCTTCTGTTACTGACGTTCTTTTACTTTCAGGAGGAGCTCTTTACTCTTGAACTGTGTGTGACTGAAGAACTATCAGTAAGGTATCAATCACTCATTTGTTCCAGGGTACTGCAATAAAAGCTATGGCTAGCTACCTCCAACACACTTTAGATCATATAACCAGCAAACAACTGATTATTGTACACAGATATTAGTCAAGAGATTGAATTGCATTTTATTCTCTAGAGTCTCGTAAAAAAGAAAACAGGACATTCAACTCTTAAGGTGAGGTTATCTGAGAAAGGGCATATCTTTACTTACTTTAATTCTTCCTCTTCGATGAAGCCGCTCCGATCTTTATCAAGAATATGGAAAACCTTCTTCACATCTTCTGGGCTCTTCTTTTTCAATCCTACCATCTCGAAAAACTTCTTGTAGTTGAAAGATTCAGCCGCTGTAAGAGATGAAAAGCCAAAGAACTGCTTAGAAAAATCATTGAAACATATACCAACACATACCCATGGTTTTCTTCTGAACTGCTGTGTCCCCTACCCTGGGAGGCACCGTCTAACTCAGCTGTGGTAGGAACTAGAGGTACACACTGTAATTTTCTATGCTTCACAGAGACCAAGTGAAAGAAAGGGAGAGGGGCAGTGTCTCCGTTTTGCAGATGGAGAACTGAACTACAGAGGGAGGGAGACTTGCCAAGGTCACACGGGAAGTCTGTGATAGAGTTGGGAGCTGAAGTCTAACCTGCTTGGTGTCATTTCAATGCCTTAAACCCGTTTGTTGGTTTTTTTTTTTGCTAAGTTTTACGCTGAAACGGTCGTCTGGGAGCACATGACTATTAGATCACTGTCACTTTTTGACATTTCCATACCTGAGAAAAAAACCCAACAAAACGCTCTTGCTCAACTACGGAGCCTAGCGCTGATGAGAAGTGTTTCGGAACACATGCTTATTACAGTTCTGTTTCCTTTTTTCCTGCAGACTTACTAGAAATCAGTGTTGTGTTGCGTTTCGACAGCGAAAGGTACGTGCAATCGTGGTTTGTAAGCTCAGAGGCTGCAAGGGAGTGCCCTGCTGGGTGCTGCCTGCAAGACCTTGCCAGGCACGGTCGCCGGGGGGGGGTGGAGG
>JAOXNO010000001.1:56180695-56194222 GCA_028565335.1 Limnodromus scolopaceus | reverse complement strand
CAAGTACGTCTTTAGGACGTTCTGCTCACTATGCGTGCCAGCGCTTTAAAGCATTGATGTATGAAATCCCTTGAAATCGGAGGTGAGATAAATGGGTTTACCTGCTCCACCTCTCCTGTCCTTTAACCGCACCCGCTTTTGTCCCACCCCAGTAGTTTAAGGACTGTGGTGTGGATTAGAAATCCAATGCAGTGACCTCCAAAACGTTCTGTGGACTTTTTTTTTTTTTCCTCATTCCCTGTGCATCCTTATTCCCGCCGCAGCTTTTCGTATTACGTAAAATTAAGGAGGCTCAGTCTTTCGGGATCTGTTTGACTGAGATCTGTCATTAGTTGCTGCTAATTGCACATGCTCCGGGGCTTGGAGCAGACCCCGGAACAATGGAAACTAACGCCAAAGGCAGCTGCTGGATGGAGCAAAGCAGTTTGTCGGTCCCTTCGACTCTCCGTCTGCTGAGTTTATTCGGGCTCAGCGAGTTTTGCGCTTCTGCCTGTGTGGGAAGGTCACCGCACAGAGCAGGACAAAGAGGCTGCTCTTCTGGGTGGTGGGATCAGGCAGGTAGTTCGGGGGTAAATATAGCGTGTGCATCCCGCAGCACCATTGCTGGCGTTTCCTTGGGAGCAACCTTAACTACCTGGATCCCTGTAAGCACGAAGAGGGTTTGCTGTCAGTTTAGGGGTCGCGATGAATTAGAGGGGCAGGGAATATCTGAAAGCCGGAGGAGTCTGAGGGGGAAGGATGGACCGCTGCAGCCATTCGTCCTGCAGAAATCTGCAGTCGAACGGTGCACCCGCTTGCTCTACTATTGCCTTCTGCTCCATCCCGAATAGCAAAGCCCACCCCGGGGATTCCGCATAGGAAGTAAAAAAAAGAGCGGTTTCTTATCTCCTTGAAACGAGAAACAGCAGTTCTGTACTATCTGAAATTGAATTTCGGGGGTGAGTGGGAAGCTGCCGACATCCACGGCTGACTTCCCCATCCCACATCAAGATATAATCCACCCCGGTTCGCCGAGGGTTTTGTTCCCTTTGAAAGTATCCTCTCGGTAGAAGCAAAGTCTGTCCGCAGTTACTGCTTGCCTTTCTTTAAAATAAATATTTCACCTCTGTAACGTGCAGAGCAACTTTGCTGAGGATGCAGCCCTGCACTTGATAAACCTGTCACGCTTTCACTGCACTCCTGAAAACACATCCTCATTTGATATTTTGTCCAGCTGGATGCTATCATCTTTCCCGATCTTAAATAGATGCACTGCTATCCTTAGCTGAAGAGACGAAAGAGGGTAAAAGAAGAAGAAAAAAAACCCAAACGCTCACCTGAAAAGGCTCCCACAGCCTTCTTGATATCCTCAGCGCTGAGCACGTCAGTCATAGCCATCCTGCAACTGTTTGAACAGGGAAGCAAGTGCGAAAAGATTAAAAAGTGCTTTTCTCATCATTTCTGCTCATATGACCAAAGCTGCAGTGCTGTGTGGGGATGGCACACCGGGAGAGGCTGGAGCCGTGCCAGCTATATAGCTCTGCGTGGAGAAGTGCCACGGGCTGTCGCTCTCCAGTTTGCAGAGCACCAAGTAGTCCACAGACGCGAGGGTTCGGCTCAAGAGAGGGGACGGGGGATGCCTTTGCGGGGACCGGGGGTGGGGGGAGGACGCGAGGTGGGGGGTCGCTCCCTGGAAGGTCAGAGCCTGAGCCTTACTGGAGCAGCGCCAGAGTCTGTCGTGATACCGGCGGGAGAAAGAGTTGTGCCAAGGTCAAGTTTTCGGGCGCGGTGGAAGAGCTAGTAGTGCAGAGCAGAGCCTTTTCCTTTAGTAAGTCAGGACGAGCTTTACCAGTTATATTCGGTGATGAGTAAGGAACTGCAGCATATGCCAAGCTTCAAGCTGCTCTTGAGGTCGGGAAGCAAATGTAATGTAGCTTTTGAACATTTGCCTTATCGCTCAAACACTTTAAACATCTCCCCCTTCCCCCTCCCCTTCGCACACATATTCCTTTTAGACCTCGTTTCTTTCGGGCCAGTCCATATTAAGCATCATCCTCGCTGAATTAATTATCACATCCCTGCGAATCCTACAGATCCCGTTTGTAATGCACAATATGCTGCAGAATCTTCCACGATATGATATGGTGAAACGAGATGCGAGGTGACAACATGCTCGTGGGGAGCTCCTGTGCAACGGTGGGCTTCTCAGGCGGGACCGGGCACTTCCCGACGTCGCCAAAAAAGAAAGATTTAGGAATTGTAATGTGTTTTCTAGGGTTGTTGGTTTTTGGGTTTTTTTTTCTCCAAGAAACTGTGCCCATATGGCAAGTAGTTGAACTCGTTCTCAGAGCTTGGGCAGGAGCCATTAGGCTGAGATAGCCAAGGTTAGGGCCCAGTAGTAGGGCAGATCTCTGCAGGAGCATTGGCATCTCTGCTTCAGGACAGATGAGGGAGGGCAGAGCGGTGGCAGCGAGGTCCCCACGCTGCCACCAGCGGGTACAGCCCGGTCCCGCTGACGCAGTTGCACCCTTGTCCTGAGAAAACGGCCTGGAAAAGGAGGCGGCTGCTGCAAAAACTCGGGTCGCTCCGCCAGTAATTCCTCAGAGCTTTTAAAAGTGCGAGCCCCCATCCCTTTCCGCGCGGCCCAAGTTCAGGTACAACGGATGAGTCATTAGCATGTCACTGAGCGCAGAAGGACGGAGGAGGAGGTGACATTGGGGTCCCCCCTCTTGTTTTTTTTTTTTTTTTTTCCCTTTCTTTTTTAAACAGCGACTCTCCGTTGTGGGAGGGACTGTCGTTTTTCTCTCGCTGGAACTTTCCCCCCCCCACCCCCATTTCCGTGTATTTCCTGAAGCTTGATTTTCTCCAAGGACAAACAAGGAGACAGATGGAGGAGCCGAGTCCCTCTCCCTAGGCTCAACGCTTCTTCTTCCCGATGGGAAGGAAAAGAGGAGCTGTACGCTCGGATCCTGGACCCGAGATAAGCTGCAGTCCCGCAGAAGGGCTCCACGCACCTTCCCGCATGGGCAACTCTCGCTCAGCTGCCCCCCTTGTTTCGGCGCTGGGAGGTGGAAGGGGGTGCGGTGGAGACGGTACCCGGGTTCCTCGGGTCTCCTGCTTTAGCGGGGTTCGGCTTGGAGAACGGAGTTGAAAAAGCCTCGTGTAGCACAGGTTAAAACCCAATCGTTACTCTGTTTTAAGCTTAGGTTAAATGTAGACCCATCAATATACAGCTATTTACAAGGGAAATCAATGTGCACGAGCTTCTGTAATTGGCGTCCCTCTACTTTTCCTTATCTGGTGGAAGAGGGAAGAGTCCCTCCTGGTCCCCAAGCGCAGATGCCTCCGCCCTGATGCGACGTGACCGTCCTGTGCAGCCTGCAAAGGAGCTGGGCCTCAGCCTCCACCGGTTTTTTCTTTGCTCTCTTACGAACCTTTTCCAAACCCGTTGACTGAGGTTTCCTCCTTCTCAGAGCCACAGAACCTCCTTTTAGGTCCCTGCAAACGGGGAGGCTCCCCACCAGCGGCCAGGGAAGATGCTCCCCTTGCAGGTGACTCGTGTTTCGGTGTCAGCCCGGCTCTGCTGACAAGGCAGAGCACATTTTGGAGGGCTGCCCTCGGCGGTAACTCAAGCCGGTGGCTGGCAGAGGCGACGCGCAGCCCTGCCTGCCCTGCTGGCAGGCGCCCATCAGCTTAACTAGCCTCACGCCAAGCAAACCGGCCAGAGGCGCGTCGCTCCCGGCCCTCGGAGCCACATTCCGCGCCCGCTTCCCGGGGGCTGGCAGCCCCGGCAGCTCCCGCCGCATCCTTAACGATGCGCGAAGCGCTCCCCTTTCCCCCGCCACCGGATCCGCCAGGCCCGCCGCGGCCTCGTCGTGCTGTGACGGCGAAAAGTGAGAGGTGCCAGAAAAACGAGATCAGGTGGAGCCCTCCGTGGAGCGTAAATAACATGTCCCCCCGCAGCTTCCCGGCCCCTGCTCAGAAGCCGGGAGGCCCCATCTTCCAATAGCCAGAAAAGTGAAAGCGGCGACACGCAGGTTGACGAGGCGGACTTTTGGGGACCTAACATGGAGGGGGTGGCTGAGGCCCGTCCCTAATCTCAGCGGTGCATCCGTTTTAAGGAGAGCTAGCAAACTTCTAGAAGCTTTTAACCACCGAGCTGTAGTCAAAACTGTTATGTTATTCTAATATAAGGCAGGCGTTTCACGAATTGGCAGTTTCACACTCGACCCTTCACCTTTTTTCTCATCATCCCCGCGAGATGAATGACGCGTTTTTCTTTATTTCTGAGATTTTGCCAATTTTCCTGCCCGAACTACTTGCAAAATGCACACTGTGGATTTCCAAGTTGTCTGCACAGAAGCTCTCGTATAGATCAACTCGCCCTTCCACCGGCGCCAGAATGATGATGTTCTTCCTAAGTAAACGATCGAGTAAACGAAGTTGGAATCAAACCGCCCTTCTCAAAGCAAACAATTCAAGGAGAATTTTTTAGAATATTGCATGAACAGCAAGAAGCCCCCACGCCAAACGTTGAAGCAGAAACCCGGGAGTCCTTTGCATAGAGGGTGACATGTGTCCCTCATCTTCTTAATGACCACAGCAGGGAGAGCAACTTCATCCGGTCTCTTGACGGTCGTCTGTGCGTAAGGAGAAATTTCACTTCTGCGACGTGTTTTGGTTTTTGCCTTTGGTTCACGACTGAGCGTTCCAGTAAATTTTGTTCCCCGAGCCCTTGCTCGCCTTCTCCTTCACTCCTCCCCCCCCCCCCCTCCGCTCCCTTGTTTTGTTATTCCCATTTTCTCACTTTCTCCCCTCTTTTTCTCTTCATTCCATCTCAACGTGTTCACCTACTGCCTCCCTTCTAATAGCCCTTTATTCTCGTTTTCAGTCTTCTCTGCGGGGAGCCATTCCTCTGTGTCGGGAAGATTTGCACCTCCTTGTCTCTGGGCTTTTGTTTGTATGCAGGGGGGTAGGGTCGCAGTGACGGCGGAGATCCTTGTCTGCTTTCCTTCGGGTGAAGGCTCTGTGTTCCCGCTGGATTAGCCCAATCCACGTTTGCTGTGGAATTTTGAACGTTTTCTTGCCACTTACCTTTTGGATCTCTCCTAAGCACGCTTGAAAACGGTGTTAGATATGGAGGTGGTCAAAAAGAGGTGGAATTCGGGGTGGGAACCCCACTTATATAATCTCTCTCGCTCTTTCTATTTTTAGCAGGTGATACCCACTCCTCACTGGTATCAGATATTGAGGGATTTTGGTGGCGGTGTCACATTTATCTTTCCCTTAACTAATCGAGGAACACTGTTAATAATCCTTGGCACTCACCTTCCCTTGGCTGTGAAAACCTATTACCTCGGCAAACTGACGGTCCGCTCGAATCTTTATTGTTAAGGGTAGAGGCAGGCGGGATGAATCAGCTATTTGGGGGCAAATAGGCGCTTCGTCTTCCAGCAGG
Source organism: Limnodromus scolopaceus (assembly GCA_028565335.1). Classification (NCBI taxonomy): domain Eukaryota; kingdom Metazoa; phylum Chordata; class Aves; order Charadriiformes; family Scolopacidae; genus Limnodromus; species Limnodromus scolopaceus. The sequence continues at coordinate 56,188,785 of JAOXNO010000001.1, read as the reverse complement.
TGGAGGTGGCGGCGTCGGGAAGATCTGTCACGATGAATCAGGAGGTTCAGTTCGAGATCCAGGCGTTTCGGTTCAGTTCTGCTCAGAAGGAAGGGAATAGGAAGATGCAGCCTCCTCATCAGAGAGAGAGAAAGAGAAGAGTAACGCTGAGGTGTTTGTCCTTTTCTCTCTTTACCCCCGGCAGATACTACTCGAAATAAGAGGGAAGAGCCCTAAACTGCCTCCGGCACCTAAAGCTGCAACATTCAGCTTTTTGAAAAAAGGCATAAATTTTTTTTTCCTGCAGGCAACAGCTTACAGAGGGCATCCAACATTTCCATTCTGGGCCGCAATGGGCACGGTGCTGTAGAAGTCTAAAAAATGTACAACCTGAGCTTTCTTAGGAGAGGCAGAGCATTGTCAATGAAAAGATACCGTATATACAGTCATAATATATTGACCGTAACATTTTCAGCATATAAATTCTCTTTACACTGAGTTGCTCGTTCCAGGGAAAGACACTTTTGAAGACACCTCTATTTTTACTTTGTCAAGCAATAGTAACAATAATAAAAATACTGTTGAGACGCATTTGCCATTCTGTAATCCATCTGGGGACACTTTTCCTGATATTTAATTTTTATTTTTTTTTTTCCTGGCAAGGGGAATAATTTTATAAAGGATTATGAATCACATTTATCTGGAGTATATTTGTGAGTAAAGAAAATATTTTTTTTCTGTTTCAGGACTCAAACCCAGTAGTTCCGAGGTTAAAAAGCAACCAAGTCTGTTGTGATAGAAATGAAATTATCTTTTGGGAAAGGTAGGTGCTGCAAAAGTGAGATTTGTTTTTTCTACCTCGATTAATTGATCCTAGAAGGGAGGAAAGATAATTGAGGTATTTATGGGATAAGAATATTTACAAATATTTCTCTACTGCCAGTATCATTTTGGTGATGAGCTTTGCAATGAACTGGAAGTTCTCCAGCAGCTTTAGATAATTTCTAAAGAGGAAGCTTTATTGAATCAAACATGACAAAGGTTAATTCTATCAGTTTAATGTTCTCTCTCTTATTTATTTTTATTACATTTCCTGTAGTGGTTTCTGAATTTCCAGTGTGCTACAGTAGTAGGGGAAGTAATATTGTCTTTCAGGTAGCCTCCTTCGTTTCTCACAAACACTGTGTCTGTGCCTTAACTCAGAGCAGGTGGGACTTTGTATTTAATTACAATGTGAGATAGCTGACTCTTGTGGGTCCAAACGTTTCAACCAACAGCTGTGTTGCCTTCGGAGCGGTATGATTCACAGTACACTGTTTGCTAAATTCAGTGATGTGGGGTTTGCGTTACACTTTCACATGTTACATCCCCTTGATGTAGTACCAAGATTAGATTTTGGTTTAGAGATACCAGTATCTCATGGAGCTTAGCTGGATGCTCTATTTCCATTTGGTAGCTGGCAGAACAACTCTTCTCTTTTACCTTCTTTCGGCAGCTTAGAGAGGTTAAGGATTGTAGGATTGTCTTTTTGGTTACTGGAGTGTGACTTCCATTTCTGTCTGCTCCATTGGAAGGAGTGCATTTGTCCACTGGTGAAAGGAGAGCAAATGCTGGGCTAGTCATTGAGATTCTTCTGTGTAATTCAGCCGTGTGAAAGCAATCCTGATTATGATTAGTGGAAATCCTTTCTTATCCTTTTAGTTAGTTCCTACTAAGGCTTATTTACAAAGAGAAGAAGCAGATTTACGAACTCGGCGGGCATATAGTGAGGTCTTTGTTATATGTCAAGTATTTCATTAATTAAAAGAGGTTTTGTTGTTGTTGGTTTTTTTGTTGTTTGTTTGTTTTTTGTTTTTGTTTTTGTGGTAAGAGGAATACTATAAATCTGACACTTCTAGGTTATTTGTACAGATCTGCCTGAAGCTGAAAGACATGGAGAGTTGTGGGAACAGGATCACTGAGAGTTCACCTATGTGAAACGATAGAATTCAGGAAGGAAGTTTATGTTACTGCAGTCGTCAGTTTCAGTAATGTGGTTACATATTTACTATCATCTCAATCAGGCTTATTCAGGAAAAGATTAGAGCTTGGCTTCCCCTTTAGGATACATATATACTGCAGAGTTAATTGGGATGCTCATCAATTATAATTTCTTTTCCTCTTTCCCACCACACAATTGGGAACTATTAGGAAGATGAAATGTCAAAACCCACATTAGAAGTTCTCCAGAATTTTAGGGCAAACCTCTGCCGGCAAAAGTACCACTAAGCGTTTCATGTTGGTGAGTACAAGTCGTAGCTTTATCAAAAGATACATTTATATAGTAAAGAATGTAGCACTTATTAAACTTAATCTGCTGAGGATGTTGTGATGTTGACAGCTTTTATGTGTTGGAGAGGAGAATGGGCAAATTCATGGAAGAAAGATCCATCGAAGGTTACCACGCTCTTAGAGGCCAGTTTGTGAAGTTCCTGAGCTAAAGTGATTGGGATTTGGGATAGGATTAGGTGAAAGTGTCATAATGTGATTCCCTTGTGCTTACATTCCTCCAAAGGCTTTTGTCTATGTCCTCTGCTGGGGACAGGATCCCAGGTTAGAGGACTAGAGAAAGCTTATTTTGGTCCTATATAGTGGTTCTTAACTTATTTTCTTCAGTGTAATTTATAATACTACACATGTGAAAAATGGAAGGATCAGATGGACAGAATGTATATGAAAAATAAATCAGTTAAAAGAATGACTTCTAGTACCCATAGGAAAAAAATGTTTTTCCTCGCTAATTTACAACAGGAAAATTCAGTCAATTTTTACTGTGACTCTTTGGTTATATGCTGCTCTTGAGTTCACATATGATGTCTTCAGGCTGCATATGAGCATATTTGTTCAGGCATATGTATATATTACACTACTACCCTGTGACTGAAAATGTCAGTTGTTTTGTATATACTAATTATAATTTCCTTCTGCCAGATGGAGTATATGAGACTGATTCAGGCTTTTTAGGTTCCATTACTTCTTCATAGTCTATGCAATGAACTGTTCTTTGGTTTGCCTGAGAGAAGTCTGTATTTCTAGGCTCAGAGATCAGCGGTTCCATTTTTATATATGACTCCTCTGATAACTGGCTCAAAAGCTGGAAATAGCAAATGGCAACAAGAGATACCCCAGTGGCTAGAAGTAGGTCAGTAATAGTCCATGCTACCAGTGGGCTTTGGGGACTCTCCAGCTTGTATTGCAAATGGTGTGGAAAAGAAAGTGAAATGTCTTGGACAGTATCACCCAAAGGAGATAATACAAATGAAAAACAGCAATAGGTGTTTCTGTGCAAAGCCTGGTGAGAGTTAGGCTCAGATTACCAAACAAGAAAAAAGCTAGTGCTGAAAGAGTAGGTCTGTGTATCATAACACCTCTTAGCAACTCGCAAATGGATACTTACAGCAGGAAAAAAAGCTGTTAGTCCCAGTGGGAAACCCTGACCCCAAGGTTAAGAGAATGGAAACGGTTTTCTTTGCAACAGACACTTGTGGTTATCAGGCATTTGTCATAATTGACACTCTGGTGGTGTTCACACTGGGATGGATAAGCCTATGTAATTATTACCACAGGGGTTATATTCCAGAAAAACTAGCACAGCAGAAAGATGGCTTCATTACTTATTCCCATTTATACTAGGCTGCTGGTAGGATAGCAGTAAAAGCATTTACATCAGGGTAAACAGCTTTTGGGAAAATTTAACTTTAGTTTTAGCAGTTGGAATCCTGTGGTAACCCAAATTTTGATAGTTATTTTTATAATGAATCTGTTGTGGGTTTTTTTGTTTGTTTGTTTGTTTTTACACTCTAATAATTTGTTTCAGAGCTTTTAGTGCACAGTGAGATGGATTTAAAAGTCAGAGGTTTGCAAAGGAGTCATATCTTTCTGGGTAAACAACAAGTGGGAAGAATTTTATAGCAGCGATGCTCAAATGGCAAGTTGGGGCTTTTCCTGACGACCTCCCAAGTGGAAATTGCTGGCTATGAAAGGCTATAACTAGCAGGAGAAAAGGAGAAGTGTAGTGTCAGCTGTTTATTTATTGTCAATATTTCATTAGAAAACAATTCTTCTATTTACAAGATTGGTGAGATATCTTCTCAGGTTTAGGTCATGATTTGAATCCAGCCAAGGAGAATATCAGTAAATTAAAGTCGTTATGCTGTAGTACTGCTTCAGTCACCTCGATGAAATGAATTGAACAACCCCAGTCCTGTTGTTAATAAACAGACAGACAAGACAAACTTATTTGCGCTAAAAGAATATCTCCATGTAGTTCATGGCCTGAATCAGACCCAAACGCTGAATTTTCCTGTACTTTCTCTTCTTTATCTCTTTAGATTGCCTAAAGGGAGGACTGCAGGTAGGAAATCTCTACTCTTGCTACCTATGCTAAACAACTTTAGAGAGTGGATGGACATTCAAGTGTCAGCTTGGCCAACAGCATTCACTTCTGAGGGTTCCCTCAGGTAAATGTCAATTTGAATATTTGAGTTCATCTTTTGTAACATCCTTATCCTCTGTCTTTTGGAGAAAATTTTATTAAAGAAAGACTCTCTGGCATATTCTTAGGGGAAGTATATTTTCCCTGCCATTACCAGTGTACCACAGCTTTTTCTTACAACTCCCTTTCAGATATCCCTTCTGATAATCATCTTATCACCTTATTCATAATCTTACGTATGGGGATTTCTTTTTTGTCCTAGGCAATATGAAAAGGTTTATTCCCATGATTTAAAACATTCTTTATAAAAAAAAAAAAAAAAAGTTTTATTGGACTAACCTGCTTTATAGAAACTTACATTACATTTTTTATGTGCTGCACATCAGAATTGATGCTTATTATGGGCATACTTTCTTTTTTCTTTGATGTTCATATTGTTTCTTCTTCCTAAAAAAGTTTACGGTTGCAATATCTTACATAAATCACCTTATTGCAAGGCCTTTTTTGCACTTCTCCTTTCAAAACCTTGGATATTACTTGTGTAGGTGAAAGAAATGTTTTAATCTAGAAGTGGAGCATCAACGTGGTGTGATAGAGATCTGAATGATATGCAACAGCACTTTTAGCTCATGCTGGCATTTTGAGTTATTTGTAAAAGGCAGTAGCTCCCGGGCCCTTTGAGTTTTGATCTCAGTGGGACACACAAGAAGAAGCTCTCTTGAAGAAGAAGCTTTCTTGAAGAAGAATGAGGTATTTCAGTAAATTGATCATTAATATCTTGCTTTTGGATGAAACAGAGACTCACAAGATACAAGTGATGCACTGATTGGCAGCATTTTGCCTCTTTGAAATCACAGAATCACAGAATGGTAGGGGTTGGAATGGACCTCGGGAGACCGTCTAGTCCAACCCCCCTGCCAAACCAGGTTCACCTAGAGCAGGCTGGACAGGAATGCATCCAGGCTGGTTTTGGATATCTCTAGAGAAGGATAATCCACCACCTTTCAGGGCAGCCTGTTCCAGTGCTCTGCCACCCTCGAAGAAAAGAAGTATTTCCTCATGTTGAGATGGAATTTCCTGTGTTCCGGTTTGTGTCCATTGCCCCTTGTCCTGTTGCTGGGCACCACAGAAAAGAGTCTGTTCCCATCCTCTTGACACCTGTCCTTTAAATATTTATAAGCATTGATAAGATCTCCTCTCAGCCTTTTCTTCTCCAGGCTAAACAGACCCAAGTCCCTCTGCCTTTCCTCATAAAAAATATGCCCCAGTCCACTGATTGTCTTCAAAGCCCCTCCGCTGGACTCTCTCTAGTAGTTTCTCGTCTTTCTTGAGCTGGGGAGCCCAGAACTGGACACAGTGCTACAGATGTGGCAGGGCAGAGTAGAGAGGGAGGATAACCTCCCTTGACCTGCTGGCCATGCTTTTTTTAATGCAACCCAGGATACCGTTGGCTTTCTTGGTCACAAGGGCACATTGCTGAGATGCATCATCTCTGTTATTTTTCTGCACTTCTGTTGACATTTCTACCCTCTTTTGGGAAAGAAAGAACAAGTAGCAGGGCATACGAAAAACATCATTAATCTCTGAGGTAGTGTCCCTCCATGTCTTCCGTTACTATTGTTTGACTGTCTTGGGCTTGATTTTTCCAACCACACTTTCTGCTGTTAAAGGGCAGACAACTGAAACACCAACAAACCAACTGTTTGGACGAGACCACACAATATAGTGGCACAAGAAATTGCATGTTGCATCCTGTCCTGGGATAATATCTTCCACAATGGACCATCCTTGTCTTTTTTGTTGCTCTCCATCTTGACTGTGAGAAGTACAACCTGTGGTGGCAGTTTCACTTGGCTGGAGCAAAGGGATCATCCCTTTCAGAGAGAGGATCCATTTGTTTCTTTACCTCTTCTTTGCTACCAGGTTCACTCTGTGTATTGCACAGAATGTCATCGCTTTTCAGTTGGGCTTCTCTTACTCTTTCTGACTAGAGCTAGATTTTTTCCTAATTATTAATATTATTCATAAGCAAGTTTATTATAATAATGCTTAAAGACATAATCACAAGAGGCAGGGAAAGAAGAGTGGCTTTTCCCTCTCTCAGGAGAGGGAAAATTTGCTAATGCCCTGTGAGGGAATGACAGATGATTCCTCTGTCAGGTTACACACGCTCTAAATCCTCTTCACCATTTCTCTCCAGCAATGAGGAGACAGATGCTACTATAACAGCACAGAACTTGTGTGAATCCCTTACAAGGACCCTTTATTACTGCTATGAGTAAAACCAAGTGGCTTGCTTAGCCTTTCATCCTATTTTTAGAGAGGTTCACATTTCTGAAGGACATATTTGATCCCCTTCCATGGCTTTGGCTAGTTTTCTGTTGTTGACTTTTTTTTTTCCTCTTCTTTTAGTGTGATATGGGAGGATGAAGGTGGGAGAAAGCAAGCGTCTGTTTCTCTGAGCTGTTGTGTTGGAATTTGTTAACCTGACATTTTGTGTGCTGTGCTGTGCCCAATTCCCTTTCTAGCTGTTTCTAGTAGCCATGGGGATACAGACAGCAGAAATCACACTTCTTACACACACTTTCTTTCCTGAAAAAAAAGCTGGTGAAAATGATAGACAAATGATCTTGGAAACAAATCTTTGATGTGTCCTCAGAGTAAATGCCATGAAGCCTTTGGCGAGGAAGTTTGTTTTTGTTTCACCAGTTTACAGTATCCTGGTTTGCAAGAATTGCTTTTACATCCAGAGAGCTGTAGTCTCAACTCAGTTGTCTTTTTAGGACCTGAGCCATCTTCCATCGTTGTCTTTGGGACTCTTTCTGTTGTTTTCAATGGAGATTTCACCAGGCCACTCTTCTAGAGCTTTTTACAGAAATTGCAAAGACACAGGGATCAATTAGTACCACTGAATAATTACTTTGTAGAGGAAGCCCAATCTCTTAGAAATTTGATTGACACCATCAATCTGTGTGGGTACTGATCTCTTGTAATACATCAGTGACTTCTGAGAGCTACTGATGGTTTACATTGCAATTACTTCCCACGGGTGAAAAAAATCTTTATGCCATTTCCTGTTAAACATCTATATTTTTTCTATGTGTTTTTTTCTTTTTAAGAAAGAGTACATACCGGACTGTCCCATTTTATGTTTTGCTTTGTCTGGTTTGTTTGTTTGTTTGTTCTGTGTGTAAGGATACATAATTTTCCTTCTTCTGACATGGAAGTACCGTAGAAGTTCACAGTTCTGGAATAATAAGAGATTATCATATATTGTCATCAAAATTGATGAATTATTGATGTTGACATGCAAATTATTTAAGACACTGTATTTTACAGCTCACTAAGAGCAGGAGTGAGAGCAGGAGGGTTATCTGTTCTGATAATTATTTATGAGTGTTAGTGAGAGAAGCAAACAAAGGACTGGTTGATTGTGTGAGGACAAAGACTGGGGAACAGATACATGTGTGTATGTGAGATATATTGATATATGTAGACAAATACCTTTTCACCACATATGTGTCAGTTGGAATGTGTCTCAAGCATAGAATCATAGAATCGTCCAGGCTGGAAGGGACCTCCAAAGGTCATCTAGTCCGACCTCCCCGCAGTCAGCAGGGACACCCCCAACTAGACC
>JAOXNO010000001.1:56148756-56180595 GCA_028565335.1 Limnodromus scolopaceus | reverse complement strand
GCTCCACCACCCTCACAGTAAAGAACTTTCTCCTCATCTCCAATCTAAATCTGCTCCCCTCCAGCTTAAAGCCATTGTCCCTTGTCCTGTCACTTCAGGCCTTTGTAAACAGGCTCTCTCCAGCCTTCCTGTAGGCCCCCCTCAGGTACTGGAAAGCCGCTATTAGGTCTCCCCGGAGCCTCCTCTTTAGGCTGAACAACCCCAGCTCCCTCAGCCTGTCCTCGTAGCAGAGGTGCTCCAAACCCTTGATCATCCTCATGGCCCTCTGGACCCACTCCCTCAGGTCCATGTCTTTCCTATATTGAGGGCTCCAGACCTGTACACAGTACTCCAGGTGAGGTCTCACCAGAGCAGAATAAAGCGGAAGAATCACCTCTCTGGGCCTGCTAGCAATGCATCTTTTGATGCAGCCCAGGATGTGATTGGCCTTTTGGGCTGCAAGTGCACACTGTCTGCTCATGTCCAGCTTCTCATCCACCAGCACCCCCAAGTCCCTTTCCTCAGGGATGCTTTTTAATACCCCATCCCCTAGTCTGTACTGATGGTGAGGATTGTTCCAGCCCAGGTGCAGAACCTTGCACTTGCTCTTGTTGAAACTCATGAGGTTCACCTGGGCCCACCTCTCCAGCCTGTCCAGGTCCCTCTCTATGACATCCCATCCCTCAGGTGTATCAACAACACCACACAGCTTGATGTTGTCTGCAAACTTGCTGACGGTGCATTTAATCCCTCTGACTATACCATTGATAAAAATGTTAAACAGTACCAGTCCCAGCACGGACCATTGAGGGACACCACTTGCCACTGCTCTCCATCTGGAGTTTGACCCATTGAGTATATGTATGCAGCTTTAGCCTAAGTGTGTGTGTGTGTTCACATACCTTCTCCATATATAATATACACACTTGTAGAGGAAAGTACGTACCTGTGTGTGAATTTATGCACACACCTGCTATGGAGTTAAATGACAAGTTGTTTCAGTAGTTGATTTCTTGTTCTTATAAAATCAGGGAAATTGTGTTGATCTTGAAAAATGTGTGGCAGCTTTGAGAAACCTTTAGAGGAAAGGCATGGTTCTCCTACCTCTTGGTAAGTGGAACATTTGGAGCTTTCTGTTCCACCTCCCCTACCAGCAGAGCATCTGATACACTGTACAGGGATTTCAAAGTTTAATTTAGCTTAACTCTTGGCTGCAATCAACTGCTGATAAATTTAGTTGGGGGATTAGGGAACATTAAAGACTAATAGCTCCTTAAAAGGAATCTGAAGATGAGACAGCAAAACAAAAACATCTCCTAAAGTCTCCTTTAGAATTGTAGCACACCATACAGTCATAGTTTAGAGAAATAAATAGGTTATTTTCTGGCGAGAAGGGATTTTTGTAAATAAAGACACTTGGAGAAAGAAAAACAAATGTGTAAGTATTTAAGAGAGTTGATCCCTTTACAAAGTGAAGGAAAGGGTATCCCAATTGGAAGTAATAGCCTACAGCAAATACCATTCTCCTGTAGTTGTAGATAGTTTGCTAGCCCATAAAAAATAGCTATTGTTAACTCCTTTTCCCCATTACACCTTTTTTAAAAATTATTATTATTATTTATAGACTGGCATGTTTAGATTAAGTCTTTGCCCTTCTGTGGCAGCATTAATTCAAGTGTGAATTCTTAAGCATGGCTACCACATCTTAACGCTGTGGATAGTAAAGTAGATGTGTTGACTAGTACTTCATATGTACAGCCGAAAATGGAGACTGAAACCAAATCAATACAAGAAAGCTCTGTCGGATATTTATTTGGAGAATAGACAACTTAGAAATTACTGGAAGTTTCTTTTTCTAGATACTTCTTTCTCGCTTGTTTTTATACTGCATCAAAATTTTTAGATCCAGTTGTCGCTTAGGCCTTTCATAAGTATTGTACTTATATGTATCATAGCAAGAAATGGTTCTTGTGCCAAAGACTCTGTGATCTTGCACAGTCTTCCGCTTTTTGCTTAACTTTTAAAGTATGAATAGTCATACTCCCTCCCAGTCCCTCTGAAGCTGGATTTGGAGCGTAAATGAGAACCCAGTAACTATTTCATGCTTTTTTTTTTTCCTTGCCTTCTTCAGGCCGCCTTGTGCTGTCCCACTATTACATTTTAAGTTTTTCTATTGCCCAGAGGCCCAAGAAAGGAGCTAGGTGAGAAAAGGTTAAAAAGAAAAAAGTATTTGAATAATTATTATTCAAATTAAGATGGAGTAATCATTTGATAAAATTAAATCTGCTTAAAACGAAACGTCCTTTCACAGTGTTTAATTATCTTGTGGGTTTAGTAGCTGGATGGCTATTATTTCAGCAAAGAGTTTATTGAGATTTGAAGAAGGATTATAAGTAAAACTAGACTGTCTGCTCTTAGCTGAGCTAAATCTGGTAGTCTTTGAAAGCCTAAGACAATCATCAGTAGGAGTAAAAATGTGAACTATATTGCCAAGGCAAGCAAGTGTGCTTTGCACTCATTTTTTCCCCCTGCAACATATGGAATTAAGCACTATTGGAAAGAAAGTATTCAGGCTAGAAATACAGGTCTGCTCTGATGAATCAAAATATGGATTCAGAAACTAACAATTTTTCTGGTATAAAAATTTCTGATGTTCATAAACTCTTTGTATATTTACATCATGGTGGACTGGTAAGCATACATGAACAGTGACTTTTCTGTAACTGAGAGCAAAATTACACTGGATTTTCAAATTATATCTCTGAGATACCAGTTAGACTTATGTAGTTATGTGGTGAAAGTGTTATCTTCTGTGATTCTTGTTCTCCGAACCAGACATGTTTGTAAAACTCTGTAGCCTTTGCAGCCTTTCTGGTTGCCCACTAGTTAATGGTCTTAAGAATCCAACTTTAATTTGTGTAAATTTTTCTTCATTCTTTTTTTTCACTCTCAGACATATAGCCAGGCATGCTATATAGTTTCTATAACTGATCTATTTCTTACAGTAAGACTTTTAGTGTCTAAAGGTCAGAGCACTTACAAGAATAAAGAGACCGAAGGTAATGGGAGCCAAGCTATTAAGGCAAAAGAAAACCTGAAGAACTACATTTATTGCTAATAAAATTAGTGCAGGTCTAGTGGTTTTGTGGTGCATAAATTTAGTCTCTCTACTCATTTTCATGGTAGCCATATTCTCCTAGTCCCTCCAGTCCCTCCATTTCAGGTACCAAATGCTTGATGTTTCAGGCATTATTTGAGGAAGGCTGCTCTATGGTACTTTAGGTATCAGACTCTCTTGTTTATTTTACAAGGATCATTAATGCAGACAAGGCTTTCCCTGGGATTACCAGGTCAGTTTATGGGCTTCTTGGTCATTCCAAAGCTTCCTCACACACTTGATACACCTGCTGACAAGAGAGAGCTGACAAAGCAGGAGTGGGCCCAAAGCCAAATAATTAGCTGCTCTTTAGGGGAGGTGCCCTGAAGAATTCTTTTCCAACTCAGGATCAGAGATTTAGGACTAGAAGAATAAAGGGTAAGATAGGGATCAGAAAAAGACAAAAAAAAAAAGGTGATGTGGAGAGGAAAATAGGTTAGGGAGGAAGATGGGTGAGGAGAGGGATGAGTGCCACTAGGGGAAAATGATGATGAGGGAAAATTTGTTGTTCAAAGAGAAAAGAATTTGCAGATGCATGAGGTAGGTAGTATAAGCAAGACACAGAGGTCAGCTAATTGCTTCTTACTGGCAATCCAATCTGAGAATATCCATCAATATGTTTTGCTATGAACTTATTAAAGTTAATGTTTTTAGAAGTCTTGTTTTTAGGAGAAGTTGAATTTCCTCACATTCTTTTCTTTTTTTTTTCCTTTTTCTTTTTATACAGGAAATTTAATTTTAGAGCACTAGACATAGACTTTCTGAAATGTTCACAGTTGCCAAATGCCTGTGAGATTTTAATTTATGTCAAGTTGATTGTCTTGGACAAGGTGACCAGTAACTCCAATGAACACTTTGGTTAGCTGAAGATAGTATTTGGTGTCTGAACATAGAATAAATAATGTTAGAAGGGGCCACTGGATGTCATCTCTGCAATGCCTTGCTCAAAGCTGGGCTAATATAAAAGATAGATCAAGCTTGCCTAGTCAAAGTTTGCACATAGCCCTGGATGGAGATCCCATAACCTTTCTGGGCCTTTGTTCCAGTGTCATGTTGAATTTTTTCTTTTGTCCAACAAAATTTTTCCCTTGTTGCAACTTGTGATTCTTGCCTCCAGCCTTATTTGTCCTCTGTTGAACTTTATCCAGGTTGTCAATATTTCTCTTGTTTTGGAGGCTCCTAAACTAGGGATAGTATTCCAGATGCAGCCTTATAAGCGTTTAGTAGAGAAGAAAAATAATTGGTTTTGACCTACTAGCCGCTGTTTCGTTAATGCAAAGTAAAAAAAAAAAAAAAAAATTGCATATATATAGAGAGAAATAAAGGAGATAAACAATGAAGGTATATGACAAAAAGGAAAAGCAATGATTTGAGCAAAGCTTGGTCAGGAAAATTGCAAGTATTGTGGATCTGAAAGTGTAGTTGTGCTAGGCAGCCATGCTATCAGGCAGTGGGAAAAAAGGCTCTGATCTACTAGCTTTTATAATGGAGAGGTCTTGCCAAGGAATAGTGCCACCTCAGGACATCTGCAGATTTTTATATGCCAACAGAGTATATCCCAGGCATGAGAGCAAGGGCAAGATTCTTATTCGTCCGTTTTCCCTTCCTCTCTCCTAATGTAAATCATCTTGCCTTATCTAAGAGAGATAATTTATGGCCAGCCTGCTGGCTGGTCAGCTTCATGTGTCTCATAAATTAGATGGCCAGACACATGTGGGTCAAGTTGGGAAATGCAATGCATGTCTTTACAGGAGGGATGGATTCTTCCCAATCTTTCTTTACGTTTGATTGTTTCTACACATCCCTTTTTTTTTCCTTTTATGCTCCTCTTTTTGTCAACTGTGCATTGTCCCTGTTTTTCCTCTCTTTTTCTTCTTTTTCTCCAGTTGAGCATGTTGATGGCTGTACCAGATCAGTATATGAACTTATCTGACTTTTATGCCTAACCTTTTTCTTATCCCACACCCCAGATACAGAATAAAGAACTGTGTTTCTCTTCCCAGTCTTTCCTCCCTTGTTCTGTCTACGTAGGCACATATTTCATGTTCAGAGAGGAACTGAAAAGAAAGTTCTCTGGATGTCAAAGCTCACGATGTTCTGGTGTTGCAGCTGAACAGCAGTAAAAGTCCTAGCTCTTCTTAAATTCTCAAGAAAGATTGTATTTAGCCTCAGAAATGTCTGTGGGCTATAAGAGCACTTGTTGTACAGCAAGGCCTGATACCAGTTATTTTTAAGACTAGGTCTGTACTTAATTCTGCTGGTCAACATAATTATAAGAGAAAAAGCATTAGTGAGGAGGCTGCTGTACCATGCAAAGAAGTCTTTATGCAGTGCAGTTTATTTTGTTCTGGTATGAAGTGTTTGCAGTAGGAGAAGTTATGGATATAATTCTGTTATCAAAGTTGTTTGTTTTGTTTTTTTTTTTTAACCTGTAGCTCCCTCGCAGGCTAGTGGCTGATGCAGTCCAGAGAAGGAAAAGTTGGAGTTTGGAGAAGACAGTGGTATGAGGTGTTCTCCTTCTGGCATTATCAGCACCAGGGTAGAAGTATGTAGTATCAAAAATGGATCTAATTCAATATTTTCTCTACTGTGGAAAGTGATGATTCCACTGAACGGCTTCAGCAAAAATTGGTCCAATTACCTGGAAGCAAAGAGGGATGTCTGGCACAAAGGCTTTTCTAGTCAGTTAATGGGGATCCATCCAGTTCACTCCTCTTGAGTACAACTAGGCCAGGTTCTGAAGGTTACTTGTCCATTCTCATTTTAGTGGACTATATTGTGATGCAGACTATCTCTGTGAGATGCAGAGATGCTAACCAGGGTGGGGAAAATTAAATCCATTATTATAATGTTGCAGAAATCACTTCTTATTGTGTCTCAGAGTAGTATTAAAAGAGTCTTGTGGCCAACAGCCTGATTTAGTATTAGAGCAGCCAGATAGAATCTACTATGGGGAAAAATGGAGAAAAGTGAGTGCCTTAATTTGACCCAGTCTTTGTAATTGCTGGCAAATTCACTGGACCGGTCTGTTGACAAAAAGGACAGGGAGAGCTGGAGATAGATCCCTGGTAGCTCTGAGAGCCAAAAATCAGCTGAATGTCTTGGACAAGTTTGGAAGCTTGTTTTTTGTTTCTTGTTTGGCTCCTTTCCTTCTCCCTTCCCCCATTTCTCTGCAGCAGAAGCAGCATTGAAGGGTGTGCACTCGGGCAGGCTGCTGGAGGAGTCTCTGGCCTCAAATTACACAGCATGAGGACGCTGTGCATAAAATTAGCAGCAGAGTTCTGTGTATTAGGCGCCAGGGAAAAATGTCACATTCAGCAGAACTCAGAGGCGAGAGGTGGAACAGAAAGAACTGGAACGGGACATCAATCCCGCTCTACCTTTTACTGTTTTGCAGCAGACGTATCTGAGAATGTCAGAACCAGCTGGCTTGGAGCAAAGATTATTTGGGTAGTAAATAGGTTTTATTGCATGTCTTAGTAACAGGGATGTTGGATTTTTCTCCCTCCCCTCTCCCACCCTTCACTTGCTCTTTTTCCTTTATTCTGAAGATTTCTTACTTTTTGTCTTTTCACAAGGAAATCTTTTCAAGTCTTTTCACTCATGAAGAAATCCTATTGACATACAGTTTTCTGCTCTCCTTTCCACCCTCCTGTCATCTGATTTCTGGTGAGAAACCCACTGTAGTGGCGCTACATTAAAATTCTGCAATAGTTTATACAAGTTGTTTGTAGTGAAATCTGGAAAACTAAACGAAGTCCTGGAAAACAGGGCAAAGGCATTAAAACAGAGAGCAGCAGCTATTCCAGGGCTGGATTCTTTAGATACCATCTCAGTAGCAGCTATCTCATTCAGAAAAAAATATTACAGAAAAAGTTCATGGTTTGAGGGTGCATTGTGCCTCTTTCCTTCCATTGTAAAAGTGGTAAATTCCTTGCCACAACGGCGTTAGATTGCCCTGAAGCATATGCATGAAAGAGGCTGCATTAGTATCTGTATGTGGAGATGGATTGCCAAGAGACACTAATGTACACTTGCCTGAATCGTTTGGGGATGTACCATGTACACACATACAGTCACTGCGTTGTCAGAGTGCCTTCATAAGAACAAAGGGATCAGGCAGCAATGGTGGTTTAATGTATTCCTTCCCATTCGTCCTCCATATTGATGTCTGTGCTGTGAGCTGGGCTGGGAAATTGATCCGTGACTTAAAAAAATATTTTCACAGCTGGATCAGTTAGCTGATGTATTTTTGCAACACAGGAAAAAGCAAGAGTACATGAAGACAGGGAATTTCCTAAGCTGATACTGTCAACATACAGTCATTTCTTGAAATCACAACTTCAAAGTCCCCCATTTTACCTCTGTTTGGCTCAGATTATTGAAGCAATCCACAAGCAGGATGATATATTCCCAGACTGGATACTATTCTGGGGCAGAAAGCTACTCTTCATTTTGTTTCCTTGTTCTTTTCCATAGTAGGGCAGGCCCACTGGCTATGGCTGTTTAACATATGTGATAGTTGAGCAACTACATTGTTTTCTAAGGGTTTGGGAATCGGTTCTAAGGCCTGGCATCAGAGCATCACTGGCACATTTTTAAAAAGCTACATTTTTGTATTGTTTTCAGTTTGCACTGTAGGTGATTTTGAGTGCTAAGGTTTGAGTTGCTAAGGATAATGATTGTAGTTTCTCATTTTTCACTTGACTTTCACAAATAATTATACTTCTGTTGAGCCTTCTTCCTCCTCATTCTCACCCATGAGAAAAGTATTACTGTCAGCCCCATTTTACAGACGGCAAAGCTGAGGCATAAGGAATCACGTAGCAAGCCAGTGGCTGAACTGAATGGAGTTAATTGAGAAGTCTCTTATTTAGAACTGGCTTCACATGACAAGGCAGCCTTCTGTCTCTTGAGGTATGGGAGACACAAACTCTAGCTTTCCACACTTGAAATGGTCATACTGGCAGCTGCTTGGGATCAGTTTCCTTATTGGTACAGTGATTGATGGACTCATTCCACAAGTTTATTTTTCAAGGAATGAAGGCTGATGTAGTAAAAGACCAGTAGGTGAGGCGGCAGGTGAGACAGGCTATAAGTATATGCTGTGAGGAATACTGGCAGAACAGAACTTTGAAAATTACAGGATCTTGATACTTATTGCCTCTTTATTTCCCACTTGCCTTCCTACCCTAATCTCTATCCCCCTTGCCCCCCAAATTTTATTAGGGAATATTGTCCCAATTTATGAACCATTAGAAAATGAGCCATAAATTCTCTATAATTGGCAGACTGGATACGTCTGCACCAGAAAATTGTGCTTCTTTGACTATATCAGTGTATCTTAAGTAGTACAACTCCCCTAGGGTAAAGACAATTATGCCAGTGTAAAAGTGCATATCCAAATATAGCTCAGTCCCGAATGGGAAGGTACCTTTATACCAGTAATAACTAGGTCCACAGTAAGGCACAGATTTATTTCCTTAACACTAGGAACCTGAGGTGACAAAATTGGGAATATAGTTATTTTATAATTCATGTATATTCCAAGGAGACAGATAAAACCTTCAGAGGGGGAGTTGGCCCACTTGAGGTCTGATTTACTGGCCAGTGGTACTTGTCTCTCTTCACTGTCTGTTCAGAGAACTTCCATGGAACTAAAGGCAGTTATCTAAAGTTTCTAAATTAAGTAAAAGGAATTTGGTCACGGGATTTCATCAAATGGATGGGGAAATTAAACTATTAGGAACAGTGTAGAATGGTTTGAATGCAGCACTGCACAACTTTTGTCAAATCCCAGCCCTATTTTGTGATTTGGGAAAGCTCAGTGATTTTTTTTTTTTTTTTTTAGTAACTTTGACAGGTCTTTTGAGGTTGTGAAAAAGATAAAGCAGGATTTTATTTGTCTTGAGTAGCAATAACTCTGACAAATTTTTGACTCTCAAGATGATTATGAGACTCAAACACAGAGACATTCCTGCAACAAAGGGTCACTGCTGCTATGCACTCAAAACTAGGTTTTAAGCTTCTGGACGAATGGTTGTAGGCATAGCTCTCTCAGGAGCTCTTGGATGGAGCTATGCTGCTTCTTTGCCTGGAATGACCAGTTACCAGATTTTGACATTGATCAAAATGTCAATGTCAGTGGTTCCATGCAGGTCCACCTCCAGCCCACATCTGTCATACACAGTAGCAGCAGCAAGCTCTGCTTGCTTATCTTCCCTATTTGCCTCTTTTATTCGGGAAGTGATATGCTATCTGGGTGAAGAAATGTTCTGTTGCTGTTTCTGAGCTTCCGTTTTTCTCCCTTAGCCTAGTCTCGGACATCAATATCCATCTGAGCTCTGCAAGAACAAAAAGCCTCATTGTTGATCAAGGAGAAGTAACTACTCCTCTGGTAAGATTTCCTCTAACTCTTCCAATCCTAAGTGATCCTATTATATCAGAGAGAAATCCTGTCTCCTTTAAAAAGATTTTTAAAGGAAGCATATTTATTGTAAAGGAAGAATTATTTTCCACAGAGAGGAAGATCATAATACTGCTTGTGATATTGTTCTGCATAAGAAAAGCTGGCAAGATCTGGCTATGGCATCATGAACTAACAAAACCCAGAATGATACCGTTGAATGCATATTTCCAAAACAGCTGATAGTGACTAAAGAAAAACCTATTTTTCTGAGGTATTTTTTCCTGCAATACTTACTCCTTCTTTTGCTCAAGCAATTGAGGTGCAAAAGCCAAGACTTAGTTATGGGATTTAGTTTGATGTTCCAAGAAAAATGTAATTAAAAAAAAAGGCTGCTGTTTCTTTGCTATTTGGTTCTGTAAAGCCCTTTCATGTTGAGCAGCAATTTATTTTAGAAATGACACCATCAAATTCCACTGTCAGGAACAGCGGGAGATGCTGACCTTTAAATTTCTTTAGTTCACGATGGATTGTTTAGCTGTGTTTATATCAGCAGGGCACGATCATAGTCCTTTTCTGCAAAGGCCTACTAGTTACTTTTCATCCTAAACAAGCAGTCATGAAAACTGTGTCCAGATTTACATCAAAGCATGTTTCCAAAGTTCTATTTATCTATACTCCTGTACCCTTTTTTCTCCCAACACAATGTGTGACAGTGAGAGTATCTGTGCACTCAGCCCATGTGGATTGAGCCACTATCTAATGAAGAATATAATGCTAATCAGCTCAGTTTATCTCCTCTTTGTCTTTTTCAAGAAGTTCAGAAAGATAGGAACAACTTTAACAACTTTTTTTTAAAATGGGTTTATTATCATCTGTCCTGAAAGCATATACCAAAGAAAGAGAGTTTTGTTACTTACTGTTGGACCAACAGCCTTCTAAGGATTTTGTAACACTGCCTTCAAAAGAGCACTGAAGGCCAAAATGATAGAGTAGCTGCTGCCTTAGTAGACATGGTATGTGGTGCCGTCATCAGAACTGATTCGGCTGAGTAATTTTGCTCTGTTCCTTTGATATACCTTTTATTATTGGTTCAATATCTTTAGTGATTTCATAGAATCATAAACTGGTTTTGGTTGGAAGGGTCCTTAAAGGTCATCTAGTTCCACCCCCACTGCCATTGGCAGGGACACCTTCCCCTAGACCAGGTTACTCAAAGCCCCATCCAACCTGGCCTTCAACACCTCCAGGGACAACATTGCCATTTTCCATTGAAATTCCATGCTTGCTCTGGATGTTTAGTTATACACTCTCAGATTTCCAAGGTGCTATGTATCCTTGTACAAGTATTTTCTAACAGCAGGTGCATTAGACAGAAGGCCACAATTTCACAGCTCACAGGCATACAAGGGTATTTTCCAACCTAAATGATTCTATGATAAGGCCAAAATAATATAGTAGGTGCAGGACTGTGAAAAGGTATGTAATGGTGTCAGCATAAAGTCATGATTCAGTCATCTGAGTATTTTCTTAGTAGTCCCCTTTAACTAATTTGTTAGTACTTCTTGCACCTGGATGCCTGCTTTCTCTTGCATATGGGTAAGGGTTGATGCATAGTGCCATGATGACCATGGTTTATGGGTGGGTTTTCTCAAAACTGAGAGCTGACCATGTCAGCTGATGAAACTGGGTATTTTCCTAGTGCAGGCGTATCTCTTGACCTGGGTACTGTCATTATGGTATCAATTTTGTACTGGACATTTATTTCATTCATCAATAATAAAGTAATTATTTGAGCAGAAAGAAAATATGGGTTTTA
Organism: Limnodromus scolopaceus; assembly: GCA_028565335.1. Lineage (NCBI taxonomy): Eukaryota > Metazoa > Chordata > Aves > Charadriiformes > Scolopacidae > Limnodromus > Limnodromus scolopaceus. The sequence goes on along the minus strand of JAOXNO010000001.1, from coordinate 56,169,234 downwards.
CTAGATCCAGTCCATTTCCTCAGCCAAAATAGTAGAAATTGCTATTTCTGCTATAGGAGCACAATAGTAGAAATTGAGACAAAACACCTGGTAGTTGAGGCACTGATTTGGCACAGAAGAACATCACAAAGCAGTGTTTCAAATGTTAGTTTGTCACTGCCTATGTGAGCCCTCTAACCAATCAGCTATCCACTCTTCTGAGGTAGAAATACGCCGTTTCATCAGAAAAGATCTTTGTTTTGGTTTAGTTCAGAACAAGAAAACACTGTAGAATCAGAAACTTTCTTAGCAGGTTTAGCATTATTTTGTAGTATTATTACTGGCTATAATCTGTAGTAGAGAGTAGTGGAATTGAGGAGCTGCTTTCAATTTGTTTTACCCAGCTTACAGCAAAGCAGCTGCAGAGGCAATTCATCTGTGAGGTTGTCTGTTGACTTGTTCTTGAAAAGCAATGGCTCCGGGTAAACAATGAGCAAGTATTTTTGCATTGTGTCATACCCTCTGTCTCTTAAAATATGTTCCTGCATTGTATCTAGATTATCTTGCAAGAGATTTGAAAAGACTAGAATATCCTTTTCATGATTTTCTTGACAACACTATGATAGGCATTAAATATAAACAGCTACCTTAAAAGCACCCCTCCAGCCTTTCTCTTTCACATCTGTTAAAGTTTGTGCAGTTCTTGCACTTTCCACAATCTTTTCTGCATGTGTCAGGAGGACCCTGCTGAATTTTCATGAGTTCATATATATTGATCCTGTGATTAAGAGTTCTGGTCAAGGTGATCTGTTCCTATTTCCTTCTGAATGTCAGGAAGAAAGCAAGAGGATTGCAGTCAGAAAACCTGATTATTTTCTCTCTTACTCAAGGCAAAGGAAAGAGGATAACGAGCCTGACTTTAGATTGCATGAGGACTGTGCATTTAGCAGGCCTAATCAAGAAAATGGAACACAGCAGGGTGTGAAGGTCTGGGGAAATACTTATATCCAACATCACCACTTAAAACTACTCTGCTAAGTCTGTGTGGGCAGCACAGACTAGCAGATCACTCAGAAAATACAGTTCAGAATTTTGTGGCTTCTTCTGATCAACAGACCCTATATCCCCTCTCGAATTCTATAATGGTGCCTTCAGTTATCCACAGGAAAGAGATGGGTGAAGAATTTACTTCATTAAAGTGCAGTGAAATGCAGTTTACTCTCAAGGATGATGATTACAGTTGTAAATATATTTTTATTTTGAAGGATGCTGGTTGACTTTTACTCCATTCAGATGAGAATTTTTGTGCTTGACAGCAGAAGAAGAAGAAGGAAACAAACATGTATCGACTATGAAAATGGAAGAGAGTCAAATGCTGCAATGGGGAGGCAGAGATACTGTACCTGACAGCTATTAACTAAGGCAGATAAGCTATGCTGCAACTTATCTGCGGTGTTAGGAAATGATGGTTTCCTCCTTACTTTATTCCATTTATTTTTCTCTTGAAAGACTGCAAGTAATGATATACAAATGCTATATCGCTACCCTTTGTGTACAAGGCAGTACAGTCAGGGTTCTCTTTGAGACATTACACTGTCTGTGTAGGTGGCAAATGTGGATTGTTTTGAGCACGTGAAGCTGAAAAGTTCTCTACTCTTTCAAGGACTCATGTCTTACTTGCATTGATCCATTCTTCAAAGCTTGTTTCTGAATCTCCTGTGCCCGATAACCTGGTACCCATATGTTTGATGAGGTTGAATTTCCTGACTGTACTTCCTGCTCCCAGTTGAAAATTTATTCTTTAGCTCCACCTCCTGGCTCTTAGTCCATGGAAATTAGGTTTATTGGGAATCACAGAGCATCAAGAAGGGATCAGAAGTATTTGTCCTAGTTACAAGCATTAGTGTAAAGGTGTATTTGGGGCCATTTTAGCTGAACCAGAATTTGTTGAGCACACTCATACTGGTTTTCCACCGAGGCAGATGTTTTGCTGAAGAGGTGGACAATGGAATATGTAGCTCATAGTTTCTGCTTTTTGTTGGGCTTTCGGTTTCTCAACAGTGGCAATTTCAATACATCACAGACATCACAAAACAGTCTTTTCTTTATGACTGTTTTTTCTCCAGTACTTCCTCAATCTCATGGGGGTGGGGAGGTACAGAAGAAATCGTCTGACACACAAACATTAAAATAAAGATCTCTGAGGCCTTGCAAAGGAGTCTTGATTCACGCAGGGAGAATTGCTTTGACTGTGTTCATCCTATTCAACCAGGAACTGCCCAAGAAGTGGAGGAATAGAGCTTAGCCATCTGGATTTAAGAAGCTGAAAAGCATGTCTCTTCCCCGACAGCTGCGAGAAAAGAGGTAGTGTGTCTCTCCCTCCTTCCGCCTCCCCACAAGCCTCCATGTAACTGCTACGGTCTGTTCATTTAATTTGGATGCAGGCTTCTTCAATGATTCTAAAAAACTTGTTATTATTGTAGTGTCCAAGCTATTGGGCTGCTCAGTGTGGAGCATACTATTTCTTAAGTTGGAGTGGACTTTCTTTCTTTCCCTGGGCAAAATTCACCACCTAGGACAATAGCGGGTCATTGTCCTCTTTCTAGCTGCAAACAGTTTCCCTTTTACTGGCGTTTGTGATATGAGTGTTTGTGATATGACTAATTATATCTCTTGATCTCCATAACCACATCCCTCTTCACAGTAAGTGGTAGTATTTAGGGTGTTGTGGGTGGTGCTGATTCATGTCATTCTCCCTGTACAGCAAGCTATTGCAAGACTCTGCATCATTCCTTCAGCCTTCCAGATGGCTACACATTGTGGAAGCCCCTGCTTGGGGTATTCTCCTAGCAGAATAAACTGAGCCAACTGCCATGTTTTTTCTATTATCAGAATATTTAACATCACGTCAGCTTGGCATTTCTTAGATGATCCTTTTTAAAGTTTCTCTTTCTCTACCTCATTTATTATCCTTTTTTCCTCATTCTTGATTCTTTTTACTGAAGTGTTAATAGAAATACCACTTAAACAACATTGAGTTGTAAGATTGAAGCAAAGGTGAATTTGTCTTCTGTTTGTCAAAGATGTTGTACCAAGGAGAAGGTCCCAGAGGAAAAAGCACCTGCCAATCTGTGCTGTTTTGCTGTGTGGATAATATAGACAAGAAACACGAGAGTATGGTCATATGGCTGCTCTCTAGGTGGTCCTGCAGGGATCCTTCCTTCTCTCTTGCTTCAAATCCAATACTTTCTGGGATCTATAAAGCTTATTCTAACCTTGCCCACTATCATGTGTTCCTTCACACATTTTTGACATTTTCAAACAATTATCTTTGTGCTTGCTTCAGGTTATCTGCTGTGACTGGGAGATCTCCCTGTAAATATTTGCTAGGCTACTCGTTCTTTTTTTAAAGTCTCTTTAAGGAGTCTGCTTTACTGTGATATTTACGCATTTTGACAACATTTTGACTGCTGGTGCAGGCACCACTAGTTATGATGTAAAACATAATAGAACTAGTAGAACATATAGAACTTTGTTTCTTTGCCTTTTTTTTCTTTCCCCCGTTTGTGTTTATCCTTCTGTCTTATATGTATAAGGTACATTGTATACATCTTACACATACAGAGTAAGGTTTTTAGGAATTAGCTCTGGCCTGTCAGTTTCCAGAGCACCTAGCACAACAGAACTGTTTCCTATTCCCTACAGTAATGCAGTAATAATAACAGCATAAATCATGCTATACAGTGATCTCCTTAGAATAAAGGTTACTAATGCAGAGTTATTGTAAGTTTACTAGATGCTGTAGGAAGGATTCAGAATGCATTCACAGCTGATCACATTTCTCAGGAAAAACTTATCAGCTCAAGTGTTTCTTTTGTAGTCCTGCTATTCTAGCAAGCCTCGGAAAAATAGAGACGTTTTTCAGGCTTGATGGATCTTCACAATGGTCACTGACTTGTGCTGAACTTACAGAAACTTGACATCTCAAGATCAGACCTCCAGAGGAAAAGAACACCACTACGAGTTTCTAAATTCTTGGTTTTGATGCTATGTAATTGATGTTGCCTAACTAAGTTTGTTCTGTATGGCATAGAGACCTCCAAAGGCTAATGTCAGTATGAGTAACCTAAATCTTTTGTTCTTGCTTCACAGTGATTTTGACCAGCTTCCAGATGATGTACCTGTTTCAGCCAACATTGCAGATATTGAAGAGAAGAAAGGCTTTTCTAATTATTATGTAAGAAGTGAGATTTATCCTGTCTTTGTATGCCCTCATCTGTGACTGGTTTGGTTGTGGCAAGCAAAATGCAGTTAATCTGGTGAAGTTGCTTTTTGGCATGAACAGTTCTGTGCAGAGAACTTCTCAGTGCTTCTATTTTTTCTGGAATGGAGGTTAGTCTATCAAAGACTTAGTCTAAAAATTTATCTGGGTGAAATGTGACAGAGGTATCCTCTGACGTTGTTTGTTTTCTAAATTCTTACTTAATTTCTGATTTATTTCCTGTTAGAGTGCTGTACGTTTGGTCAAGATAGTGGAAAAGGAATTCGAAGAGGGTAGAAGGGCAGGGTCTTGTCTTCATTATTGCATGGTACTGCCAAGTTAGGATGCTTCCATCTCCACAGAAGGTAGCATATCAATAAGTCATGAAAGAGCACAAAGGAAGGAAATAGGAGGATGAAAGAGCACACAAGAAGGGAACAGTAGGGAAAAGAACTATGAGATTTTCTGACGAGGGGTTTTGGATAAAATCAGCTCAGTCTGACTTCTGCAGGGTGTGCTGCTTTTGCTGGAGACATTGCTTGTAAAACCTTCCCACTGCAGTATGTGGGTTTTACTCTGGAATATAGTGATGCTTGGTTGCTCTGTCTTTATGTTTTCTGAAGGATCTGGCTGCAATGTGATTCGGAGGTCAGTGCGTGGAAAACATGGGCTCCTTTTGAGCAAAGCAGTTAGGGCAAGAGATAAGAAATAAGTAGTTGGAGGAGGTCAGATCATAATTTCTGAAATTGTGTACTTTAAAGTCAAAAAGAAGCATGAATACCTCCAACTCTGAAAATCAATTCATTTAGAAATCTGTCTATAGATTTAGGTGTCCAAAGAATCCTAGTGTAAAATATTTGGTTTTACCTCCCTAATATGTTTTGTTTGTCACTGTGGGAAGGAGTGTAAGCACAGGGCAGCATCTAGTCATTTCGGGTTTCCTTATAAGTTTGTGTAGCAGAAAGTGGCCACAGGGACAGGATTCATGGGAAAGCTGGACCCACACATCTGCCGCACTTCTGGTGCTAACTTGTTATTTTTTAGTACCTGAGTCTGCAGATGCTTAACTGAAGTCTTGCTTTCCATTCTGCCCCTAAACCAATATTCCCACTGCCAGGGCACTGATCTTACGTTCCTATTGTATGTCTCACTTTCATTTGGTAAGTATTTATAAGGATGAACATCAGCCTGAATCCACCTTCTCTGTTTCAGATGTTTGTTATTGAAGTAAAGCTTAAAGGTGGTGGTAGATACTTGATTTTCCGACGCTATCGTCAGTTCTATGCCCTGCACACCAAACTAGAGGAGAGATATGGGCCAGAGAGCAAAAATGGTCCTTTCACTTGCACACTCCCCATATTGCCAGGTAAGCTGTCAGTATCAAATCTGTGCATAATCAGCAGCTTCCTCTGCCCCACGCTGTCCTAAACAGTGCATTGTAGGGAAGTAGTTGTGACAAAGAACTAGTTCCCAGCTGTGGATGCTGGAGAGATCAAGTTCCATTGGCAGTCCCTCCACTTGTGGAGTTCATTTAGAAACCTAAAATCCTACAGAAAATATGTGTTTTCTTGGAGATCCTACTGTCTCCTGATTGCTTAATTTCTCTGACAACCTCCATTTTTTTTTCTTCAATATTTGTGACAGGTTTTGTATTTTCCAGGAAAAGTTTATGTTGGGGCCAAAAAGGAAATTGCTGAGAACAGGATTCCTATCCTAAATGTCTACATGAAGGTAAAACTTTGTTTTAAGGTAGAGATTGCACTGAGCACTGCGGATTCTTACAGCTTGAAATCAGCTAAGAGAGACAGTACTTTTGTAGTCCTGGATATCTGCTTCTCTCTGTGTTGTTTTTCCTGAAGACACAGTGTCCGCACTGTGGGGCAACCCACGGTCCTATTCCCCAGATTGTTCGGACTGCAGGATCCGCTGGAGTACGCAGTTCGCAAAGGCTCGCTACCTGCCTTAATATATAGATAGATATCCTTAAAAAAAACAAACCCAAGATGCATGAGGAAATGGTGAAACTCCAGGCATTGCATGAATATGGAGTTTGTATGTGCATCTAAAGGAGTAGGAGAGTGAGGTGGGCTTCTGGGTGTATGTGCTCTACAGTAGAAGACACAGCCAGTAACATTGAGGAGAGAAATTCTTTGTGTGCAGGTTAACCGAAGACCTGAGTTTAAATCAGTAAAAGTCTGAAGCCCTGGCCAAGACTTCCAGTACTTAAGATTGCCCTCTTTCCACAGTCAGTCATGTTCTGACGGGAAACACAAAGAGCAATTTACTCCTTCTGCAGTAAATCAGGCCCAAAAAGAGTGAAGCAATACATTGGCCAACTCCAGGAGTAAACAGGAGAAACTGTCAGCTGTTCAGCTGTGTCCTGCTGAGCGAGAAGGGAAAGGAGGGAGATTTCTGGCAGTAATGAATATCCTTCATGATCCTGTAGGTCAGAGAGACATATTTGTTACATGTAAATAAATAGAGAATTGGTCTCTCCCACTGTTACACTCTGCTTCCTACTTGCTGTTGGCACAGAACCTGCTCTGCCTACCCGTTTGGGTGTTGATGGATGAAGAGGTCCGGCTGTTCTTCTACCACTCAACCTTTGATGGTGAACAGGTGCCTCACAGACTGAGACGGCTTCGCCCACGGACACGCCGAGTGTAAGTGATTGACATGTTTTTTCAGTATTGCTTGATGTAAGAGATGCTGTCCAATTTTGGGGAGGAGAGAGATGAGGATCACCACTGTGTTTCCTAAGTGAATCCATGAAGTCCTAATATGAGTATCTTTGTGGTAGAGTGAATGCAGGGTATTTCCTGTTTTTGGTAATCTCAAATTTTTAAAGTGGATGTGGTACTTGCATTAAAGGAAAAACTCTAAAATGGGAGTATAGCTTGCTTTTAAAAACATGCTGATCAGCTCTATCTGCTGATAATTCTTTAATGGTAATACCTATTATAATGTGCAGGATATACAGGCCAAGCTTAAAGACATAGGCTTGCACCACTGAAGGCAATGTGAGTTTTGGCACTGAAATCGGTGAGATCTGGTTCAGACGCTAAATGAAACTGAATACTTAATTTGTTCCTGTCCTTTGTCTAAACAGGGGCCTGTCCTACATAGCAGCACTGACACACCTTTGGAGGACTGTTAAGTAGACATCATACTTCATTACCCTTCAGACAAATTAATTCTCCTTTCGACATAGCAAAGATGGACCCGCTTCCTTTTCACTTACCTCAAACAGTGCGAAAACTGCATGTGTGTGTGATGGCAGAGTTTAAACTGAATGCCGTAAATGCTAGAAACAGGGATGCCCAGAAGGCAGAGTAGGGGGGCTGAGCAGTGCTGTGGAAGAGAGGTCCAGGATACAGACTGCATTGAGAATTCCATCTGTTCTTAGCAGCAGACACCATCAGGTTGCTGCTGCTCTGCACTGAAACACAAAGAACTGGCGCAATGTTGTTGCATCCTTATTTATTTACCTCAGTGCTGTGCACAGATTCTCATGCAGTTTCTCCAGTGATCTGTGACATGCCTGCCTCTTAAACAATGAAAATGCAGACACAGTACTACTGATCGTGTAGTATTTTTGATGACTAGAAAGACATATTTACCTCTCTGTTGTCTCCTTTCTTTGCAGTAAAAGCATTACACCTCAAGTGCCCACTTCTGACCGCACGGCAGCTCCACGGGCTGAGGTGAGTGCTCTGCACAATCTGTCATAGGATGGGAGATTAAACTCTGTTTTACTTCGGTATCTCATTGATCAAGTTGCCTTTTCCAATTAGAGCTTGGAGAAAGAAGGGAAAGTGAAATCGACACAGGAAAGCAATTGATTTTAACAACAGGGAATGAAATAAAGGATGGAAAGAAGTGTTCTGTTCCTTTTAACTTGTGTAAAAGAAGGTCCATTGTGAAGTCAGAATGACAGGAGGCTCAAAATTGAAAGACATGTACAGCTTACTGCCAAATGGTCCACATTTACATAGTGATACCCATAAATTAAATTTAAAACAAGCCCAAACTTCAGTCTCATTGACTTCAGCAGAAGTTTAGAAGCTTTGCCATTGAGGCATTTTAGTATTTTCTGTAACATAAGTGTTTTACTGAAAAGTGCCTTCTCTTTTGCTGTATACTGTCTTGGTATTAAGTGCACAGAACTGCTTTGTAACCAGCGCTTGTCTGAGTATGGTCTTGCTTCCTGGAACACATGACTTTGCCATGTAAGATTAAAAAAAAAAAAACCCATGCAAGTGCTTTGAGGTTTGTTGGTCTTGTTTTTTGCAGTGAGTACGGCAGGTCTTGGATCAGTCATATCTCTTGGGTTTTATCTGTTAATTTATTAATATTGAATATACCTACTAAAATTTTTCAATAGATGAAAAAAGGCTTTTGAAAGAGCTGTTGAGTAGACATGTTAACTACTAGCACAACAGTAGCTATTGTCTTTTTTCTTTATTAGGAGATCTCTTGGTATTACCGAGACCAAAAGAACCATGACAACACAGAATAAAGAACACTTTGTCATTTTTACTCCTCCAAGAGCATTTAAATGGCTACCATGTTCTCTAAGGATGATGGGGAAGATGTGCATTTTTGTTAACTTGGCCTCTTTAATTATTCAAGGACAGCTTGTTAGGGTGGTAGTATCTGCTTACCTCCTTTTTCTTTATTTTTTTTCCCTGAAGTGGGCATCTGAGTTCCATTTTAACTAGATGTCAATTTCCCAGACTTCCCCAAATCTCTCAGTTCAGTATACAGGCCTGAAGGCTAGATGTAAAAACAACAGTTGGTTACCCTTAAATTAGGACACACCACTTCTGCAATTTTTTTAAGGCTCTTTGTGATATTTTGCAGCAAATACGAAAGCTGTTAAAAGTGCAGCAAGAAAAAATATATATTTTTTTTTCAGTTCTCAGGATTTCAAGCTTTCAAGTTGTCAATTGTCTTCAGCTCTGTTGACTTACTTTCTTTTAAGCATTTTCAACTTCTTTATTTCTCCTGTGCTCAATGTCCTGCACTTTAAGAATCCTAGCATGTAGCACTCAGAGCTGTGTTTATCCTAGTGCTTTAACCACTTTTTCAAAGCATTTTTGCGTGTGCTGAGTAGGAGAAGAAATTGTGAGAACTGTAGACTACGGATATATACATGACCTTTCCCCAGAAATACATCTGTGATGACAAAGTACATACTATCGTGCTGCTTTATGCTCTCACCCCAAGAACAGAACAGAAAGAAGGATTCACTTTTGTAATTCTGTGAATTAATAATTTCAGTGGTTTTACTTTCCATAGGCACTGTTTGATTTTTCTGGAACCAATAAACTGGAACTCAGCTTCAAGAAGGGAGACTTGATCTATTTACTTAGCAGAGTAAACAAAGACTGGTTGGAGGTAAGACTGCTATAGTGGTACTGAATTACCAGCACAGCATACCTTGAAATATGTGAGTAGAAAGGACTCTCCTAGTCCTTGGGACCTGTCTCCTTCTTTCAAGGAGAAACTGTATCATAATCAGGTCTAACTGTCAAGAATAAATCCTTGACTCCAAATTTGAAATTGTTTCCTTTCTTGATGGATTTTAGCTTACCAATTTTCTGCCCTCTAGACTTCAGTTTTCATTTGCATTTGCTTCTGCTGGAATGTTTTTAAATTCTTTGGAAGTGATTAGAACACAAAAAGGCCACAGAAAGGAGATGGAAACTCCATTTCAACGATTAATTGGTTTCTTGCCTCGGGGGCAGTTGCTATATACTTCATGCATCATACCACAACACACGTCAGCCTGATTAGAGAGAACTTGGGCAATGCAGCAATGTTCTGAAAAAGGATGAGGAGAACATACTGTGTGTTTGCTGATATGATATCTCTGCTTGCTCAAACACCACAGCCTTCCTTGGTAACCATCTGACTCTCATTTTTTACACACTGTTTCACTCCCCCGCCTTGAATTTGACTACAGGATTGTATAATCTTTTTGTAGGGATGCCATCAGGTCACTTCCATAGCCTTTGTTTTCTTGATCGCAGCAGAAAAAATCTTCCTGTTGTTTCCATGGAAATTGATTTCCAGAACTTATTGCATGTGGCCAAAATGGCATGGTTTTCTTCATTCTAACACTTCCTATTATTCCAGGGAACAGTTGATGACACCACTGGGATTTTCCCATGTGCTTTTGTGAAGATCATAAAAGATTTACCACAGCAGGAAGACACAGTTAATAAAGTTCGCTGTTATTACCATGATGAGACTATGAGCACTGTCAGGTAATAAGAAAATAGCCTTCCAGTTTACTGCTGAAGAAATGATGACAATTCTCTTTTCATGGTATATAATGATTAAATTTGTTCTTGTTACAGGGATATCTCAGTGGAAGAGGATCTGAGCAGCATTCCATCATTCAAAGATCTCATGGAATTGATGAGGTAAATGCAAGCAGTTAGTAGTGTGTTTAGTATCATTTAAACATTTGTAAAGCTCCTTCCAGTCCTCGATTTTCCCCATGCTGCTTGGTCACCACCATTTTTTGGGTGTGAAATATTTTTCAAGTGTCCTGAAGAAGTTTTACTTTGACTTGGCTTAGAGCCATCTGTGTAGACACTAGTCTGCCTTGGAATTGTCAGTAAGTATGGAATACCACACGCTTCTAACTCAGTTATGCTGGGTAGAAGTTTCCATTTCTTCTTCTAAGATCAGAGCCATGCACCCATGCAAGGATCTTTTGTCGAATATACTTCTTCAGGAGGCAGGACACCACCTTCTAACACCTGTTAAAATAGTGTTAATCTAGGTTAATCTAGTGTTGAACATCAAATGTTAGTAACAGAAAACCTGTTAGTAATAGAACACCTAATGGAAGAATAATATTCTTCCATTCCTTAACCTGGCCTCCCCACGAAAAAAGCAACCATAAGCAGGCAAAAGTGGGTAGTAGCTACCGTCAACTCTTATGTATGGGAATTTTATCAAACTCACAGATCCATTGTGCCATGTATGTGGTGTTACTGGAAATGGTTCTTGGTTCTGACAGTTTTCTTAGATTAAACACAATACAGCATGAATGTGGCTGTATGATTTCTAGTACTAGCTGTATCAAGAATGGCAAGAGACCCAAGGCTTTGTGTGGCTTTTAGCAGAATGAATTAGATTGCCAGCTTATTGTTAATTATGCAACTCCTCCCAGGCATGCCTTGATTTCTGGGGATCAACCCATTTCTTTTCTGCCAGGCGGGAGTTTGACCGAGATGACATTGTTTTGAATTACCGGGACCTTGATGGTGATCTGATCCGGCTGCTCTCCGATCAAGATGTTGAACTCATGGTGTCTCAGAGCAGGAGAAGGCCCTCTGAGAAGCACTTCTTCCCTTGGAAGTTGCACATCACTCATAAAGATGACCTGAGTGTCTACAACACTAGTCCAGGAATAGGTGCTACTCAAACAGTAAAAGCAACATAAGCGCTATATAGAAATGTTACAGTAATATATAGTACAGTCCTTCCGTAATCCCCCTCTGCAGACAGTTTCCTTTAACAAGCCTTTGAAGTAGGCTTGAAAAGAGTAATTTTTAGTAAGATATTACCTTTCAATGTAAAATCTGTACTTAGATTTTTCAGCTTCTTAGCACTCCTCTGTAATAGAGACATCTGCATAGAGACCACAGAAAGTGAGGAATAAAGAAATAAAAACACTGGCCATATTCGTGAATCGAATCAGTGTTAGCCTGCAATAGAGGTTTAGTGTCCTGAGCCTCAAGGCCTGCTCTAATCTCCATTCTCACTCCCAGAGCTAATTATTTGTCCAGAATGTCTTCATAAGCTTTTTTTCTAGACCGCCATAATTTTCTCCTCACTTGCTGATATGAAGGTTTGTGTGCCAGTGCTTATGAATGCACAATTATTTCTGTTACATGGGAGCCTGACTGGGCATTCAGAGCTTGTTTTGGGAGCATAAAAAAAAGCTTTTTCATATTTCAGTGAAGAAATTGCAGCCTGCCTTGGCTTTCTTCTTTCCAATATTTTGAATTCTGTGAATGAAACCTAGTACACCTGTGGTGTACCTCATAGACGTTCTTGTAATTGTACAGAGTACTTCTGCATTCTGGGAAAACTTGTGTGATACCTATTCAAAGAGCAGTTTATTCTCTGTCCATCTTCTGCTTGCTGACGTCTCATTGCAAAGTGGAACTAACAGGAAATTACTGTGTCAGATTCTTCAACAAATGAAGTTATGTATGAGTATATTTTATCAGTTTCTATTCAAAAGAGGATTTTTTTGGAGGGTGAAATAATTCTGCTCTTTTTTTTTTGTTTTTGCATGAAAGTGAGTTAATTTTGAAAAAGAATTTGAAAGCTATTCAGCTTTCCTTAAAGAGTTGTTCATTATTGAATGAAAATATATCTTGCAATAATTTCTTTAATGTTCATGCAATTAAAATATTTTCTTCTTTAACAAATTTACTGCTGCTTGTAACAATTACAAGTTATGTATGATTTACATAAATTCTACAATACCTAAAATATTGCATTTTAAAAGCACCATGCAGTCATGGTGTTAAAAAGACACTGCCATGTATAAATATAATCAGTAAAAAATAAGAAGTTAAAAGAGTTTTCAAACACCATGCTTTGGATTTGACTCTTGATTTCTGTGGCATTAAGCTACAATTCTTCATTTTAAAAAATCTTTGTCCTCGGTCTGCTGCTAAAATTTGCACAGGCAAAAGGGAAGATTAACAAGTATCTGAAGGTACTAAAGAGCAGTTTAACTAATGAAGCATGAATAACTAAGCTGCCCCTCCCAAAACTGGCAATCTGTTTTCTCTTAGGTGTTACCTGTAATGTTATCAGGTAACAAGATCTTCGACAACAACAAAAGTATTTAAGGTGACTTATCCCTTAAACTCTGTTGTGGTTTTTTTCCTTCCTGATATATATATGTAAACTTATTTGTATAGATAAGCTTTGATATTCTATTACCTGTAGCCCTGCATTTATGCATATGTGTGTATTGGAAATAAAGGGAAGAGTTTCTATTTGAAGGTAAGCGTGTTGTTTGCTATATTGGGATCCATAAATCATTTCTTCCTTGACACTTTATTAGGTGCTTAGTTTTAGCAGCATAACAATCCTGAACAGACTTGTATAAGAAAATGTGCTCTTCAGAGAGTTGTAAGATGTGCTACAGGCAATATCTGCTTTCCAGGTACAAAGGTTCCACCTGAAGAATCCATGCATATTAAATTTCAGAGGTAGATAACATATTCAGAAGAGGCTCGGATTATGTCTTCCTTTTTTCCAATGATGGAGGGTTCTAGTTGACGTTATTTTACTGAAACGTTACAAAATGTAACCCCCCACTTCAAAGGCATTGTAGCAACGTGGTTTAGGAAGGAGACGAAGCCATATACAATGATAATATTGGTAATCTTACACCTTGTGATAAATAAGAGAGTGCATTGTAAATTTGAAGCCTAATTGGCATGCACGGCCTGAAAAACTTGTGGTGTGCAGGGTTATAACATCTGAAGATTTGCACTGATGGCTGGATCCTGCGGTGTAACCAGCAACTCGGCAAGTCTGCCTGAGGATGGAGGTGCTGTTTGAGTGAGGAAGGAATGGGAGGGAAAAATGTCTGCTGGGAAACCTGAAATTTATTTTCTAAGGGTGGGGGAAGAACATACATAATCTTACTGGCCTCTGAAAGTCACAGCAGAAGCATTCCTTTCTGCCTTTATACTGTAATGCAAAGTACATTGTGCCTATCCAGGAAAGTCGCGTATTCCCCACCTTGTCTGCAGGTTTTAAATGCACACCTCCTGATAGTCCCAATGACACACAGTTTCCTCAGCTACTTCTCATATTCTCCTACTTGCTCTTCTTGCACGTTTCCCTTATTCACAGTATACTTTTTTTTTTGGTCCTTGTATATTGACGTGGTTCTTGTGAGAGCCTAACTGCGTTAACTATGGTTTTGGTGGGTACTATAGGGATTTAGAGAAGGTGTAGTAGTAGTGCAGGACAGCCAGGTGTATTCTATATCTGGGGACTCATTTTAGCCCCCCACCCCTGTACTTTACCCCTGAGAGCGCAAACCTGAGTGTGTCTTTCCCTTATGGCTACTGAACTTTCCTATAGATCTTATTATTGAAGGCTATTGGGCTAAGATTTAAAGCTGGATTTAAAACAGTGTGGCTGCCTTGGATGCAGGATAACTTCAGATCAACTCTTTTCACAAATTTTCTTTTGTTTCCTCCATACTATAATGCATGTACTATATATACTTATACTGTACGATAATACTTGTAATATATTATTAATTGTTGAAATTGGTAAAACTTACTTTTTAAAATATTACTTAAGTTCAAGGGTTACAGAGATACAGGTACTTCTTCCCCCCACCCACATGTACGTATATATATATGTACAAATAAACATAAAGTACAGAATGACCCTTGTCTTGAAGACTGTCTAGCCTAGAGTAAAGCAAGAAACAGCACTGGAGTAAAAACCAGATAATTCTTTCTTAAGCCTTTCTCACTTCTGCTGCAGTCAGTCCTCTTTTTTTCTGAAAATAGATTAGTCCCATGATCTGGTAATTGTTAACATGCAGATTGGTAGTGACAAACTTCTTTCCTCTTCCTTCCCAGTTAAACAGTCCCATCTAAGTAAGTGCTTTTGGGGGCTAAAATAGGAAGTACATACTTCCTATTTCACAGGCAATTACACAGGATTTCCCTGAAGGGGCGTGGTCTGCTGCTTTGAAAGGGGTATTTGAGATGCATAGAAGATATTGCAGTTATTTTGAAGACTTACTTGCCAAGAAAATCCTGCGGTTGTTAATACCTTCTGTCTCCAGTTTTAGGGAAGTGTGGTTTTGCTGGTTTCTGCATCAGAGGATTCTGATGCTGTGGGGGGAGGCTGGACCGGGAAAGTCGCCAGTCAGGTCGGATCATCTGCCTCGCAGACAGCTCTGGATCCAGGTAATGGAACTGCTTCCTCTATGGGGAAAATAAAATGGCAGAGAATCTGCTCTCATACAAGAGCTTTTGAGTCATTAAGGGATTCCTTAGCTGTAATGATTATTCAAGGGCTCAGCCAGCTATTTCTGGTATAAGGAAGTGGCATTCAGGAATCTGAAAGTCAATAGGAATTTAACAGGAGGTTTTTCCATGGTCCCCTAAAGTCGAAAAGAGTCTCAGCTCTGTAACTTACTTGAGTAGGTGGGTTTATTATACTTTTGAGAGAGCAATGAGAGATGGCCAACAGGATTTGAATTCCAGTATTTAACAATGTGGTCCGTGGTCTTTGAACCGCTCAATCCACTCTCTGAATCTCAACAATCACAAAAAAAAAAAAGTTTCTTTGGTATTATTTCTAGAATTTGCAACTTGTTTGGGAAGCGGCTGGAAAAGTAGCACATTGAAGAGAAATTGGAAAGTGAATGAATATGAAAATTCAACCCCTCTAGCTCCCAGGAGCTGTGTGGTTGGGGATCATATTTTAAAGGAAAGGTGAAAAAGTGAACACCATTGCAGTTCATTAGGAAGACTTTGAGCATGAAGAGCAGAAGGGTGAAGGAATTTGAAAGCTGAATTCTCTTCACAGATTAGGATTATTTCTTACTGTTAGCCAGCTGAAAGAATTCCTGCACTTCCTTGGAAATGTGCATTTATTTCTTCCTTCTTTGCTCACATTGCAAGCTCACACAAAAAGAAGACACAAAATTTATCCTACAATAAATACTTGGTAGAAGTTCTTTCTGAATGTCACTCCAACGTGAAGCCTAAGGAAGTTCCCTAACTCAGTTTTACTTCTCTTTATGTGAAAAGAAAACAAGAAGCTCCATAATAAGCCAAGTAAGAGAATAGCCACTGGGAAATGAAAACAATCGTCTTCTGAAGTAGGATCAAACTTCTGCACAAAGGACAGTATGATCATGAAAAAGATTTTCATCCTTCTGCTGAATCTGAAATTGGTCTTCAGTGTCCAAGCCATTCGGGGTGAGTTTTAAATTTATATTCTCTTTTAGTGTTACGTTATTGCCTTTCTTTTTGTATCTGTCTCCTCCTTTCAGCTAATCCTCTTCCTCAATTTATGCTTGGTTTTCTGCTTCCTTCTGCCACCATCTTTTATGCTATAGGAGAGCAGACGTCTTGATCAAAACCAGTGTGTAGACACTGCGTACACCAGTGCATGTGCAGACAAATCAGTGGCAGGTTGGTGGTATGGACAGGTGAAACACTGAACAAATGGATGAGATGAACAAGCTGACTGTTTATTGAGTGAAAATAGACCCTGATGTTTAGTGAAAACATAGGAAAATGAAGGGCTACATGATTCAGATGGTAGTATACAGGAGTAGAGACAAGCGGACACAAGATGGGTGGGTGTGTGTGGGCTACCGACAGCAACGTCTAGATTACCTGATTTTCTTCTTGTGGAATTGCTGACAGATAAAGAGACCATCTGCCACATCCATTGCTTGTGTTTCTGAGTTTAATGTCTTTTCTCTTCTGATGTAATGAGAGCTACTTTTCTTTCTCTTTTCCCTTTTCCCTACAGAATCCCTGTATCTTCTGCTATCTCTCCACTATTTACATTTGTAATCACTGCATCTTTTTTTGGCCTGAATTCCTTTTTTCAGAGAGTATCCCTATGAAGAGCTTGAGCTGCTACAACGACTACAACTCACAGGTGACCTGCACATGGATGGAGCATTCAGAGGCTCATGCCCTCGTTGGTATGATTCTTTACCAAAGGGATGATATTATAACGTAAGTACCTGAAATGTGCTAGTGGATTTATTTTACAATTTTACCTTTACAATTATTTTCCCATAATTTTGTTGTGGGATCATAGATATGAAGTAAATATCATAGATATGAAGTAAAATGGGGCATATTGGTTGTTCGTAATGGAGTAGAGAAGATGGTGTCAGAACAAGCGTAAGCCTGAGTGTTGTTTATAAACCTAAAAGGGAGGAGACAATCCCCCTGTTATTTTGGCCATTTAGGAGCATCACTGAGAGTATGGTTTTGATCACTTCTCAGAAACAAGTCAAGACTGTGTGTTTGTGAGATAGAGAAGACTGGTAAGTTTATCTGTGCTATCATTTTTCCTCCCAAAGATACTGGTCTGTTTGTGACAGCATCTCTCTGTTACATCTGTTTCCTTATGAAAAGGGAACTGGATCACCAGAGTGAACGGATTGTGAGAATAAGAAAGGACAGAGAGCGAAGGAATAGTCAAGGAAGAGAGAAAGACAAAGATGCAAATCTGAGAATAAAATGAATTAAGACTGGATATACAGGAAGGGAAGGAAAGAAAAAGAACTTCTGATCTTATTGTAAAGAAGAAGGAATTAATAGACCTAAAAGCAGGTGAAATCACTGAAAGGTCTTTGGAACAGGATCTTGAAGCTAATACTTCTGCGAAAAGGTGGTATAAAATTACTTGGACCTTTGGAGAATTCTTAGGAACATGGTTATGTGATGGAGTGTGTGGATCACACAGGAAACATGACTGAAGTGAACTAATTCAAGCATGTATTAAGTGCGGCCAGTCACACAACTGAAATCAAAATGGCCAATGATTAGACAAGGTCAGCTCATAGATGAAAAATAGTTGACCAAAACCCAGATTGTAAAGTAATGCTGGCAAGTAGACAGAAATATCTTCAGGACTTCACAACCCTTGGGCTGACTTTTGTTTAAGGGTATGCACCTGTATGGTCAGTCTCAGACATACCTAAGGAATATTCCTGGTTTCCTTGCTATTATCCAACTTTTAAAAATAACAATAGAGCTGAATAATGCTTGCTGACATATAGTTGGCTAGGAGACTCCATCCTATCCTGAAAGGCAGTATTTGGCCTTAGATAGCCACAACTTAATATTTCTCATCTGAACTGGAACAATATAATATACTGGGCATGAAGCCATAAGCACAAACAAAATTCCAGAGGGTACAAAAAGAAGGAACACATCTCTCCAGCAGCTCAGGCTACTGCAAGCACACAAAGCTTATCCTCTCATGTCTAGTTTAAAATATTGTTTCTAATTTTCATGATGCTCCTTGGCCTGGAGAAAGGCTATATAAAAAGATGATTAACATTCTGGATGAAATCTTTAATGAATATGTAAGGTCTCTTGGCAGAACAGAACTACTAAGGATACAGAAGTACATTTTGGTTGGAGAATTTTTTTTTTAAGTGTCTTTCTGGGACTGAAAAATGAATGTCTTCAAGAAGCTAAGGATCATCAGAAACTTTACTGCCTTTTAGTTTGAGTAAAAGGTGCATTTCCCTGACATTATATTTCATCATACTATTTCTCACTTAAAAATAGGAGATTATGTAGAATTAGGCTAAAACCTAACAAAAAATAGACTGGTACCAAAACATAACATTTTACTGCAAAATTTTGAAATGGGAAGGCATTTGACAAAAAATAACCCTGGTGTTAAAAACATTTGTCATACCAACTGATGCAAAACAGGACTAATAGGTACAGTGAGAAGAGGATGTAAGTGCCTAGTGAATTATAACAACAGAATAGGATGCGGATGGTTTCAGGCATTTCATTTTGCATTAACTATAGATGTCCAATTCAGGTCTTCATAGATCACTTTCTCTATACACAGGGAGAACAAGGAGATGTTTTGCAAACGCCAGACAGAAAATGACTTACGTGAGGCTTCAGACTCCTATGTGCGCTGGGTTTGTCACAACACTACAGATGATTTTGGAATAGGAATAGATGATATTTACAGCTTCAAACCTAACAAGATACTTCAAGCAGAACTAAGTGTTGATCTTTTCCAAAATGGTAAGGATTAAATATTAAATTCTCATTTTCCAGTGAATATTAGGGATCTTTGAGAATATATTTGCTATTCAGTCAGGAAGTGACTCCCACTTCCAGTATGAAAGCTGCCAAAGAGTTCCACGTGGAGAGGATGGGGCAGGGAGGGGAGAAGGCAAGTTTCTGGGAGCAGCTTGACCTGGAAAGGGGACTCAAGCAGGAGCTACTTGCTGTGGCAGGGATAAGATGGTCTGGAAATGGAGAAGCTTACCTAGGTGTTTTCCTCCCTTCTTCATGTCCCTGTCCTCGCTATCTCATCTCATGGGTTGTACCTTCACCTTCCAGTTCAGACCCCCCCGCCTCAAAACCTCTCGGTCAGCTTGATGACATCAGGAGACTTCTTGCTGACCTGGGAAGCAGCTGATGGAAGCCAAGGGCTGGGCAGTGCCCTGGAGTATGAAGTCACTTACAAGCGGGAATGGGAGTCCTGGGAGGTAAGAGCAGAGGAGCTGGGCTGTCTCAATTTGGGCTGCACCCTCATGGGCAGTTGAGACCCTGTGGTAAACATTGTGCAAAGGAGCAGCCATTCCGTTCTCAGGCAGTATGAGGAGAGTCGACAAATATTTCAGGTCAGCTGGAAGGGGCTCTCTTTCTGTTTGCAAATGACTTGTCCAGTGAAACACTATTTCTTCTGAATTGAATGCAAAGATCTGTTCCTCACTGAAAATAAAAAGCACTGTGCTTGGTTTTGAGTGGGAATTGATTTTTCCCTGAATGTCTCCCAAATGGAATTAAGTCATGTTCCCAGAAGAGCCTGTGGGTTCATGTGGGGAAATGGCAAAATACATTTGAAGCTGCTTCCCCTTTCAGAAGGGTGTTTTCAGGTATTTTTTTGTGTTTGTGAGTATTTTGTTGGTTTTTTTTTTAATTTTTAAGACTCCATATCCTTTGCCCTGTTGTTTCCCTAGATCTGTATATATTTCTGTTCTTTACCTGTCAGCTTGATCATTAGTTTTTAAAAGAATCTTGGCCAAATTCCCACAAAATTCTGGACTGAGCAGTGCTGTGAACTTGTGTAGCTAGTGCTGAAGACAACTGGGGTAGATTGTCCCCAACAGTGCCTGTGCCTCACCCTTCCTGTGCCGTGTTGGCAGGACGCACACTGAAACTCCTCTAGTATGGGAGCAAGGAGGACTTCATGGCAGCATGTGCATGGACCATCACATGTGAGGGACTGTTGGGAGACGCAAGCTGGCAGTTACCTCCTCTCACTCTTTCCCTTTCTTCTCTCCAAACCTCTTCTCCATTCCTCAACTCCCCAATCCTCCCTCCTCACTCTACCTCCTTTCCCATTACAACAGAAAGCTGCCTCTCTCTTCCTCTCCAACACCACAAGTTGCCATCTCCACCGCAAGGACCTTCTCCCAGGGA
>JAOXNO010000001.1:56124053-56140635 GCA_028565335.1 Limnodromus scolopaceus | reverse complement strand
AAAACTGGTGTCATGGCCCCAGTTTCAGGTCAAGCACCAACCTCATCACCTGAATTGCACCTGGATACATTTGGAGAGTATCTTACTGTCCCTTTAGATGTCCATGGGCATTCAGAACCCACAAAGATTCCTTTGCCCGTCTTACAGAAAGGAAATGATCTTCTTAGACAGCAGCCTTTGTCAGAGGGTAACTTGGTGGTGTTAAACCCTGACAGCACTGAGCCAGTTTTCCTTTGCCAGGTTGGTGACTATTGCTTCCACAGTGTAAAATCCAGCGTGAAGATGGATATTAGTCAGGAAGACCATCAAGTCAAGAAACCTTCTGAAGGCAAGACAACACTTGAGAAGCCTGTGTCTGATGATGAAGCCATCACTTGCAAGGAAAAAGATGTATCAAAAATGCAGGCTATTAAGCTGTTCAAAAACCTGAAATCAGATGGTTACTTTTCCTGGCAGCAACCTTTGAGAGTCACAAAAATCTGTTAAATGGGCAAATATTAATGAATACCAAAGCTACAGGTAACTGAAAGAGGTTGCAACTATCTGATGAAAATGAACCCTCAAACTTAGGAATAAATAAGCTCCAGTTCCCTTTTCCAGCTTCCAGTCCAACACATTGAAAGACTTGAAGTGGCTCAATATTTTTCTCAGTGGCCTTCACAGATTTAGCATGAAAGACAATCCAAATATTGCCCTATTGGTGTTCTTCAAACTTCTTGGCTTACTCACAATGAACAGTTTAGCCTCCTCGTGATGCTGCGACACATCACAGTCATCTTGCAATAATACCAGATTGCCTGAGGCAAAACACATGGCAGGAAATGCAGACTTAACAGCTTGAAATGCTATCAGAAGAAGACTGATAGCATCCCAAAGGCTTGGGAACCTTTGAAAGAAATCTTATTTTCTTAAGAGCAATTTTGTTGAACTTTCGTGTGTGTATAAAACAGAGCTAAGAGTCACCGAGGAGCTTTTGTATCTCTACCTTGCCGCTACTGGGGGAATACTACGTATTGTGTAAGATGAAAAAAACCCAGACAGTAATAGAAGTGTATTTTAAAAATAAAGAATGAGGAAAAAAACAAGTTGAAGTCAGGAAACCTTTCTCAATGTTAAGGGACAGTGTATCACAGCGTATTCTAAGGGTAAGAAGGAAACATTACTGGGATACATAAAGTAGGCTGCAGAGAACTGTGGGGAAGAAGATACATTACTGAAATAAAACCCAAGGACTCGTAAGGTGCAGCGAGAGGAAGGGAGTGGGTCAGGTCACAGAAAATGACAGGCAAGAAATGTTGTGAAGGTGCACAAGCCTGTATCTGCTGGACAATTTCTATTTCTAAGTGTTAAAGTACTATATGATTTTCTTTTAAGTTCTTTGGCTGTTTATGCATGATATAATTAATCTTAGCTATGTCATTTATTCTTAGTGGCTTTTTTTTTTTTCTGAATTATAAACTGTGTTGAGAAAGAGGAGCCATTTTTTCTCGCAATTCTGTTGTAAAGAAAGTGGTGCAAGGTAAGGGCATTTATTCAGAGCTGCCACTCTGTGATCAGTAAAAGGTTTTGGTTTCAGACTTGAAGATAGGCTTGCATTGCAAAATAAAATGTTTCTTTTTTCAAATACAAAATTTGTACTAATAAAAAATATTCCTATAAATCTTTCCTTTCATACATTAAGAGCATTGTGGTTACAATAACATTACTATTAGCTCTCCTGATCAGGCCTCGAAAATTCTGTGGGTTCAGCTATGTCACCTGTGAGGTAGTATGTTTTCTCCTGACTTTGCTATATTTGACAGAAATAATGAGAAGTTTTGCATTTTGCTAGCTAATTCCTCCTGCTGGGTTAATGGGACAGCGCTGATTCAGAAATTGCAGTGAAATGCATTGTTTTTTCATTGTTTTAAATCCGTATAAATACCATTTTAAATCTGAAAGGTGTGGAAATTCAGTTTGGTGTTCTTGACAGCAAAAGGTAAAGCAGCAAAAGGCAGCCTCTGACAGAGAATATTGACAAACACTTAAAGGCATTTTCAATTTAGTCCTTTCCTAATCAATGGATTTTTTTTGTTAGTCTCTTCTTTGACCTTTTAAAGCAGCACGAACAAGTGTTTCTAGGCTGTACGATTTTGCTCTATCTAGGCATGTACTAAAAGGAGATGCTCAAATTTGTATGTAAATTTGGTATCTGGATTCACATCTTAGATATGCATCACCTTACTGAGCCTTGGTTAATAACTAAGAAGAGTAGCGAGTGGGAGAACTTTTATTCAGCTCAGTGACTTTTGGATGAAGCCCATTTGCATTGTGATCAATACTCTAAGAGCTATCTGTTCCTTCTGTCCTTCTGCACTTCACCGGGCACTTTTGGAGACAGAATTTATCGATACAAGAACATTTGATATGATCCCATAGAGCAGACATTATCTGAAGAGCACCTCAGAGCCTGGAACTTGCAGAGTAACATGCCATTGTCAGGTGAGGGGAGCTGAACAGTGTTTTTCTTTTGCAACTATAAAAATTGTTTTAGGGCAGAATGAGTTTCTGCTCTAGGGACTTGTTGTTCGATATCCACCTAAGCATCATTAAATAAAATATGTAATGAACATTGGAAGCAGGGGTCACAATCTAAACTCTGCTGTGCCAGAGGAATCCACTTGTTACTGGGTTACAGAAGCAAAACTTCCACAGACTTCGTCTGTTGCTGATCCTATGAATCTTTCATTCTCTTCTGCATGAGGTCCAGCTGCCGTGGGGGTGGTAAAAAGCATTTTACAATTTCGATTCAAGGCTTAAGAGCTGTTGTGAGTCCCAGGTTTTCATCTTCCTGACCTCTAGCTTGAGCCACAAAGTTACTGTGCAAAAGGAAGTTCTTGCTACCTTCCCCAGTGCTAGGTACTGATATACAGGAGAGGAATCATCATTCTGATGATTCAGGAGCCAATTATGATATGCTTCTCTCTGTAGGGCTTCCTACTAAGTAGCTCCAGCCCCTCAGCCTGTATATCTGAGTGATATTCAATGTTTCCTATATAGTTTAAAGGAGGTAGGCATCTCAATACTGTAAATCACATTTTACACCTATTTATTTTGAACATACAGTTACGAAATCTTTGCAACCCTTTCCTTACTGTATCCTCAAACATCAAAATTCTGCCTATGTTTTAACAGCAGGCATTTTTCTCTTGCCTGCTCTGAAGTAATCAGTTTATTATTCCCTTATCATAATCTTCCTCAACCAGAAATATATTACCTGAATTTGCTTGAGATTAGGGTAGTAACTATATTGTGCCCTCAATAGTTCTAATTAAGATCCATGATGAACTAGCCTGTTGTTATGTTTTTGCTAGCCTGGGGGTTGTCTTTTACGTAAGGAAGGAAAATGAGGCTGAATGATTTGCTAGAAAAGGAATCCTGCAGTGGAAAGCCCTCTAAGGCCTCAAGGAACAATAGCTGGAAAACTTCTGAGAAGCCTGTATCTCTGCAGGGTAATGGAAAACAATCCCAACCCCTCTTGCCAGCCCCTGTGCAGTTTCTTGTTCAATCAGTCAAACACATTTGTACACACGATCTTATTCCCATACAACTCCAATGAATGATCTCTGCCTCTTCTCTTCCACTACCCTCGTGCTCCCTCTGCACTCACTATAGAGCTGAAATTGCCATGAAAAGAAACCCTGCAATGTCATGCTCTGTACATGGGGAACAAGCAGCTCAATGACTTCATGCTTGATTTTGGCCCATTTCAAGTTATTCCATGTGACTTCCAGGATACAGTATGCTCCAACCTTGATCCTAACAGCTCCTCATATTATACAATGGATGTTTCACCATGCTGTCAGGTGGGTGGACCCAGTCTCCTCTGCAAACTTGCTCAACATGAGCCAGATTTAGGTCAAAAGCTTTGTAGATTCATTGTGTCCTTTCAAGTTTGGTGGTAGAGGAGTGTATGGTCCTTGTTGTTGAAGGCTAATTTGTCTGTCTAGAAAAGTATATGTAAAGCTATCTGAAACAATCAGATGGATTTTCCTATTCTTTTTTTTTTTTAAATTTCCAGCTCCTTGTTCACAATGTGCACATACATTCTAAACTTTTGAGATGAATTCTTCTGCATCTGCTGTAGCCTTGTAGTGTACTTCTAACATGTTTGTCCTTCTCTTGCACTCAGAGGTACGTATGATGTTTATGGAAGCTTTTGAGTTTATTTCCTTCACTGCAGATTCGTCGTTTCAGCATCTAAAGACACTCTTTTCTTCCCTTCTACTTGCAGCAGACACTGTTATATAGGAATATAAGGCTAACACATTGGGTCTAAACAGTCATTCCACCTCACCTAGTATTCTGCCTCTGCCAGCATTTGCAGTGGATGCTTAATACCAGGGTGGAGTATACATGGAAAAGTATGCAGTAAATAATTAAATCCTTATCTGATATATTTACCTGCTATCTGGCCCAGAGCCTTCCTGAGTCGGAGGTTACATCTAAGCCGTTGCAGACAGTATGTACTTAACAGCTTTGGCCTTTAGAGATTCAACTAATCCCTTTCTGAAACCACTTTAATTTTGGCTTCACAATGTCTGATCGTAAAGCATTAATCAATCTGTTTATAAATAAAAACATTCAAACAAAAAAATGCCCACATTTTTCTGGACTCATTTTGTGCCAGTTGCATGGTAAGTTACTCCTTTGTTCTTTTCTATGAGAACTGATAAACCACCATTCCTTATTCCCTATCTCCCGTTTTAGATGCTACAAATGTCTGCCAAATCATCTCTAGGTTGTTTATTTTTTCAAGCTGAAGAATTCCATAGTAATTAGTCTCTCTTCCTGAAGATCCTATGTTTCTGATAATACTTCTGTATTTTCTCTGTTTCTATGGAGTATTGTACAGTATTCCTTCAGAGGTGAGATTACAAGAATTGAATATGGTATTCAAGAAATATGTTGAATTGAAATTCAAGAAACCAGTCTATGATAATTGAATTCGCCTGTCGTTATTACTACTTGTCTACTCTCACAGGTTCTTTGATCTTGTTGTATAGTTAGAATTATTTTTTGTCACATGAATTTCTATGTACTTGTTACCACTGAATTGATTAATTGACTGAGAGCAGCCCTGCAGAGAAGGACTTGGGGATAACAGTGGATGAAAAATTAGATATGAACCAGCAATGTGAGCGTGTAACCCAGAAAGCCAACTGTATCCTGGGTTGCATTCAAAGAAGCGTGGCCAGCAGGTCCAGGAAGGTGCTTCTGCCCCTCTACTCTACTCTGGTGAGACCCCACTGGAGTACTGCATCTGGCTCTGGGGTCCCCAGTACAAGAAAGATATGGACCTATTGTAGTGGGTCCAGAGGAGAGTCATGAAGATGATCAGAGGGGATGGAGCACCTCTCCTATGAAGACAAGCTGAGAGAGCTGGGGTTGTTCAGTCTGGAAAAGACTCCAGGGAGACCTGATAGCAATATATAAGCCCCCTTTCAATATATAAAGGGGGCTTATAAGAAAGTTGGAGAAAGACTTCTTAACAAGGCCTGTTAGTAACAGTGCTAAGGGAAACAGTTTTAACCTGAAAGAGGATAGATTTACATTGGATACAATGAAGAAATTTTTTATAGTGAGGCTGGTGAGACATGGAAACTGGTTGCCCAGAGAAGTTGTGAATGCCTCATCATTGAAAATGTTCAAAGTGAGGCTGGAGAGGGCTTTGAGAAAGCTGATCTATTGAAAGGTCCTCCTGTGCATGCTGGGGCATTTGGACCCTTCCAATCCAAACCATTCTATGAATCTATGGTTTTATGATTCTAATTTCATACCCCATTTATACCTAATAACTTAGTGTTCTTTACATCCTCATTAGATTGAAGTACCCTGGATAAAATTTTGTCTTTCTGTCACCCAGATCTCTCAGTTGAAAGATCTCTCATCACTCAGTCTTCCAGATCTTTTATAATTATGTTGAAGATCATAAATTCCTGGGAGAACTCACTTAAAGCTTTCCTCCAATATGAAAACTAACCATTAATTTCTCTCATTTGTTTTCTGTCTTTAACTGACTTTAATCTACACGGGAACCTTCCTATTATCTCTTACTTTCCTGGAACTCTACTAGTTTTATGAGGCATGACTACTCTCTGCAAAAGCTACGTTAATTCTTTCCCAGAACATTTCTCTCTACTATTTCTACTTTTCATTATAGCTTGTATCACCTATCCTGTACAAAAGCCAGCCTGATTGGTCAGAAGTTCCCCGGATTCTTCTCCAAGTACTCCACAAAAACTTGCATTTGGTACTTATTTTTCTCTGATACTGAGGCTTGTTAAAGCCTTTGGTTATTTACTATGATTACTTGCTCAGCCATTGAATTTTTAGGTTCCTTTACAGATTTTATTACAAGAAAGCAATTGAGTAAGAATATAGGTTATGAAAGGCTTGCAAGGAAAGTAGTTCTGTTTCATTAAACCGAATGACTTAACTGAAAAAGATCATTATAAGTTATCATTTTTTGCTATATGTCTTGCCTCATTTACTTTTTCAGATTATTAAGGCTACAATAACCCAACCTTTCTAACATGGGTAGACTTAGAAAAGGCCTAAGATCACTTTTGAATTTTTAAATGATTCTTTAAATAGCCTCTTTGGCACTGCAAACATTTCAACCTTTTAACAGCTTCTTGGGCTTATTTTTGCCAGTCTTGTTATTTTCATGTACGCCCTTAAAACATTATTATAGTAAACTTGTTTGTTGCTGTTTCAACTTGTACTAGTTCTTGCATATTATACAGGACTAAATCAGTTTGTTTCTTTTCTTGTGAGTGCTTTCACAAGAAGCAATCATTTATAGTGGCTAAAAAAGCAGAATCTGTGACTAGATTCATACTAGCAAATAAAATAGACCAAGGTCCATTTCTGGCTGTAAAAGACAAGGAGCAGTCATGGAAGATTCATGTATCCATTCTCTTTCCCCAACAGTAGAAGGTGGTCTCTTCCACACTTGAAATTGGAAACTGTCCCTGGCTTGCTTGTTGACATAGACAAAAGCCATGTCAAATCATTCACTAACAGTTGAGCAGAGTCTATGATCTTATTCCAGAGCTCAAACCTTTGTCTTGTCCTGGTTTAGTCCACCAGTGCAGGCATAGGCTCATCACAGTTCACTGTGATGTTTACCTAGTCTGGTATGATCGGACTGTCCCATTGTTACTGTTTGTCTGCCCTTCAGGGTCTTTGGTCATCTCTAGCATTTTACTCGCCTCCTTTTGGTCAGGTGATTGATAGCACAGCACTAAGAGCATACCCTTCCTTTTAGTGTGGAATGAAATTCTGCCACCGCCGAAATCCTGTAATACAACACAACTGTTGACACATACCCTGCTTGACTCTACTTTCTTTAGCATTAACCTGTAAGTGCAAGCTACTCTTCTTATACAAAATGTATGTTTATATATTAGTGTTCCACTGAATACCTTCTTTTCATCAAACTTCCATAATGCCTATTACCTTTATTGTGTTTTTTAAAAAGACATTTGCCAATGGTTCTGCCATTAAAACCATATTTTAAAAAAGAAGTATTTGTAGATACATATTTGGGCATTTGTCTTGACATGGTTGCATAGTTTTATATGCTCTGCTTACCTGGGTTATTGTTTTTCTTTGTTTGTTTTTTTTTTTTTTAGCCTAAGTGATAAGCTTTCTGTGATTTCAGACCACACAGATATATCAATCTGAACAATTTACTTTCCACACCTGGTATGAATTCCTTGGTTTTCATTTTAAAATTGCCTCATAGCGTTTTTAATCTTAAATGTCAGCAGCACTGATTCTGTTTTGATTAGGTGGAACCCATCTTATATAAACTTAATCTGCTTCAAAAATGTACCAGACACTAATAAATATAATCCCCTTCTCCCTACACAGTTTAATCAATCATGCACTGAGCCTCTTTTATCTGACACAGTATATAAACCCAGGACCATTGAAGAATGTGACTCTGTAGGACCGCACTTTTAGCCTCCTGGTTTAAACTTTGTTTTCAGGATGTGTTGCCTGCTGTTTCCTTGTTGGTGGTGTTCATATGGGCCATAACATTGGGTCTTTCTTTGCGCTTACTAAAAGAATCTCTAGATTCCTCGTGGTATGTGCCATCTTTCCAACTTTATATGTCTTTTCTAGTAAAATGTTTGTCCATGTTTTTATTTACTTGGTCATGATCTTAATTTTATTAGAAATCAAGGAGATACTTTCCTTCTTCTGCTCCTGAAGGGAGCCTATCCTACTAAAGATACCTATCATCCTTTGCTGCACATGCTACCTATTGAGTAACTCACGGCACAGTGTTGGTTAGTGTTCATGTCACCCAGGACCACTTTCTGGGAGGTGACCTCCTCCTGGAGGCAAGGATCAGATCCAGCAGATGTAGTCCACTTGGCCCAGGGATACTAGGCTACTGTGATAACAATCTGTGACATCACATGCCAGACAGAACTTCCACTGAGTGCAGGAGAGGCTATGGATGACCTATACAGATATGACCGGACTCACACAGTGTCTAAAGGATGATTTGACTTCATCCACATGTTGTGTCATTCTCATGTCAAGCTGAAAGGCCTGACTTGTCCATCCATTCAGTCAAGTTGTATCTCCCTTTGGGATAAAAGATTTTAACTGACTCTAACAAATGGCATTTTGGTGTCATGTCAATTCATGATTCTGTGTTTTCTGAAAGGATTAATTAAAATCTTTCTGGTCAAAGAGCCCATCCCAGTAGTCCTGAAGAAATTACCACTGAATTTATGGCAACCTGCTCAGTGCTTCTTAGATATACTCTTGAAAGTGGCTTTCACTATCGCTCAGCAAACAGAGCAGGAAAAATCCAGGGATTTAGACTCATCCCTCTTACCTGGTCTTTTTACCAGAAGATTTTTCTTGACCCTCTACCCTAAGTTGCTGCTATAGGTCGTTACTGAATTTCACTTCAGAAAAGCAATTAACGTGCCAGTTAACTCCCTTTGGGAGGGCTTTAGAAAGAAAGGCATTGCTTCACAGCCTGATTATCAAGATGAAGTTGCCTCTCAGCTTTCTAAAGCCAAAGCTCTTCAGGCCTTTGTAGCATAGGTATGTTTTGGCATGGTGATTTCTGTGCAAACTAATAAGGTAGTTGATGGTGTCAGACTCTGCTATGAGAGTGAATTTGGTGAATTTGCTATCACTGATCTGCTCACACGCCACGCAAATTCAAGTTACTGTAGCAGCTTTGCTGAAGAGGCGTGCCTCAGTTCCATCCAAGGGAACTTTAATCTCACATTCACCAAGCATCACTCTGTTGCAGAAGGACTCCATCTGATAGGTAGATCCTTTGTGTCTGGGGATGCCCAAGCCTAATTGGAGTAAATGAAGTGAGCGGAGTAACAGAGTATTGCTTGGAATCACACACATGCTTAACAAGCATGAAAAGAACAAAAAGCAATTACTGATGAATGACTGAAGTTTCAAGAGACATAGTGCATGGGTATTCGCTACCAGGCCTCATTTTTCTCCTCTGAGATCTTTGCATGGAGTGGGATAATTCTGGCTGTTAAGAAGAACCTGAAGGGATAAATTTACACCTCTTTTTTATCTGTGAAAGAAGCATGAAGGGAAGGAGAGTATATTTCTGCCCTTTGGGGACAGTGAAGACAGTCTTCATCTCAAGCTCATACCAATACACTGTGTGCAACGCTCACTTTTAGAGCATATCCTGAAAATTATTGCCAAGTAGCTTTCCCTTCTTCTTCTCTGCTGTTCTTTAAGCTCTTTAAAAATGTTGCTAAAGCACTTCCAGCTGCTACTGATTCATAGTGTGTATGCTGCGGAGGACACAATCCAAAGGTGCCTGAACTCTGGTACCTTGATAAAGGTACTACCCAAAACTATAGTAGTCCCTTCACAGAGACCGCAGCCTAGATTAGAGAAAGCAGCAAGAAACTTCACCACCTCTCATTTCTTTAGATGCCACCACTTCGTTTCTTTCCCAAGATTAAAAATTACACTGTCTTAATTTGAGTGTATTTTCCTCACTTCTACTGATGCAGAGTGATATATCACTTAAATAAAAATATGTAATCAGAGTGTATCTTGAATTTTAATCCCTTAACAGTGTGGGTTTGGTTTACGCAGCATCCACACTTCTAGTGGTACTATTCAGCTGGAGACAGTTTTGCACAGGTCAGGCTTAGCAACAGCAATGCGTCCGTGAGACAACACTCACAGTGTAAACGAATGTTTTATTTAATGACTGTTTAACTTTACGGCAGTGAATTTTCCTTTCAGAAAACATTGCACACAAGGAGAAGAATGATTTAACGGACAGGCTTTGAGTGCAGATCAACAGAAAAGAGAACAAGCAGCATTCAGCCTCTGTTAAGACATCATTACTTCCTATTGGTGGAAAAGTTAGTTGCATTTCTTGGAAACTGTCTAAGCGACATAGAACAGTGAAAAGTACTTCCTTCCCTCTTCCTATTAATTGTATGACATCTGATCGGGAACCTAGTTGCTGCAAACTATGCTATAAACAGGAAGGTCAGAGAGAACGACTCAAACGTGCCTCTAGTGCTGAACGCTACAACAGCAGGACTGGAAGGGAAATAGAGCAGAGGCTCATTTGAAGGGGTAGGGCTCGGGCAGCCCACTGGTGGTTGCATTTGCACCGACTCCATGTGAATGATAAATGAGGAAGTCAAATAACCACCTGCTGTGGAGCACCTGCCTTGAAGACCACTCAGCATTCAGGTAAGGCAAATGTGTTGTTACTGTGGGGAAGGAATTGGCAAGGAGCCTTCTTGCCTCAAACAAACAAGGACTTAAAAGCCCCATGAATCAGGTCTTAAAGTGAAGAAATGCGACAATTGGATCTCTCAGTTCATCAGAAGTATCTTTCTGTGAGGAGTTGGAGTGGTAAGAGAGGTAGGGAAGTGTAACTTAGGGGTTATTTCTTACTCTCAAGGTGAAGGAAGGAGGTAAAAAATCCTATCACTAGATCCAAACAGCAACCTTTGTCTTTGTCCTCGGGTGAAGAGGCGGAAAATTTCCCCCTTAGTAAATTATCTTCATGTGAAGCTACTCTGAGAGATCACATCAGTGTTGATAGAAGAGGTGGTTTGGGACCAACAGAAGGTGCAAGGCTTTCCCAGGTAACCACGTAAGTTTTGCTTTCAGCTACAACCAGTGACAAAGAAGGAAGAACGGTGGCTACTAAGCATACATTTGAGGAAGAACAGCCATTGATGCAGGGAGTTGTTGCCTGACATAAGATCATGCTCGTGTGCAAAGGTGTAAAGATGAGGGTGCTCATCAGTCTTCTTCTGGCTCCATGCTTGGTTTTGGGGGTTAGAACCATTCGAGGTGAGTTTCAGACTCTCTGCCTCTATTTTTTCTTCCTTTCTTTTCTATTACTGTTCTTTTTCTTTTAGCCTGATATTTCTCCATCCTCCCTTTATTTTCTACTTTCATCTTGGTGACAGAAAAAGAAGGACACTCTGTGAGTGTACATATATGTAGTTACCAGGGCTACATCAAACACTCCAGATGTGCGTCCATGGGAGAGTTGTGAATGATATTTAGGCAAGATCCCAAAATTCATGGACTAGTCAATGTTCAAAACCTGTTGGTATATTTACTTAAATTGACTACTCCTGAAGTTTCACATCTGAGTAGGTCTGACTATTACCAGTATGAGCTGTGACTTTACCTTATCCCATTGTTAGATATTGTTTTAGTTTATACCAAAAGAAAACTGTTTTTCGCAACCTGCCTTTTTTTTCCTCAACTATGGGTGTCTGTTGACTTGTCCTGCCTCCAAGTGATACTCTTCTTTAGAGTTAGAATGAGGGTTGGTGCCTCCTATGAGACAGAGAGCTGAGAGCCAGTTAGTAACACAGCTGGCAGAGCAGAGGCACAGCACTTTTGCGAGTGAGGAACTCAGTCATCACTCATAAATGTTGGAGGCTCTGAGGTATTGAATAAAAGATATTGAAATAAAAAGTATTGAAAAATGTACCTGTTGCTCACCTATCTTTCCAGAGATAGACACGTATCTCTGGTACTTGGGAAGATTATGCTCCCTTGCCTAATGTGATTTGCAGGGCTGAATGCCATGGACTCTGTGGTGTCTCAAGCAATAACCCTATAATGACTGAAACAATCTTGTCTTTGCCACATATTTCACTTTTTGGATGTGAAAGTGACTTGGCTTGGGTACAGGTGTTTCTTGCAAGATTAGGTGTTAGCTGCCCTAGGGCTTGCTAGAAATGGCAAAATCATTCCTCACTGTCTCTTGGCTGCTGTTGCTGAAAAAAAACAGAGCTCTCAACAAAGCTGACCCAGGTTGGTAGTTCCCATCATAGGAGACACAACTCCAGCGCCTGTTCTTGGAGTTTGAATTCTCATGGAAGGGCATATTCATTTTCCCAGGCCAACAGTGACCTTTCCTCAACACAGCCACAGCTCCTCCTTGCACAGAGCTTTTTCACAAAAGTAAAAGGAAAAGCAGGTTCTCTGCAAATCCACCTATGAGGTATGTTTATTGATAGAGGGACACAATTTTTTCATTCACTAGATTTCAAAAATATGTTTTTCTTGACAGGAAGCTTTCTCTGTTCTGTGATGTAAATGTTATTGTAGCTAACTGTGTGCTTCTCTCCATCTACTCCGCTCTGATGATACCCCACCTGGAGTCCTGCATCCAGCTCTGGAGTCCTCAGCACAGGAAAGACACAGACCTGTTAGAGCGGGTCCAGAGAAGGGCCACAAAATTGATCAGAGGGATCAGACCTCTCTTACGAGGACAGGATGAGAGGGTTTGGATTATTCAGCCTGAAGAAGAGAAGGCTCCAGGAAGATCTTATTGCAGCCTTTCAGTACTTAAAGAGGGCCTACAGGAGAGATGGGGACAAGTTTTTAGCAGGGCCTGTTGCAATAGGACAAGGGGTAATGGCTTTAAACTAAAAGAGAGTAAATTTAGACTAGAGATTACAAAGAAACTCTTTAATCTGAGGGCAGTGAAACACTGGAACAGGTTGCCCAAATTGGTGGTAGATGCCCCATCCCTGGAATCATTCAAGGCCAGGTTGGACGGGGCTCTGAGCAACTTGGTCTAGTCAAGTCCCTGCTCATGGCAGAGGGATTGGAACTAGATGATATTTAAGGTCCCTTCCAACTCTAACCATTCCATAATTCTGTGATTTACCACTACCTCCTTTAGCCCCATCCATCTCCTCATTGTTCACTCTTTTCAGAGAGCATCCCAATACAGACCCTACAGTGTTATAACGACTACGTATCTTTTACAACTTGCACATGGATGGAATGTTCAGAGGCTCATGAATTCCTGAATGTGACTCTGAACTTTGACAACAGGTATGAAATGTAAGTGCCTGTCTGGTGTTCTGTGAATGGTCTAAGGGGGCTCAACTGCTGAACCTAAGAGATGGAGCTGTGTGAAAGGACAGTGGGCTGGGCTTGCAGCCAGCATGGTATCCAGCTTGCAGACACCAATGTTATGTCCAGGTTAGGGAGACAGTTGGATCTGTACAGGATGAGGAAGAACAGGAAGCACAGCATGCTAATCAAGTTGCTTTCATTATCTTTTCAATCACTCTCCTCTGTTTTTGCTGTGAGAGCCCCCACACAAAATATGGCAGGACATGTTAATCATTGCACCCAAGTGGAGAAGGATGTGTACACTAGATGCAGTGGTGATGATAACTAATCAGAATGGCAAAGAAGTTGTCTTCTTCCTTACAGCAGTAAGAGCATAGCCATGTTGAAATACATTCTGCAAAACAAACTGTGAGAAAAACAGAAGTTCTATGTGTTTGACTCATTGGGTTTCCTCTCAGAGATACCAGACTACATCTTTTGCTATCTTTTTGCTACTTCTGCTTCCTTTCAAGAAGACAACAGAACAGTCAAACTGGAGAGTATGAGGGAGAGGAATGAACAGAGAAGAAAGAAGAGATAGGGGATGGAGAAAAAGAATAATAGTATAAGCAGGAGATGGAGGGGTAAACAGCAGAGAAAGAAAAGAGAGAAAGAAAAGAAAGCAGAGAGGAAGAAAAGATGAAATAAAAATAGGAAGAAGTTATCTTGGTTCTATTTTTGAGAAAGAACTGTAGAATTCATTCATGAGTTGACCTGACAGCTGTTGAAGCCAAAGGAGAAGGTGCCCCTTACACTTCCCAGAGTATTGAATCACATTCCAAATATTAGTAGTTTGCCATGGACTGAAGTCTACAAACCACAGAACTGCTCCTGTGGCACATAGGACTTCATAGGTCTGCACGGAAGTAATGTTTTTGTGTAGGAGGACTGCAGTCCCATAGTCCTCATTAAACTTCTGTCCCAAGTGCTAGCTGCGTTTCTTTGGCCTTGTTTGACTTCTCTAGTGTAAGCATGGCATAATGTACACATGTACACTGCTAAATGTAGTGTTATGGAAGAAACAAGCTTTGTTTGCTAAGGGAAGGTGAGCTAGGAGCTGAGGGTGACACCAAGGCACTGACCTCACTGACAACGGCATAATCCCACAGTAACAGTGAGAGTGATCAGGATCTTCCATCAGTCCAGGTCCCCGGGGAAGTCCCTATCCCATAGCCAGGCTGAAGGTCAAGCTAGGAAGTCAATTCCACAGATCACAATCAACAACGCATATCACCAGACACAGATATGGCTGTGTCATAGCTCGGGCAAGGACCAAAGGCAAGGGCCTGAAATTAAAAGCAGTTTTTGAGTAAAGGTGGGGAGGCCCTCAGTCAGGCCGATTCCATCTTAGACAACCTTGAGCACGGATAGTCATAATCCTTGCAGGGGAGGCATGAAAGAGGTTGTGTTCAGGGCCCAGACACCTACCAACCCAAGGCAGTTACTGTGAATGCATCTTCCTTTGAGGAAAGGAAGAGAAAATAAAGCAGATGTGCTTGATATTAGGGAATTTATTCATGTAAGCTAATGAACTACAGATGTATGCCAAAATAACGCAGTGATAAACATTGATTTAGAAACAGAATACAATAGCATTTGGGGAAGGTTTCAGAAACCACTCTTCAAGCCATCTAGCAGCATCCTATTCAGATGGTCATGCTTATTTCTGTGTAAGCAGGAACCAAGAAATGACCTGCAGGTCCCACCCAGGTGAAAACCACACTGACTGCCAGAACTCCACAATGCACTGGATGTGTCGCATCAATAAATATGCTCAAGAAAACTACAACTTCAAATTTCACCTGACACTACAGGCAGAGATGAATGTCTACTTGTTTCAGAATGGTAAAGATGAACCACTAAGTCTTGTCTCTATTTTTGAGCATTTAAAAGTGTTTCAGATTGATGTATTAAATATCTAATCCTAAAAAGATACTTAGGTCAGTCCTTAAGCTGAAATGTAAACAGGAGTGAAGTAAAAAGGCTATAAGGCCATCCTACCACCTTCAAATTCTGTGCATTTGGTATAGATAAAAATGACTCTACCTTCGATGACTACAATGGAAAAAAATGAGGGGACATCTGCCAGACAATAAGTGTCTTGATTGGAATTGGGGGAAAATATCAAAAAAACCTTCTGTTAGCACCATCCTCTACATGCATTACAGCATGTGCTTTCACAGAATTGCTATAAAGGTGTGCAACAGCACTGCTCTCCCTACTTGTCAATTCTGCTCATGCACATATTTCCCAGGTCTTGTAGAGTTTGCACTTCACAGTGAAAAAGAATCATGGATTATTTGTAGCAATCCAGGGAAGTTAGATATACAGTTTCTGTCACTCAGAGGACATCAGCTAGGTATTTTCTTCTCCTCTTCATGTTTCTGTCCTCACTATCTCATCTCATGGGTTGTACCTTCACCTTCCAGTTCAGACCCCCCCGCCTCAAAACCTCTCGGTCAGCTTGATGACATCAGGAGACTTCTTGCTGACCTGGGAAGCAGCTGATGGAAGCCAAGGGCTGGGCAGTGCCCTGGAGTATGAAGTCACTTACAAGCGGGAATGGGAGTCCTGGGAGGTAAGAGCAGAGGAGCTGGGCTGTCTCAATTTGGGCTGCACCCTCATGGGCAGTTGAGACCCTGTGGTAAACATTGTGCAAATGAGCAGCCTTTCCGTTCTCAGGCACTATGAGGAGAGTCAACAAATGTTGTTTTGGGTCAGCTGGAAGGGGCTTTCTTTCTGTTGGCAAATTACTTGTCCAGTGAAATACCATCTGCTCTGTACTGAATGCAAATATCTGCACTTTACTGAAAAAAAAATTGTGCTTGGTTTTGAGTGGAAATTGATTTTGCCCTGAATGTCTCCCAAATGGAATTAAATCATGTTCCCAGAGGAGCCTGTGGGTTCATGTGGGGAAAGGGCAAAATACATTTGAAGCTGCTTTCCCTGCCAGGAGGATGCATATTTTTTTTCATCAATTTTTAAGCATAAATATCATCAAGTTCCCAGTTTTCACCCTCCCCTCTCTCCTTCCTTTATCAAAAACAACAGAAAGCTGCCTCTCTCTTCCTCTCCAACACCACAAGTTGCCATCTCCACCGCAAGGACCTTCTCCCAGGGA
>JAOXNO010000001.1:56100010-56114920 GCA_028565335.1 Limnodromus scolopaceus | reverse complement strand
AAAACTGGTGTCATGGCCCCAGTTTCAGGTCAAGCACCAACCTCATCACCTGAATTGCACCTGGATACATTTGGAGACCCTTCAGGTCTCCATGGACAGTCAGAACCCACAAAAATGTCCTTACATTGAAAAGGAGTATTTTTTTCCTGAATAACCTGTGTTAGAGAACTATGTAGTCATATTTAATCCTAGCAGCGCCATAACTGGTTTCCTCCAAGATGGGCAATTGCTACCCTGTCCCCAACCTAAAACCCAGTAAGAAGGTGCAGATGAATCAGAAAGATATTGGGCAAGGTCTTGGTAGCTGGGGGCTACAGGGGTGGCTTCTGTGAGAACATCCCAGAAGCTACCCCCTTCCCTGAAAGGGGCAGTTCCAGCTAGCTCCAAGACAGACATGCCACTGGCCAAAGCTGAGCCATTCAACAATGTTGGTAGTACCTCTGTGATAAAATATTTAAGACAGGGTAAAAACTGCTGCTCAACAGCAGCTGGGAGATAGAAGTGAGAATATGAGAGAGAAATAACTCTGCAGACACAAAGGTCAGTGAAGAAGGAGAAGGAGGAGGTCCTCCAGGCAGCAGAGCAGAGATTCCCCTGTAGACTGTGCTGAAGTCTATGGTGAAGCGGGTTTGTCCCCTTGAAGCCCATGGAGGTCCACCATGGAGCAGATATCCACTCTGCACCCCATGGAGGACCCCACACCAAAGCAGGTGGATGTGCCCCAAAGGAGACTGTGAACCCATGAGAAGTCCACACTGGAGCAGGTTCCTGGCAGGACCTGTGACCTAGCGGGGAAACCAAGCTGGAGGAGCAGTCCTTTTCTGAAGGACTGCACCCCATGGAAAGGACTCACGCTGGAGAAGTTAATGAAGAACTGTCTCCCATGGAGGGGATCCTATGCTGGAGCAAGGGAAGAGCATGAGGAGGAAGGAGCAGCAGAGACAAGATGTGAGAACTGACTGCAACCCCCATTCTCCATCCCCCTGCACCACTCAGGGGGAGGAGGTTGAGAAATTGGGAGTGAAGCTCAGCTCAGGAAGAAGGAAGGGGGGGCAGAGGTGATTTTGTTGTTGTTGTTTTTTTTAAAAAAAATTGGTTTTATTTCTCATCATCCTACTCTGATTTGATTGGCAATTTTGCTGGTTTTTGCCAGAATTGAGTTAATTTTTTCATACTAGCTATTATGGGGCTATGTTTTGGATTTGTGCTGAAAACAGTGTCGATAACACAGGGATGTTTTAGT
Source organism: Limnodromus scolopaceus (assembly GCA_028565335.1). Taxonomy (NCBI): domain Eukaryota; kingdom Metazoa; phylum Chordata; class Aves; order Charadriiformes; family Scolopacidae; genus Limnodromus; species Limnodromus scolopaceus. The sequence goes on along the minus strand of JAOXNO010000001.1, from coordinate 56,113,677 downwards.
TACCACTGAGCAGTGCTTACAGAGTCAATCTTTTTCTGCTCCTCACACCACCCCACCAGCGAGGAGGCTGGGGGTGCACAAAAACCTGGGAGGGGACACAGATGGGACAGCTGACCCCAACTGACCAAAGGGATATTCCATGCCATATGATGTCACGCTCAGCATATGAAGCTGGTGGAAGAAGGAAGGGGGGACATTAGGAGTTACGGATTTTATCTTCCCAAGTAACCATTACACATGATGGAGCTCTGCTTTCCTGGAGATGGTCCAACACCTGCCTGCCGATGGGAAACAGTGAATGAAGTTCTTGTTTTGCTTGAATGAAGTCCTTGTTTTGCTCTGCTTGCATGCACGTCTTTTGCTTTACTTATTAAACTGTCTTTATCACAACCCACAAGTTTTCTCACTTTAACTCTTCTGATTCTCTCTGCCATCCCACCGGGGGGAGAGTGAGTGAGTGGCTGTGTGGTCATTAGTTGCCAGCTGGGGTTAAACCACAACAGCAGTAAATTAAATTAATTTCTCCAAGTCAAGCCTTTTTTGCCTGTGAGAGTAATTGCTGAGTGATTTCCCAACCCTCGAGCCTTTCATCATATTTTTCTTCCCCTGTCCACTTGAGGGAAAGTGATAAGAGTGGTTTCGTGGGCACCTGGCAGCCAGCCGAGGTCAACTCACCACACCAAGTAAATAAGATACAGAAATCCATTAAAATTTTCAAATAGCTTGCACATGATGGTGGATCCATCAGTGGCAAGGAAGACAATGCACAGGATATTGAGGTCATTCAGATCTTCAGAATGCTGAAGAAAGCTGCTGTGGAAAGGAAAGTAGCCAGCTTTGAGATATAGAACTTTGAGAGATGCTGGACCAGCCGGGGTCTTCGATAACCAAGACAACAATTTGAAAAATGACACCATTATAATCCCATTTTCTTTCCACAAATGCTACCTCTCTTCTTCAGCTTCTAGTCCAACATGGGGCTAGAAAGATCTCAGGCAGCCCTACCCCTTTATTAGTTATATTAATGTTTTTGGTAAAAGGGACAGGCCATAATTCCCAGGTACCTGCATTTAGATAGGCTTGCTTCGCATTCCCCTGACAGGTGTGATTGGCAGGGGAAGAAGCCAGATTTAGCTAGGGCTCCTTTCTAAAAATAGGTAATCAATTTCAGTTCAAGCCGCTCAGGTTATAGGAAAAGAAAATGATTTTGCTTGGGCACATAATGAGCTTGGATAATCAGTTTTCCTGCTCAAGAGCAATGAATCCAAGGGTTTGAAAGAAAAGGAACTTTATTAAAAGGGATAAAATGGCAACTCAGCATAAACACTGGTAGGCCGGTTTACTAAAATCAGCAGTAGAACCTGAAAGCTTCTTGGTAATGAACCCCACTCCACTGGTTTGCCCAGAGCAGAGAGAGTTCATTGTCCATTTCTAAGATGTTGCTCTTAAACCTCTCTGTTTCCAAGAGCAGTGATCCCACCTCTGATACTGAGCTGCTGCTCCTGGCAGCTTCAGCCCATGAAGCCTTGGTTCTGTCTGCAGTCCCACATTGCCCCCTCCACATTTCAGATCAAAGAATCACAGAGTACCAGGTCGGAAGGGACCTCAAGGACCACCTGGTCCAACCTTTCTTGGCAAAAGCACGGTCTAGACAAGATGGCCCAGCATCCTGTCCAGCTGAATCTTAAAAGTGTCCAATGCTGGGGAATCCACCACTTCCCCGGGGAGATTATTCCAATGGCTGATTGTTCTCATTGTAAAAAAGTTTCCTCTTGTGTCCAGTCGGAATCTTCCCAGGATTAACTGGTACCCATTACCCCATGTCTTTTCCATGTGACTCCTTGTAAAAAGGCAGTCTCCATCTTCTTTGTAGCCACCCTTTAAATACTGGAACTTACTGGTGGTAAGGTCTCCCCTAAGCCTTCATTACTCAAGGCTGAACAAACTCAGTTGTCTCAGCTTTTCCTTATAAGGCAGGCTTCCCAGCCCTTTGATCATCTTTGTGGCCCTTCTCTGGACCCTCTCCAGCCTGTCCACATCTTTTCTGCATAGTGGGGACCAAAACTGAACACAGTACTCCAGTGTGGCCTGACAAGCACTGAGTAGAGAGCGATAATGACTCCTTTGTGTCTGCTGCTGATGCCCATGTTGATGCAACCCAGTAACCTGTTGGCTTGCTTTGCCACAGCAGCACACTGTTCACTCATGTTGAGCTTGTTGTCTACCAGGACCCCAGGTTCCTTTCCACAGGTGGGTAGATCCCAGGCTGTGCTGCACTCCTGGGTTATGTTTCCTTGTTTAACTTCGTTAAACTTCGTTCTTGTTAGCCCACTCTGCCAACCTATCCAGGTCTTCCTGCAGGGTGGCTCTCCCTTCTGAAGAGTCCACTTCCCCACTCAGTTTGGTATCACCAGCAAGCTTCATCAGGCCACACTTGATCCCATCATTCAGATCACTTATGAAGATATTAAACAGCATCGGGCACCATACCGATCCCTGGAGGACCCCACTTGTGGCCAGTTGCCAGTTTGAAAAGGAGCTATCCACAACCACCCTCTGGGTGCAGCCTCTCTGGCAGTTCCCCACCCACTGCACAGACCACTCGTCTAGACCACAGTATACCAGTTTCTGCAGGAGAAGACTGTGGGAAACCATATCAAAAGCCTTGGAGAAATCCAGGTGAACAATGTCCACCGCTCACCCTGCATCAAGAGAGCAGGATCCTCAGAGAGGAGTCTCTGGCAAACAAAACCCAAAAAGAACCCTAAGGATCTTACTATTTGGGTTTTGGTTGGTTTTCTTTGTTTTGTTTTGTTTTGGTTTTTTTTTTTGTTTGTTTTTAACTTTCCTGCTCCATGGATCCTATGCTCTGCCACTATCAAGGGGAACACCACAGGTAACCCCTAACCCTCAAAACACCATTCTCTCTTGATGGATGAGTGTTTAAAATACCTTTAAACATAAGACACAATTATATTTCAACCCCAATGCCTGAAAGTGAAATCCACTGAAGCCAATTCTCTTGCTCCCTCTTTGTTGTGATCTCTAGCCACTTCAAGTAGTTCCGGATTTCTCTTTTATCCCATTGTAGGCAGGATCAGCAGTAAGTACTCCATTCTTTGAGGAGTACTGGGCTTACCTCAGGACAGATGTAGCTCTAAATTTAAGTTTTATTTCAGTGCAAGCTTTACAGCATACAGGATTGAATTTAATAGCAGGCTGAAGACTCTTATCAGAGTTCTTGCAGTGGCTTTCTCCCATGCTTGCAGTTGTTACCATTTCAAAATGAGCCATTCAAAATCATTTGCAGTGGAGATACCAAAGGTTGGAATCGTTCAGGATAGCATGAGATAGGCAGAAGTCAGGAGGTTAAATGAAAAGAAAAAAAAGAGATTGGCAGGAGAACAGAAAATCTTTACTAAAAGTGATATCCTGCAGAATGATCTGCGCTTCAACTGCAGGGTTATGGCTCCATGCATAAACTGGGAATTACCCATTTCTGCCAGAAATACTAGAAGTTATGAGGTGAGTGCTGCAGAGCTTGGATGTAATTGGTCTCTTCTATTTCAAATTGCTATAGTACGATTATCTATTTTTCAAGTGCATTAGCTGTTTATAGATGAGTAAACCAGTTATTAAATAGCTATTGTGGTAAATGATTTAGCTAAACCAGAGGAGAACCCATTTTTTTTCCCCCACGTTCCACCTACCAGGTAAAAACATTGGCTCAGAGCTGCCACCCAATGATCAGACCTTGTAAAATCACTTAAATAACTGAGTCTGTGTTGCAAAGTGCCGAGTTCGGTGAGACAATATGGTAGAGACGAACTAATTTCTCACTGCATAAAAAAAAAAGGCAGTGAAAGGCCATTTCCCCCTCCACTTCCTTTCCAGTCCTCTTCCCCAATATCTGCATACTCCATCACTCATTGCCTTGTCTGCAACAAGGTTCTTTGCCTAGAAAATTTAATTTGTTAACCTGTTAACTTTGCACTTTTCTTCTGTATTGATTTCTCTGTTGTTTTACCAGGTTGAATCAGTTCAAAGTGTGGGCATGTGTCAGCACCAGCACAGACAAGCATGAAGGAGTGAAGTGCTGAGAGCAGAGGAACAGGTACAAAGGAGATTTCAGTTGCAATGAGCACTTACTTCAGCCTTGTTCTTGTCTAACTGCATCTGACATGCTATTTGGAGACTCCAAAGCTGGCTTTAAATACACGTTTGGGTACCTGAAGCACTCTAGTCAACATGGCGTGCCACACAGGGTAATGCTCCTTGCCAAGGTTCTGGCTAAATTAGTCTGTTCAGCACTCAGAGACAGCAGGTATTGATTGCTCCCAGTAGCTGAGCTGTCTCACTGAAAGCTATCTCGGTTACCTACACAGCTTTCAGCATGTCACCCATCAGAAAGCGTTTCCCCCTGGCTGAGCTGTAGCATTTGGCAAAGCAAAGAAGATGAAGCGGGATTGCCACACGTATGGCCACTTGGCATCAAACAGCTGTCACACATTTGCGTGCCAACTATTTTGTATTATTTAAATGTTTATAAACGTATTGTTTTAATTCATAGAAAGTGTAGGAAGTTACTTTACTGCACTGCAGGAGGCAAACACCAGTTTGTGGCAGCGCGTAGTGGTGCACCACCAACAACTTTCAGTCTGTTTCCCTTCTGACCTAGTCTCTTCAGTAGCCTTTCAGTGGTAGCAAAGGGCATTTGCTCCAAGCTGTACCAGAATCCTGCATCCCTAATGTCTATTTTTAATGTCTATTAGAAGTATATTTGTAAATTCGTATGCTGATTCAGTCCACGTTTTGTTCTCCGCGTTAGCTGACTGCCCTGAACTGCCCACTTCCAGTCTGCCAATATCAGTAGATTTCTCTTCAGCTCCATGTTTTCTGGATTAGGACTTGCTGTGGTCTCAGAAGACAGCATTTATCACGGATCTGGGGTCATATTGGTCATCAGTGTCGGCTGCAACACAGAGAACAAGGCGTTCCTAGGGAGCCGTGCTGTTTTCAGCTTAAGCTAGAGGGGTGTGCGCTCAGACAGGAGCCACTTGGTACTGATGCACAAGGAAAACCCACAGGGAGGTTTCCACAAGCTGCCATTTGGCCAGTCTCCTTAATTTGAAAGACTTGGACATGTGCCTGGAAACATCTGAATTCCAAATGGTTAATTATTGCTGTTGGAAGATGATTATCACTTGATTATCATTAGTTACACTTTAACTTCCTTCACTACTTTTATGAAGTCAGCACATTGTTATCTAACCTCCAGCCGATGGAGGGTGAAGTAACAATCCTAATTCCGCCCCAAAACAGTTCATATCAGCGAGCAGAGCATCACTCTTTTAAAACGGTGAAAGCTTGGGAGCAGACGGGAAAGATCAGGGCATTGCCATCCCCAGACACCTACTCTGCGATTGCTGCACCAAACCACTACACTTTGGAGCTGGAAGGCAGGGTGCTGCAAATAAGGGCCATTAAATACTACAAGAAAAACACATCAGGAAGCCCTAAAGACCCTGCATGTCCTGCATCATTCAAACCCTTGGGTGGTCCCTTGGTTACTGTCCAGATACACCCTCTGAACTTCAGATTATGCAGATTGTGTGGTGGATGCACCTGCTTCTCTCTGAGAGACATCTGAGTTAGGGAAAGGGCTGACTGGGCGAGTATGGCTCATGAGAGCTTCAGTAAGGGTCCACTCACACTGTGGGATGATCTGCAGATCAAGGACTGGAGAAGTCCTGGGGCCTCTTGCAGCTTTCCTGTTCCCTTTATGCTGGGATAAACTGGTTTGGTTTGGTTTGTTTTCTGCATTGGCTTGGCCCGTAAATAACGTGGGCTTTAGTGAATACCCTGATGCCTCATCTTCTCAGGTGAGTTTCTGTTTGTTTTCACACATGACCACTGCTCCCTGCCAGGGTAAGGGCTTTCCCTGAAATCCTCCATGTGGCAGGTGTAACAACAAAACTAGAGCAGTGAGCAGAGAACAAACCCTCCTTTCCTACCCTGTGTAGACATCTGATGCCAATCACATAGATTTGTGCCCAGGTTATTGAGTAGACACTATTTGGTGCTTTTCTGGCAAGAGAGCCTGAAGGAAGCATCAACAGGGAGCTGGTTCCTCTGGCTGCTGTATACATACAGCTCTGGAGCTTCCCTGAGAGGGAGTTTTACAGCCTTCAGTGTGGGGAGAGGTGGGCAGCATTCAGGTCCTTGGGCATCCCAATGCATCTTCTGTATTTCTCCCTGGGCTGCTGGGGCAGCTGTCAAAGTACCACGAATCTTCTGGCAAGCGTGAGTTTGCACACACACACACACGCATCCCTTCTGCACCCCACCATCACCCTCTTACACCACTCCCAGGTCCTACTCCACCTCATCTGCTGAGCAGATGAATTTCTGTATGGCCTCTTCTCACCACCACATCCCTCTGCAAGGCTCTGATTAGCGTGTGAGGCACACACCAACAAAGCAGTATTATTTGCATTCACATTCAGATTTATCTTGCATTGCTCTCCCCAAAGACACCCTAACTGAGAGGGGAAGACAGCACCAGCAACAACCCTGCTATTGACAGTTAGTATGACATGGGTGCCTGCTTTATCTGGAGGTTTATTAGATGGTTGAGGAAAAAGATCTCCCATTGAATGCCCTCCAGACCTCAGCCTTCATCTTCTAAGACTTGCTGTTTCTCTTCCCATATTTGTCCTCCAATGCTCTCTGCAGGTTAAGATTTATAGCATTTTTCTGATGCCATCTCCCTGAAAAGAAGGCAAATCATAGTTAGGTTACAATCTCTGAATGAATTTTTTTTTTTCTCCCTTCTAATCTTCTAATCTCCCTTCTAATGTTATTGTTCCTCAAGGACTTTTCTAGCAGTAGAGCTCCTCTCTTGTGAAAATGCCAATTTCTAGTCCCCCTGCACCTTTGCCCAAACCCATCCATTGTTCTGGGCAGAAGGAGCATCCATATCAGGAATTCAGCAATGTACTCTTCCCGGCAAAAGGCATACCTAGCTCATCTGTCTTCCTTCCGTACCAGTTCTTGGGATCCCTGATTCCCTTCTGAATTATATCAGGGGTATAGGAATCTTTCATCAAGCTTCGGCTCTCCAGTGGGCCACCTGCAAGAAACAGCAAATAAGGAACTGTATGGAGAAATCATCTTACTGCAGTCCTGGACTTGAGCAGGAGAGCAATACCAGCAGTTTCAAGGGCTCAAGAAAAGGCATGTGTTGACTGCAACACCTTTGATCAGGTGTGTGGAAGAGGTGCTGAATAATAGCTTCATCATCACCCAGGAGGGAGCCTGTCTTTGCCAATATATCTGCTCTTCACTCTTAAGTATAAGACACACACAGAGAGTGCCCCTAGGTACCATCTTTATTTGTATCCCAGTGCTCTTTCTTCAGTCAAGTGCCCACTTATCTCCTGTTGAATTCCCGCATTCTTGTAAGTAACTTCCTATCCAGCAGCACAGCTCCACAAAAAGCACCATCTTACCACTCCAGGCCTTCATGAGCTCCTTTTCTGCCACCATACTTAACAAATAGTTCCCAACTGTGACTTCTTTTTTTATCCCCTCTTGACTTTCAGCCATAAAAGGGGTCTTTATTTTAATCTCTCATCCTTTCCTCTTCACCTTCCTTTTTATTGTTCCCTTTCCTTGATAATAATGATTTTGAGCTCCCTTGGGAAAGATGTCCTTCCTTTCTGTGTGACTGCACAAACCCAGGACAATGCAGTCTTTAATACAGCAAGGTCTTGTCATGGAACGTACCATATAAGGAAAAGGAATCTGTTTCATGTTACTATACAAGAAACTGGAATCAAAGACAATTATTTCAGAGTTTCTTGGATATGATGGTAACAAGACTGGGAAGAATCCTTACTTCCCAATATTTGTTTAGACGGAGGGATCCCTGGGTACCTTGGAATCAGAGGTTTGTGGAAGATATTTCAGAGACCCATATCCCTAAAGGTCTTGAAGAGAAGTAAAGTCAGTATTAGAACTGGAGGTAACTTGGGACTGTAGATGACAGAGGATGTTGAATTGCAAATGGTGTCCATTTAGACAGCTCTGAACATGGAGGACAAAGGTCATGATACACCTTCACTTTTCACACCTTGGAAAAAAAAGAGTGAAAGAAGAGAAAACAATAGAACACATAGAAAGGGAGGCACTGGCTTTCATTTTCTCAAGCATCACACCCTGGAAAAGCAGTGACTGTGGATAGACGGAGTAAGAGGGGAAAGTGAGGGCTACCTACAGTCAGATCTCTACCCAAAGAACTGTGGCTGCCCTAAGCCCAAGCAAAGTGTAGGTGGAACCAGCTTTGAAGGTCAGGCATAGGTACGTGTGTCCCCTCACCTTGGAAGATATTTGATCTCAGGTTAAAACCCAGGTGGTTGTAATCAGCAAAAGATTTAGAGTTCAAGGCGTTTAGCATTTCAGTACGGTCGCTGAGTCTTTTCTGTCCCATGATTATGGCTATCTCGCAGAGAGCTCGCCGTTCCTGAAAACATGAACAAGGAACTACCGTCACTCCACATTCCTTAAGTGCAGCAGACTCCTGGCATTCCCACCCCTGCATATGTCTTTGAGTCATGACTAACTCCTGGGACCTGGGTCTGTCCTTAAGTCTCCCTCAGTGGCTTCTGTAGGCATTGTAATCACATGGGACAGCTAGGACTGGGGAAAAGTGGGGGAATTAGAATGAGATGATGGTGTTTGGCCCTGGACTGGGTCCCACATTGTTTTGTCTTGCTGAAATGGGACTCTGCCTGGGTACAGGAACCTTATAAATGAAAGGGGGATGGAAAAAAAAAACTAAAAAAGACATGGGAAAGGCTGTCTGGAATGTGTCACTGCCCCGTAGTGTGAAGCCCAAATCCATCCCTTTACATGTGTTCTAGAAACTGCTAATATAGTGCTAATATCCCACCCACTCAGTCCCCTGCTACACCCTAAAACCAGTCTTCAACCCACCACAAAGGAAACATGAAACAGCTTCCTCCAATACCTCTTTATCGCTGGTAAGTTCACTTGCACTGGCTAATTTATATTTGCTGTTGCCACAGGTCAACCTGTCTCCCTCCAGAACGAGGTTCCATTCTGCTTTTCTATCTGGCCCTAATGATGCTAAGGACTCTTTGGCACTTAATCTGCCGCAGGTCTCCTTGGCTTTTTCATAGCTTGCTTTGATGGTCTTCCGGGAAGATCCAGGCCCTCTAGGCCTCCGTGTTTGGTGCTGGCCTGCTACTGCTTCTCTGACATTTGAAACAGATTTGGTGTCTTCTGCCTTCCTCTGCCTGGGTATTGCAGACAGGCGGTAAGTGCTGCGCCTCTCTCTTGGCTCATGCCCTTCTGTTGGGTCTTTGGTGCTAGAAGGTGTTAGACGTCCTGAATGAAGATTCTGTGTGTGTGTAGTTTTGGTCTGGAGACTCTGTTTGCTCTGTTTTTTAGTTTGAACATACTTTGCAGAAAGAGATGCCTGGAATTTAGTAGATGTGGAATTCTTTGCTGTTCCCTGAGCCACTGGGCCCTTGGAGATCTTCCAGGAGGCACTGTTGGAGCTCCCTTGGGATGTTCTCTGACTGCTGGGACATGCTTTTGGAAGATACTTCTTTTTCTCTTCCTCAGTTTCCACTTAAAGACAAAAATAATAGCTAAATGAATTTCATACTGTTTTCATGACAGGTGGTACCATAAATAGAGCTGGAAACAATTGGACATGTCATTGTGTCATTGTCAGACAACAAGAGAAACATTAAAAGTCTCAAAAAGGGAAAGAGAAAAAAAACCCCAACAACCTAGCAGCAGTATATCAATCTTCCTGCTCAAGTAGGTGAAGGTTTCTGAGGAGTCTTAAACGCTCCTGAGAGATGAACATGCACAGAAGTGTGGAAATAAAAATCTTGCAGTCAAACACGCACACTAAGGTCTGTGTTTTCCTATGTTTAGGGGCCTCTCCTAAACATATGTTTAGGGGCCTCTCCTCGTGAACATCCACTTACAGTTTTATCGGTATTTGCTGAAGCGTTTACAGCACATCAGTGACTTATTGTGCTTGAGCAGGAAGGTGGTGAGACAAGTCCACCAGTGGAGGAAGCCACGCTCAGTGCAGGGGAACTTTAACCCATCAACCCATGGCACACGAGATCCCTCTCCGAGTAGTTTTCACTCACAGAGGCACATCCAAATCTGGAGGGTGTGAAGGGAGGGAGGGAATGACGTGCAGCCTCACAAGCTGTGCTGCAAAGCAAGGTCTGAAGGAGGGACAGCTTCCCTGCCATCTTGCTTACCTGAAGGACTGTCGGCCAGCACATACTCACTTTCTGCCATATCATGTGTAAGGGAAGCTGGAAACTCTACCACACCCTTGGAAGAGAAACAAAGGCTGTGTCAGGCTCAGAGATGGGAAGGAAGGGGACAGCGGCCCTGCTCACATTTAGACAACGTAAGAGTATTCTCACACAAAGGTATAATACACCTCCCCATATCAAAATAGAGCTGTCCCTGCCTGCCTGCGTGGTTGGTCCTGCAGCCCGTTAACCTCTCAGAGTAAAAAAGCACAGAAGTCCTACAGGGTTTCACATTAACAGCTCACATGGGACAGCCTGCCTAGGACATGGCCAACGAGTGCCTCTGGGGAACACTGAGCTGCAAGAGTTTTCACAGGCAGTGGTGCAGACGCAAGCCAAAACGGAAAAAAATCCACTTCAGTGAAAATGCCTTTTTTATTATTCTGAAGCATGTAGAGATTTCAGACTTGTCATGTGCTGTACATTTACAACATCTTCTTCCTTTGGTGCATTAAAGTAAAAAAAAATGGGAAGAGGAGGTGATAAACGTAAAACGTCTGTGCAGCGCTGGCTATGCAAAGGAAGGGAGACAGGCTGGAGACAGGGTTTCTTCCCTGATTCTGGTACAGACTGTCTCCTGGTTTGCTTTGCTAGTCCTGCCGACGTGATTGATCCAGCACCCAGCCTTTGCAAGCTGCCTCCTGCACCAGGAGGAAGCACATGTCTTCACTGCAGAGGGAATGTCTGTGTAACCCTCAGTCGTGTCCTGCTAATGGTCTGTGTTCCTCATTCCAGCGGGACCCTCCTGGCCCAGCCCATGCGAAACCTGTGACAGGTTAGGACTGAAGCTATGGCCCACGGTGGTGAATATGGCAATTGTGAGCCTGCTGGCACTTGCTGCAGTACAAATGGCATCTATATCAGGTAGGAATATATGTTTGTGTTTCTCGCATTAGCGCATGACGTGAAATATATGCTTACCTTCTGGTTTTGAGGCTAGTTATTGGAATGAAGACACAATTGCCAATGGGGCAGGAAGCCTACTGCTTCAAAGTTCACAGAATCATTGAATCACAGAACAGATTCGGATTGGAAGGGACCTTAAAGATCATCGAGTTCCAACCCCCCTGCCATGGGCAGGGACACCTTCCACTAGAGCAGATGCTCAAAGCCCCATCCAACCTGGAATTGAACACTTCCAGGGATGGGGAATCCACAACTTCTCTCGGCAACCTGTTCCAGTGTCTCACCACCCTCACTGTAAAGAATTAACTCACCAGGGCTGACTTGAACCAGCAGCTTGTGTTTTACACTGTACCAGTACTTCGTAGCAGCATTTCTGGTACAACACTAGGATCCTGAAGCTGAAATTACTGTATCAGTCAGACTCCAGGAGTCAGTGCTGTGTGTTCTGCAAATGTATTAAGAGAGAGAACCTCTCCCACAAAAAGAACAGGGCCACAAGAGATGAAGAGAGGAAGCCAGTCCTGGCTCATAGGGCAGGATCTGCCGCTTTTCTGTATCGCTTTTCCTTCTTTTTAAAGAAGAGCCAAACATTTACACATGATCAAAGTGCAGGAATCTGGGTTGCTAAATAAACTCCTGTGTTAACTCCCACCTCCTACTTAAAACAAAAACATGTCTGTTTGTTATTATTACTATATTCAGTGGAAAGAACTTTCCAGTTTGCTGTTGTATAAATTTCTCCTCTCCCATTTCTTCCAGTGAAGCAGAATTTCTGTGTAATGAGGCAATATGCTCATTTCCCAAATCCCGTTCATGGGTAACTTTCATTTCCTCACTTCTTCCTGGACAAAATGATGCTGAAGCCTGCAACTGTTCTGACTTTTTACTTTGTAACTCTATATGATGTTAATTGTTATTGCTTATTTTTCATTTTACTTCTGAGCCTGAAGGTCCAAAGTCAAAGCACCACCCTGAGGCATCTTGACACCAAGAAAGGACTTTAAAGCCATTTGACCATCTTCCTGGATAACAGAAGCCACAGAATGACGTCTACTTATTCTTTTGCTAAGCCAAATGATCAAAGAGCTAAAAATGATTAAACTTGGCCTTTCTTTTTGAATGAAAAAAAACCCCAAAACCCATATGTTTAGCATAGACTCATGCTCTGACTTTCCTGACACGCAGCCATGGAGGAAAGAGGAACTGTCTTTCTCAAGCAGAAAATTAACTTCCTCCAGTTAACTGGTATGCCATTCTCACTAGCCACCAGACATGGTCAAGCACAGTCTCATATGCCTTCTACACCTGGCCGGGCCCTCAAAATATGAGATTTCAGTGACTTTCCAGACCTGAGATGCCTCATGGCTGTCAAAATGATTCTGGATCATTTATCTTTTTTTTTTTTTTTTTAAAGAAAAGATCCATGATTTAACAAGAGGCAGAGCCTTTTCCATAACTACCTCTCTCACCTGGTCCATGATCACTGACGTGGTGACACAGTGATTTGTACAGGCTAGCAGGCAAGTCTGAAGTCCAGGAATGGAGGTGGGATAAAGGCTGAAGAGCAGAGATGGTTGCTAGGGAACAACCCTCCCTCTGTGAGCTGTGGTCTCCATGGGAACCAGCAGAAGCATGGCAGAGATCAGGGTCATCCTAGCTAATTGGAAAAAAAAACAAACAAGGAGGAGAGTAAAAGGCTTATGTCTCATGAAACACCTGTGCCCAGAAGACCTCATCACATACATAGGGTTTCTTGGAGACTTCCGTAACACAGTCACAATCAACAGGACTGCTTTTCAGCAGAACTGGATCTTCTAGCATTTCCAAATGCTTCACATGAGCTCACTGACCCCCATCAGAGAGGTAGAGGAAGGTGCCCCCATTTTCCACATTAGAAAAGGGGAGATGGTGGGCTGGCAAAAGGCCTTACGTTGAGTCAATGACAGAACCACAACTTAGCCCTCCTGTGACCAGTACCCTGTGCTATAATTTACTCCACACTTTTCATCCGTTCTGCTCCACCCTTGATCTGAGCTTTCACCAGGCCACTGGAATTTCTGCAAGTCTCCAGGGAAGGCTGCAACTCTCCTTCATGTTGCAAAGCTGCTTTTCCCACCCAGCACAAGCAGGTCACGGGCAACAGAGAAGAATTAGAAATATTCATAGATGCATCATCTTAGAAGAAGATTTTATTCATTGTGAGAAACTGAAAGACAGAAAGCTACTCATCATTCTTAGAAAAATCGGCAAAATACAAATCAGTAAGTTTTTCTTTACTTCTACCTCTTCCCTTTCCCTGTAACTTGGGCTGGATCTCATGGCCCGAGAAACAATTCTCCCTCTAGGCCTTGTTGCGCTTCAACTCAGAGACCTTGTAGCGTGGTGGGG
>JAOXNO010000001.1:56078830-56099910 GCA_028565335.1 Limnodromus scolopaceus | reverse complement strand
GATCTCATGGCCCGAGAAACAATTCTCCCTCTAGGCCTTGTTGCGCTTCAACTCAGAGACCTTGTAGCGTGGTGGGGCACGGTGGAACCACTCTGACCAGGAACCATCATAAATAGCCACATCACGCTTGCCACACAGGTAGGCTGCCAAGGCAATGTGACACGCTGTGACACCTTTGCGGCATGTGGCCGCAAGTGGCTTTGAGAGATCCACTTTCTTCTCACGGAATATTTCTTGGATCTCCTCAATACTCTTCTCATGGCCAGATTCTGTTAGGAATGAGTGGAAGGGTATGTTCACAGCACCAGGGATGTGACCAGACTCCAGCCCTGCAAGAGTGAACAATAAAAGGAAACATGAGCGAGGAGACAGTAATGTACATGATGCAAGACACCTACAAAAGAGACATTAAAGAGATATCACTGCAGATACTTTCTTCAAGACAGTAATTTGTTTCAGGTGATGATGAAGATGCAAAGCAATACGGGGCTAAAAAGAGGACAAAGGTTATTCAACTTTGCCGAAGACAAAACTTGCAGAATATTTAGCAAACTATTTCCCTCCTGAAAGGAATGAGAAGCAGGAACCTGAAGCCCTAGATGTGACAAGAATCAAAGAACCACCAGAGAAAAGATCCTAACAAAGGCATTAAGAGGATCTGTGTAAAGAGGAATGCAGCAGTGCATTTCTGACCTTGCCCAAGTATGCCAGCAGTGTGTAGTGACACAGCTTTCAGAAGCAGGAAGTGGAGCTTGTCAGTAGAATTTGTGAAAATAGTTACCTGTTTGCAGTTTATTCCTGTGTCACCTTAAAATCAGATTTCAGAAAAGTAAAGCAACCTTAAATTCAGCCACGTTACTGCTTAGGAAGCTATCCCGGGGCAATGGGGTCAGAGAAGTGAGAATTTAGATTTTGTATCACTTTTTATCCACTCCATGGATGAAATCAGCATAGGTTCTGTTTTTCTACTGGTATAACTGACCACTTCAGGCAAACTGAAAGTTGCATCTCAAGAACAAGGTTTTTAGAGAGAAACAGACATAAAAATAGAATGGATAAGATTTTCATCAGGACCTTGAAATTTAAATTCTGTCACTATAGGCTTAATCAAAGTCCATTACACTCAATGGAAGCTTTTCCAATGACTTTGAGAGGCTTTGGATCAAGCATCATTGGAGCAGGAAACTATATATTAAATAGAAAATGCATTTCAGGGAATGGTTCCTTGCTAGGTTTGAACTTCTAATGAGACAGCCCTAGGAAAGTCACATAAATAGTAATCTGTTTCATTGACAGCTGACAGCTTTCCACTTGCCCAAGTCATCAGAGCAACTATCTCAGGATATGGGAGACATTGGGGCAGGGAACCTTTGTCACAGACAAATGATTAAAGTATACCTAGTCAGAGATTGACATCAAACATCGTAATGAAGCTGCAGTTTCATCGCTCACACATAGTGACGTTATGACATGATGAGATATATCATAAGGGGGAAACAGGGTTTTGGCAGGGTATTGAGGAGGGGATTCTTGCTCTGCTGGACAAAGAGTGAGAGCCTAAAGGCAATCAAAGCTGCCCTGAGTCAGCTTCACAAGATCTCTCCCTGTTCCAGATGGCCCTTCGTTGTTTCTTGATTCATCCTCCTCAAGTGCCTTAGAAATCTGGCACTGTTTTCTAGTCATCACCTCATGCATCCTTCAGAAGTGTTTAGCATTACAGGGAGAAGTCAGGAGAAAAACTGCTGACTTCTGGAGGGACTACCATTAAAAAAAAACCCCAAAAGACAGTGTTTTGGACTGATGCTTTCACCACATCTTTTCCAATTCCAGAAAACAACAGTTCACCACTTCAGGGCAGAGAACTGCAAAACCCATGCTCATTAATATAGTGCCTGCATAACAGAGAGGAAGTAAAATTAATGCAAAAAATGAGTGTGAGAAAACCTTGTTTGCAGTTCTGAGACTGCAGAGCTTCTTACTGGAGAGAGTTACATGCTTGGGTGGGGATACCATTTTCCCAGAATGAATGGTCCTGGTCCTGTCATTTGGCAAGGGATTTTGCAAGGCTCTGCTGCAGAACTGGTGATCACCCCAATAGAGACAAGTCTGTGAGCGGCAGAACAACGCTCTCACACCAATCTGGGGCACTGGGAAGTGTACTCAGATCAAGAAGTCCTGAACCAGAAGGGCCAACTCTTGCTTAAACAACTTGCTGGGCCATCGATTCAGTTCTTAGGTGGCCCAGTCCCCACGGTCATCATGACTTTTCTAGACTGTTCACGCATCTTAAAATCGGTGGGCTTGTACCCCTCTCTTATTGGAGACTGCCACGACATACACTCACTACGCTTAAACAACTGTTGAGTTAGGAGCTGAGCAGATCTGAAAAGAACAGTCTCATTCAAGAGCACTTTTGACTTTGATATATAGGGAGACTTCCTTGTTCAAGAGATTCAAAAGTCTGTTGGGAGTCAAGCGGCCAGCGCTTGCACTCTGCAAGTGAAAGATGAGGAATTCTGTAGAAACTGCATTACTTGTGTATGTGGGTGTTAAACTGAAAGAAAGGGCTGACACTGCACAACCACAATCCCTTGGACTGCCTAAGAAGTGCTCTTGAGTGATTGAGGAAGTTTTATCAGCTCTCTCAGCGCTAGGACAAGAGCACAGAAACACAGGACTGGAAGGCAAGGCTGGATGCAGCTGGGATCTGAACAGCAGAGAGGATACATCTGCCCTGCCTCATATGACACAGAGCATACTCCACACCAGATTTACACAGAGACCCTTAAAAATTCCAGGAAGGATCCCTACGATTACAGAGCCTGGCTTCCAGCTACTACAGTGATCATTTTATAGGCTCTCTCTCACAAAAGCATCTGTCTCAGAACCAGTATGTATTCTTGCCATTAAACTTTCTGCTGAGGCACCTCCTTGCTCACATGAGAAGGCATATTCATCTCCAATGAGATGAATATGAGTTCATCACAGTTCATATACCATTTATCCTTGAGCTGACATTGCCCTGTGGCTGAAATAGCTTTTCTCCCTTTCTGCTATTGCTCCAACATACTGATGGCACTCAGCAGTCCCAACAGCCTCATGCCCTTAGCCTAAACCCAGTAAAAGCTCATGAGATGCATTTTTCACTGCCTTGGTCACCCAAGAAACAGTTCCAGGTCACCACCAGTGGATCACCACCTGGCTTCTGGATAAGAAAGTGGCACTTCCTAGCATCTCGATTGGTAGACAGGAGGTTAATAATTGCTGTTGTCAAGGCCAAAGCATATCTGAGGTTCCTGCACCCAACTAATTCATCCAAGTCTTATCCTTTTCTATTGCTTCTAAATGTGGGTCTTCAGCTTCTAAGACGAACACAAGCAATTAATAGTTTTGGGCTACTAAGCATCCAACCTTGCTCTCTGTAGCATTATATTTCCCATCACTTCTATCACTGTTACCTCATACAGTACTCCCCATGTGATCATTTAAACCTTCTCCAGGCTGTGCCAGCAGCACACTCCAGTAGAAACTCCTTATTTTCAGTGCCTCAATGATTCAGAAAAATATGAAATAAAACACAGAAGCATAATGATGAGACCATGATGACAACTTCCAGCCCCACAGATCTCCTTTAAGCACAAGCTATTCTTATCTCCCTTTAAGTCAGTTTTTTTTTTGGGAATCTAACAGCACTTGTGCCATTTGCCCTCTTCTCACATTGAACTAGTAATTGGCTCTCTAATATTATGTCCAAAGTATTAATGAAGTCCTAATGGAACAAGCCTACCTCATAGGTGCTTCCAAAGGCTGGAAGAAAAGATCATACATAACTTCCAGGCATGCACGTTCTCATTTGCCTTATCTGGCAAATCAATTATGTTAGCAAGGAAATAGAGCCCTCAGCCGCAGCACAAGTTTACCAAGGTATTTTATTCAATTTTGCCTTCATTTCTAGTAATTTTTCTCAAAGAGGTTTTTTAAAAGTGTTCCAATGTATCCATGTTACAACAATAGATCAACAGCTGCCTACGTTGTGCTGTACCTTCTATCCTAAATAGAAATGCACACTGTGCTACTGTTTCTGTCCTACAGAACCATGCTCTAATCAAATTTACTAAATTCTTGCCTCAGGGAGTTGCAATGTCACATAACTGATTTTTGACACATATTTGGGATGGAGACCGTCTGCCTCACAGTTCTGAGTACATGCATATCTTTTAGTTATACTCCCTCTTTGGAAGGGATCATCTCTGCTTCTTTCCCGTCCTTCTTGCTACCCCTCCCCCTACTCTGCAGCCTTGTCCTCAGGAGAATAAAACAAAATGGTAGCACAGACTCAGTATAATTCTGAGGCTGTACACAAATAATCTTTCATCTGGAACCCCTGCTAACTGCATAGCAACCCTATTTACTCTTTCTCTCCTTGTTCTCTTTCTATTCACTTTGCTCCAGCAGTTTTTGTTATTTGTTTTAATTCCTTTTGCCAAGTCTCACTCAGCTTGGCTTCTGGCAATTCTCCCTTGCAATTTGTAACCTGTAGTATGTTATCTTCTTCACTGCTTAATCCCCTTTTCCACACCTGTTAATATTCTCTGCTTAAATATAATTTTTTTCACTGGCTATTTATCTAGCTAAGGCTACAGCCCCTTTTCTTTAGCCTTTTCCTTTGTGACGAAAGGTCCAGATGGAATTTCTTAACGTCAAAAACATAAAAGATGTGCCTTGTCCACATTTAATTCCCTGTGGTCTTGGAGCTGGCTGGCTGCAGATAGCTGTTCCTTTCCAAACACCTCCTCTCTTGCCACTTTTTTTATCGCTCTCTTCCATTCAAATTGTATGCCTTGGAAGGCATCATTAGTGATCTCACCTAATTTACTTGAACTCACTGGAAGGAATGCTTTAAGCTTGGTCCTGGCCAGTTCCTCGAGAATTCCTCGCAGTCAGATAAATAGGCCTTTGCCACCAATGTCAAAATACTGTGTGTTTGTACAGCCAGAAGAGTCAACTCTAAGAACCAGCAGGGCCATGGTGCTAATTCTGGCAGCTGATGTTTACCAACCTCATCACAGGGATGGACAGCTTTGGACTGTAGGCTCCTGTGGGTTGAAACAGATTTATGATAAAGTCTCTCACCCTTCATGTTGTGCCTTCATGGTTAAAGTAGAGCCAGTCTGCTCCCAGCTCCACTTGGAGAAGAGAGGGAAGAAGCAGTAACAGTTCATTCTCACTGCCACTGAGCATTCAAGCTCAGCAAAAGCTTTATGTTTGGTGCAGGGAGGACTGAGAGCTGGGAAAATGGGCAAAACCTTATGAGTTGCGTATGTGCAAGGGAGACAAGGACTACCCTAAGGCTGAGAAGAAAAATAATTCGAAGCTCATAAAACGACTTCGGGTTTGCTTCCTTTTGTAGATGACGGATTTCTTAACTGGCAACTTTCCCCTCTTTTCTCAGGTGTCTGCAAAAGAAATCAGAAATTCACAACTTTTCTGTATGTATTTTTTCAGCTATAATTCTTGTTCTTCAGTTTTCAGTGCCCAATACTCAGAGAGAGTCAGCACTGCTAACCACCATGTAATTATTTTTATCATCTGCTCCTGGATTGTCTCAGTTCAGGCTGGTTCCATAGACCTGCACCCTACAGCGCCTGAGTAAGCAGGCCCTTGCACAACCTGGTCGAGCCACTGCTGAATCACAGCTAGTGAGCAGGCCTGAGGTGCTAGTTCCTCCAGGAACACTGTGCAGGGACACCTTTAACCACTCAGTGCATACGTCAGGGCTCCATATCCTGTGGACTTATCCTGCACACCATGCACGAACATCTAAGCTTTTTCATCCCAAGCAATACCTGCATTTAAGAACTGTGAGACCTGGCCTGTAGAAACGCCATTCATCTTTTTCTCTATCCTGACAACCTGGGTAAACCTCTCCCAGCAACTAAAAATTAGCCACATATTATGGCTTATCTTAAACACTACAGAGGCCTAAATCCCAGCAAGGTAGCTACTGCATAAAAATAAAACAGGGACAACTAATTCCTACCACAAGGAACTGAAAAACTCGAGAGGCAAAAGAGTCAGCTGAAATTAGCCTCTTCTAGAGATGGAGTTCATGGAACTGGAGAGATTAATTGACTTAATTAGGAAGTCAAGAGCTGAGGCAATAATTAAACTGAAATCACCTGAGAACGCAGCAAGTTCCTTAACCTCAAGACCATTTTTCTTCTCTAAATTGCAGGCAACGTTTCTCCTCCCTGATTGGGTGACCCCTGTAATTAATCAGCATTGATTTCAAATTGCTCTTCTACGTGTAAGCACTGCCTTTTACCCACTGCTGACTGTAGCGTAGCTACTGGCTAGCCTGGTTCAGGAGGCTGTCAAGCTCCTGTGGAACAAGCAGCTGCAGCTGGAGTGCTTATCCTGCTGGATCTGCTGTGGGAAGCAAAACTAGACCACCACAAATAAACTGTTCCATGCTGACTCATTTCAAAGGAAAAATCTGTTTTCAAAATGCTGTCAGGGGCTGTGGTATTTGTCACCTGATGACAACTCCCACTTTGGGAAAGACAAGGCAAAATCCACCAGCTCCCAGCAAGAAGCATTTTATTTGCGTCTTGAGGTTAAAATTCAACCTTCACTTTGATGGGCTGCAGTAGGCGAAAAAACACAATGAGTGAGAAGTCTAACTCCCCCTCTCTCCCTGCAACACTCTCCTCTGTCACTCCTGTTATCTTTCTTCCCTTCCACGCTGTCTTGCACTGGTTGAGCGTGTTTGGGGGGGCTCACTGTAGACACTTATGCGAACCACATGTACAAAGCCACTTACAGCCAAACGCTCCTGAGGTCTGGATGCAGGAATTTATTTCAGGCCATGCTGTCACACTCAATGGCTGTACAGCTGCACACACCACAGAAAACAGCCAGAACAGACCTGTGCACAGCACTGTCTAAGGACTGCAGAAGCCTTCCGCAGGCCCACTCCTGCAGCACAGAGCTCGACTCAGACCCATCAACTGTTGCTGTGCTTTGTTTTTGAAAGTCTGCATTCCTTTTTAAACCACTTCTGTGATTTCCTTTCTGAGGAAAGGTTATTCTGGGATATACCAAGGCTTAAATTACACAGTAAGGGCCTCCTTTAACAACAACTTGAATTTCATTCTAGGCACATGGCTGTAGCAGCTGTCTCCACTGCACAGGACTTCTCACACCCCTGCTACTTGCGTGTCCAGTTTTTGACGGAGGTAACAAAATCTGTTTTTTGTTCCCATCACTTGGGGCATCCTAAGAGAGAGAGGCTGACAGCCCATACATTCCGGAAGGGTTTGGGGATTTTAAGCTTGTTAGATTTAATGGCAGAGAGCAAAAGGACAAAGATCAGCACACACAAGTTCTCTATTTGCTGGGAACCAGAGCAAGAAGGAAGATCTCCCTTGGGTTACTGTATTGCCTAAAACATTGGCTTTCGCTGGTGCATTCATTATGGTGAGAGGTGCCTGTATGAATACTGATAGCTTGCGTGTGTCTGCTGGTGTTAGATAGGACCCTGAACAAAACCCCTGGGAGCTCTCACCTCCCGTGTTTGCATTCTGTCTGATTAACTTCTGCAGGGTGTGGGAAGGGAGATGCTGGAGCCAACTGACTGCAGATCTTTCCTGCTATTTCCTCCTGCAGCTTTACAATCAACTACAAGAAAAGCAGCCTGTGAGGGCACTAGGATCTGAACCTTCAACTGTGGATCCCTTAAGGTAAATCAAGGAGTTAGGCTGAGGCATGCCTGTGCATTAGGAAAATCTGTTTGCTGGCTGTGAGGAGTTGTTACGCCTGGAATAGTATCGACACTCATCCCATTCCAGTGCACAGGGCGGGTAGCATTCCCACCTCCATTACCTTGGTCCAGCTCGGTCCCCCGGAACCGGCCCTCAGGGCGGGAATCCACCACCTGGAACCGCAGGGACCCCACGTTATGGATCATCTCCTCAAAGGTCTTCAGCAGGACCGTGTTCAGCCTGGCCTTAAAGACAGCCGGGGTGGGCTGGCTGACCTCCGCCGTGACGGGGTGGCCCTCCTTCACCCAGTTCTTGAAGCCACCGTTCAGGACCGAGACCTCTTTGTGCCCAAAGGCCCGGAACATCCACCAGGCGCGGGGGGCATAGAAGGTGCCCAGCTGGTCCCCGTCATACACCACCACGTGGGTGTCGTTGCTGACCCCCAGGCGCCCCACGTAGTCGGCAAAGTGGGACTCGCTGGGCAGCATGAAGTCGTAGGGGGAGGACTGGTCTCGGCACTCCTCAATGTCGAAGAAGGACGCTCCGGGGATGTGCCTCTCCTTGAACTCCTGCCGGGCGTTTCGCTCCTGCGGCGGGTACCACGAGGCGTCCAGTATCCGCAGGCTCGGTCCCACCCGCCCGGCCTGCACGGCCTCCGAGAGCCATTTGGCGGTGACCAGAGCCCTGCTGAGCACCTGCGGCGCCATCTCGGTGGGCCGAGGCCGGGAGGGGGCGCCGCCGGCGGGGAGACACACACATACACACACAAAATGGCGGCGGCAGGGGGACGCGTCCCGAGGGGGCGGTGCGGGGGCGGGCGGCACCGCCCGGGACCGGCCCGCTGGGAGGGACCCGGCTCCCGCCCCCCCCGGTGTCGGCCATGGCTGGCGGGGACTGAGGGCGGGTGTTGCACGGCTGAGGCCCAGCACGGAGGTATGGGGCGGCGCGGCGGGACGGCCCCGCTCCTTCCCCCGTTGCCGCGCGAAGGGAACCGCGGCCCTGCCGGGGCTGGGGGTGTCCGCGGCGGGAGGGTTCGCAGCGGAAGGCGGTGGGGGAGCAGCCTGCGTCAGGGGCGCCAGGCCCCCAGTAAGGCCTCGGCTGGAGGTGGGCTCCGGGGCGGTGAGAACGGTGGGGGCAAAGCCTCGCCTCGTCGTGGGGTCGCGCCTCACCCCGGGGCGCTGGGTCCCCTTAGCTCAGGGTCATCGGGGCTGCCTGGGTCCCCTCTTGCTGCTGTCAGTGGTGGCTGCAGGTGGAGGTCCCAGGCTGGGCACAGGGCAGGACTACTGCCATGGCTGTCCCACTCGGGGCAGGGTTTGGGCTGAGCTCTCTTTATTTTCAGGGCTGGAACATTTCAAAGCCCCTCACTATAGACTTAACCAGCACCTCAGTGCAAACGCAGGTCCTTGGTCCCAAAATGCCACCTCTGTCCGGTTGCTTTCCATAAAGGCTGGTTGCAAATTTGCAATTTTCTTCTTCCTTTTGCAGTCAGGTGGATTCAGGCAAGCCCCAGGAACCAGGTAATCTTGGCCAGGACTTGGGAGCAATGTCACAACAGCTCCTCTACCGTGCTCTGGTGTCTGCAAAATGGCTTTCAGAAGCTATCAAGTCCCAGCAACCTGGTCTGGCCTTGAAAATCGTGGATGCATCCTGGTATTTGCCGAAGATGAAGCGCGACCCGAAGCGAGAATTTGAGGAGCGCCATATCCCAGGTGCAGTTTTCTTCGACATCGACCAGTGCAGCGACCGCACTTCGCCTTACGATCACATGCTGCCCAAGGCTGATGACTTTGCTGAGTATGTTGGGAAGCTGGGTGTGGGGAATGATTCCCATGTTGTGGTGTATGATGCAAGCGACCAAGGTCTCTTCTCAGCCCCCCGAGTGTGGTGGATGTTCCGGGCCTTCGGACATGATGCTGTCTCCCTTCTGGACGGTGGCCTGAAGAACTGGCAGCGAGAGGGGAATGCGCTGAGCTCTGGGAAAAGCCAGGTAGCTCCATCCGAGTTCCATGCCTCCTTGGACAAGTCCCTGGTGAAAACGTATGAGGACGTCTTAGATAACTTGGATTCCCACCGCTTCCAACTAGTGGATGCACGTGCTGCAGGACGGTTCCGGGGAGTAGAGCCAGAGCCCCGTGATGGTAATGTGCCTCCAGAGACACTGGAATAATAAAAAGGGGCTTCATTTAAGGTGCCCATTAGTTTGACTCCTGTAGAGGTAATGAAAGGAAATACGGTTGTCCTTGGGTTGGGACTTAAGGCAGTGTATCTGTCTGTCCTCCTCTCCTTTTGACTAGGAGGTGCTGCTCTTTGAAAATTCAGGAGTGGGGAAGCAGTGTATTTTGGTTTTTTTCTCATGAGGGGCTGGGACGAGGAATGGAGCTTTCATACACCTCAAAGATAATCATTGGTCTCTTCATGTACTGGTGCTGCTCTTCCACTCAGAAGGGCTTGTGGAAATGCTTCAGCCAGTGCCTCATCGGAGTGGGTTGCTCTGATGAGGGGAAGATGTGGAAGGAACTGGGAGGAGGAACAGAACTTGACAGGATTGTGTCCATGTAGTAACCTGAAGGTTAGGGCTATCCTTCCTGACTAATCAGTAATCTAGTAAAGCAATGTTTAACAAAAATGAAGGTATTTGTTTTAATAACATACACTAAATAATAAATAGCAACGTACAATAGATCATAAATATCTCCAGTGAAATGGAGAACAGGTTTTGCAATAGGTTTGTCCTACACAGTAGAGGTTAATTCCTATCTGTATTGCTTTTCCTCCAGGAATTGAGCCTGGTCATGTCCCTGGGTCGATGAACATCCCCTTCACTGACTTCCTCACAGAGTCTGGCTTAGAGAAGACCCCTGAGCAGATCCGCAGTCTATTCCAGGAGAAGAAGGTGGACCTCTTAAAGCCATTGGTAGCCACATGTGGCTCTGGGGTCACTGCCTGCCACGTGGCTCTGGGGGCATACCTCTGTGGCAAACCAGATGTTGCTGTGTATGATGGGGCCTGGGTGGAATGGTACATGCGGGCACAGCCTGAAAACATTATTTCTGAGGGAAAGGGCAAGACAATGTAATAAGTTGCTTCATTTTCCACCTGTGCAGATAATTTGCCTTGAAACAGGATTAGGAAAAGATGGGTTTAGCATTCCTGGTTAAGTGTCGTGAGGTGAAGGTGTTGGATAACAAGTACAGGTTACATGGTGCTTTGGCACTTTCTCCTTATCCTACCACTGCTGCTTAGGAGCATGAAGATGACCTTGGCAGCCAGCTCTAGGTGACCCTTCTTGAGCAGGTGGGGTGAACCAGATCACCTCCAGAGGTCCCTTCCAACCTCTGCTGTTTTGTGATTCTGTGGCCTTTTACAGTGTTAGACGGAAGGGAGAGAGTGCTGGTGGCAGCATGGGGAAGTAATTGAGTTAAGACAAGCTCGTGACTTGGGATGTTCCACCATGTTCACTCACAGGATGGTCATACTCGTATAACTGTGCCTCATGATCTTGCTCTCTGCCTCTGTTGTAGAAGCCATCCATGCACTTTATGGCCATTTTGAGTGCGAAACTTAGGGGAAAGGCATAGATGTTAAAGGAGCAAATATTGCTTCCAGGTTGGCGCTTAGGTTAGAGACTTGGCTTGGATTTCTTCTTGCACTTGGACTCTAACTGCAATGTGTACTTAGCCAGTTTTGTACTCCCATGGTCCAAAATCCCCCTTTGGGGAAAAAAAACACAACAAAGATACTGGAATTTTAAAAAGGGTAAATAAACATGTGTTTCAAGGTCTTTCTGCTGTATGGAGCTTATGTGAGCGTTGCTTGGCTGATTCCAGGAAGTCTATTTTTATGGGATCCTTTTGTCTTGATACAAATGAGATGTTGCCTTCTCTCCATCTCCTACCCTCAACAAGCTCTTTGGGCCAGGAAAGACAATGGCATGCCTCTCTCTTTGGACTTTTCACCATCTTCCTGATGGACTGAAGTCTTTGTCCATTTTCTTTTTGGCCTAAAACTCCACATGAGTCACAGTTCTGTTCTTCAAAGACTGGATGTCAGTTCACGTGGTAAAAATTGGACTGCATGGGTGTTTCTGTTCTTACCATGTAACCTTAAAAACTTGGGGGAACTGAGACCTACAGAGGAATAGCCTACAATGGCATGTTTTTTTCCCCAAGATCATTATTTTTTATCTGGGAGTTGAAATTCCCCCAAGTGTTCATGACAGTGTTCAAGAACTTGTTCTCTCTAGGATTTACGCCTTTTAAACAAAAACAAAAAAAAACCCAGAGCAAACAAAAAAACCACAGCCCCCCCCCCCAAGAAAAAAAAAACCACCAAAGAATCCTACACCTATTATGGCCCACTGGTAACTTAAAAAATGATTAAACAAGTTCTGTTCTTTGGCTTGCAGCAATGGGTACCAGTAGACATCTGAGGGTGATGGGGTTGTCCTTTCTAGGAGGTGCTGTGGATGCTTATGATCACAGATTTGTGGGGTCCACTCCTAGCCACTGAATGTGAGGGCTGTATCCTTTCCTAATGGAGAATGTTTATTCTTTGCATTTCCTTTGGCCTCTGTTGGCTGAGCCCTGGCTTCTTCCTGGGCTTGGTTTTTGTACACGCAACCTCCGTTTCTGCTTGCCTCCTGTGGAACTAAGAGTTTCACTGTCCAGACGATATCTTCCTGTGTCCTCTTCACCCACCCACCCAGCCTGACCCTTCTTTCCACCCGTTTCCAGTGGCTGAAAGCATTCAATTTCCCTACTTACATTAGTCTAACCACCTGGCTCTTCAGGGACTTGGGGCTGGCATTACAGCAAGTGCTGAGCACACGGAGTGTGCCGAGGTCTGAAATGAGTGACCCTTTTGTATGCAGTGCAAGATACAGATCTGGATAAAATAACCTTTATATTTGCCAGCTTCCATTTAGTTCTTTGGGCTAAGACTTCCCAAAAGGGCTTCCTTGGCAGGTTACAGCATGCCCTGCAAATTGCTAAGGCTTTCAGTTCTAGATCTAATTGATGGTTTAATTAATTCTCTTCTCCTTCCTGCTAGGGAGAAGTCTTCTGCTCCCATGCTGTATGAATTTCCCCACCCAGGAATTGCCGTGTTTTTAGAGGCTGGTAGCAACACCTTGCTTTATCCCAAGTAGGGTAATTTTCTAGCAACTCTTTCCTGCAGGGGAAAGGGAAGAACTAATCAGCCTGTCATGTAGGACATCTGATTGCAGTCTGTAACTGGGAGCACTTAAAAAACAACAGCAACTTTTTAAGCTGAAGTATGGTGTTGACACGAAAACAAAAGGATAAGCACTGGCTGGGGTGACTGACTGGAAACAGCAAGTGGTGCTAAACTCCCTGTGGAGGGGCCTCCCAACCTGAGCAACAAGGGTGCTGCTTTTAAGGCACTTTAACATAGAGATACTTGTACAGGCGGTGTTGACTAGTTTGGGATCTTACAGCAGGGTCTGGCTTGTGACATCTTTTCAGTTACAGATTTCTCACTTCTCCCACCATCAGCCAAGTTAAGAGGCTTTCACGTGGTGGGATATTAAGGTTTCACACCCTGGGTGTGGCTGGGAGGTGAGACCAATTTTGTGAATATCTGGCCAGGCCCCTATGTACAAATAGATAAGCAGGAGTGCTGTGCCTGCTCTCCAGGAAAATTTGATTAGAGAAAAATTTGGTAGAGAAAATTGGCGTATTGTTTCAGACTTTGTTAATACAATTTCCAGTGGATGCAGGGGCTGACTTTTGCTCTTGTTCTTCCAGAACATTTGGCGATACTGCTTGAGCGCGGTGTTTCTTTTTTCTCGCTGGCCCCAGCAGTCTCTGGGTCTCTCTGCTTCCTCCTGAGTCTGAGCTGCTTTCCTCTGTCCTGTGTGTTGCGGGGAGGTGTCTGGTGCAGCCCAGCCATCCACCTGGAGATCGCAAACTAAGTGAAAGATTTCCCTCTCCCCTTGCTCTACATTTTGACTTGATTTGGTTTGATGACATCTAGCAGGGCCCTTGCCCTTCTCTGGTATGTGTGCCAAGGTTGGCGATACTCAACTGCCCTTTTCCCGGCTGGGTTTTGAACCACAAAATCTCAGTGGTTCTTCAGGTTCCTGGCCTTTGACATATCTTTTACCAGATGCTTAGCTTTGCTTTGATTTCTCCACAGAGGAGAAACTGAGAACTTCCTGCAACAAGATATTTTGCCTTTCTGGGGTATGCCCTGTTACATCATGTATCAAAAATATGTCTAAGAGTGTCTTTTGATACTCTCCTTTTAGTTGAGATCTGTTCTCACGCTGCAGGCAAAGCCCTGGGAACACTGTGGAGACCGAGACAATGTTTTCAAAGCCTGGAGACTGCAAAAACCTATTTTGAGCCATAACAGATGCTACTGGACATATGGAACAGCTGAGGGGACTTGCACTAGGACTATAAATGTTTTGCAGATCTTTATGTCCCTGACTCAGGGGGTGGGTTTCCTTTGGGAACTGGAAACTGGGAACGGGAGAGGTGGATTTGAATGCAAATCACTAATGTTCATGACTCTCCCATGGAAAATTTGCCACAGGGAAAGGGGAATAGTATATCTTTCATGGGATAAGGCTCATGATGGCCAAAACAGCCCTGATGTAGGAAGAGGGTCACATTGACCTGTGGCTAACTTGAGACTGGAGTTTTTACAGCTCTCTCTATAAATCTGAGAATCCCATGCCAGCATGTAAACTCTGTGTTGGTCTGTTTTACTACCTGTAACACTTTTGCCTGAAGCAGTTTGGGACTCTGTGAAAACAGTCTGGTCTATGGTTCTCCAACAGTAGTCCCACAGTCCCTCAAATGTTTTCTTCATCACCTGCCTTCCTTTTCCTTCCCTACTGCTGCCTACCAGTCTGGTTGGGCTGTTTCACACTTCATTCTTTTGCCAGCACTGCTGTCCCTTCCCGCTAATGACCACTGCACGAGCCGTGGTAATCGCTGTTAACTGCAGGGGCTTTTCTTGTTCCTTCTATCTCTCCTGGTCACAGCTCGCAGCCAGGTGCTACGTGGCTGTTTTCTCTCCTCCTCCTCCTATCACTCTTCCAGCAGAGGTGCCAAATGATGCACGTACACACACAGGCTTCATGCAGGTACATTGGTCACAGACCACACCAAGCACAAGGAGCTGGAGAAAGATTAGCTCACCTGCACGCAATGGGACCTTTCTTTTCCATCTCCAATATGCCTGACTCAGCTGGCAGTCAAGCTGGGCTCTGCTGGCTACAAGTGAACTGTCTTCCTCCCACCCCCATGTCCTTTGTGGAAAGTTTTCTTTGTCCATTTCACTGTTGGCTTAATGGCAGATGTCAGGGTATTACTTGTCCTCCCCACCACATTTCCTGAAGAGAAGAGAGAGGAGACAGTTTCTTCTCTGGTTACCTCATGCCAGAGTGCGTTCATTAGCTAAATGATCACGCAAATTTAATCCCAGCCTGACATAGTGGTGACACTGTGCCAAAACACAGTGGTCTCTGCTCCCACTTATGCTCCACGATACAACAATTCCCTAGAAGCAGTTTTGGAAGCTCAGTGGTGCATCCCACTCCATGTACCCAGCTGACTCGTCAGGCAGCAGTATACGTACAGAGCACTGCAGTGTGTGTAGGTTTGTGCTGCAGGCCTGGTGGCTGCTGAACCAGGAAACTCTCATTTTACCCCCTGTTCTGTTTTCCTCAGCTTTTGCTCAGCCCCATCACGTACCTACCCAGTGGTACGTGATGGGTTTCCTGCCCCCAGTCTGTCTGTGCAATTGTCCCCATCACTTAACTGGGTACTCAGCTGGGCTGTGTGGCGTTGTAAGCTCTTGCTTGCTCCTGTCTCTCTGTTTCTGTGCATATGTTTTATGTATAGTAATCATCAAAGCAGGAGGAACAGATTGAATATTTAAATTTATTTCCCCTCTGTTCTCTTGCTTGATTTTAATGGGCCTTAACAAGGGCACGCTAGTTGCATCTCAGAACCACGTCTGGTGATGGTGTGCTGGTGTGCAAATCAGGCCTGTATTTAGCCCACACCACCCACACTTCAGCATTTCAATCAGTAACTCACCCTGGATTGGATTCTTCCTAAAGAGCATTTTCATGTACCCTGGGGAACACCCTGGCCTGGGGGTTTTTCAGTAAAGTGCATGCTGTGTATTGCGGAAAAGAAGGCTCTGGGGATGGGAGTGGTGTACCTTGACCTCTTTCCTTATTCCTAGTATACCTCTTTGGATTTACCAACTAACCTTTCACACCGTGACCCTGGGGTGAGCAAGACTTGAAGTGCTGGCCACAGATGGAGGCTGATGTTGATGGAAGAAGGTATGCTCTGAATAGAGACCATCCCTGACCTGTGAGCAGCATTGGTGTGGGAGAGATTGGGGAGGAAGGCTTCAAAAATAAGAGATTGGACCTAAAAAAGAGCAAGAGGCTGAGTGGCTGTGAGAGGACAGAGGGAGACAGGGTGAACCCCTGAGAGAAGAAGGAAGAAAACTAAGGCAGGGCAGATTTCTTGGAGGGGGAGATAAGGAGCTATAGGCTGCCATCCAACTACCACATTCATATCAGAGTGCCACACTCCTCGCCCTAATTCTCTGCATGTGAATTCCTAATTCTAAGCTGTGGCCAGTGCAGACAGGGTCCTGCACCCCTTGCACACCAGAGCACAGGGCAGAGCTCTCAGATTTGCCATGGTTTGAGTCGGAGCCAGAAGCAGGAGGGCAGCAGTCCCTCAGCCCTGAGCTGCGTGGCTCTGTGTGATGCTTCAGCTCAGGTCAGTATTAATCTGAGCATCTTTGATGGACACCATTGCTCGGCGGAGACTGGTTCAAGGGCTGGGCACTAATTTGGGCCAAAGCCTGCTCCATACAGGTAGGCAAAAAATAATTTTTCATCCTGTCTCTATTATTGATCGCTCTAGTGCTGGCCAGCTTCTGATATGAATTAAAAGAGATCCAGAGCTATTTGAATTTACAGCCTGCAGCAGCTGAATTACTGCTATGCTTAAATTAGTTGGAGGTCAGCAAACTCGAAACCTTTTCCGTGTTACCCTCCCTTCCCCTCCTCCCCTTTGCACTCCTCCACAGAAGGAGCAAAGTACACAGTTACACTGCCTTTGACAAGGAAGTCCTGGGTGATTTGGGGGAAGGGTGACGCTGCCTTCCTGTCCTGTAGTAATAAAAGGGAGGAATTTTTAAGTAAAAGAAAAGAGGGAAGGACAAAAAAGAAAGGAATATGAGTGAAACATAATCCTTCTTTGTATCTACGCTCTTCCCGCAATAAACCCCTACCTCAAAAGACGCAAAAGGTCTAGGTGGAAGAGCAATAATGTGTCTGCAAGGCCCCAGGATGTCCCTGCAGTGCTGCATCCCCCTGGCAAGGAAGAGCCAGAAAGTTGCTTAGGTGAAGGAAGGCTTTGGGCCACGTTCAGGTGAAACATCAGCCTTGCCTTTCCATTCCTAATACGCCCGAGCTGCTGGAAGCACGGCTGTGCTTAGGTGGGAGTGGGAAGAGCAGGGTTGCTGTAGAGAGAGCTTGTTGAGGTTGTGTCCGTGCCAAGGAGTGCATTTGAACAGAGTCCCCTGGGGCATGAGCAGCTGAGCTCCAGGTTTAGCCTGGCAGGAGCAAGTGGCAGAGGCAGGGCTGGATTCTGCATGGTAGGATCGGCTTCAGCGGGCGAGGTGTGCCTGGGGCAGAGGTAAAACTCCACACTAAGGTAAAATCTGAGCTCTCTCTTGTCCAGACACAGACAGGGATGGCAGGAGCAGGGGGGAAGGACGCAGGGGTTCTCTCTCTGGCATGGTTTGTGCTGTTAGGGCAGCACAGGGGGGGAATTTGCTGAGTCAGCGAGTCTTCTGAGCTGGAAGAAAAATTCTCCTGCCTCCTGCCAGTGCTTCACGCAGATCCAGGATACAGTTCCCAGAAGTGTCCCTACATATGTTAGCAAGAAGGCAACTTGTCTGGACGTTTTGCAGCAAGAACAGTGTGGCAACTGATGCAGCACTGAGCTGTGAGCCTGGGGTAATGGCTCTCCTGAAGGCAAAGCTGGGGAGCACAGCACTGATGGGCTTATCTGCTGACTGCCAGGGAGCAGGTTGTTCTTCCTGACTCCGAGGAAGCTTACAGGCAAGATCCAGGGCTGGAAGCAGGCACACCACCAGCCGCAGGGGTTGTCATGCAGTACAGGGCAGCCCCCTTCATGACTGCATCCTCTTTTGCGGTGGGGGGGGGGGGGGCTGGGAAAACTACATTTCCCAGCACCCATTTGTGCATGTCCCTGCAAACTACAGTTCCCAGAGCCTTTTAAAGAGCTGGAGAGGATGTCTATGGAAATAAATGCCGACCTTTTTTTTGCATAACGCCCTGCACCTCCGAAGTGCTGGCCGGCCCTGGGTTAGTGGAAGAGGGAACAGGGGAGAAGCCAGGGAGCGTGAGCGCTGCGGAGCTGTGGTTTTGCCCACTCCTAGTATCCTCCAGCACGGAGCATCCTCCTTCCCCTCGGGACCCCCTTGGCGGTCACAGGGAGGATTCTGGCTCCCGGGAAACACGGCGGCTGCGGAGGGAAAAAGGCAGATAAACTACAGATCCCGGCATTCCCCGGCAGGCAGCACCTGCGGCAGTCCCTGCACGCCGGCGGGGAACGGGGAGGGGGTGAGGATGAGGATGGAGGGCGGGGAGGAGATGCAGGGTGCCGTGGGGCTACGCCGCACCTGGGACACCCCGCCAGCCGCTGGCACCCAGGCCAAGTGGGTGAAGCTCAATGTGGGGGGCACCGTCTTCCTCACCACCAGGCAGACGCTGTGCCGGGAGCAGAAATCTTTCCTGTGTCGCTTGTGCCAGGGCGAGGAGCTGCAGTCGGACCGGGTAAGGCAGCTGGGTTGCCTCCCGCACCGTGTGTCCCTGTCCCCCCCTCCCACCCCCCCCCCCCAGCACGGGGAGGGCTGGAGGGATGCAGGGATGATGGAGCCAGACCCTGACAGCTTGCAGGAGTGACTGAGTGAAAAGATGCCTGCTCCTTTTCCCGTGAAGGATTTTCCCCTTGCCGGATCCCACCTTCCTGTGTTGTAGCCTGGCACCTGTCTTCCCGAGCTGGGGAAAATAGAGGCCATCTCCCTTCTGCCCCTGTTCATCCCACCCACCTCTCTCTCACCCCATATCCCTTGGGTCTACCTCCCAGCTGTATCTGCCTGACTCAGCCTTGCCCCCTATAAGGGGACTCTGCTCTCTCACACCAGGCACAGTTGCAAAAGGAGACTGAGGCCTATTTTTTGGGCTTTCTCAGCTGGGTTAGTCCATGCTGAGGTGGGCACACTGAGCATACTAATACAGGAGTTGAAATTCAAGCTGGGCTGACTTGGCTAGGGACTCTCAGGGGCCCATGGTTTCCAAGGAGTCTTGCTTAGGTTAGTGTTTTCTTGTAGTCTGGAGGATTTGAGGGTTGGTTACAAGTTTCCCATGGGGTTTTTCTCCTCATGGTCTATCTCTGTTGCTAGGATGAGACTGGTGCATACCTGATAGACCGGGACCCCACTTACTTTGGACCCATCCTGAATTTCCTCCGTCATGGGAAGCTGGTCCTGGATAAAGATATGGCTGAAGAGGGTGAGTCTTGGAGCTCAGAAACTTCCCACTTAACATCGCTGCTGTAGCCAGAATGCAGTAGAACTTCTTGTTGACCTTGTCTCTGATTCTTCTTCTAGACGTTGACTGGGGATTTGAGAGGGCTATCCCTGCAGCTCTTGGAAAGCATACCCATATTTCCTTTACTAAAGGGGTTTGGAGTGGGTGAAGAAGGCACCGTACAGGTGTTGTGGCTTCAGAACTGTTTGATCAACAGACATGTCACCAAGATGGACGTAGGAAGATCTCTTAGCTTTAATAAATCATTTTATTACTTGTTCCTGATCCAGTTTTAACCAGGCTCTGGGACTGAGTTTTCTGTTAATGACTGAGTGTTTCTAATTAGGAATGAAAACCCGGAAGACCAAACAAAATCAAGCTCATCTCTTTTACTGACTGTAATAAAGACCATCATTAATCAGTGATATGCAATGTATGCTGCTAGTGCACTGATGGGTTATGACCTGCATCAATTTCAGTGCAGCAAGCCAGACAAACCAATGCCTCGTTTGAGGTTGACAGAGGGTCCAATAGGATAACTCAGTAACATTGTGGTGTTACCAGCCAGAAGTCCCCAAAGCCTTGTTATTTTTTGGATGCTAGAGTCTAGCAAGGAGCCAATTCCAAAGACAGGCTGTGCTCTCCAGCCCTTGCCAAGCATGGTTTCTGCATGTTCATTAGTCTTCTTGCCTTTCTCTCTTACATATTTCTACCTAATGCAAGGAAAGTTTTCTTCAGAATTGTCTTATGAGTTATAATTCCAAAAATATGTCTAAGCAATGGTACAGAATTGTAATAAATACAATTCTGAGGTGTTCCCTACTTCACATTTCTTGTAATCTTGAGGTCAGACAGGGTTCTTCCACAGGTTTTAACATCAAATCTGAAGCATGAACAGGAATCCCATTTGTAGCTTAACATTGTCTTTTGATCCTGCTGCAGACACTCAGGCTGGCATAAACCTAACCCATTAGATGATTCACAGCTGAATGAGGGATTCGGAAGAGGTCTGAGTGTGTCAGGTAGTGAAGGATCAATCTCCCCACCTGCATTGTCTATGTACTGCCCTGGGGACACGTGAGTGTTGGCTCCTAGGCACCTTTCCCTCACCGACCCTCTGGGAACCCACCTCCCTTTCCCTGAAGGCCTGTTAGCAAACAGGTGAGTCTTAAGAGAGGTGATGGGTGCAGCTACCATAGAGAAAAAACCAAAACACTTCTCTGTTTACCTGCTTTGAGGTGAAGCACAGGGGAGAGAGCCAAAGATCATCTGAAATCATATGGGGCTGCAAGGTGGGTGCAACTCCAACTGGCCCAGGAGGAAAGCTGTGATTTTCTAGGGTCTTTTGGTGACAAGCTCAGAACAAGTTGTGGTTCTGTGCCTTAAGAAGAGGGCCTGAACAAGGTGGTAGGTAACTAGTGGTCTTTGAGAGAGGCTGGAGCCTATGTTTATTCTCCTTAGCCAGTTATCTGGGAAAGGTGTTAGCAGTCCTCAGCACAAGCCTGTTTCTGTACTAGCAGGCAGCATAAGGAAATCAGGGTGAGCATTAGAAATGCAATGCAGAGAGTCAGGGTTCCATTCTCCACAGTAAGAGTTTAAAGCAACAGACACCTGTTAAAAAGTGAGGCTGCAGTGTCATTTCTCCCTATGGAGCTTGGGAAGCTCAGAATTGATATTTTGCAAGCCAGAAAACA
>JAOXNO010000001.1:56014373-56078730 GCA_028565335.1 Limnodromus scolopaceus | reverse complement strand
AAAAGTGAGGCTGCAGTGTCATTTCTCCCTATGGAGCTTGGGAAGCTCAGAATTGATATTTTGCAAGCCAGAAAACAAAGACAGGCTATTAACTTTCTGTCTTTGTGGTGCTTCTGTCTTTCTTTCTTAGGGATCCTAGAAGAAGCCGAGTTCTATAATATTGGTCCTTTAATCCGAATAATCAAGGAGCGACTGGGGGAGAAGGACTACACAGTAACTCAGGTATGGAAAGAAATGGCAAGGAAGATAGAGTGCGGTGGGCGAAGGAGGGAATGTGGAAAGGGAGAAGTGAGTCTAGAGGGAGGGCAGACTTGGGAGAAGCAGCAAGGAATGGAAAGAAGCAACTAATTGGAGTTTATGTGCTAATGTCTACATAGCAAAGTCTTGCAGGGGACAGGCTACTGTCATTTTAGTTATATAAACAAGTTACAGGCTTGTTTTGCATCTCCAGAAGTAATGCCGGATGTAGCCCCTGAAACCAAGTCAACTGCTCTAGCTTTTGGAAGAAGGCAGGTGGTTGCTGTGGGATATGGAAGAATGTTTGTGAGGAGAGCGGAGGCGTGGGGAGGAGGGCTCTGGTGTGGGGAGTCCTGGGAGCGTAACCACAGTGAAGAGCATGAGGATGCCTGTAGAGAAACCTGGAGGGAATGGGTGAAGAGACATCTGTGGAAGACAATGAGGCACAAGGAATCAATCCTGTAGCACAATCACACCTTGTCTTGGCCAATAACCTTTTAAAATCTGTCTTCTGGGAGTGTTGGCTGATACCTCACTTTTCATTGTCTCTGCCTCAGGTTGTAAGCCTCCAGCAACAGAGTCACTTTGCGCTCGCAAAACCCCATCAGCATTTGTGGCATTTGCATAAATGACTTTGTAATGACAAATGCAAATTCCCCATTGAAAGAGCCCAGTATCTTCTGGGAACAAGGCAGGAAACTTTCAGCTCAGTTCCTTCTCTCCAGAAGAGATGCCGTTGTTCTTGCTCCCCACAACACCACAGTAGAAATTTGTATTGTGGTTTCCACTCCCCTTTAGCCTGGGTCATGGGGAAGAGGATGGGTCTGTCAAGGAGGGGTACTACCACTTCTTTCTGCAGGAGGGCAACAGCCTTTAGCATCTGACCATTGTCAACACGCTCTGTAATTTTGCTGTCAGGTGCCTCCTAAGCATGTCTACCGCGTGCTACAGTGCCAGGAAGAAGAGCTCACTCAGATGGTTTCCACTATGTCAGATGGATGGTGCTTTGAGCAGGTATGGAAAGGGTAGAAGAGGCTGGGCAGGAGTTGTCTTTTGGGGAAAAGATCACGGATACCATACAGTCCCCAGGCAAGTCACCTTCCCACTCTGAGAATATTGGGTCAGCCATTGATGGTGCTGTCACACCAGCTCTCTCTTGCCCCTTCTCTAGACGTTTAGAGGATGCTGTGTGAGGTTAAGATGTTTTGCATCCTGGCTGACTCCTCTCCTGGTTCTCTGTGCTGCCTCCTTAGCCTTAGTTATGAGGCCTTCTATTGAGGGTAGGGATTGGACTCTGTGCTGCATGGTGGGCTTTCTGCCTTGCTCCCCAGGTGAAGTGCATGTTTGCAGTAACATGCATTTGTGATTCTTGCTCTTGTCTTTTCTAGCTTGTGAACATTGGCTCATCCTATAACTATGGGAATGAAGATCAGACAGAATTCCTGTGCGTGGTCTCCAAAGAGTTGTACAACTCCTCCAATGGCTTGAGCTCTGAGCCCAGCCACAAAGCCAAGGTGAGACCAACTTTGCTATGGCCTTGCTCCCCTTGCCTATGAGATCCTTCATTCTTGTTTGTTCCATCTTCCTTTCCTCTCTCCAGTGTGGCTGTGGGGCACCTCAGTGGTGAAATACAGGGGCTTGTCCTGGTGTTCAGCACCATTGCATGACACCCATTGCCCAAAAGGAGGAGTGCGTGCGTTGAGAGAGGTGGTGTCTGACTGTGTGTGGCAAGTGGCTTTAGCAAGTGACCCTGGCATTTCTTATGCTACCCTAATATCCCCCTCATGCCTCCTCATAACCGTGCTCTGTGTGTCACTCTGCTGCTAGGGTGTGATTTCTGGGGAGGTTTTGCAGCATTCTCTTTCCTTTTGCTGAGTCCCAGCCTAAGGGGCAGGAGATCACGTGCTCCACTTTTGAGGGAAGGCCAGAAACGTGTGGCAGTGCATGA
Organism: Limnodromus scolopaceus; assembly: GCA_028565335.1. NCBI lineage: Eukaryota > Metazoa > Chordata > Aves > Charadriiformes > Scolopacidae > Limnodromus > Limnodromus scolopaceus. The sequence continues at coordinate 56,076,545 of JAOXNO010000001.1, read as the reverse complement.
CGTCCTGTAGACACCTAGGATACAGGAAGGAGCACTAGCAATTGATGGCAGTTGTTGGGCAGTGGGATCACAGCGCTTGTAAGTAGGTTAGATAGCCCTGACGTGGTGCTCCAGAGGAAGACAAGTCTCTTTGCTCTCTGACTCAGAACTGTCTTGGCCATGGGGAAGGGTCCCATTTATTCCAGTGTCATGAACATTGCTTTATTCCCTTGTGTGTCAGAAAGAACTGCCATGTCTCATCTTGCAAGTATCTCCACTCTTTCTTCCCTTTGTCCTGCATGCTGGGCCACAGAGCACAGAGGAGGACCTGGAGGAGGAAGAGCAGGAGGTGGAGGAGGAGGCAGAGGCAGAAGCAGAAGCAGAAGCAGAGGAGAAAGGTGCAGCAAATCCTTGAGGAAAATCATAAAAATAAACCCCCAAGCATAGACCCGTCCACCTTTCTGGTGAGAACTTACAGCTAGCAGCAGGGAAGGGCTAGGGCAAGTGTGGGGTGTGGGGCACAGTCTTCTCCAGGCGCTGGAGTCTCTCTGGAGATAAAGCTGTGAGGGAAGAGCTGTTACTGTGGCTGCTGCTTTGTATTTTAAATGGTTTGGTTTATTTGCAGTTATATTTTTCTTTGCAGACTGTCCATCTATTCGGGATTGCACTGAAATCTTTCTTCCTCCAGACCCTCCCTGCTGCTCCCCTCTGTATCCATCCCAGCACTGTCACCTACCTCCCACCCTGCCCTGCTCCCCAGCCTCCAGCATCCATCCCTCTGCTCTGTCTGAGCCCACCAGGGCTCAGAGTGGTCCCTGCCCGGGGCCCTGTCTCTCTCTGCTCCTCACTTCTCCTCCTCTGCAGGTACGTTACCTGTCTGCACTCTCAGCTCCTGCCAGCCTGAGCTCTGCATGAGTGACTCACTTCCCTCCTGTGGGTATGGCCCGGGTTTGTAGAGCTCGGGGAGGGGAAGGAGGTGGGGAGGGGAGGTTGACTCATCCCTAAGGTGGTTTTTCTGATGCTCATCCTATGTGTGCTTTTACCCATCAAGCAGGCCCTACGGCTCCGGACCAGAGGCTCTGGCAGCAGAAAAGAGAGTGCAGCTGGGAGAAACGAAAAGGGGTGGAAATGAATGCAAAGCAGGCAGGGGGTGGCACGGGGAAGGGGGGAAGTCTGCCACGTGTCTGCCTGACACGCAAGCCAGATCGCTTCTCCAGACTGCCGCCCGCAGCTCCTTTGCCTGCCAGCCCAAGAGCGGTCTGCAGAAAGCAGGCTGTTATTTTCCCCTCCCTGCTCTCGCTTCCCTGGGCTTTTCCCCCCCACCGCCTCTGCCGGGGTGAGAGAGCACTGGCAGAGGGTGGCGAAGACGAAGTGGAAGTGGCTGGTCCCCACTCCAGATGCTCTCACAGCTGCGTGCGAAATGAGCCTCTGTGCTCTGTCTGCTGCTCAGGGAGGCTGCCTGGTTGGCGTGCGTGGGGCTGGGTACAGAAAGCTTTAGAAGGAGGATTCCTCTCTCATATGGGAAAACTGTGGGGCTCTTGTTAAACCAGAGATGCTCAGTGCCACTCTCCGTCCTGGTGGAGAGCACTTAGCCGGCTGACATTTCTCTCTCCCTCTGTTCAAGAGCCTCCTTGTCCGTGGCTGTGAGACCTGAGTGCTATTTTCTTAAAAGTCACTGTATGTTAATCACGCAGACTTTTCCTTCCTTTTTCTCTGTTCTCCCACACTCAGTCCTCAACTTTTTTCTTTTTCTTCTGTTCTCATTTCTGCTGTCATTCCCATTTTCCTGTTTTTTACCCTCCCTTCCATGCTCAATCGCTTTTTTTCTTGCCGTTGATTTTGTTTCTCTCTTTCTCTCTCCTTCTCTAGCTGTTACAAGCCAGAGGTCTGAGGATGTGATCCTAACACTCCACTCCGGCCTTTTAATTTCTGGTTTATATCTTTATTTTTGTACTGCGGTGTATGGCAGCCCCGTGCCCCACAGTGACACTCCCAGACCCCCTTCACTTTTCACAAGCAGCCATTCTTTTTTACAAACTCAGCTCGGAGGGCTGAGCCTCAGCCCTAGGGGAGGGCAGATGCTCAGAGGAGGGCAGATGCTCAAAGGAGGGCTGCTGTAGGAGCTGGAGTTGGAGCCCAGGGCCCCCTGCCATGCCGAGCAGGCTTGCCTTTCCTTAATGTCACAGTGGCCCCTGCTGGGGACATCAGTGATCAGCCACTGCAGCCTGCGGTCCCTTCCTGAACACCCTGGTTGCGACTGGGGCCCCGAGGTGGTGGCAGCTGCGGTGGGACCAGTCCTCACCCTTTTGCTCTTGCAGGCAGCTGGTCTGGGCTTGTGGCCAGAGGGCAAATGCAAAGCCACTGCCCTTCTCTGGGCCACCTGCACTGCTTGCGGGGTGTCCCTGTGCTGGCTATCACGCTCCTTGGTGCCTCCCTCCCTCTCCCCCAAAACATCCCTGTGTCGGCAGAGTGAGGAGGAGAGAGACATGCTGCCTGGGTACCGGGAACACGCTGGCACCTGATGTGGTGTCTGCTAGCTTGAGGAGATTCCTGGCCTGGGGAGCCAAGCGTTTGCTTCTCTGCTGTGTCTGAGGACACCAGGTTGTAACTCCTGAATAAAATTCACAGTCTGTTCCTCCTCGCCACCTCTCATTTCAAGCGGCAGAAGGGGGTGGGAGCTGGAGAAAGAGGAGTTTGGATTCATCACCTGGAGCTACCAGAAGCTGCCTGCGCTGCACCCATCTTCTGGAGGCTGGAGGTACTTCCCACCACATCTGTGCTGGACCCCCACTGCAGGCAGGTGGCTACAGAGCAGGTTTGCTTATTGGTACCTGCACCCCTAAATCATAACAATAAGTGAGGACGACATTTCTAGGTAGTGTATTGACCTCACTGCACCCTGGGGGACAGTCTACAGGGAGGGCAAAGGTGTAGAAACTTTTTCCAGTTGCCAGTACCAGGATTGGAGTTTGGTCAAAAAGATACAAGCCCCATGATAATTTTTAACAGAGTAAAGGAAACTAGAGCCAAAAAAGCCCTCAAATTAATTTTATTTCTGATTCCAGAGAGTGGACCATTGTGTGTGTGTGTATATATATATATGTATATCTTCAGTAAAAAATCCAAGCCCATAGCAGTCACTCTTTAAGCGCTGTGCCCTGAAGCCTTCTCCTTCACCTCCTAGATTATCTGAGTTAGGAGGTGAAGCAGATCAGAGGCCCTCAAGTTAGAGGTATTTGGAAGGGCTGAGGGGAGGGGAAGGGAGATGGGAGGCTGCTCCAGAGTTTTTACTGGGGGTCCAGGGCCTTTCCCTGAGGAAAGTGCAGCAGTGGAGGCTGGCTGCTGCTCCAGCAGGGAGGCAGGACACGCGCTTGGGGGTGTGATGCTGGACTCGTGCCTGGGAGTCAGTGAGACGTGAAGAGTTGCCTGGCTGAGCTGAGCAGCACACGCCAGCTAAGAAAAGAAGCAATTAGGGAGATGGAAGAGGAGGAGTGATGGGAGGGGAAGGGGGAAGAAGGATGAGCAGCAGGAAGGAAGAGGGAGGCAGATTGATTTCACAGTTACTGGAATCTCTAACTACATCAGTCACATTTTCTTTCAGCAAATGTTCCAGCATAAGATTGTGGCTGAATCACATGGTTCATGGAAAGTTCAGGTCCCCTTATTCCTTTTCTCAGAAACCACCAACCTGGGACAGTTACTGTGTGTCATGTCGTTGTGTCCCCCCCCCCTCCTCTTTTGGATGGATGGCCTAAAACCACCTTGGGATGCTCCCTGGGAAGCTCTGAGGGGGAAGAGGGTCTGCCTTCTTTTCTCTACAGTCCCCATGGCAGCCTTTTTTTTTTTTTTTCACCCTGCTCAGAAGAGCATCCTGGATCTGGCAACATCCCACACAGAAACTCTCTCTGAGAGGCAAGTGAGCAAGATCAGGAACAAGTGCCATGTGAGCGTAGGTCTGATGGGGAGAAGGCAGAGATGCACTTTTCTCAGCTCATGGTTTGGTTCATCCAGCCCAGCACTTGAGTGATCCTGGTGTATACTCCATAGTGATTTGGACGTGCGCATCCCATTCCCCAGCTGACCAAACCGGCCAGAAACCACCTGCCACTGGGTTCCTTGCAGGCCAGCGGACCTCCAGAATCACCCTAGAGAAAGGGAAAGAAAAATGGGATGATGGTGATCCACAGCTTCTCCAGCTCAGTGATTACACTGTCTTTGAGTCCCTCTGTATTCAGATTCCTGTATCCTCCCAACTTATGCCTGGGACATCTGCAACATCCCTTGTACCTTAGGCATATGTCAAAAACAGTCTCCAGTGCAAACATCTGACCTGTTGTTGCATTCCTTCTTCATACAAATTCCTTCCCCTTAGCCAGCTCTCAAGAAGCTGAGAGCTCTATTGTTCCCTTCAGCTCTGTGTGGCATTTCCAAATATATGGACAGCAAGGAAGCTGGTGGGATTTAACTGGATACCCAGAGGTATGGGAGACAGAGGGATTTCTTAAAATTGATAGTAATGAAGGAACAGACAGGTTACTGTGTATGACAGATGCTAATGAGGCTGAGCGGGGAACAGACTGATGTAGACTTGGAAGTGGGAGGTAAAGAGTAGAGAATGGGCTGAAATGAGAAAAGGATTTTAAGTGTGTTTAGATCCTGTCTAAGGCAAAGATGCTGGGAAGAAGAAGTGCTCTGTTGTTGGCCACTTAGACCAGAGGAAGGATTGGGGGACTTAGGCATTTTATGGTTTCTTCACCCTCATTTCAGGCTATGAAGAGTATTTGGGAGGCTTGGGACACACCCCATCTCCAGTAGTCAACCTTGATCCCACAACTCCTCTGTTACCTGGCAGGCATCTTTCTTGCCCTTGTGGTACCCAGCACACAGCATCCTGGGAGAAATCATGTAGTGATAGGCTTCACTGCAGATGTCCTGCTGGATGAGCTGCACGTCCACCTTCTGCAGAATGTTGCTGATGTGCCCTGATGGGTAGAGCACCAAAAGCAGTGCAGGTGAGCAATGGTGGAGCTTCCCACTGTTTATTGTGATCCCCCAGACCATGCCCATCTCACTGCATGCTGAAAGCTGCCATCTGATTTTCTGTTCTGTTCTCCACTGGCATCACAGTCTCTGACTTTCAGCAGAGCACTTCACCTGCATGGAAGCAGTAACATTCCTCAGCAGTCCCTTTCCCTTCAGGGATATGTGGTGGGCACTTCGTCTTTTGGGACAAGGGTGATTCTGGTTTGGGGAAACCTCTGAGATGTCAGAGTTTTGGATTAACTTCTCATTGAAATGGTTGTTAAATTCTTCTTGCTAAGTATGCAAACAAACTGCCCACTTCCGGATAGACACCTGAGTATTTCCATTTAGGAAACAAAGCTGTACTCACCTGGGTGAGTACATCTATATTCCAGTGCCAGGCACTACTACAGAACAGCCTGGACCCGTTTGTTGGTCCTATGTGGAGGGAACATGAGGGATCATGCCCCTACAGCTAAACTCTTCCTCACAAACCAGACTGGGCAAATCCATACCACCCCGTAGGAACAGGTCTTTGCCCATGCTGTCCCTCAGCAGTGTGCGGGTGCTACGGGGTCAAAATGGTACCAGGGGACAAGCTAACAATTACACAGTGTGATCCTTGGGGGACAGCACATACCCTGCACTGCTCCCATTGAATTTACTAGTACAGGTGTTGCTGGGGGGACCCAGGTACTAGGGTCTTTGACATGGGGAAAATGTTGCTGCAGGCATGACAAACAGGTGTCCCCAGGAGACCCAGTTCTGATCTCATGAAGGGCAGTTTTTCATCTCTACTCTCTCTGGTCAGGCTCTGTCCCTGGAGAATGATCCAGCAGGAGCCCACATATCTGTGTAGGCATGGGGTTGGGCTTCAGGACTGGGGCTCCATGCTGTGACCACAGCTGAATAGCCACTTGTCAGATCCCTAATTCCTGAAGGACTATTCTAGTCTCTGGATGAAGGAACACATGCTGTCCCCATATAACTTACCAGACTCTCATGCCTGCCTCTCCAAATGAGGTCAAGGCACTTGACAAATAACTTCGGCCAACCTGTAACCCCAAATCCAAGGGGGTGAAGGAGTTATAATGCTTTGGGGTGAACAGAATTCTGTTCTGCATACCCCACACTTTAACCTATGTTTCCATCTTGACTCTGCTTCAGTAGGCCGCCAGCAAAGACCTTGCACCTACCGCCTTCCTTGAGGGCTCCCCAGCCAGTGATCCAGCAATGAAGGCCAGGCTCAAAGAGGTGAGAAGGGGCAGGCAAGCAGATGGGGTGGATTAAGGGTGAGATGATCACAGGATGGTCCAGCTGGAGCAGGGCCACATCATAATCATGGCTGTCCTCCTCGTAATAAGGGTGGAGGAAGAGGCGGATCACTTTGAAGGATACCTCTGTGTGGCTGGTGGCATTTTGCAAATGTTTGCCCAAGTAAACGGTCCAGATAGAGGCAGAGGCCAGTCTGTAGGACACAACAGAGAAGCTAACTCATCACATGAACAGAGAAGGATGGGCAGAACCTGGCTGCTTCTGTCGTGGTCTTTTGAAGAGTATCTGATATGGATGATCATCTCCCTCAGAGGGGCCTCTTTTTAAATTTGTCTACTGATTTTAAGAAACTAGTTGGGACATCACTTTGATGCCTTGACATGTTTGTACAGTGGAGCCAGTTTTGGGCAGACACTCCTACACACAGGTAATTTGCTCATATTTGCTTACTTTTCTTAGCAAAGCAGGCTAAAAAGTGTACGTAGGTTAGACAAGCAAGTGGGGCTGGTCATGTGCAAGTGACTGTGACAGGGCAGAGAACAAGAGCTGAGTGGGTGCAGCAAAGCTGCAAGGAGAAGGAGACATGGAGAAAGGGAGCAAGCTCTGAGAAACTGCTAAGAAGCAGTGAATCAAGAAAAACAGCTCAGAGGTGAGGGCAGTAAAGGCATGACAGCCCTTTACAGAAACTACTCCTTTCCCCCCCCTACTTCTTATCTCTCACCCCACTTAAATTATCTCCCTGACATGCACGTGCGTACACATATGCCATCTATCAGGGCTGTGCTATCTCCATCTGCATTGAGACTCTCTAAGATGGCCAAATTCAGCCTGCACGGACCGCTCAAAAGGCCTGCCCCAATGCTGAAGGGTTATAGGACTCAAGTAGGAAAATGGCAGGATCAGGGTGAGGTGAGGTGAGAAGCAGAGCTGCAAAGCAGCCCGAGCTCTACCAAGGTTGGTGTCATCACAGGAGAATGACCTGTGATGAATGAGAATGACCTCCTCCTCTCCAAGCTCACACGGCACCAGGAGGAAAGGGCAGCTGGGGAATTCCAGCAGCAGTGGCTGGGAAGGTGGGGGATCCCCACCATCTCACTGGTAGAGGAAAAGGGGAGTTTGGAGGAGGTGGAGACTGGGTCTGCACATTCCTTCCCCCACCCAGCCCTGCTGCCCAGCACAGCAGTGGACCTTCCTCCTCCTCACTTCTTCCCAGTTTGAAAGAATGAATAAACCCTCCTGATTTGCCTGTTACTGCCGCTGTTATGGTACATACACTGGGTGGAAGGAACTCGGGGAGAGACTGTGCTTCCTTCTGAAAGGGCAGGCCCTGGAGGTGGCCAGCATGGGACCTAAACAGCATCATCCACAGGTAATGCTATCCTGGCCCTATCCTACACATGCTGACACCTCCATGGTTGTGACAACATGAGGACAAGCCAGAGCCAAAGCAAAGGCAGAGCTGTGAAGCGTCTTCCACTGCCATTGCCCTCCCAAAGCTGCTCTGTGAATCCCAGCACTGCCCCTTTTTCCGTGTGCACACACCCAAACACTAGTGCGTGTGTCCATACCCCTTCCTCCAGCTCCAAGCCACCAAGAAGCATGGCACAAGCGCCAGGTGAGAGGTATGGCTGCCCTGTGACATTTTCACAGCCGGATGATCCTCCCATCATGCATGACATGGAAAGCAACACAAATCCTTCTCCTGTCCAGCATGCTTCCCTCTCCATTTACCTCTCATCCTGGAAGCAGTGTGCGGCTGAGACCACCCAACGGTCAGCAATGAGTGTTCCCCCGCAAATGTGGCGTCCCCGAACCTGCAGGCTGGCCTGCCATGGCCATTCCCCTTCCACAGAATTCGCACCACCCACGATCCTGCTGAGAGGGGCTTGCAGCCCGCAGTCTGAGAAGGAGGAAACACAGCAGGTACTTCAGGGGAGGAAGGGAACATGATATACTGTGCCTGCCCTTCCTTTCTTACTTAATTGACTCAAGAGATTGACCTCTAGTTCCTTGCCTTACCCAGCCAGTAGATGTTTTATGTACTTACTGTCCAGGATAAGTCTAGCGAGCACTCCCTCCCAGCACGTGTCTCTGCTGGTGCCTGCACGACATCCTCCAGGGCAGTGCCCTGTCTGTGCTACCTGCTGTCCTGACGGGGAACCCTTGCAGCCGTTCCTTTTCGCTGCCCACCGAGGCTCCAGAAAAACCAAGCAGGGAAATCAAAACACAAGCTCTCTCCCTGCCAGTGACCATGCAGTCAGGGGTGATTTCCCTGGCTGGAGCCTTGTGGGGTGGCATTACTTCCCATAAGCCAGCACAGTGGTCCCACAGGCAGCCTGTGGGTAGGACCTGGCCTGCGAGACACCTCTGCCTGGCCTGACGCCTCTGCCTGAAGGAGATGGGGAGCAGCTGTCCAAAGAGTAAACATCTGCCCACAGCTCCGCACAGAGAGCTGGCTTGTTGCTGCTGCCACCGCCACTGCAGGATGGAGCAGTGGCACTGCTGCCATGGGGCTGGGGTAGGGAGATGGTGGTGGAACAAGGGAGGGTGGGTGCTTATGCTGAGGTGGCAGTGGGAAGAAGGGTGACTTGCTGCTACTTGGCATCCTGAACCTGCCTGGCCAATGTGCAACTGAGCATTTCCTCACCGCAGTGCTTCTCGTCGGACAGGTCCTTGCAGTCTGCAGTGGTGTCACACAGGGGGTTGGGTTTCTTCACACAGGTCCCATCTTCACAGCGGTAGGTGAAAGGACCACAGGGGACCCCTGAGAAGAGGAAAGGGAGCCAGGGCTAAGAGAAGGTGGCAGTTAGCAAACACAGCCTGAATGCCTTTGAGTGGGGGAAAAAGGCAACAGAGAGCTTGGGGGAACTCCATCAATGATGACAGGGAATTTCCTGAGCAAGCTTGGTCATCTACAGAGCAAACATTGTGAGCTAGTCAGGCACATTAATCCCCAGCTGGTGCCCTTACCTCTCAAGAGGGAAGTAGGCTACTGACAGCCTTGGCTCGAACATGGGGGAAAGTATTTACCAGCCCAGCACCGTCCCCTCCCTACCTTCACTACACTGCTCCTCATCGCTCCCGTTGACGCAGTCCAGCTGCTGGTCGCAAACCCTGCTGAACTCGATGCAAGTGCTGTCCTCGTGACACCGGAACTTGGCAGGGCACACTGTGTGGGAGGGAAGCACCCGGGAATTAGACACGCAAGGCAAGGCATCGGGTGTGAGATCAGGTCTCTAAGTGCACCAGTAGGCTCTGCAACCTCTTCATAAGGATTTGGCAGCTTGTGCTTAAGACCAGCTCTGGTATAGTGCAAGTGTGTAGTCTTGAAACAGACTGCCATGCAGAGCAGGAGCCTGGCCCCCTTTTGCTCTGCAGTTGCATTTGATCCGAGGTCCTTGCTGTTGCTCTTTGTCTGATCTATGTTGTAGGTATGAGTGCACCCTATCTTATACCCTGCTGTTGCTGACTTAACTTTCCTTGACTTCTTGGCTTGGCCTCAGACCTGCCTCATCTTTATAGTGCTCGCTGGCTCTTGGTTGGCCATTCCATGTTACTACCATCACCAGACCTGCTCTGTTTGCCTTGTTCAGGATCTGTAGGACTGCATCCTGTCTGGTGAGGTCACTGTTCCTCCTGCCTTGCTGTCACCCTTAGCTCACGTGCCACCTTCATCAACAGGGCAGCTGCTTCCCTTGGTCTCTGATAGGCGAGTCCTGTACAGCAATGGATTCCTCAATGTCCATGAGCTCTGATAGCTGCTCAGGCTGGAGATGGGCCTAAGGTGCCTACCCATCACAGAGCTTGACTTATGAATACACATTTTCATCATAATTGTCCTGTGTTTGTGTGTATCTATGTGCAAAACCAAACATGATGGGCCAGTACCTCCTGGGCATTTTCTTTCTGCAGTGACTACAATTTCTTCAGTAATTAGCGTGAAGCTTCCAGATGACTAAAGGCACACGAAGGTCTGAGGGAATGTGAACATTGATTTTAAAGACAGAGACTGTTCCATACAGACATGGAGTGAATAAGCAGAAATGAACTGTGCAAGCATATAAGAAAGGAAGGAAATCATGAGGTTTCTATTTTCTTTTTCAAATATAAAGAGATGTTAGAAAACACTGAGAAACAAATGCATTTTTGTTCCATCTTTGTGTTAACCTGTGGAACTGAATGACACAAGATATCCCTGGGGTCAAGAATCTAACAGGATTCAAGATAAGATTAGATATTCTTAAGGATGCGCATGTATCCATGAGGGAAGCAAGCAAGCCCTGATGTCAGGCAGCTGGATGATGGGACAGAGTGCACCATCAGCAAGACTGCAGACAATACAAAACCCAGCCTCAGCGATCCTGTGAGAGCTCTCACACTTCCAGCACTGAATTAAGACTTCCTTGAGAAAGATTTCTCCTTCCCTTTACTTTAGACTTTTCTGTATCTTCCACTGAATATTTTGGAATTGGCCACTGTCTCCAGTGGTTTGGGGATCTTTCTGTCTGTGAATAAACAGCTGTAGAGGACAACTAATGAAAAATTAGTGGTGGAAGCAAAGTGATGAGCTTCCTTTCCCCCGCCCCTGCCCCCCGCCTCCCCCACCAGGAATGGGAAAACAGATGAATTAGGTGTCACGCCAAAGCCTGAATAGCTCTTTCTATGAGAATGGGGCATTGCAGGAGTCCTGGGGTGCTGGGGATGGTGTCTGCACCAGCATTAACTGCTATTGGCATGAAGAACTGATGGCTGATGGAAGACTTAAATGCTCCCAAACTGGAGCACAATATATGGGTGAGGAACAGTACAGGCCAAGTGTCACAAATGGCCTGGGGGGAAAGGGGAGAGAACAGGGCAGTGGGTGGGCTTGGGAAGGTGTGGGCAAGGTGGGAGGGTTGGGAAGGGGATGCTGAGTGGTATGACAGCAGAGGGGGCTGTAGGCCAGAGCCGAGGTTGATTGTCAGGCCTGGGTGGGGGAAAGCAGAACAAGGTGGGGGACAGCCTGGGCAGGTGGCTTCTTTCAGGTTGCCTGGAGATCCTGGTGCATGAGTACTAGGGGGTTCTCCCAGGAAGACTGCTGTGCACGGGAGCAAGAAGCATTGATGCTTCTTCCTGAGAAAGTTGAAAAGATGGATGCAGAGGCTTAAGCTCCTGGAGGAGAGGTACAAGGCTGTACCTAGGCCAAATGAACCCTCTCCATCTCTCCCTGCCTTTGAAGGAACAAGGGGTTCCGGGAGACCAGAGACCAGTGGGGAGAAGAAATCACTCACCACAGTTTCTCTCATCCAGCCCATTGGGGCAATCTTTGATCCCGTCACAGGCTGGGACGCACAAGCCGTTCACTGAACACAGGAACTCCCCGGGACAGGCTGTGAAACCACCAGAGAGTAGTTAGTCCCCAGTGACTGGAAACCTCCTTGCGGCAGAGCACCGTGGCTTGAAAGTGGAGCGTGGAGCTGCACACCTTCCTGACCACACGTGTGCTGTGGCAACGTGCCGGCGGCACTCGCTGCGCTCCCCAAAATCTGCCATGTCATCCACTTTGGGCAAATAGAGCCAGGTTATGTACCAGCAGAAGGAGGGCTCTTTCCCTGCTTCTTGTTGTACCAACGGGCAAGAGCCAGGACAATCACCCACCTGGCATGTTATACCTCTGGCTTAGCGCTGTTTCATGACTCCTGAATCACAGAACCACAGAATCACAGTATGATATGGGGTTGGAAGGGACCTCTGGAGATCATCTAGTCCAACCCCCCTGCCAAAGCAGGTCCACCTAGAGCAGGTTGCATGGGAACGTGTCCAGACAGGTTTTGAATGTTTCCAGGACACGAATGCTGCAGGAAAGCTGAAATAGGTTTCTTTGGAGTGGTTATTAAAACTTGGTTGGGGCCTTGAAGGGGTTGGTGCTAGACACGTGTTGGCAGGTGCACGTATGCAGGCACTGGCATGTATTAGAGGCACCCTTTAGGAAGGAGATAGAGAAACCTTGGAAAGACAGACTGTGGGCATGCATTTACGTATGTGTGTATGTGTATTTGTGTGAGGTTTTATTTGTCTCTCACTTGCACAGATTCCAAGGTAAGCAGGAAAAAGCTCTCTCTGAGAGCTCTTATAATTGAAATAAAAATCTCTTCAAGCCAGAGATAGTCTCTCATTGAATTCCCAAGGCCAGTCTCTCATGTGGGCACAGGGGTGAGACAGTAGACAACTCTCGGACCTTGGGCTTTGGCGCATGGATGCTTTGGCAAGATGAGGCAGGGCCACATGTGCAGAAACAGCTTTGCACGTAAATGCCTCTTCTTTTTGGAAGACCATCGGTGTGTGCGTCACTGATTTGTGAGCGCATGCCCGAGGGGCAGATGGCACCTATGGCTCACAAGGTGTGCCCTGTGCTTCTCCTAACACAAGCCAAGTGCACAGGGGCTGCTGGTAGCCACCACCCCTCTAAGGAGCAGGGAGGAACATGAACTTACGGTCAGATTGGTTGTACAGGCTGTAAGCCGCCTGTACGCCGGGGCCGGTTAAGGAGATCTGTGAGGTGAAGGTGATGGTGATATCAACAGAGGAAGTGACTGGGATCCGCTCAGCGTAGGCTTGCAGGGTCCGCAGGCCACACAACCTGACGAGCAAACACAGGTGGGATGTCATGGGCAGAGAGAGAGAGGAGAAGACAAAGGAGTGGGGCAAGGGGGCTCAGTGGGGCTGGGGTGGGAAGGGGGCCACACAGACTAGGTGGTGGGGGTGGCGGGAAGCCAGGAAGGCAAAATGCTTTCAATATGGCATGAGATCCAGAGTGGCCCTACTGTTTTTGGACATTTCCCAGTTTCTGGGCAAGCGTTGAATTCAGGCCACACAAAGCAATTGAGTTCTTACATTTATCTTCCTGAAGAAGCCATGTTGTAGAAACTGTGGCACTGGCTGTTCAAGAGAGGAAGGCAGGGAGAGAAAAAGTGGAAATCCTAAGCCAGGAAAACATAGTTCTGGATTAGACCCTTCAGAGGAAAAGAAATTACTCCCACAGGAGCAGTGGAGAGGAAATGAATGAGATGGGCTGCAGGAAGCTTTGGAGGGAAGGGCAATTTTGCAGTAAGTGGGAGGAAAAACAAAACCACTGGGCCACCCATCTTGGAGCCTGCTTTGATGAGATGGAAGTGCAGCAGCTCTTGGTCCTTTGCACCTGGGCAGTGGTGAGTAGCAGCCCCAGCTACATATGGATGCCAATTTTGGGAAGTCCCACAGGGGGAAGTGGCTGTAGTCAAAGCAGGAAGATATGGAGCTAGGCAAAAGATCTGTACGGAGGTGGATGCAAGGCAATGACACACACAGATAATATTGCAGAGGTGGTGACAGGCAGATTTGCAAACACGGGAGACGTGGGAGGACACCAAGGTTACACACACAGGAGAAAACGAGGAAGCCTGATGCAAGCAGCAAGACAGAGAAGGCAGGCTGGTAGCTCAAAGCAAATCTGTAAGAAATATGCTCATTGGGGGGGAGCCTGTGAACCAGAGGGGCTGAAAAAGAAGTAGAAAAGAAAGAGGCACCAGCGCAAGCAGTGGCAACTGAGTGTGGTGATAGCTCTCCTTCCTCAGACCTGGTAGCCGAAGTGAGCAGGGAACCTGCAGAGGTTTTATCCCAGGTGGGAAGTGAGAGACAGAAACCAGGACCCCAGCACGCACCTTCTGTTCTGAATTATCCACTGGCCTTGGGTACAGGGCAGGTCGTGCTTCTGTCTGCTGAGCGCGTAGGCATCAAACCACAGGGTGACCCCATAGTCAAGGGATGGGACCTGCAGGCAAGAGGATCCAGAACTGAATGGAAATAGTTCCTATGAGTCCTGCATCCCACTCCGTGCAACAGAAATGAGCATGTTAGATGTGAAGGAGAGGGCTGCCAATTCACACATTGCAGGCCAGAAGGAAGCACCATTTAAACTGGGGTGATGCTGCAGCCCATGGTGGCTCTGCTGCTGGTCTCAAAGCATGATAATTCCTAGCAATTCCTAGCAATCTGGTTCTGCCTTGAAGAACTCCTCCAGAGAGACCATATTTCAGATTCCTCCTCAGCTATGGCATCTCTGCCACAACATGCAAAATTAGCCTCCTTCCCCTTTAGAAACACACATTATGTGGGGGTTAGGCAGGCTGCCACCCTCTGCTTGCTTCTCATGATGATCTGACTGAAAGCGCTGGCTGTACCCCCCACTAATGTGGGAATTGCTGCGTGGGCTTCAGGGAGGAGGGGGATGCTCTTGTGGGAGCTGGCTCTTACCGTCATGTGCCAGTTGCACTGCGTGTTGGGCGAGTAGTAACTGGGGTAGTGTGGGGTGCCAATCTTCCCCTGCAGTTCCAGGTCCTCCCGCAGAGTTATATTCACTTCACAGGCTGTAAATACAGACATTCAAAGCCCAGCTACCTGTCAGCTCAACCTCAGCCTGGGGCTACAGTGTACTCAGCCTGTTGTAGGAGGAGGGGAAGTATACTCTAAGGCCTGATGCTAAATGTGACTGGGATGTTCCGCTGTACCTCTTCAAGGGGCCACTTCTACCTGGCAAGACTTTCAGCCTCCTTCTTTTGTCCAGAGAAGGGTAATGTACATTGCTGCTTTAGACTCTAATATTGACTTGACATTTATCTGCAAGTGCATCTGGACATGATGTCCAAGCCACATCTGGTCTGTCCATGCATGAGAGCTTGGTCTTCTCTTAAAACGTCTCAATCACTCACTGTCTCCTTGCCAGAGCCTGGGCTGTAAAGACTTGAGCCAGATGCTAATTTATGAGTCTAGGTGAGGGAGCAACATCTAACCTGCTTTTTACTGACCACCTTTACCCTTGAAATCCAGAGTGAATTCTGCTCCTAGTGGGGATGGAACACCTCTAGGAGCTGTGATGTTTAGGAGATAACCCATCTCTGTCCTGTATCTAGGCCACTCTCCTCCAGCCTTCCTCACCTTTGAGGGGTACCACCTGTGCTGAGAGGATGAAGGGGTCATAGTAGCTGTACATGGCTTTCTTCCACACAATGGACATGACCGGGCCGGAAGAAAGGACTTCCACAACAGGCTCCTGCCGGCTGCAGCCATAGATTCTGAGGGGAAAGAGAAAAAAGAATGGGAGTGAAGTCAGCGACAAATAAATGAAAGAGAAGAACGAGAAAGAGAGAAAATGGAGGTCTATGTTATCCACAGCACATGCCTGCTGTGAGGCACTAACTGAATCAAATAAAGGGCCAGCAGAGACACAGCTCGTGCTGACTTATCTCTCAGACTGCACGGCTGGCTGTGTGATATCCCACATCAGTGACTTCAGCTGATCAGCGAGAGGCAGGTTCTGCATCAAAGAGAATTTCCTCTGATGTAGTCTAACACCTTCCCCTGCTGTGGTGTGTCGTGCCATCCTGCCCGGCTTCCCCACTGTGCTCGTCTTGCTCAGGAGCTACCTACGAGGTGATGAGGTGTTTCTCCAGGGGCCCGGCTGCATCATACATAGCCAGGCGGTCCCTGCAGTCTGGGAGAGTCCACTCCAGGCGTAGCTTGATCATGTAGCCCTTGAGGCCGTGGAGGTGCCAAAGACAACTGGAGGCCAGGTAGTCAGGGCCCTCCAGCCTTAGCACATCATCTTCCTGGACATAGCTGTATCTGTAGCAACCTGAATCCAGAGGAAAGATAGAGGTATTTAAGCCTCAGGGTGATGTAAATGGAGGCAAAGGGGGGCTTAGGAGTAGTTGTAAGGGAAATTTAAGGTATGTAATTGTCACTTGGGATATCAGAGTGAGCCCTCTTTTGGGGTGATGCTGACTCATGCTTCCTGTCCCCTGTTAAAATCCCTCCCACAAAGTCACAAACTCAAAAGGAAAGGAAAAGATGGCCTACCCAATGTGGATTTCAGCACTACTATGTCTTTCACACTGGATTCTGTTAGAAAGGAAATATATAAAGAAAGATAAACAAAAAGATAAACTGGCAGTATCTGAATGCTAGCATGGCAGGTGATGACTCTCTTCCTTCCTATATAAGTGGTTCCCTTAAAACTTTGGAATAGGGCATGCTCCAGGGCCCACTTTACCTGCTCTCAGGGACCTGTTTCAGTCATGCCTTCCCTACCCCATCTCTCTGGCCTCTGCTCCAGATCCAACATCCCTGACAGATGCTCTCCAGCCCACCAAGGGCTTCTCTGCCTTTTTTCCTCACTTGTTTTGGTGTGCTATTCCAGGACACAACCTCTTCCCTTTCCCAGGACAGCCTCAGGCAGCCACCCCCTTCCTCTGCCAGCCATACCACAGGGCACAACCCCACTTCCCAGAGTCTTCGCTATCTGCTTACCCCTCCCCTGCTTTCCCAGTTTAAATAAGCCTCACTGAAATGCGTGGGAGTTACTGAGGGTGAGGAAGGAGGTCTCTTTAGGTGACTACTGGTTAATGAGCTACTCAACATCCTTGTAGAGTTCACCTCTGGAGAAGGAAGATGCAGGGAAAGCCGCCGTCAAGGACTACAGATCTGTGCAAAATAGAGTCACAGAGTGGACAACGCTTTTAGGAGAGCTGGGCTTTTCTCCAGCCTCCCAGCTGAACTGGGAGCAGCCAGAGATCAGATGCTATTGGGAATAATGGCCAAAACAAAAGGCACCGAGAGGTCAGTTGGGTGTGAGAATTGCTGTTGGGGGCTTGCCTAGGTCTGGGCTTTGGTCTTTTGTAGTTCCTAAGCAGAACTTGCAATTCTGTGGGGAGAGCTGAGCAGTTTTGTCATGGTAAAAACAGATGTTGTGGAAAAGATGATACTGCAGGCAAAAAGCAGACCCCTAGAGAAGCTCATGTGCTGCAGTAACAGACATACACTGAGCTGATATTAAGTACTCTTTTATCTGAAGGTAATCAAACTGGGTTCCTGTAAGGAGAATGATGTCCTGAAACTCTTTGGGTGGAAGGGGAGGCTAGTGTCCTGGCGTGAGTGCAGCTGTTAGTGAAAATAAGGCATTGGAGACGTTGGAGAGGTTCCTGCGCTAGTCAATGGTTTGCAACTCTGAATCTTAAGGCAGGCTGCAGCAAAACTCAATGTTTAGAGCTAAGCATGTCAGCAAATGAGTCTTTCAGAAAGCAACACAATGCTGATGACTTGCTATTACCTAGCTATTTTTTTCACTCCAGTTTTACAGAGCAAATGAAGCCAGAGGTTAAGTTACTGGCTTGAGGTCACCCTGGCCCAGAAGTGTACGAGGTTTCTGGCTTTTGCCTTAGTTGCTAGACTGTGCTTCTGACTGGAGAGGGAGGCAGAAGGGCCTAGGGAAGCAGAAGGAGCTGGAGAATCTACAACTGGTGTGTTAATTCCAAAATAGAAAGAAGTGTGGTCTGCTGAAATGAATAAAACAGTGAAACAGATGCAAAGGGAATAAGAGGGAACCGAGAACAGCTAAAAAATGGCACCATCATTTTTATTTGTTTATGAGTTACATTGTGAAGTGAGTAAATGAAGGCAAAATAGGCTGACCTGGAAGCATTTAGCATCTTGTCTTATGATATCTTTCTTAAGAGAGTTAATTTAGATTGGCTGAGCATAAGGTCTAGTATGCTGGAAACAAATCATATGTAGAAGTAAGGGACTAAGAGTAACTAAGGGAGGAGATGCCTTCATGAAATGCTAATGCAGCTTCAGAGCGTGATCTTAACACAATGGTCTGGATGAGGGAGTGAAAATGGTCTTGAAGAAATAAAATTTTCTTTGGGGGTACCAAAAAATGGCCCCCAAAACAAAACAATTGAGATGTGGTGTGTAAAATTAAAGCGAATATGGGTGGGTTAGATTAAAATAAGACTCACCTTAGAAAAATGCAAGATAATATGTCTGGGGAAAAAAACTTGGAGATGTAACATTTCATGGGAAGAAGAAACTTGGACATGAGTGTCCCAAAGGGAGAGAAGAAACACAATGTATTTAAAATGTTTGGGGTTCTTCTGTAAGAGGGATCAGATCAGGCTGAGAAGTTAAGTCTCATTATAAAGACCTAATACAAATTCCTTTGGACTTAGATACACTGAATATAGACACAACACCTAGTCCTTTATCTAACACTTATTTTAGAGCAATTCTGTAGGGATGGCTTTTTGAACAGGCTGTGATCTTCACTTTGGGCAATGATAAATAATCCTTAACATCATGTCAGGAACTGAAGTGGCAACAATGCTTTGTCTCAGACTAAGACTAGTGGTGATTCAGGTACATTGCCTTTGTTCTTCTCACAATCAAGTATCCTGGAATAGTCTCCCAAAGGAAAGCAGGAAACCTAATTGCTTGCTATATTTGAGCCAAGCTGATCAAAGTCATGACCCATGTAAGATCTTACTCCACTGAAGCTAAAACTGGTGAGAGAAGGAAAAAAAAAAAATGTGTTACCTAGCTGATCATGGTCAGCTGTATCCTCAATAATCTTTAATCCTTGAAAAGAAGGATGCTTTTTTTTTTTTTTTCAGACTTCATTTCTTCTCTATCAGGAAGAAAAATGTGAAATTCTATCACCTGATCCTCACTTCTTCCCTATCTTCTTCAGGTTTCCCCTATTCCCTTCTGGCCTCTTCTCCTAATCTCCCTTCAACACCTTTGGAGCAGCCTCCACTGCTCAGGCCATAGCTGAGCAGCTGGTACTTACCCAGCAGAACCAGTGAGTCTGGGTTGACCCTATACTCCGTCTGGTAGGACAGGCTGCCCGAGCTGTTGAAGCTGGTGGAGAGCTCTTGTTGGAGCATTGTGTTTACCCTCTCAGCAGTCATGTCCTTCTGCTGACTCTCAGGGATTTGGAGGGCAAACCAGAAGAAGAAGGTCAGAGCCCCCTCCCTAACAGAGAAATAGCATGTTAAATATCCTCTTTCTTCCTCCCTGGAGTCACTGGAGAGGCAAACCCCAGAGATTAACCCCCCACTGTTTTTCCACAAATCAGGCATTTCTGTGTGGACTTTCCAGCTGCACTGCTGTGACCCAGAGGAACCACTCTGAGGAGCATGAGAACTGCTACATCCATAGTGCTAATTAACGCTCAGTCCTTTGGGGGAAGAAGCCATTTTATGCCATCTGGCTTTAGTGATGAGAATAGTGGTCAAATTAATGTGATAATTAATCAAGACTGGTCTGATGAGCAGTCTCATTTCAGGTAGAAATGACCTTTGGTTATTACTGACCAGAGGCTGAAAAGAAATACTCAAGACTTCATTGTCTCCCCTCCCAGTGGTGACAAGTGGGTGATTTCTGACTCAGTACCTTACCACAAGCCATTAATGCTGGGCAGGTTCAAGCTGCAGAAGACTGTGACTGGGAAAGCTCTGTTCAACCAGCTGGCAGAGAAAATTGGCTGGGGGAGGGGGAAGAGATGTTGAAACAAACCTTTGTTCAGTAAAAGGCTAGAGGAAGAATAGCAAGTGAAACTTTTCTTTCCCCAGTTGAAAATGGAGTTACAGCAAAATTGGAATTTTCCTTAGCTGAAGGAAAAATTTAGGGGTGTAGTTTTCCATGGAAAAAAGTCAGAAACAAATGTATACATCAGTTTGGAAGTTATTCCCATTTTCTTGATCTACTCTAATGACCTGCAAATCTGTAGTCCCCCATCTGTCCTGTTCTGCTGTTATCCTATTCCCAGGTGGACTATGTGTCTTGGCTGGAATACCTTTTCCATCGCGCATTTTGGCCTCTCCCTTCTGGTGCCTCGAATGAGGCCATAGAATCACTTTCTTGAATTAGAGAAATTAATTTCCAGCTGCTTAGTTTCTACTGAGAATACCAAGGCCAAGGTTGTTGTTTTCTTCAATTTTTCCCAGTGACTTTTTTTCCTCTCTTGAACTTCTGCCTCTCTGAAAAATTTCTCAGTTTTGGCTTTTCATCATAACCTCCCATGAACATGAACATCTCAAAATATCCCCAGCTCTGTCATGCTGGAACCATTCTGGATCTGGACTGCCCAGCCTAGCCTAGACCTCAGGTGGGGTCTGCAGCAGTTTGTCATGGCCAGATTTCAGTGAAACCGGAGTACAGTTGACTAGAAGCTTTCACACAGGAACAAGCAAAAATTCTGTGGGTGCTACTCACCCAAAGGCATACACTGTGCTCGAGTTGTAATATCGACCCAGCTCTGTGGCACGAATCAGTTCCTTCAGCTGCAACGAGAATGTCGTCTGATAACTATTATGCAATGTTACAGTGGCAAAGGACCTATGGCCAACTGTATGTTTCATCCCTCTTGCTGTATAGGCCCACCAAGCCTGTCACTTGGATGGGGGTACCTGACCCCTTCCTCTTTCTACTCACTGAACCGCCTCTGGACCAGTTCTGGTCATGAAATTGCCCTCACCATCTTCTGGAGCTTAGATGACTCCAACCAGAATGCTCTGGACTCCACCTGCCCAAGGTCCGGGGAGTACTGGCGATTGAGGACCTGGAGGCTGCCAGAGTAAAACTGCAGGACGGCTGGTTCCAGGTGCCATGGTCTGTAGTCTGCCAACAGAAGACACTACTGGATTACCTTGCTGATGTGCAGAAGAGAGGGGTTTACCCCTATGTATGAGTCTGTAAAGATCACCCAGAGGCACTAACACGCTTTGGGCTGGGCATTGCCTTGGCTATATCCCACCCACCTCCCACAAGGGGATAAAACATGCTGTATTTTTACCTAGGAAATACCAGGTTGCTGCAGCAGCTCCAGCGAGCAAAAGAAAGGCTATCCCAAGGGGCACATAGCGGAGGCAGTCACGGGAGTTTGTCTCTGATTCATCCTTTGAGAGGGAGTTGGTATCTTCCTCCTGTTCCTCGGCCTCCATCAGGGGCATCTAGTGATACAGCACACCATGGTCAGGCTGGGTTTCTGCATCCCTTTACATCTGTCTCTGGAGGTGCTCTGCCACCTCTGTGATCCTCTTTCAAGATCTATAGCCCCAAGAGGTCTGTGTGCTAACCATCAAAGACTTTGCTCGGTGCAAATATGAGCACAACTCCTAATTCAGTGGGAGAAAGGCTTCCAGGACACTGTCTTGTCTATGCCTTCTGGGTAATCCCTCAATTTTCAAAGGCATTCCCTGGGTTTTACTTCTGCCAAAACCATAAATGAGTACAATAATGAATTTCTCCAGAGACAAATATGTTGTCCTCCCGGGCTGGGAATGGTTTTAAAATTGTTATTTTATTGACCCAGAAATCAATGCCAAAGAAAAAGAAAATCCGTGACCTCAAATGCACATTGAAGTTGCACACAACAGCCCAGCCTGAGAGCCTAAAGTTGCAGTTTGCTGCTGTGCCATTTTGCTCTCGGTCCCTGAAGGTTAGCAAACCTTTGCCATTCCCACCAGACCATGTGTGCCAGGGCTAAGCACATGCTGGCACTGACTCACTAGCTGAGCTAGTGAGAAGAGAGGACCTGAATGATGTTCAGCCTTCCACCACCCACTGCTTATGCCAGGGGACACCTTTTGGCTTCCCTTGTTCCTCACCTAACCAAGACTGCTTCTTTTGCTTCATCCCAGCCAGCACCTCTTCTATCAGCCTCAGACTCTGAGGGTAAGAAATTCCATTGCCCAGGAGAGCCACGTTAATCTTGGTTATCTATCTCACCCACGTTCCTTCTCCTTTCCTCTGCCACCACCCAGGGCACAACTGCCTCCAGAGGCTTTCTCTGTTTCTGTGGCTGGAGAGGAAAGGAACATGAATGTACCCATGTCGGAGGTACAGAGGTCTTGGGGAATGCCTGTGCCACGTCTACGTGTCTGTGAGTTGTCTTTGTGCCCAGTGGTGCGTGTGACTGTGTGGGCATGAATGCACAGAAGGGACTTCTTGCAGATGTGGGAAGAGCCGGTTGGCCTCAAGCCTGTTTTAGCCCACGTGGATACCATGGAGTGTTCACACGATAGGGAAGAGTGGTCTCGCCCTCCTTGCTTTCCCCCAATTACCGAGCCCTGATCCCTCCAGGCTGCCTTGTAACACAGAAACGTGCTCGCAGAACGTAAGCACCAGGTAACTCACTCTGAAACATTAAACCCAGCTTGGTGAAGATTGGCACTTGGACAATCAGCTGCACGTCTGCTTGCTCTGATGCACCCTTCCAGAGAGGCATGCTGTACAAACAGGCCCAGCACAGGCTGCCCTCCCTTGCTTCCCATGGGCCACCTTTCTGTGCAACCACTGGGGAGGATCTCCTCCCAGGTGAACCAGGTTGAGTGGTCCAGGAGAGCAATGGCACTTCTCCGCTATCACAGCATCCCTTCAGAAACAGCAGGCACAAGCAAAGAACCGCAGAGAGAGGGGTGGGGGAAGGAGGGCAGGAAGCAACGGCAGAAGAGCCTCTTTGTTAGAAGATTTGATGGTAGGCACCGGGGTTTCCCCTGGAGCTGCAGACCTACCTTTGAAACCTGCTGCTGCCTGTGGGGCCTGGCTGACACCCCCTACGCAAGCCAGCACACACACGCATGGAGTGGGGGAGAGAGGAGAACATCTATTTACCCAAGCTCAAGGTCTCCTCGGCGTTCAATAATCTGATGCCATGTCCCTTCAGCTCGGCCTTTGTCCTGCACTGTCCTGCCACGATGGGTCAGCACATCCTGTGCAAAGGCTTTCTTCTTTTCTGAAATGGAGGTTTCAGAGCCTTGCAGGAGAAGAAGATCTGCGGGCTGAACAGGGGGAGCCTGGAGAAAGTCAGGGTAGGATCACTTCCAGTTGTGCAGAGAAGAACAAGCCAGGAGGCTGGTGCAGATAGCTTATGTTGTCCTCCTCAGGGGACAAGAAGTTGCTGAGCAACTGATGTATTTCTTAGCTACCCTCCTTGGTCCCATTGGAGGGAGAGGCAAAAGGCAGGGTGTGTGCTCCCCAGCACAGAGATGGAGCACACACGGCTGGCAGGTGAAGAACGCTTGAAGGAGGGAAGATAGAAGTAGACAGCAGGTCCAGTTACCACAGCAATCATGCAGATGAAAGCAAAGCACGGCGTCTCTCAGTCCCCACCTGCAAGACTCCCTCTGGTCTTTTTGTGCTTCTTGCTGCCCAGTCTCCTGATGCTGGGCTCCCTGCACTCCCTTGGACCACAACTTGCTCCTCCCTGCAGCATCTGCTTTTCTTCTATCCTCGGGTCCTCCTCACCTACCTTGTCTGCACCACCTTCTGCTTAGAGCCCTGGAGCTCTGTACGTGCCCCTTTGTTTTTCACAAAAACCAACCACGCTCCAGCTAGACCAGAGTAAATAGACTTACTCTGTCAATAAATGGGGCGGGGGGATGGGGACACAGACGACTCTTGACCTGGGACTGAGCTCCAGCAAGTGGCATTGACCTGGGGCTCAGCTCATTTGGGCCAGGGCTCATCTGGGCTTACTTTGGCAGCTGGGCAGGGATAGCTGCTTTCAGCTCTGCCACTGGTTCAGGTTCAGTCTGGGACTGCATGAAGACCGAAAGCCATTGCTGTAGTTACTTCGTGGTGCATTCCAGTAGGTAAACGTTTTACGTGTATGAAAATCTGCAGTGTTTCACTGGGAATGTGTCGGTGTGGTTAGGCCGACTAACTCATCAATGTACATATGTGAAACTGAGGCACACAATGACAATAAGAAATGCTTTCAGAACTGCTTGAGAGATTTAAGGGACCAGATTCTCCTTTAAAAAGCTACTTCCAGCCAAAATTTCCCCAGATAACTAGGGTCTATTTGCATTTCTAGGCATACATGTATGGCTTTTCCAGGCTCACAATAGTGAGTCAGAACCCAGCTGAGGGTATTTCCCAGTGCCGGAGACCTTACATTTTTGTATCCATCTTTCCTGGAAAGAAGCATCCTCCTTCTCTGGTGTTTTCAGCAGAACAAAAAATATAGAATCTCAATCTGATCTATCTAAGAAAGCATACCACATCTATCACCACAGGCTTTTGAATTAACCAAGGACCCAAAACCTTGATCAGATTTGACTTCAGAGGAATTCCTTTGCTGTAAGTACCCTTTACTTTCTGCCTCTCCACAGTAAAAAAAAAAGGAAGGGATGTAGGAGGAGGCTGAGAGTAATGTTGCCTATTTACGAAAAAGGTATCTTGGAAAGAGGGAGATGAGAGATGTGACAGCTATCTTTGCTATCTCCAGGCTTAAGATGAAGAGAGGACTTGTCTGTGGTTGTTAGCTTGGTATTTTCCACACAGTGCTGGCGTTCAGCTTTGGTTTGCCTCTCGTGCTGATGGACACCGTTGTAGCATCTTTCTGTGGTTTTGCGAACCACACACTGGGTGTTTGCATCAGCTTGAGAAGGGACCGCTCCCTATGTGACATTTCCAAAGAGGTCTTGGGGACCCAGTAGAGAAAGGGCCCCATATCACTGAGAGTGTTATGCCTTTGGTATTCACAACCTGAGTTACTCACATACGAGACCACATGACCTTGTCTTCCTGGAAGAAAGGTCCGGTTATCACCAGATCTGATGTTGAGCACTTCCTGCCGCAGTGTGTCACACATTCACACCCAACGTGGTGGCGAATGCAGTGCGAACATCTTGCCAGCTCGAAAATTGTTAGCACTTTCACAAGTTGGGGCGAAAAATACCAAGCCAGCAGGATGGTCGTCAGGGGCCTGCAGCAGGATCACTTCCATCTCTGCTTTCTGTTTTAGGTGGCTGAGTCCCTTGGGGAGGGGAGTAGGAAGGAGGACTAAAGGTACCTTGGTCTGAGCAAAGCTTTGCCCAGTCCCCTATTTAGAAAAGCTGTTAATCCTTAGCCCCAAGCCCAAAGGACAGAAAAACACCATAGATCCCTTAATATTTCTTTTATTTATGAATAGGCAAAGTTTTTCTTTTGTACTTATCTTAGCAGCAAGAAAATTGAGAAGCTTATGAAGATCTATACTGGGACAGGGAAACCATCAGTACAACTAGGAGGATCCCTGGCCCATGTAATACAGTGAGTTACCCGTTGGAGCAAGGGATTCAGTGTCTCTTCTTGCAATCCATCAGCGAAGAGTTGGACAAGCCTTGTGCTTTCTTATCTGGGAAGCTGTGGGGTCTTCCTCACCTGCTGTCTCCTGGAGACAATGGAGCAGTCTATGTCTTGATGCAGGTGGAGAAGAAGCTGATGAGAGGAGAGGTATAGCTCCTCCAGCCTCTCAGCTGCAGTCAGGCTCAACTCCTTTGAGCAGCTCTTTTGAGGTGAAATCCAAGCCAGTAGGTGACCCGGTAGCAGGGATGCATAATGACGTTCAGGCTGCATAATGCAAGGTCGGGTAATAGTGTAGGACCAGGACAAAGGGAAAGCTCGATGCTTGTACAGACAGAGGTAGGGAAGAATTAGTTGTGGGTGATGCTCACAGGGGTGACAGATGTACCAAGTTCAGTATCCCTGACCTTTTTGGTATAAAAACTCTAAGAAGAAATGTCTTTAGCACAGGGCTAGTACTTTTCTACTGCTGAATAGTCCAGAAATATGGCAGAAAGCGGACCGACATGCGGGGATGGATGTAACCAGAACAGTTTCTCTTCCTTTCCCTTGCCACTTTTCTTCTGCAGTGTGCTGCTTTTTCTCAACCCATATCAGCAAATGCAGAGGAAAGATGATTAAAAAAAAAAAAAAAAGTGGTCTTTGCTATCCTCTTTCTTTGTGAGTGGATTGAGGTTTTCTTTTCAGCAAAGGTGCTGATTCGTGGGTTAGTTTTCTGGGCTCATTCACCACATCTTTGCTGCTAATTAGGCAATGGTTTCCCTTGAGCAATGGAAGGAATGGGCAGCACCGTTGTGATGTTTTCCACTAATACACAGGATGTGGGATGAACTATTCTGCAATCAGCTTATCGTAGTCAAATAACCGTATTTTGCCAGCAGGGCAGAGAGGCTTTCGATTTCATGAAAAATATTGCAGCAAGAATGGGAAATTGTGTGTGCTCTTTTTACTGCCATCATCAGACCTGGGGGAAAGAAGGAGGGGGGAGGGGATTTCCCCAGTATTTTTAGCCCAATAATGGGGATTTCTTTTTACACTGCACTTCTTAGACAGCTGACATAGTTGTGGCTCTGAGCTGACCTTAGAGACTCGAGTCTAAAGCTGGATCGAGTAGCTCAGAATGTAATCTCTGATTGAAACCTGAAGTGAGGACAGCACAATAAAAATTACACCCTTGGTCAGTTAGGAGGAGATGTCTTCATCCACTCTGTCATCAGCCCTAGCACTGACTGGTAGTGCTACTGTCCCTTGTACAAAATCTCATATCCACCTCTTCTGCCATTTCTCCCTTTCATTAGAAATTTTTAGGCTGGGGGCAAGGCAAACGGGCCATATGCCTGCTCAGCCTCAAAGCTGAGTTATATTGTACACCAAGATAGAGAGCACAGAAGCGCTGGCAGAGCCTCCTAGTGGGATCTGAGAAAGAAAAAGCAAGCTGGTGAGGTTTGTGATGGCACCTGAGTGGTGTGGGAAGGGATTTCTATACCATTGGATCCAGCAATAGCAGAGAAACAGTTCATTTATAAAGGTGAGTCCTTGTTGGCCTGTATGCCTAAGAATCAAGCTGCTACGTCTCCATTGTCTGTGTAGCCACTGGACAGCTTTAATGCCCCTTTATCATTCCCCATGTGTTGCTTTACTGTCCACTAACCCAGTTCTCCATGCAAAGCATCCTCCACTTTCCAGTGCTCTGCTTCACTTACCTTGGGAGCTCATGTTACTCATGTAGCCATCCATGAATTTACACCTTGCACATCCTCCTACTCCTTTTCTGGTTTTGCAGCCCTTTAGATTAACTGTGTTGTCCAGCCTCATTAAAGAACAGTCCCAATGGGTTTAACACTGAAGTCACTTTCATGTCCTGAATAGAAAAACTGTCCATCTAGCCTTCCCTGCAGAGAAGACCCGTCCTACCTATGGTTTTCTTCCAGGCAGATGCTAGACAGAGTAATGGCTGTACTGGCTTTGGAGGTCCCTCAGAGAAAGGTAGGCGCCAGTGTTTGGGACCTGGCTGGAGAAGGCTATTCTGCATGAATCCTCATCCTGGTTTTGCCTTAGAGGTGGAGGATGAGACGAAGAACAAGTAGCATGTGCTGCTGGTGTACAGGGGTCAATTGGAGGGTCTGCCTTTCCACTCTCCTCCGTTACATCAATAGTATCACTGTCATGGAGGTCTGATGGGTCAGGAAAGTCAGTGTTCAGCTGGCACAGAGCCTCAGCAGGTAGTAAAGCTGCTTTATCCATCACCTTCTCATCCTGTTTCAGAACTGGTGTTGATGAGGTGCCTTCACTTGACTGGAGAGCCTCAGAAATAACCAAGGCCCGATGGGCTTCCCCTTCTGTCTCTTCCACAAAGGAGTTGTTTTGGAAGCTGTGGGTTGCCTTGATACAGTGTAGGAAGTTGTGGGACAACATGGGTATGTCTTCTGCTAGCGTGCAGAAGTCTGGGGAGGGGAGAGCATGGTAACACTTGCCATCCTCGCTGCCACTGCCTTCCTGGGTGAAAGGCTCATAGGTGAAGTAGACCTGACAGGGCTCGATCTCAAAGGAGTTGGGAAGGTGGAAAAAGAAGTAGCCTTGGTTGGTGAAGCAGCTGGATACAGAGTGCCCACTGGTTTCTGCAGGAGGATCAGGAGCTGGGGTTCCCTTGGAAAGTAGAAACTGGGATTCCTGGTCATTCTTCTGCATCACCTCAAGCATGGAGATCTCTGGGGTTGTGCTGTTCACACAGTAGGAGGATGTGGAGAATGGGGAGTAGAGCCATTTCTGATGGGGAAGAAACACAGGAGAGAGACTGTTACATCCAAAATATAACACTCAGTGAGGAACCAAAGGTTTCTTCTCCTGAGTGCCCATAGCAATTAAGTGACCTTTTCTCTGTCCAGGCAAGAGTTGCCAGAGGTGGTGGGGAGGGAAGTTCACATTTATGATGTCTCATCTGCAGGATTTTCAGAGAGATTATATCTTTCTGTCATTTTGAAATCAAGAGTGGGTCTTGGAAATTTTTTTAAAGATTTCTGGAGGGGGGAGTGGAAGATGGAGGATTAAAGGGAAAGGAAGAAAAAAAATTACAAGACCATAAGATGAAGGTGGAAACATGAAAAGCAGTACTGAAATGCATCTTCTGCAATCTATCCCTAGGGGCTGAATCAGTTTCTGATACATCTACATGGCCCTATGCAATTTCTTGTCTCAAGTGCTCTTCCAGGCCCTTTGTGCCTAGGTTTCCACACTCACCATGAGTGACATCCTGCAGTGTATTGTTATCCTTAAAAAAAACCTGCTTTTGATAACATCCAACTTCATTGCATTTATGACCAGTGAAGCAGTTTTTCTAGTTCTTTCTGCACTGAGAAAGTGTCTTCAGTGCCTGCTGCACACCCCCGCCCCCCTACTCTGCACTTTTCCCCTGCAGTTTAAGCTTTCTAAGATTTTTTGCGTGTAGGCTTTTCCAAAGCTTTGCTGTTCTCCGGACCCTCTGAAGCTTGTTTCCATCCTTCTTAAAGTGAGATGTCCCTTGGGATCACCTCCCACGTCTTGGTTCTGACACTCCCTTTAATCCTGCATAGAATGGTAATCATCTCCTGGCAGCTGCCCATACTCACGGAGAGATTAAGGGAAGGGAGAATGTACGCATAGATAAAGAAAGAATGCACAAAACAGCTAAGCGCCATCCAGTGTGATGGCAATTCACATTAGGAGCAGAAGAAAGACTCATAGTCAGGAGGAGGGGATCACAGCAGGAAATCTGGGAAGAGCTGGGCAACCTAGGGCAGTCAGGGAGGGACAGAAGTGGGGTAGAAGGGGATCTGAGAGGCCAAGTTCCCTCCCACAGGTCCCTTGTTTTCTCTCAGGCTCCCTGTTAGGGGAGCAGGGTGCTGAGGTTTGCGTGGTTTGCCGTTTCTCAGTTCTGTAATTAGTGATGCCTCAGCCGAGTGTCAGGTTTTAGAAGGTCAGAAAATAAAACTCGAACAGAGAACTCAGCAGCTGGTGGTACAGGCACAATGTCATGTGCGCACACGTAGGTCTGATAACCTGCTGTCTGTCCTGGGCATGTGCACGTGGACCTTCCTTTCCCTCATTTCTCCCTTATGACCACATGGCTCCATCCCCAGTTCCATACCTGAATGTCACCTCCGTGAACTGAAACGAGTGGGGGAAAGAACTTCTCGGGGTCTGGGATGTGAATCTTCAGGATCTTCTTAAACCTTGAGAAAGGAGAAAGAGAAGGAGGAATGAAGCAGGGCCTGATCCCGACCAATCTGGTACTGTGATGTGGGTGGGAAAGAACATTGCAGCTCGTGGGTACTACCCTGGCATAGGGGAGAGGTAAAATAAGAACAAGCCTGAGGGCTCTCCTTGCTGAAAAGCAGTAGCTGAGGGAGGAGGGGTAGAAAGATGAGGCAGTTAAACATTGGACGATACCCTCCCCTCAGCCTTTTCCCTAGGGAAGCACAACCAGCATTTCACTGGTTTCTTCCCTGACTTGGCCAGTCACCTTAACTTCTCCACCTGCCCCTTTAGCACCCCCATCCTGATAACAAACTGGGCAGGTGTCCCTTGTTTCCAAGTCCTAGATGTTGCCAGTTGCCCCCTCTTTGCTTTCCTGCCACCGCAATGACTCAGAGGACCACATGGTCTGAACGGCACCATCGCTGACAAAGCTGTGCTACAACATCTGTCTGTCCTGTTAGCAGGACACTGTGTGGTATAGCATGCCTTGCACCAGCCCAGTGCCCTCTGCTTTACTGGTCCAAGTGTGTTGTCATCCCAAGGCAGCATGAAGTGATCTAATCTGCTCCTCAGTCCCCTGGAGAGCTTGGCTGATCCTGTCAGCTCTTTACTGAAGCTTTGGTGTGGGAAGCTCTGAGGAAAAACCCTCCTGACCTCTGGAGGCAATCAGTGTACTCTCTGAAGCATCAGAATTTGCTAGTTCTTGCATATAAACTACCTTATATCACTGCAAATGCTACTTTTATTCATGCGTGTCTAATCCTTCCTTGGATCTTACCTCAGCATTATCCTCTATCCAATTCCCCCAGGTTAATTATACTCCGTGGAGAAAGGAGCCCTTTTTATCTCACTCTGTGCCATCTAGCTAATACTTCTTCACCCTTGCATTATGACTCAAGGTAAAACACAGTGACCACTGACTTTCTCAGTATCCATCTTCCTTCAATATGCATCTCCTTCTTTCCATACAGAGGAGCCATCCCAACCTCTGCTGCCTCATCCCTGAGAACATGTCTTCCACTCCCTGCCACAAACATCAGCATTCTGCTTCTCTGCCCCTGTCCCGAGATGAGAAAGCCTGAGGCCATTTCTAACCTCACCATGCTGACAGGTCACTCTCTGTATTATTGCACCGAGTAACCTTGTGAGACACTTTCAGTCCTGAATAAAAGCAGTGCCTGGGTAGAAGCGCTGGCAAAGAGATCTTTAAAGCATCATGTAGATGTTTACCAGCATGTGATGAGACACTTCAGGACCACACGGACCAGCGAGAGGTAGAATTGTACTCCCCATTTTGGCTGCAGACCAAATGTCACTATGTCATGCCAGAGTGTTCAACTGAGAAGGTAGCAGTACCTAGGCTTGCTTGGTCCTTTCTACTGAGGGATTGCTCAACCCAAGAGGCCTTCTTTTTAAGAGGCAATTTTGGTGCATCCCTGCTGGGAACATCACTCTAACCCATGGGTAACAGAAGTGCTTAGGTGACTGTTTTGAATTCAGCCAGGACATGACACCAGGTCACAGGAGTGCATGATGCAATGTGATGATGATGGTGAAACCACATCATCTTGGGTAGTGATATATCTCCCCAGACAAATGTCAGCCTCAAAAGGCTGGGCTATAAAACATATTTTTAAGTCACTCTCTATCCCGAGTAATACCAAGTGAAAAATATCGCTGATTTTGAGAAGAAACACAAGATACAGGAGAGGAACAAAGAGGAAAACTTAATTCTCATTTACCATTTCAGGGTCCGTAAATTAATAAGGAAGGCCGTCCCAATGATCACAAAGATGCAAGAGCTCACTATAAGTGCTGGCAGGACCGGACGAGATGTTTCTGCAAGGTAAGAGAGAATGAGGGGGTTGCTGTGAAAATTTAGACAGGATTCTGGTAGTAGGAGCTACAGCCCTCCCATGGCAGTTCAAGCTGACCAGTGATATAAAATTGTAACATAGAGGTCAGACAAATGAGTTCTGCTATGTTGTGTAGGACACCTTTGAGGGTTTCAGAGTCTACTTGGCATTGATTAATAGATAATTTGTGCTGAACAGCTTGAACTTCATAACAGCACCACAGCTGGGGGTTGTCACAGATGAGGTGGCACAGCGTACTGGTTAAGTGTCCATCAACCTGTTTGTCTCATGGCAAAGGAAAGCAGGGAGTCCTAAAATCATCTTAAGTGGGACTAGAAACTTGAAACAGCATTATGAGCCAGTGGGGGAGAGAGAGTCATGGTGTTCATGGGTCTTTGAGAAGGCAGGAGGACCAAGGATGGAGAAGGTTAGGGGACAAGAGGCTGGCTTCTTTCTTTGGAGAGGTGAAAGAAAGCTTTAGGAAACTAGGAAGGTTACGGCTTTCCACCATATGATGATTTTGGTATTAGGAGAAAGAGACTGAGTTCCCACATTGCCAGCACTGCCAGCACTCCTCAGGCTTCTTTAGCATTATCTCAAACTTTTCTTAATCTGTCTCTTTCACACACATCTCCCCAGTGCACTTTTGCTTGGTCTTGCTGTTCTAGTACCTGTCTCCTCTGACTGCTACCCCCATCTCCCTGCACCCCTAGTACCCCTTGGTCTGGGCCTGCAGAGCTCCTCTGGAGTAGGTTTGAGGGAGAAGATCAAAATAAAAGGAGGAGGAGACATTTTTAGGACATTCTTTCTCTGCCTGTCCTTGAGATGCTGCTAAGATCACTTTGTCTCCTCTGCCTCTGGTACCCTGGTTATCTTTGGGTCTTGGTTGCTATGACAACTGGTTGCGGCTGTATCCTATTCATTGACATCACACACTGTCAAAATTTGATCGCCACAGCAACACAGTGCCCTTTCTAAACATAGCTCATCTGTTTATACCAGCACCAGGCACAACAGGGAGGGGCTGAGCAGGGGCAGAGTGGGGGCGATGTGAGAAGGAATAACCTCTTATCTGCTTATTTTTTGGAAAAGAAATGGCAGACACTACAGCCAATGACTCACCGAAGAGACTTGCTCAGACTATCTTTCAAGGCTGGAGGTGTCCTCCATGCTGTGGTTCATGGTAATGATTGATGCAAGTCTCAGTAGACCTTTTTGGAAGGCACTTACATGCATGTAAGTCTCTTTCTTTCTCCGTGAGACTTCCCTGGCTAGGATCAGGCCTCCTTTGGTTCAAGAGCTGAGTGCTCTGTTTCCCTGCATTTCCCTGGTCAATGGCTTCAATGAACTGAGATATTTTATAAAGCTGGATTTGTGTCCCTAGGTCACAGGAACACATGGGAAAATGCCAGTCCTGGCCACTGCTTCTGCAGGTCAGGCATCTGGCCTTACTGCTCTGGGGAAGCAGTCCCTGATTTACATCTTGTGAATTTTGCCTGGCTTCTGAAAGTCAGAGGGACTCTGTCAGGGTCAGGGGGTCTTTGTTCTTAAGCCCTGTTGAGGCAGCCTGACCTAACAGATTAGGAGGGACAGATAATTTCCAACTTTCTATTGCTCTTCGATTAACACAATCCTCCCACAAACCCATCTTCCTCCCACTTCCCAGCCTAGTTTGGCCCTTCTACCTTGTTTTCCCCGAGTGCCCTCTTTCCCCTTCAAGCCAGACTGCCTGACTCTGATCCTTACCATCAGCATGTGTCCTCCACAGTATCGTCTCGCTCCAGTCGCTCCACACGCCTTTGTAGGTACCTGAGCCACTTGGCTTTGCACGGACAGCTGCCTCGTATTTCAAGTTGGGGGAGAGGCACTCAAACACCACCCACATCTGGTCCTGCGCAATGGTGAAGTTCTTTGCCTCCTGGAAGAAGGGTAAAATTAGAGCACCATCAACACCCTGCCATGGCTTACAAGCCTCATGTACCCATCTCTTCCAAGGCTCTCAGAAAGGACCTGTCTCAGATCCCTACACCTCAAGCACTGCTTGTTCACCCTGGAGGAAAATTCTTCTTCTCTTCGATTTTTTCACCCCTTTCAAGTCTGTCCCACAGCTGTCTGGATTTCTTTGTGACAACAACAAGTGAAATAGGATTCCCGTCTGCTTCCACATCACCACAAAACACTGGCAGCAGGTGATGCAGATAGAAGGGTGAGGGGGTTTCATCCACTCTCCAGCTTCACCAAAACTGGTTTTGTCCTGAGAGGAGGCCCAGGAGCAAGTTGGGTGATGTAAAGGAGACTAGGATTCGTACAGTCAAAGGTCCCAGTACCTCACTCTGTACTCACCTCCCAGGACTGTCTTGTGTTCCGGTACCGCACTTGATATTCCCGCTCCCCATTCAAATAGTGAGAGGAAATATTCAGGCTCCACGTTAAGTTGTAGGTGTTTTCAGTTTTGCTAATCAGCTGAAGGTTTCCTGGAGGCCTCAGCTTTACTGAAAAGAGAGAAGAAGCAGGGCTGATACCTCTGCACTCTCTCTCTGTAACAGGGCTCCACCGCAAAGCCCATTGCAGTAGGGTTGGTGTCTTGGCTGTGCTCACAGACTCCAGGCAGACACGGCCACGTGAAATTGTGAGTGAGTCCCCCCTCTCTGTTCCTCCTTCTTCCCCACTGCCACTGAAGGCAAAAGACCTGTTGTCAACGGGCCACGTTAAAGGCAGCGCCTCCTGTGAGCCTGTGAGAGTGGCCCCTGCAGTCAGTGCAATCATGGCCCATGCACCCTGCCTTGTAGGGGTGATCCACAAGGCAATTGTACGGACAGGAATGGAGCATGGGTGGGGAGACAGCTGCTTCCCAGTGTCTCTTTCAGAGACCTACAGCCACAGGGGATGAAGTTAGACAGGCTGTCTAGGCTGATCCTTCCCAACCCCTGACTCCAGCCATGCCTTTTTATGCCTCACCTTGCAGCAGCTCTATGGAACGTCTCCCTGAGCCAGGTAAACTCACACACCCAGCAAAAAAAAATGACCCAAGCAGACGTTTTTCTGCTGGATTAGTGAGTTGACTCCTTCCAGCAAAGACTGACGCATGCCAACGCTGGCTTAAAGGAGGGTGGAATCACGTATCTGGTAGGAGGGGCAAGGGAAGAGCAGCAAGACTTTCCCTCTTTCTTGCAGCATGCATGTTTCAGCACGCTGAGCTGTCATTGCCTGTTTGAAGCCAGAAGCCACAAAGCACTCTCATTTAACAGTGTCCCAGATACAGGACAGGATAGGAAGCGTCTGGCATGACACTGCATGTAAGAGGTGCAAGTGGCAGGAATCAACGTGGTTCATCTGTGCTGGTTATCGCAAGGGACAAGGAAAAGACACAAGTCTAAAATCATCCATGGTGTTGCATAGGAGTGGATGGGGAATAGAAACTAGTTAGAAACTTACAGGGAAACTTC
Source organism: Limnodromus scolopaceus (assembly GCA_028565335.1). Taxonomy (NCBI): domain Eukaryota; kingdom Metazoa; phylum Chordata; class Aves; order Charadriiformes; family Scolopacidae; genus Limnodromus; species Limnodromus scolopaceus. The sequence goes on along the minus strand of JAOXNO010000001.1, from coordinate 56,041,810 downwards.
AGAGACTGCAAGACAGATGAGTACTCACTATTTTCAAGTGGACTGAAATCTTCTATTCGCACAGGTATAGACCTATTCTCGCCAGTGTGGCAATGGACAGACAGGGTCAGACGGTCTGCAGCGGTGAAGCATTGAGCCTGCAAGGAAAACCTACCGTTAGTGACACTAAAGCCTCATCAATAAGCATTCATATTTCTAAGCGTTGCCTATGTGTAAGAGGTTTAGGGGTACTTGACAATAAATGTGGATGAAATTTGTGGCTGAAAGCATAAGCCTTAGTCGTGAAGGAGGAACCAAAGTTTTATGCTTTGTGAGACTGGATTTTTTTTTTCTTCATTGGCAAGAAGAGCACAAAATATTGTGATATGAGAGTTTGCTAGGATTGCTGTATATGAGATATTGCATATTTCTATGAGTGTCATTCATTGAGAAAAATATTTTTACTAAAACATTTTGTGTTCATTGGTAAGACTGAGATGACATTAGTATTAAATATTACTCTTGAAATGCTGTGATACTAAACAGCCATATACATCATACAGTACTCTTGAAATGCAGTGATACTAAACAGCCATATACATCATACAGTATTAAATAAGCAATAGGGAAATGAGCTTGATTAGAAAGAGAAGATTTTGGAGCTGTTTACCAACCCTGCAATTTGTCTTTGCACATGATGTGCAAATGTAAAAAAGTTTGTCTGTCATTAGAACTGGTTGTGACTTTATCAATAAGGAGAATTAGCTCATATTTGGACGGGCTTTTTTTCTGAGAACACAGGGACTACAGTAACTCTGGATATGACTGAAGGAAGCACATAATGAGTCTAAAAAAAGAATGATTTAAATAAACAATAATAGTAGCTAGAGGATTTGCATCACCATTAACTCCAGTGATGTGTTGTTGTTGCATCTTGCATTTGATACATCTAACCAGACTTCATAGGAACTAATGGTCTGGAAAATGGCACTGATCTCTTCAAGGAAAACAAGGTCAAGAGGTGACCTTAGAGCTGGTGATAATGTACATCCCTCCTCAGAGGAAACGATTAGAGCCAAACCCAGGTAACTGAGACATGGGACACTGCATATGATCTGTCTGTCCTGCACTTCTTCCGCATGTGTCAGGACAGCATGGCCCAGCTCACAATGAAACCAGTCCCTCCTGCAGGGGAACCCGCAGGGGCGATGCATATCAACAACACACAACATCAAGCCCGACTCCAGAACTAGAGTCAGGGATTAGGTTTGGGCTTTTTGTTCTGCTCCTGAGTGTCACACTGTTTATACACCCCAAATCAACACAAAAATCCTTTCCACCTTCTCATTAGACATGCGTCCCAGATGAATTACTCACATCACTGTTTTGGCTGAAGGTCTTGATGCATCTCCTCGATCCGGTCATGTGTTCTGCCTTGGGTAATTCACAGTGCTCCTTGAATTTTTCAGGTGAGCCAAACAACCTGTGTTTTAAGCAGGAGAAATCTAGAGAGCTGGGAAGGCTTTTTGTATTTAGTCAAACTTTATGTAACACTAAGGGCCTTTCAAAGCATTTTGCATCCTACCATATTTGCTGAACAGGTTACAGCAAGGATGTAATCCCACTTTCTCTCCTCACTGCATCACTCAGACAAATTTCATGTGCTGGCACATGGAGTGTCAGTGCATCCCAATTATTTCAAGCCAAAGATACGAATAGGTTTTCAGTTTCCAAGTCTTCACAAAACCGTCCTGCTACCTTCTCTGCTTTCTGATGATTTGAGAGAGCATGCAAAGCCCAAACACACCTGCTGCCCACAATGGCACCAACATGGCCCTGGAAGACAGGTGCCTGTTTCAGCTCCTCTAGGGTTTATAGGTCTCCTTCAAGCCACTGACAGTCCTGTAGGATTTCAGATACCGAGGAGATGCATCTTCTGAACCAGGTCACATCCCAGTCAACCAGGACCATACATCACACTGGGCAGTGCTACGCCATGATCTCTAGTCTGCTCTGACAAATGTGGCTGGACAGCCTAAGCTGAGCTATGGCACAGGGGGTGACAGGGTGGGAGGGCATCTCGGGGGTTCCAGCTGAGGAGGTATCAGACTGAGCTGCCTGCTGCTGCTGTGAGGTCAGATCAAGCCTAGGACTTGCTGATGGTGGCAAGAGGTGGTGTCCTAGAGCCCTGGCCAAGCAATGGCACAGTTCCAAATCCAGCCCAAATTCCAGCCCCAGTCTCTGATTCACCCCCACAGAGCAAAATAAAGTTTTGGCTTTCTAGGTCCATGCACCAGGGCTTGGAATACATTTGCCCATCTCACCCCATGGGAGATGCCTCTGTGACAGTCACAAGCAACTCACCCACTGCCAGAATCACACTGAGCCTCTCCTTATGACAGGCACTCAGGGAAGCCCTGGGGTAGGGTGGTAAGTCTTTTGGCTGGAGATGTCATATTGGAGACCGCAGAGACTCAGCCAGCCCCCACTGCGGTGCTGGCCACACACCTACCCCTCTGCTGGGAGACGCGTGGGAGATGAAAACATCATAAACTGAGAGAGACAAATGGGCCAGGGGAGGTAAGGGGAACAATATTTACCTTCACTTATTGTTACTCAGGGTGCAACATCCCAGCTTATCCTGGCAATGAGCAAATGGCTCCTGTATAATTTCAATTCCACCGTCCTCCACCCCCAACTCTATACATCCTCCTTTTCCATTGAAAAGTTCAGAGGGTGGCTACCAAGGAAGAGCAATTTTTTGGAAAATGAAGCAGAGACAGAGCTGTGGAGCTGGAAAGTGGGCTGTGCTAGACAGTTTGGGACCGTCAGATGACAGACACTGAGCAGTGGCCAGCATCTCAGCCTGCATGGACAGTTCGAGACAAAGCCCCTCGGCTCTGTGACTCCACTACACCTGGCCTGGGGAAGGGGAGCCCACATTTTTTTTTAAGTGGTAAACTATCCAGGATGCTTCATTCAAAACATTGGCTTTCCTCACCCTCTCCAGTGACCCACCTGTCATGAAAAGGAAACTTCGATGAAATCTCCAACTTGCATGGTGCTTCAAGCAGGTCCCTGCTTGGGCTCCAGTCGCAGAAGAGGGCTGCCCGCGAGTCATACCAACAAGTGAGGCTGGAGGCACCTGCCAGCAGAGAAGCAACGGACAGCAAAGTGGCTGAATTAACAATGATTTTTGGCATTAACCATCACCCCAGACAATTCTGCCTCATTCCAAATTACAGATGGACTCCTCTGCTGGATTGCTGTCTCCAAATAAGAAAGGCAGAACCACTCACTTCTCTATGTCCTTGGAGGTTGATGTGTTCATAAGAGACCTGTAACTGTTGCAACCTCCTCTTGGCTGTGTGTTACAACAGGCGCATGGCACAGCAACACACCGTGGTGCGCACACTCCTCTGACTGACCCCCCTCCCTGCTCGCCCAGCTGGCATGGGTGAAGGGAATCACTTCTTACCTTGTGCCGAGTCTGCTGCCCGTGAGAGAAGCGCGAGGCTGAACAGCCAAAGGTGACACAGAAGCAGCAAAGAGGGCTTCATCCGTACTGGTGGTGACACGCTGAAAGAGACAAGACGCCCCCCCAACGTAGCTCAGCAATGCAAATGAGGAAGATGTCATCTCACAGGAGGCATGCTCAAAGCCAGTGCCAATCTTCCAGGCTCAGAAACTCATACCCTTTTCCCTCAGCACCTCATCGTTTTCCTGCCTTGGGTCCTTTGCTCAGCGTTGAAACCACTCACAGTGCAACACAGACAGGCTGTTTGCAGGAGTAATGCCTTCTGGAAATGTGTGTGTGAGCGCACAGCGCTCCCCGGGTGTCGTTTCAGGCTGCCTGCTGACTCAGGTAGAGAGTGCTGCCGTGGTAGCGCGCGGCTTGTGCTTTGAAGAGCTTCTTTTTTTGGTAAGGCTGAAACAACTGGGTGCTTGCTGAGTAAGAGGGGTCTCTGGCTGCAACCGACAAAAGTTAGTTGCAGAGCTCAGCGCTTAGAAGGTAGATTTTGAATGGCTTGTTTGGGAAAGAGGAGGAAATCAGGGAGAAGAAGAAGTTTACCAGGTTCTGCACTATCATAAAATATTACATAGCCACGCACAAACCATGCAGTGTCCACGCCAAGTAGACCCTGCACTGCCTTGGAAGGAGTCACAGTTTTAGGTGTGACAGGCAGAAAATTTGGCCTTTGTAATTAGAAAACTGCATCACCTCTCATCCACCCGTGGCACCCAGGGAAACTCCTTGTCATACAAAGCCTGTACAGCCATGCTCCATACTAGTCAGACTGGGCTTATGGACTTCACATCCAAGCCTCCCCCTCTCGCCATTCACCTGGACATCCATACCTCAAGGTCTGCCTCTGCCCATGGGAGAAGAGACCATCCCTCACCTCTCAGCAAGTCTGGAGCCTGGGCAAAGCTGAGCAAAACAAAACAGAGTCCAGCTGGGACTGCCAGGGGAGCGGGAAGAGAGGGTTTATAAAGGGCTGGCATGAGGCATAACATTGATTCCCATTGTGATAAAAGATTAGGTTCAGAGGAACTAAGACATGACGACAATGCATTAACAGACAACAGGGAGAGAAAGAGAGAGAAAGAAAGCAGGCGGTGTGGTTGTGAGATGTGGGGTATGATTTGAGAGGACTGTGGATAGACAGAGAGATAAATACATGCTCAGCCCTCCCCAATGGCAAGATTCAGTTTGTCAGACTGAAACTCCTTCCAAGACACTTTTCAGATCAGCCACCCCCGTGTGGGAGAGAGCTGGCATCACCCCCTTTTACCTTCCAGCTCCAGGCACCGAGCAGTCCAGACGAAGGGAGTCCCTGGGCACAAGGTGGTGGGGTTGGATGGAAGCAGGTGCTGCACATCAAACAGGGAGAGGAACGGGGAGGGAGGAAAGGGAGACGGATGGAAGGGGAGATCCTGGCTCAGTGTATGTCCAGGTGTCAGCCAGGCAGGAGAAGAGAGATGCCTGCAGCCCGCCAGTTCTGCTGCGGAGCCGTTCCTCTCCTATGTGCACCGTCTCTCCGTGTCTTCTCCCTCTCACCTTTGCACAGGAAGCTGCCGCTTGCTTGCCTTGTCAGACTGAGACGAGGCCCTGAAGTATCGAAAAGGCTAGCGAGGCCGAGAATAAAAAGCCCCAAACCACGTCCTACTTCCTGCTGGTAAAGCAATAGGTGCAGAAACAAGGGTGGAGGGATCAGGTGTTAGCTTGCAGTGCTCAGATATACTGGGACCAGTTTGTAACTATTGCTGGGAAGCAAAAGAGAGCAAGAGAAGGACCTGTCTTCTTGGGACACCAGCTTCCTCTTTCAGACACCCAGACAGATCACTCATATTGCTCTCGGGGTCTCTATGCGTGCACAAATCACTTTGAAACCGGGGATAGGAGTCAATCTGCAGTAGAAATACCTTGGGCCCCTTTGTGAAAAATAAGTTGAGTGGTTGACTTGAGCAATACCAGAGTGAAACCAGCCTCCACATCAGTGCCCCAGTTTCAGAGGACCCATCCTGGGTCAGAGCGGGAGTGGAACAAGGGCAGTGCTGAGTGTGAGCAAGCCTGAAGCCCAACCCTCATGCTTGCAGATGGTGTGACACCACAGGAACACCCATCCCACGGCCTCCTTACCCAGCTGAGCACCACACTTGCTCCATAGAAGGAAGAATCACCTTCTCCAACCTAAGCCTCGCAGCTAGTCCAAACAGGCAACAGCACCCTGCAGTAGCTGCAGTGTGTGTTTGTCATGGCTTGTCCATTCAACAGGCCAGAGAGTGATGCAAAAAATATGTCCACCTTCTTCCACAACTTCATATGCTCTCGCCTTCACAGGTGGATAACCCCTCACAGGCCCTGCAAAGCTTGTTTAGTTTTAGAAGATCCTTTTGCCACAGGCAAACGTCTTCCCCAGCATACTTTGCCTTCACATTCCAAGTCAAGCCAGACACACAAACACAAATCCACGTCCAGATGGTTGCCCAGTTCACAGATAGGCATGCACATGCATACGTGTCCCGGCACACCTCTCTTTTTCCATACACACATATAATTCTCTGAAGTGCAGTGTATCACGTTTCCTGTCTGGTCTGAGCTGGCCGAAGATGGCCACTGGTGTGGGGCTAGATGATGAGAATCTCCTTTTATATACACAGTGGTCACTATGCTCTGTGTCTGTCTCCTTTCTCTCCTAGAGCATCTCTAGGCCCAAGCTCAGGTCTGGCAAGCAGGTTTTGCTGACCAGAAGTTGCCAGAGGCTAATCTCAAGTCTCCAGGCAGTTCCTTTTTGAGGACTCTATAGTACTAGACCTCAAAAAGAAATAGTATTGGAGCAAAACAGTGATTTGAAGGTATGGGCAGAGCCACTTTGAAAGGAGTTGCAATAGCAGATCTTCATGGCCATTTCTGGGAGAGCATTGCAATTAATCCAGCATCAAGCACTCACTTAGCCAGCCATCTGGAATGCAACACCTCTTTCCTCATGTGGACCAGGAGTCTGATGGGTGTCATTTGGGTGCTCTTGCTAGTCATCTGAAGACTCTTATTGCAGTTGCTCTTTGTGAGGGCAACTGGGGAATCTGACCAGCCAGCCTCTGTTGAAGACGAGCAGGAGAGAGGATGGGCTGCATGCTCTCCTGCTTTGGTAATCACTGACTGAGGCAGGTGCACCTTGGAGGCTCCCACCAGGGTGGAACTGTAATGGCACATATTGGCAGTGCCACATAATGGCACAAGGTGGCCACAGCCCACCTTTCCCAGGCACTCTTAAAATGAATGCAGCTCACTCTGGTGCAGAAGTCCTCAGCTGAAGCAATGAAGTGCTCTGGGAGTAACTTCTTGGTATCACTAGCTCTGCGGCTGCACTGGAGTATTCATGTTAACCATCATTTTTCCAATTTGTCCCTCAGACTGAGAAATCTGTGCCTTCCTTCAGGTCAGAGATCACTTTGGGAAAACAAGGGCGCAAGGCACCCATTTTTTGTTGTTCAGCTTATCAAGTGGGAAAAATAAAACCCACTGATTCTTTTTTTTTTTCTTTTTCCTTTTTTTTTATTCCTAAAGTGTAAGAATCCAGATGAGCTTGGCTGTGCACTGTGATACCTGAAATAGTGGAAGAGGAAAACTGAACATATAGTTAGTCCCTAGAGAAGACGAGTGGCTGCTACAGTTGAAAACAAGGATTTATTTGGTCACCCAGTTCACTGGAGACTGTTTCTTCTAGATCTGGGTCTCCATGGTAGATTCTCACACAGATTTTTTTGCTATCTGGTAAGGACTAATGTCATGTTGAAGGCTTTCCCAACAAGGGTCCTAACGGAGAGCCAGCCCTCCTCTATCCAGCCACCTTTGCTTAACAGTAGTAAGGGATATACCTCTTTGTCAAGTGTGACTGGAATTGATTGTCTTTTCCAAAATTGTGGAGAGAGGGGGAATGGTCCGATGGATCAGGTAACAGACAGCTGAACAGTAATGGGTGGAGACACAGACTGCCTCAGCATGTTTAATTTCCATTGGAAACACAGTTTTAAATGTACTAATAGAACAACTGTGTGGCATAAGTAAGGAAGAGTTTCCTTTGCAGGCCATGATTGTGTCCAGACTCTTCTGACACAGATAAATGCACTTGCTGTCAGCACAGTTTTCAGACTCGATTGCCCAGAATGTCATGCTGCTGAGAATTTGGCACTTTTTATCTCCTTTACACCGACATTGTTAGGAGTGGTGCCATGTGTAACGTGAGAAGCCAAGCAAACCGCACTGTCAGCGACACGTGTGAGGTGTTCTTGTGATTACCTTCCTGTCCCCATAATGGCGACCGAGAGGGGTGAACTCACTAGTCAGCATCGTTGCTCAGTGTCAAAGCAGCAGGTAAATGTAGGGTGCTGGTAGTTTGGTTAAAGGTGCTGTTTGGGCCACATCGGTGTTTCAGAGGCAATGTAAGTTTTAAAAATCCTCAAGGCTGGGGCAGGTGCTAGCGTGCAAAATCATCTTTTCCCCTCCCGCTCTGCTTTCATTAGAGAAGAGCGGCACTCCTGAAACTTCTCATTTTCATCTGCCTGTCCACTGAGAGTCTCTGCAGAATTGCAGAGGTCAACAGGAAAACAGAAAGAGTGAAGAAGTGTGAAGAGCAAAAGTATTGCACAGTGTTGAATTATCTCACAGTTCATCAACTCATTAGCTGTCGTTAGGCTGGGCACATCCCGTCCCTTTTCTGGCTCACATCTGCGACTGGAGCCCCAGGCTAACTGGGATGCCTTGCCTATGGTTTACAAGCCACCCGGCTCACCAGGGGCGAGCTCAGTGAAGGGCTCAGTAGATCCATCTGGGTGTCCTGTTTCCATGGCTCTCTGGAGTCCAGCAGCGGGAAGGGTGCAAAGCCAGCAGGAGGTGAGAGGATGAGGGCAGAGATGCCCTGATGGCCATCTGAGTTCGCTTCCTGACAGGATACACTGTGAAGATCTCTAGACACTCTGTAGGTTATTTTTGGTACTTTCCAAATAATGTTGTTTTAGCTATAACCTTTACATTGAATTTCCTGCCGTTCGTGTACGTGCACTTCTCAAAACGCTTCCGACATTGTTCTGTATCTGCCGTTATTTTCCCCTTAAAATGTGGTTCTACTCCGAAAAAGGTCTGTAAAAATGGCCCCGTGGGGAACCACTGTTTAGTGTATCACTGAGCTCTTTATTGAATTTGTTCACATTACCAGTCTAAAAGAGGCTTTTCTTTGTATTAAAATGACAACCTTAGGCCAATGTTAAAGAAGTTTTTTTTCCTCCTGCTCTATCATCCCTAGGGAAATTGCTGCTATGGGCAAAACACTGCCCTCAGGTTAATCTCCATTGTCATGTTTAAGTGGAGAGGCATGTAAGCAATGGAGTTTAAGTTCTGGGATCAGGTACCACAATGGAGTAACCATGCCAGCCAGCAAGGGTTACCTACACAGCAGATGATATTCCTGCATTTCTTCCCTTTCAACTTCTGTCCCCCCCAGAGAGTGTCCTCATAGATCTGCCTGATAAAAGCAGAAGACTTCAAATATACATGTTATATACAAATATACACAAAATGTTCAAAAGTGGGGATTCCGTAGCCCTGCAGGCTATGGAAGAACATGGATAAATATGGTGAGAAGCTGAGGCATTTGCAGGCACTTTCACCCGTGGCAAGCCTGGGGCCACAGGTGGGAGGTGATGGAGGAGGTGTTCACTTTCACTCCCTGAAGGTGCTGGTCACAGGCCCAGAGAGGGGGAAAAAGGGTGGGAGGGAAGCATGCTATTTTCGAGCAGTTTCACTTTTAGCCTGCCTGGCTGTGAACACATAGCTATGAACTCATGAGTGTGAGCACGGGACAGTCACGAGATACCCCCACTCAGGACCTGAGCCCCAGCTCCTTGTTATGTTTGGATAGAACTAGACAGTATCAGGACTTTGGTCTGAAGAGCTGGAGCCCACGCAGCAGACTCAAGGCTTAAGAGAGCTTCTAGGTGTGGATGCCTGCCTCCCTGATGGGCACTTGTGGTGCCGCAAGAGCTCCCCCAGGGAGAGACTTCAATGAGTCCCTCCGTAGAGGCACTCACTAAAGACCTGGGCTGCCACCCTGGGCCTGGCACTCTGTGTCCCTCAGTACCCTTAGGCTCAGCAACCTAGCCCAAGGTTGCCTATGTCCTTGTCTGAGCCTGTGGACTGATTGTGTGAAGCACAGCAGGCATTTGAGCCACCACAGTGTGGGAAGTGATCTCTGTCAGCTGAATCGTGGCATCTGTGTATGGAGATGACCTTAGCCTGGCACATCTGTGATGGAAAACTTACCAGTGTGAACTGGAGGGAAGGCGGCGTACCCTTGGGGCTATCAATGTGTTTGTACAGCTCTCACATCCTCTCTGTGTCTCAGTTTCCACAGCAGAGAAAGGGGCACAAAGGATATCTTCCCGTCTTCTTCATAGACCAGGCACCAGATTCTGGGCCACACGCAGGTGTTTATTGCCCAGGTCCATCATACTGACTTCTAGCATGAAAACACACCTGTGCACGTCCCTGAGGGCTCCCCTGGCACTGAATGCTGAAGATGCATGGCCAGAGTGCTGACTGAACTTGCTCACAGACCTGTATCACAGAGGGGGTGCCTGTGCAAGTTATATGACCTACAGGAAGGCAGCACAGGATTCAGAGACCAGCCTTACACCAAATCTGTGCTTGAGCAAGATAATGAGCTGAGCGCTGGCCGATTTGCTATTCAGCACCAGCGACTGCTCTCATCCTTGAGGGAGATTATTACCTTGTTACCTGGGCAGTCTTGGAAAGATAAAGCCCCGCTCTGTTTTGCAGCTTGCCAATGTGCTAAATCTCTCTCTATTTAAAGTCAGAGGGGCTTGTGTGTGAATGCTTGACAAGCCTAATATGAAGCAATGATGGCTTCCAGACCTAATAAATTGAGAAGAATTCAGAGATTTATTGTACAGTCAAAACTGCTTGAAGGCAAGACATGATACTGCAAGGAGATTCTTGGGAATAAACCCTCAGGTGCTTTGACTAGTGAAGCCTGTTCCCAATTTAATCACATTTCCCTTCCTTCTCTAGAGGAAAAAATCATTACAACAGCCACCCCCACTCTGCTCAGAGCTCTCCTCGCTCCTTCTCTGTTTTCTTCATCTCTGTGCTTGAGCAGTTTCTAGGAAGGGAGTTAATTAGATTGTTGACTTTGTTTTAAAATATGCTTGATGATGTCATGTTTATCCAAAGGCAAGCCCCCTGCTCCCCTTTCAGCCCTTCTGAGGGTTACTGATTTGTGGCTATGGCAATTATTAATTTTCATGTCATTAAAATGCCTAAACAGAAATTACTTGTTTGGGGGTAGCTGCCTGTCTCTCCACGGCTCGGTGCTCAGGAATTGCGCTCCTGTCTCTCCCCTGGGCTCAGTCAGGAGAGTAATTTTTTCCCCTGCTCTGTGGTTTCTCAGGTTCAACCCCCTTCTTTTGCCCCTCTAACACTGCTGCTCATGAGCGCTTTACTCTTTCTTCCCCACCTTAGGGGACAGAAAATATGATGAGAAAGGCAATGGCCACAACCAGTGCGCCTGGATGGAAGGAATGGAAGGGTGAAGTCCAGGTCCACATCCTTACCAAATGTCTTGAGGGCACTTCACTCCTCCAATTGATGTACCATCTTGTGAAACAGGTCAGCCCAAAAGGCTCCTCATCCCTCTTGAGAACCCATCTCTGTCAGGGTTTCAGCTCTGGGCTTGCTCCTCTGAGGACTTTTCCTTCTAAGGGGCCTTCTGAGGTGAACTGCCTATAGCAGAGCAGCTCTGCAGCTTGACAATGTTTTCCTGTACAGTTGCCTGCAATTGAAGACCCCCGTTTTCTGGGAGGTTGGAGTAGGAAAGGCTGCTTGTTACTGGAGACTACTAACCAGCTCCTGGTGAACACTGCAAGACCACCACTTGGAGGAAAAACAAGCAGTGTGGAAATTACTATTTTCCCCACTATGGTCTCTGAAGAGCCTGAAGGTGCTCCTTGGGAGATGCAACACAAAGCCCTTTAGATATGATACATTTCAGATTCACTGTTATAACACAAAGCCAGAGCCACATCTCACCACATCTGCCCCATTGACCACGCCTGTACTTGGGAAATGGGATGTGAAGGTCTGAGGGGAAATGGGACTTGGTTCCTTGAGAGAATGACAAGACTGGGGTGTCACTTCCCTCCTCTTCTGTTCCTGAGGGTGGGATGCACCATTCCCTGTTGCTCCAGTACCTCCCGCATACGAAGCAGGAAAGGGCACAGAGCATTGAGGCAGTTCGTAATCTCATCCTCCCTCTCCCTGCAGCTCCAAAAAGCGGTGGCAGACCTCGCGGCCCACGTGGGGCTAGAAGGGCTGTTTTTGGCAGGGTGTCATGCCCTGCAGTTGGGAGCAGGCTGTGGAGAAGGTCTGGGGGGGGGCATGCCCTCCGCCTGCACCTGTGCACACATTCACACACGCAAACACACACACAGGCAGGCACACAGAGCTGCAGCCCAGCAGGGAAACACGGAGGGGATCAAGCACTTGGCTCCACTCACATGCTTACCCTGCAAACAGGCCAAGGACAGCACGTGTCCACAGGCACCAGGGTCCCTTCCCCTAGCCACGGTCTATCCAGGTGAAACCTAGTTCTACGGGGAAACTCGCAGTGTTGCTTTTATGTTTCAAGGACGAGGGTGTCAGTACATTTGCCCAGCGCTGACCTTCCCTGCACCCCAAGAGAAAGGATCCCCCCCTTTTTTCCTCCTCTCCCCACTGCCTTTGCAGGCAGCAAGTACCTTCACCATAGATGCTCAGCGCCTGGAGGGAAGGTGGCTGTTGAAAAGGACCGCTCGGTTTGTTTTTTCCCCTTAGGTCTTGGAAATGATGCTGGCAGCCTGGTGCAGTATTTCGCCCTCCTTCCCCCCTCCCCTGCCTCAGCCCCCGTGAGGGGGGAGGAAGAGCGTGGGCGGTGGAAGGAGTTGTGGTCCCCAGATGTGTGAATTTTTGCCGAGTAGAAATAGCAGAGCACGGACAAACAGCAGAGCAGCTCAGCTGAGAGCCATCGCTTTGGGCTTGCGTCACTGACCTTTTCCTCTCGCCCTTCTCGGTCCTCACCTGACCCTCCCACTGCTTCCCCTGCACTTTGCACTCAGAGAGCTCTCTGCTTCGCAATGGTGAGGAGCGCTGGCACAGGAGCTTAAAGGAGGAGTGGGGAGGAGTGGAAAAAAATGCCCTGCAGCAAACGGAAGGCAATGCATCGATCCTCTCTCCATTTCCCCAGAGCTCTGGTTGCCACCCTGCAGGACAAGAGAGCCGTGGGCTGAGCCAATACACTACTCTCCCTGCCTGGTCTAGATGTTGCAATGAGGGCATAGTTGTCCTGCCTCAACAGCTGGCAGGGTTGAGGATAAGGGAGGAGAAGCAAGCTTGTCCTAAGGTCAGGGATGTGTTTCAGACTCTTGCATACTATGAACATATGGAATTACAAAAAAACCCGTTTCAAAGCCTTGCAGGACCAAGCTTGAAACTTGGTACAACTGTAAAAGCCTGCATAAGTCTTGACTCTTTAGAGTCAAACAATGCCACCAGCATGCCACATGGAGAGAAGTGTGAGTCAGAGCAAAGCAAGCGCTTGGGAGGTGTTTTGGACTGCATGTGGAATGGTAATCCTGTGGGCCCTTGGCTGAATTGCTGCCTGGGGCTGCAGGGGACAGGGCTTGGTTGCCTGTGAAGTCCTTTCTAGTGATCTGCCCCATTCCACTACTTCAGGGGAAGGATTGAGGACGTGGTGATGGTGTGTGTATGTGGGAAAGTGTCTCTAGGGGCAAATGGGAGAATGTCTTGAGTCCAGAAAAGTATGTGTGGGGCAAACAGGAGAATGCAGTGAGCCTCAGGCACCCCAATGAAGATGTTTTGCCCAAGTCTTGTTCTAGGACATTGTTGTGTCAAACACCTGGAGGGTAGTCAGGACTTCAGAGCAGGGGATCAGAACAAAAATGCCTGCAGGACCGGTGCCGGTTAGACAGGAAAACTTGTTGTACTCCTTCCTCTCCCTGGGTATTTTCTTTCCCTGGCTACTTTGAAGCAGTGCAACTGTCCTCAGTAGGAACCAGTGAAGCTTGGACACATCTCCTACCTCACAGTTTGCATTTTCTGGACTCCCTGGCAGTCAAGGCACCTCAGCAACTTTGAGGCTGGTGCAGGTCAGCCTCACTTCTTGAAGTCATGGATGCAAGTAGCTTAAAGTAAATAAAGAAACAACCCAGCCCCCCACCTCCCACTCACCCAGGGCTGGATTTCCCGCCTTTCTAGGTGGATGGGAAGCCCCCTACTCCTTAGCTTCTCCAACTCAAGAGCTCTCCATCCTGCTCCCTCCCATTTTAGCCATTCCAAACAGAGACTGGGAAAGATTTTGCAATAATTCTCTAACCATTTGTGAGTTAAGTGACACAAACGCAAGAGATGGAATGGTCTGTGGGTTGAGAAACTGTCAGAAGCCTTTGATTTAAACCTGCCCTGGCACTCACCATGGTATAACTGCATGGAGAGAGATCACAGAGGGCTTGTGGGAGAAGGGGGAGGCATGTCATGAGGCGAGGGAGCTGTGCTTGTACCAAAGAGGCCTGGAACCTCAGCCCCCCTCTACCCACCTCCTGATAGCATCTTCAGAGCGAGCCAGGCTTGCAAAGGGCAACAGTTTCCGTTGGCAGGAAGGTGAGAGATGTCCATATGGGGCTGGTATGTGCGTGTGTATACATGTGTAGGTGTCATAGCAGAATGAGCGCCGAGCTGGCCTCTGAAGCCCAGCATGGCTCGGCAAATGCCCATTTTCCCACTGTGGTCAGAGGAGGGCTGTGCCACATGTGGCAGTGGAATGATCACGCTTGGCAATGTAGCTGTGCCCCATCGTCCATGCAGCCATGGGCAGAGTCCACACCCAGCCCTTTGGGCCCAATGGCATCTCCCAGCCAGCAATGGGAAAGGGAAGGTGAGAAAAAGGGGTATCTGAGACAGGTTCAACCCATCGCTGACATCTGGCTGCGATGCGCTGGATGGAGGGAGGTGAGGGCTCTGCTTGCAGCCTGGACAGTGCTGGTTGGGTTGTTGTATGACCCCCCTCTACCTCCCTGGACTCTGGGGGATAAACAAGGCTGAGGTATGAATGAAGCAGGTTGACGGTGGTTTGGGAGGGAAGGAGGGACAACAGGCTGGAGCAGAGGGGAAACCTGCTATGGTACGATGCAGCAGCCCCCTGAATTGTGCACAAATCCCTGACGTGGGGCACGCCCTGAACCATGGCTGGCAGCTGGGGTGAGGCTCGAGGAGCTGCCAGAGACCTTTCCCATAGCTGCCCCACCTGTGACAAAGGGTCAGGGAAGATGCAGAGACAGGTCCTGCTATGCTGCGCCCCTGCTCTCCTTGGTGCTTTGGGTGCAGGCACATCCACCTGTGCCCAACTGAGTACCCCTAGTACCGTCAAAGGTCTCCTTTTATATTCCTTTACTTGCCCTTCTTCTCTCTTCCCCTTTCACTGAGCTACCACAGGGCAAGGAGCTATTTCAGGGCCTTCAGCTTCTCCTGAGCTGGCCCTGACACGTGCTTTCTTCCCCAGAGACAGGGCCATATCCTGCCCTTTACCTCCTCTCTCCCACTCCCCCCCCCTCTTTCATACCTGCAAGACCACAAACCCGCAGGAAGCCAGTTTAAAGGGCCAGCCCCTTGGTGCATACCTTGAACAAGCTTGAAGTGTGGCCACAGAGCCCTTTGCAGCAGAGCTTGGACCTGTCTTTCAGGGGAAAAGAGAGTCATGGCCCCAGGGGTAGTGCTATAGCTGCCCGCCTTCAGGCATGCTTCTTTCTTTGCCTGGGAGAGATGTGCTGGTTGTCACCAGCCCCAGGCTCACATACCGCCAGGCAGTCCCATTGCATGGAGAAGGACCCAGCCACGGGATGAATGAAGTGAATGGAGGTCTCGTGGCCTTCAGGGAGAGCACTCCACCCACTGGCAGAGCAGCAGGGCTGGTTTGACCCAGTGTAGCCCTCGTGCCTACAACAGAATGGCAGGGTCAACCTGGCCTGAGCTGAGTCTCACCTACAGCAACTCCCCAGCTGGGGATCCATTGTGTGACGGGTGGCACAGACTACAGACCCTGCCTGTCACCAGGCATCTTGGCCCCAAGGGATTTGGCTGAAGAGACTCTTCAGCTGGCATGGTCCTCTGCAAGTGGCTGAAGGACTGAATCATAGAAAAACTTTTCTAGAAGGTCTAGCTACATATTTCCACTCCTCCCTCCTCCTTCACTCACGTTTTGTAACTGTGACAAAGTCACCTCCAATCTACCAGTATCTCACCTCAAGAGGCCAGGAACACGCACAAGCTCAACCCCTGTACTTCCTGAGGACCCATTTCTATCTGTTTCCTCAGAAGTAAATAAAAGATGCGAAGAAGTCTGGGCTCCGACCTGATAGAGTATTGCATTTACTAGGATATATATAGCCGTAGCTCTGTGCCTGACGCAGGACCAAAGAGGCCTGTAAGGATGCGTGTGATTGTTTTCCACCCCTTGCCAAATGAAGCGTCTGGTACATGTCAAACCACAGGAGAAGCTATGTATAGATGAATTAAACTCAAACCAGAAGGTCCTATATGGGCATCCCCTCTTGTTTTCTTGTCCATTCCTCCACTTCAGCATGAGTGCCCTCAGTCCAAGCCCCAAAGATGCTAAACAAGACCCTACTTACCTCTTTGACCTGCATTGAGACCTCCAAAGGCATCTCCCTGTCCTTAGGACGCTACCCCTCCTAGATCTTACACTCAAGCCTGCAAGTCTCCGCTGCCCCCTCATGTCTCCCCATTTTCGCCAAATTTATGGGCAATTGCCACTTGTCTTTCCACCTCTGACTTGAACCTCAAGCCTTTCTTATCACACACAGGTCTTCCAAAAATATGTGTCCAGCTTAACTCTGGAACTGCCACTCACCCCATTGTTAGCAAGCTCAAGTGTCTAGTCAAGAGTTCAATGTCCCTTTTACATATGCACTTCCAGGCTTTCACTTCTTGGCACAGAAAAGAGAAACGCCACAGAGAAAACAGAAAACACACATGCTTGCTAAGTACTAGATAGAAGGATGTGCTAAAAATTTCACAAGATAATGGGTCTGATTCCCCTTAAGACAACTCCATCACCAGGCCAGCCTTCCTCAATATAATTAGTTAAGTACTTGAAGCCTAATCCTACAACCCATTCTATTGTTCTGGTTTTTTGGTAATTTCCAAAGAATCCTTCCTTGAATTTGCTTAAACCTTTCCCAGCAAAGAGGAGTGGATTGTTATTAGAAATGTTCAAGCAGTAAAATCTTAGCGTACTGGTTCTCCACAGAGGAAACAGACATAAGAATGCCATGGATTGCCCAGGGAAGTTTCAGAGCTGAGTTAGACTTTATACCTGTCTCTTTCAGGTCATTGTCTTTTCCATCACACTATTCGGCGATAACCAGAGCTGGAAGGAATAGGTTAGGAGGGAAAAGCAGATCTAAGTGCAAAACAACGAGGGAAAAAAGTTTAATACCACTGAAAAAAATACGTATATATACACAAAAGTTCTCATAGTTTGTTTGGTTTTGTAACATAAAGCACCATTAATTCCACAGTACATTACAACTCAGCCTGCTACACCTTCCAGAAAGCACACAATACTCCTGAAATCTGATTTAGCACCAAGGGATTGCCATCTAGTTTAGCACCAAGGAGCCTGTTAAATACACCCTTTGGTTCCCCCGCCCTCCGCTCTCATGTGCACCAGGCACCACCTGGCTGCTCATGGATAGCACATGAGACCTATCGCTGGCATTCAAATATCAAGAAGAGAAGGAGGAAGAAGGAAGCTTGTTTCTAGAGATATTCAGTGTTAGAGAGCTTTGCTTCTCTTCAGGGAGACACAGGGGCACTATACACTGTAAATAGACAATATCTGGGTTTGCAGCCTGTTGGAGAAGAGAGAATGGGATTCAGATCTGAGTGTCACCTCCAGCATGCTGCTGCTTGTCTACTGCCTGAAATCCCATCTCTGAGCAATTCCATATGCTTGACCTACTAAGAGAAGGGCAGAAACTCAGCCTCCTTTAGTTCCCATGATCCCATCTTCACATGTTTTCCTGGGAAAAACCCAGCTTTGCCTTTGTGAAACCTTGATTTTATAGCCATTGCCTCAGTGGCAGTGGTGGGGAGGATTAAGGGTGGAAAGTGCCTGAAACTCATTCCAGTCTGTACAGCTTCCTTAGCAAAGCAGGGAGGGTAAGTAAACAGGGCAAGAGAGAAAATGTCCTGCAATTCTCTCAAGTTCATTTTTAATATTTAGCCTGGGTCCCTGTGCCTTCGCCATCCTGGGCTGAGTGTACCGGACCTACTCCTGCATAATGATGCATATCTCCTATGGGAGAGCTCTGGTTAGTCCCAGGTGCTACAGGCAGAGACCATGGCTAATCATGAGACCGTAGAAGCTAAATACATTGGAAGACTTCATTATCAGTAATGGGCAGAGGAGAAATACAGTTTCTCCTGCTTGTCCTGTCCTGAGACTCGAAAAACTGACAACGCTTGGCACCACTGTTTATGGGAGCATCACAACATGTGGAAGTAGGTTTCCCAAAGTGCTGAGGCAGCCTCACCTGCTCTCCCCAGGACTGTAGAGATCCCAGAGGGACATGAGTGAGAGCAGTGTGAGACCAGTACAAATGGTATTACAAAATCCTACTGCTGGCATTCCTTTCCCACTGCGACATCTCTAACCTGACAAGAAGAGCGAGGGTTTGTTTTGGCCACACATTTTTCTCAGTTGCTCTGGTGAGATTGCCAGAAAAGGGCACAGGGCATGTGTCAGGGAAGCTTTTAAGGCTGGAGTGAGGTGGTGTAGTCTCACCTCTATCTCTTTTCCGTCATGGAGGCAAAGAGGTGCCAACCTGCCCAGGTTTGGAACTGATTTAACTGCAATTGACCTTACAACCTCCAGGTCAGATCCTGAGACAGTGGTCCCTCAATGCCAGCACGGGAGAACCCCCTTCAGGAGGACAAATGTAATGGCACACAGAAGGCGGGGCCCGCCCCTGACTCTTCCCTCACATCAACAAGCGTTCAGGATGACCTCTGATACCAATGGAAGGGCACGAGTGCACCTCTGCCACAAAAGAGATCAGATTCGGGTTCACTGTCTGGACTAGCTTCCCAGAGCTGGGGAGCCAAGACCAAGTATCAACCCAGGGGAGGTTTGGGAGGGAGGTCTGGTAGGGTCGTCTCTCTCTCTCATTCTGTACTTAGGATCCCTAGTGGGAATAGAGTGGTGGGCTCTACTGGTTCAATAGCAGATGCCGCTGAAGGATCTGGCTGAGTGTCTGGCTCATAATCTCTTAGAAGAACTAGAGTTGGCACTGAGGAGGACAATCCCACCAGGCCTAGATTTTCCAGCCAGCTTGGACACTGACCCAGAAGAGTCCTCCTCCTGAGGAGTCTGAGGAAAGCCAATTACATACTTCAGAAGGTCAACAGTCCCCTTTTTGAAAAGACAGTGTCATCTGTCACCACTGCTACATCTTCCTTGTGCTACAGGAGGCCATCAGACCCCAGTCTGCTCTCCAGACTAGAGGTGTGACAGGTGACATTAAGGCCATGTTGTAGGCTGCAAAACTGGCCTCTATAGTTGGGATGGAGAGGAGCTAGAATGTACCTGGGCAGTGGGGACTTTCTAGCCCTTTCTATGGGAGCCCTTTGTGTATGAAGCCCCAAGAAGGGACACATCCCCAGGAGCAGCATTTTAGCCTTCCTCCTGCTCTAGGGCCCTAAACGCCAGACACAGTTTGCTGGCAGATTTAGAAGAAGCCAATAACATAAGTTGGGGTCATGAGGTGAGAGGGCGAGAGATGGTAGTGTCACGCTGTAAGTGGACAGGTACAGGCCTGGCTACAAGAGAGCGTGAGGTGGGAGCCAGTGCGGCAAGTTTCACACTCAGTGCCTGAGACTTGACAGGCCCATTTCCAAGTGACTTGCAGTGGTTGCGGGCAGTAAAGGGAGAGAGAGAGGAAGAAGGAAAAGGCCAAAGAGGCCCCAAGGAGGAGGAAGGGCAGTTAGTCAAGGCTGGGCTTGACCAGGTACCCATTGAAGGTGATGTACACATCAACGTCGTCACTGTAAATGGCATTCTCCCGCTCCCGCTTGTAGAGCCTCACCCAGATCTCATCATTTTCCTGAAGCTCCAGCATGAGGCTCTGGCTCTGCATGATGCTGCGGTCGCTGGGTTGGGCGTACAAGATGACTGCCTCTTCTTCATTGTGCATGATGTGCATGTAGGTCTCCTTGAAGTTCCAGGTGTGGACATTGAGGCTGAAATAGTAAAGTCCACCTACATAGCAGTAGAATTTGCCATTGAACATGTCGAAGTGGCTGTAGAGGTTGACAAAGACGGTGTCGAAGATCAAGACCTGGAAGCCCTCACTACTGTGCAGTGCCTTCTTGCGACCGACGGAGAACGCAGCGTACTGATGCTTGCAGGGGTCTCCTGCTGTGCCCATCTGTCCTTTACTGCCTTTTGGGCCCTGGGCACCCCGCTCGCCTCGTGGTCCTTCTTTGCCCCATTTCCCTGGCATTCCAGGCTCTCCTCGGTCTCCTTTCTCTCCTACAAGTGGAAGCAGAGGACACAACTCCTGTGTAATATCAGAGGGAGAGGTGCAAGTAGCAGTGAAAAGGCCTAATAAGAAGGCAGAGGATTGCTCAGGGATGGGGCAATGCCAGAAGAAGGAATGGTCCTGAGGATCACAATATCATTGTGCTTCATGGGAAAGGAGCTAGCAGAGCTCTGGGTGTGACTGAGGTCTCTTTCTCTACAAACCCCCTGCTTACCACACGATATAGTCTTGCTGGAGGCACTAGGACCTGTCCCTAGGAGACTTCAGCCTGAGATGGAGCCCCGCATTAGAAAGTACCACTGAGGCTTTTACCTCTTCTTCCTCTTCCACACTCCTTTACCTCCATCACAGCCTGTGCCCTCCTGCACACCTTTCCCATGAGCCAGTTATCCACGTAGTGTAAACACTGTTCTTGCTGTAGGCTGGAGATGGGGAACAAGTGCTAATGCCTGTGGAAGAATATGACTAGAGAGGGACAACGAGGGTCAGTCAGAGGGAAAAGATGCAAGCTGGACTTGGCAGATGGTGCAGTGTAAGTTAGAGGGCTACTACTTTGACAATAGTACCTTGACATCCTTTGGTCATCCAGTATAATTAACACTGCAGTTCTACTCTGGGGTTTGTGTGTTTCCTGTCAGACACTTGGGCAAGCATCAAAACAGAAACAAAGCAGCACTAGAACCTATTTTTGTGTAGAGAAGAGATGGTGGTCAGAGCAGCCTCCAGCACAAGTGACAGCATCCCAAATTTGGGCCTTGTTCTTTTCCTCCTCTCCATCCCCTGCACAGTATTGCAGCACGCTGCTCTGGTCCAGGCCTCTCTCTGCCCCAGATACACTTCTGAGCTTTGATGGACTGCAGCTATTTCCAGGCTGGGCAGGGAAGGAGGAGCATCTGCCCATCTAGCCCAGAGGAACCACAGGGCAACAATAAGTGAGTGGAGCAGGATCCAGCTGGGAACAGGCTTTTGCCCGCAGCAAAGGCTAAAAGGGGAGCCCTGAAGGGAGGAGCTGATCTAAAATAGAGAGCCTTTTCCCGTTAGCCAAGCCAGCCACTGCAGAGTGGAATGAGCTGGGGGTCACTGCCAGTTACCCTGGAGGTGCTTGCAAATAGCTGCTGCCTCCCCTTGCTCTCCTCCCGCTCCAAAGCACATGAGACCCATGGAGCTGGAGAAGGCTTCCCCGCAGCTGTCCCAGGTGCCAATGCCCACCCTACAAACATGCTTGTTTTGCAGCTGGATAGAGACTGCTCCTTCCCTCAGGCACTACAGGACTCTGGAAGTCTGAGGCAAAGAAGGTATACTCCCAGCTTGGCAAGAAGCTGCCACTCCTGTGCTAACAGGGAAGAAGAGCTGGTGGCAGGCAGCATCCTGAGACACTGAGGTCACAGCAGGGATATGCACTGCCTTCTTTCCCCCCAGGTGACTCTTGATCATAGCACAGAACATCTAAACCCTGGGCACAGCGTCTGTGGGCACATACCCTTTGGGATGGCGTCTGGCAGTCTGTTAGCATAACCAGCACGCCAGCAACCCAGCTGTCACTTCCACTGCAGTGCCACCTGTCCCTGAGCAGGGCCTGGCATCCCGGTGCCAAGGTGGGCACTTACCCTTCAGTATGGTGATGTTGATATAGGGACGGACCTCTGGCACTGGGTAGGGCCAGTGGTGATGGCTGGGAGGGAGCGGTGGGGCATCTGTGGAAGAGTCCGGTGGGTCACAACAGCGCTTGCAAGCACCAGGGGCTGGTTCTGTGAGGTTGGGTTCATCAGTGGGTGCCCCAAGCACAACAAGAGGGAGAAGAAAGAAGGCCAGGGGTGTATGCAGGTACATTATGTCCATAGTGACCTGGGAAGATATGACAAAGCGCCAGAGTGAGGTATAAGAAGGGGAGGACATGGGGGATGGAGCAGAGATCACCACAAAACATCTTTCTGTGGCTGGAGCCAAGGGGTGGGACGAAATGGCATTGTCCTGTGGAGGGAGTTCACATGCTTGAAGTCCCTGGAGGTTTGAGGCTGCAATCTGAGTAGCAACCGCACAGCCCAAAAGGATGCCCCACACCCTTCTGCCCAAACCAATGGAGATTAGGTGCCAACCCTGGAAAAGGGCTTGACCCTCACCAGGCAAACCACTGGAGCCACTAGAAGATTCAGTCCCCAGGCTGGGATAGAGGAACGAGACAGGGGAAACCACACAGCCCCTTTAGCAAAAGCATGCTGAGTCCGTGGAGACAGCTGCAAAAAACTTCTCCAGTCCTCCAGTCACAAGGTACCAACTCTTTACGGGAGCTAACCCACTAACCTCCCATGTCCCAGCTGGAGTCTGACCCAGGTCTGTGGCCGGGGAACATAACTTCAGCCCCTTCTTCCCCCCCCACCAAATCCCTTCCCTCTCTGTGCCTCAGCCCCCTCCCACCAGTGCTCAGTTGTGTGCCCAGCCAAACCCCAGCACTTTCCCAACAGGATGGCCAGCTTCTCCTTCGCAGAGAGCAGAAGGGAACTGCTCCACAGCAGAGGATGAAGGAAGGCAAAGCTCAGAGCCGGCAGCCTCCAGAGAAGTACGCTTACGAAAGACAGACACACAAGCAAGCTGAGAAAGCCCCTTTCCCAGCCTCTTTCCCCCCCCTTCCCTCTGCCTGCACCCCAGTGCATCGTGGCAGCTCACCCCGGAGGCTGAGGGCTCCCCTCTGGGCTTCCCAGCCCCTGCTCGCCGGCTCCCCTCCGCCTGCAGAGCCGGCCCCCGGGCCCATGGCTTTAAGAAAGCTGGCTTTTGGCACAGGCGCTGCTGAGCGCTGGCTGGGTGCGCAAGCTGGGCTTGGACCTGCTCCCTCCCCTCTCCTCTCTCTCCCTTCCCCTCCCTGGCTTTGGGCGCTCTCCATTGCAAACCGGCTTGGGTTTCGGTGCCTTTTAACTCTTTCCTAGGTAGTGCATTTTACATATATATATAAAATTTTTTTCTCTGCCTTTTCGCTTCCGAACAGCCTACCCTTGGTCAGCAAAATGCGGGCATCACGGATTGCACCCTGTGCAAAGGGTGGGCAGGCAGCAGGGGAAGTGTCCCACTGTGAGCATCTCAGGACGGTGGCAAGGTGAGGTGAATGGGTGCAAGACACAGACTTTCCTTCAGGTGGGATGGTGCAGGACTCTGCTCTCACTCCTTTGTGTTAGTCCCTTGTCCCATGCATTAGCCCTTCACTTGACTGCTCATGCTCTCTCCCCAGCTGTGCCTGTCCCACTCACAGTCCCCAAAATTAATCTTTCATTCTCTCCTGCATTGTTTCTTCTGCATATCACCGTGGCCCCTTGACCCAGGCACAATCTTTCTAGCAGGCTGATCTGCCAACTGGGAGAGGCATCAGATTTTTCCCTCTCTGGTCATCCCCTCTCCCTGGGCAGAGCCCCAAGCCTTGCACTTTGGCCATGTCATCCCCCAGTCATGTCCCCTGGTTAGGTCCCGGGCTGAGCGTTTTGCACAGGAGGGGTGTGCCTGGCCTGAAGCACAGCCCAGCTGTGGGGAGCTGCCTGCCAGCAAAAATGAGAATCTGGAGCAAACCCTGGCCGTGATCTTTGCCCTCAGCCTGGCGCCGAGCTCACATGCTTGTGCTGTTGGGGTGAGCACTACGTGGCTATGCCAGAACCTGGGAATGAAGGGCATTTTGGGGGGAGGAAGTGTTGGGGGGGGGGGGGGGACACACGAATGGACAGGCAGGAGACTTTTCTTACACTGCAGAATCTGTTGGAAAGAGGATTTTGGGGATCCTACCCTACAGCAAAACTGGATTTGAGAACTTATACCCTGGGGGCGCGTGCACACATATATCTTTGAGAGGCAGAAGGAAGGACAGGCAATAGCTCTCTTCTGCAGGGGCCAGAAGTGCCAAGTCAGCACTGTGCCTCCTGCAATTTCCACGAGAAGCTGGAGAAGGCTCCAAGGTTTCTGAGGGGGAAAGGGTTTTATGCGTGTCTACGTGTGCTTAGACTTCTTTTTTTTTTTTTCTTTCTCTGTTTTCCTTCTCCCATTTGTTTGGTTTGGGAACGGGAGGCCCCGCTTCCCAGAGAGTGGCTGGCGTTTGGCAGGACCCCAGCACCACTGGAGAAGCAAGCGGAAAACTCTGGGAAAATATGTGCTGGGGGGAAGGGAGGAAGGGGGGCTGGGAGGCCTGGAGATATTCTCAGGCTGCCTGTCAGCCTGGAGCTCAATGAACATGGAGTGAACATGCCTCTCAGCCGGGGTGGGAAGAGGACCAAGAAATTTGCTGCTCTGCTCGTGAGTTCCTAGCTGGGCTCCAGCACTGACATGCAATGAGACCCACTGCAAGTCTCCTATGTCTGCCTGTGCCTGTTTCCCCTTCTGGAAAATGGGATGGGGAAAGCTTAGCTCAACACTTCTTGCTAGTGGGGCCCTGCCAGCTGACAGAAGCAGGTTTTTGTGCTCCGTTGTGTTGTCTACTCCTGCCTGCTGCTGGTGGGGATGTCGGCAGCTGCCAGTACTATTGAAAGTCAATACATTTACTGGGGTGCATGACAACTCAGAGACTGACATTGAAGGCAAAGTTCCTCTCTGTCCCATCAAATCCATTGCAGTGCCTCACTCCTTCAGGTTTTCCTGCCTGCCTTATTATTCTCCCCTTTTGCAGCTCTTGTCCTAATGTCTGGCCTATTCTACCTTTCCAAGGGGAACAGGTAACAGGGAGGCCATTGTTATCATTTCTGCCCCCCACTTCCATCTGTAATCCTGAGTTGCTCACAGCCAAGCAAATGTTCTTCGTGGAGGATGTCATCAGCTGGGGCCTTTGCCTTTGTCTCATCTGACTGCAAGAACAGCTCTCAGTGGGCAGTGAGCAGGACTTTGTGTTTAATGTCTCATCTGCGCTGAATGGGGACCTGCAGGGAGCCACCAAACAAAGACTTGCACTGGTGGCATTGCCCAGCTGGGCAGCAGTTTATGCCAGCAAAGACACTTCTGCCAGGGTAATATCTCCTCGCTCCCTGGAGGGAACTGGCTGTACCAGCAACATTTTGCCAGGGCAGCCACATTTGCAGGAGGTTTTGGCTTGTATGGCTGAGTGCTCAAAGATACGAGTTTTGAGAATGCTGTCCAATAACCCTGTGCCAGCCACGCTTTTAAGTGTAACCCAAGCCTGAAGGCACCTTGTGTGCTCAACAATCTTCTTTCTCCCTCATCCACACTCTGCCTTGGAGGCAGCCCAGGGAAGCTCTGGCCAGATTGGACTGCAACAATCCCTGCTCAAAAGCAGCTGCTTCCTCCTCCTTCAACATTTCCTCCCTCCTATTGCACATCCCCCCCCAACACGGGCAAAGAAGGAGGATACAGGATACAGCCTGACTCTCCCCCAGTGACTGCCTCCATCCTATTAACCCTCTCTACCACAGGTACAGAAGGAAGAAAAATCACTTGGATGTTTTCTTCCCTTTCCAGCCCCTGTGTATACAGCTCGGCTGTCCTGCTGCACATGTGGATCCCCTGCCCTGCTACACGTACACACGTACTCACATCCACCCACAAACACCCACACACCCGCCTTTCACAGCTCCTCCCTCACCAAAAACCCCTGGGGCAAAGGTATCATCCACACCAAGAGGCAGAGAAACAGCCCCTTACGTTCCCCTTCCTGGCTGCTTCTCCTCCGCCATAGCCACTTTCCCTTTCCCCTTTCCCCCACCCCTCTGCCCCCACTTTCTAAGAGCCGGGAGGGGAAGCAGAGGACCTCTTACCTCTGCTCCCCTCCGGAGGGGTCCCACGCTGGGTTATCCGTATCCTCAGCTGCTCCTGGTGAGCAGCGCGGGGAGGGAGGGCTGGCCGGGCCCAGCTGACTCCAGCCAGATGCTTGCCAAGTGCTTTTATGTAATTACTGTCTTTTCCATCCTGCCTCCGAGGCCTTTGTGAGTGCCTCCCCCCCCCTCCGTGCTCTGGCCCGTGTCAGGCTTGGCTCTCCCTTCTTCCCTCCCTCCCTCCCTCCTTCCACCCACCCCACACAGCATCACGATTTGCTCAGCTCAACAGCTGATTCCTTCTGGAAGCAAAGTCCAGGCTTTTGGCTACTGCCGTCGCTACCCTTGGAAAGAGAGCTCACGTTTCAAGAGCTGGGAAGCGACGGACAGCACTGCTCTGCTCTCGCCTCCTCTCCATCACTGCTGGGTACCTTTGCCTTGCCCTTCCATAGTGCCTGCAAACAGGATGGGGGACACCTGGGACACAGAAAGGTGGCAGTGTGTTTTTATGCTTCAGTACTTCGGGGTGCCCTTGGGTTACCCTGTAGCAGCAGCTGCCCCCCTGCCGTATCAGGAGGGCTGATTGCCTCTGGCCAGGCTGCAGAGGGGGTTAGAAACCCTAAATAAATTTTAAAGGTCCCTTCCAACCGAAACTATTCTATGATTCCATGATCAGATGAATCTTTTCCAGCCTGTGGACTCCACAGCCATGCAGGAGGCTTGTGTAACAGCCAGCCCTTGTTACCCAACGGCACCAACACGGTATGAAATTACTGACTTAGAATATCTTGTACGTCTCCGAGGATGGGCAGGCCTGTCGGACGTCAGCTGCATGGCTACACTGCTCTCATAACTTCTGCCCATGTGGGGCCTGGACCAACCAGGAACGACACGTTCCCTGGCTTTACACAGGCTGCTGCCGCCGGGTTTGAGGGCACTTCTGCCAGCAGGGCTTTCTGCTCCGTGCTGCTCGGCAGCCTGGGCTGTCTCACATGGAGACCAAGGCCTGGCAAAGCTGCTGCATTTTTTCTGCTGTGCATTGCTGAAACACCACGTGGCTGAGGAGAGGCCGGAAGGGCCCTTCACCTTCACCTTCATAGCTGGAGCAAAGCTGTTGCTAGACCTGGCAGTCTCCGGCACCGAGCATGAAAGCGTGAGCTTGTGCCCCGCTTCCCACTGCCCCCACCGCTGGTCTGAGACACCGCGTGTCTGCCTGACACAGCTGAATCGTGTATCAGAGACCGGCTGACAAGCTGCGTCAGTTGGGGGTGCCTTGCGGCCAAGGGAACGTCACAGAATCACCTAGGTTGGAAGGGACCTTTTAAGATCATCTAGTCCAACCAATGAAAAAAAACAAAAAAAACCAACAAAAAAAAAACCCACAAAAAAACCACCACCCCAACACTAATCCATATCCCCAAGCACCATGTCAACTTGTCTCTTGAATACCTCCAGAGATGGTGCCTCTACCACCTCCCTGGGCAGCCCATTCCAATGCCTGACAACCCTTTCAGTAAAGAAATATTTCCTAAT
>JAOXNO010000001.1:55995752-56014273 GCA_028565335.1 Limnodromus scolopaceus | reverse complement strand
ACTCACCACACTGTTCTTGATACAGGCCAGGATGCTGTTGGCCTTTTTGGCCACCTGGGCACACTGCTGGCTCATGTCCAGCCGACAGTCGACCAACACCCCCAGGTCCTTTTCTGCCAGGCAGCTCTCCAGCCATTCTTCTTCAAGCCTGTAGCACTGCCTGGGGTTGTTGTGACCCAAGTGCAGGACCCAACTCACCCAGGCTGCCCTTCTCCCCATAGGTAGCCTTTCCAGCTTGAGTGTCCCATCTCTTACCCCCACCTCGTGACCCTTCCCAAGAGACCACTGAGGCAAGAAACCATACCATTATCCACCCCGAACTCTGGCATGTGACTCCAAGTGCTAGCCCTACTGCAACCAGCAAGACTTCACTGCCTTGTGAGCACCTAGGCCCAACAGCTTGGCTGGGTGGGAGATATCAGGTGACATTGCAGCCTGTTTGAACAAGTTCTTAACAATAACCTTCAGCTGAGCCTGCTGCCTTCTGCTTCTCTGCATCTGAATGCACCTGAATGCCTCCTCCTCCCATCCACTCCTATGTAGACCCAGGAGTTTTTGCCCCTGTACTATCCTGTCCTACGCACATTCCTAGCCCTGCCCTGAGGAGCTATCAACAGCAGACCACTACTGGGGGAATCTCAGCTCTCAGAAGTAGTGCTGAGAAAGGTAGACAATGGTTAGGACAAGAAAATTTTCTTCAGAGGTACCCATGAGCTTTCCCACCAAAGAAATAAACACTTTATGGCAGGAGAGCGGAAGCTGGTGTTTAAAAGCTCACAGAAACTCTTGGATCTGTGACGGGCACTTCCCACTAATGGAACCATCCTGACACTGGAGTGGTTTGAAACAGAGGGGTTCCACTATTGCTTGGTAACACTGTCCTGAGTCTGGTGCTAAAACCTCTCAACAGGGCAAGAATCTTGCCATGTTCGCTGACCATTTGATCCAGCACAAGCATGTTCATCACTCCATCTTCAAGGCATAGGGCATAGGCATTGTTTAATACCCATGTGGTAAAGTTTGATGCTTTTCACGGCAACAGGTCTCTGCTGAAACTGTGATGCCTTGCAGTAGCTACAATGCCTCTGAGGGTCTGAGAGCTCTGCATGGATCTCCAGGCCCACATACCTGCGTGGTGAATATATGGGATTTCCAAGAAGACAGTGGTGTTTGGAGAGGAGTCCTTTTTTGCAGTCAGCACACTGCATGCGGGAGTGCTGGAACCAGTCATTCGTGCAGCATCCCTGCTGGGCACATCCCTGCTGGTCACAGCCCTGCATCAAACCCAAGTGGGAAAGGAGCAGGTGTGTGGCAGGCTTGTATTAGAAATAGTGTGGCCAGCAGGACTAGGAAAGTGACTGTCCCCCTGTACTCAGCACTGGTGAGGCTGCAACTCATGTACTGTGTTCAGTTTGGGGCCTCTCATTACAGGAGGGACACCGAGGTGCTGGAGTGTGTTCAGAGAAGGACAACAAAGCTGGTGAGGGGTCTGGAGCACAAGTCTTATGAGGAGTGACTGGGGGAACTGGGGCTGCTGGACAAAAGGGGGCCAAGGGTAGACCTTATCGCTCTCTGCAACTGCCTGAAAGGAGGTTACAGAGAGGTGGGGGTCTGTCTCTTCTCCCAAGTAGCAAGTGATAGGACAAGAGGAAATGGCCTCAAGTTGCACCAAAGGAGGTTTAGATTGGATATTAGGAAAAATTTCTTCACTGAAAGGGTTGTCAAGCATTGAAAGAGGCTGCCCAGGGAAATGCTTGAGCCGCCATCCCTGGAGGTATTTAGGAGATGTGTAGATCACAGAATCACAGAATGGCAGGGGTTGGAAGGGACGTTCAGAGATCAACCAGGCCAACCTCCTTGCCAAAGCAGTGTCACCCAGAGCAGGTTGGACAGGAACGCATCCTGGCAGGTTTTGAGTATCTCTGGAGAAGGAGATTCCACAACCTCTCTGGGCAGCCTGTTCCAGTGCTCTGCCACCCTTAAAGTGAAGAAGTATTTCCTTATCTTGAGAAGGACTTTTCTGTGTTCCAGTTTGTGCCTGTTGCCCCTTGTCCTGTCACCGGACGCCCCTGGAAAGAGTCTGGCCCCATCCCCTTGACACCCACCCTTTAGATATTTACAAGCATCATAAAGGTCTCTTCCAACCAAAACTATTTTATGATTCTAAGCGTGCCCGGCTCGACCGCAGCGTGCCCGGCTCCGTGCCCGCCCGATTCCCCGCCCGGTTCCTCGCCCGGCTCCCTTGCCCGCCCGGTTCCTTGCCCTCTCGCTCGGTTTCCTCGCCCGTACGGCGGCTGCCGACTCCCCCCTGCAGGACGCGCCGCGCAGCGCCCCGCAGGCTGCGAACGGCTTGTCCTGCCGACGGGTGGGTGGCACCAGGGGCCGAGGGCAGGTAGGGGACTGGGGTGGGCTCAGGGTCCTTCATCCTCTCTGCAAACCCCCGCCCGCAGCTTTGCAACTGCTGCGATTAAAGACCACTGAAGGAAAGAGTGATGTGAAGACCACCGAAGGAAAGAGGGATGTGGCACAGCCCGTGAGTGCACAGCTCGTGAGTCAAGGCATATATATATATATACACACATATATATTTCCTTCCCACGCAGCCCTGTTTGTCACGTATAGAGGGACTTGCTGCAGCCCAGGCACGTGGCTTCAGCTGGCTGCGTTGACGTGCTGGGTATGTGTATGCATGTGTTTGTGCATGACGTGGTAAGTGTGAGATCTGAGTGAGCTGGCTGCCTTGTGCGTGGCGTTTGCATATTTTATGCTTGGGAAGGCAAAGAACACCAAGTTTTCATGAGCAAATATTTGCATATTTTCCACTCGTTCGAGCAGATAAAGCATTTCAATTCTCTGTTGCATCCTCAGGAGAGCCAGGAACATCTTCTTTTCAAGGGTGTTTCCCCTTCTTGTATCTCCGTCTCTTTTATCTACTGGTTCCCCTATTTCAACAACCGATTAACTGCTTGCTGCCCCCTCCCCACACCTCCTTGTTCCATGGTCCTCTACAATAGCTGAAGCAGAACGTTGCATGGGCAGTTTTGCCATTGCCTGAGCTGAGCTGCTGTGTTTCCCGCTGATGATAAATACAGCGGCTCCCTAACAACAGCTTCAAATGACATTAAGTGTGGGCTGTGTTAGTAACAGCCTGGAAATGCACCCTCGCCTCTCCAGGCAGGAACCTCTCCCTGATCACCATTCCCTGCCCTTCCAGTTTCTCTCCTGGAGATCCACAGCAGCGCAGAAGGGTCAAACCGAGTGGGTCCGAAGCTGCCCCAGGCCAATGTTGAGCTGGCAGAAATGTGCTTGGGAGTGCATGTATGGTGGGCCTCTGTGTGGGGAGGGTCATTTGCAAGGTCCAGCTGTCATCTCCCAGTTGTAGCCCAGGCTTTGTAGATGAAGATGTACGTGATGTGCTCTTGCATTCATGCTCAAGGCCAAGAGGTACGTGCATGTCTGTGTACGTGAGCGTCTGTGTGGGTGGCCACATATGGTCTCACGCACATGTAGATATACTTAAATCAAAGCACACACAGACATGAATATGTATATATATTTATACACATTCACACAGTCACATGTACCCACACATACACGCATGCAATCACATAAGTACTCATTTGTATGCGTGTATGTGCATCACATATATATATATATACCTCTCTGTACCTACTCTTGTGCACTCTGACGAGTGCATATGAACTCTCCAAGCAGGTGGCAGAATGGGCTCTCCGTGCCTCTCACACCCCATCAATGATCAAATGTTTGCTGGGTAGAGGCATTGCACAAAGCCGCTGAAATCATTGCGGCCTTTTGTAGTCTTGCAGCTCCCATCTCTACGTGATGAGAATAAAACCTTTTGTGCAGCACAGGGCTTGATGGAGCCCTTATCTCCATGTCTATGCACCCAGAATAGAAAAAATCATTTCCCCATCTGACTGGAACAAATCCCCCTGAACACGGCCAGAATTTCACTTAGCCACTGTGCACAGTTCCGATGGCCTCTGGGTTGCCTGGAGTCAACCACACCATCGTTAGGAGAGGGCAGTCAGATTAATACTATTACTGCAGAGAAAGCTGGGGATTCACCAGGAGGGAGACAGAGCTGAGGACAGTGGGCAGGGGTCAGGAGGCAGCAAGGTACTGTCCAACATTCCAATCACCTGTCCTATAAAAACCAGCCTTTTAATCCATGGCGATACTTTGCAGAACTTGGTAACACTTAATTTTCTCCTCATGAATTTCAGGCAAAAAAATCCAGCCCTTTTCTTTTCCCTCCTCCAGTCTTATTTTTGGTTCATGTCCATTTTTTTCCCCCTATTTGTCACTGAAAAATAGGATGCAGCGTAGGGGGGAGAAGAAAACACAAGAAAAATATGAAGCTTGTGACCCTTTTTCTTTTAAACTCCCATTTAAACTAAAGACCTCCAGTTTCCTGCAGGTCTCCCTGGGAAACATTTTGTTTTCCCCAGCAGGCTCCCCTGCCGAGCTGCCTTGCTAGTGGGCTCAGACGCCATGTATCAAAATGATATCTCCTTGGCGCACTTGCTCAGCGCTGGCACTGCAGTGCCTGGGCTCTTCAGAGATGCAGGTATTTTAAGAAGCCAACCAGTCAGTGGAGTTTCTTGAGTGGTGACTTGCAGCAGATGGAGCTGCAAAGGCGTGCAAAAATGAAGTCCCAGCTCAATTCAGTGGTGAAGGAGAGCATCTCTGCACAGCATGTTGGCAGCCAGGGAACTCCCCCGTCTCCCCACAGCAGCTGGGTGGCTACTCTGTGGAGAAGGAAAAACCCTTTCTATACATGCCCCCCCCACCCCCTCCATCTGAGCTGCCTCCTGCAAAGTCCTCATTCACTGTCATATACCTTCTTCAGTGCCTGGTCATCAGCCACAAACAGTACTACATGCTCCCCAGCTAATACCTTTTCTCCTCTGTCCTACAGTGATGGCTGCCAGTGGTGTCCAGCATTCGCCTTGCCTTGCTCCTCAATGCAAGAGGAGCAACACCGACCTCCATTTAAAGTGCTGTGTGGTCCATCTAGTTCATCACTTGGTACCCAGACCTTTTAACCTTCCTATTGTTTGTTGCCCCATAGAGAGGCAGGAGTTTTGGCAGTTCATCTTCATTCTGCTAGAATTTCTTGACTGTTCTTTACCCAGTGGATGCTGTAGGAGCTCCCCAACAGAAAAAGAAAAAAGAAAGATACTTCTTTAGTCCAACAGACTGTGGATCTCTCACTCATGAATAGTTTGGCTGCTTTTCTCGCTGAGGCCCACAGTGTGGGCAGCTGGTACATGGATGGAAGGAGGAGGAGATGTGAAAAGGTAGCAGAGGACAAAAACTGGATGCCAAGCACTTTCTTTTCCCCATGAGTCGAGCCAGCACTCCTGGGTGTCTGACTGCCCATACTCAGGGGAGCAAGAAAGCTTTGTAAGAGGAGCAAAGCAATAGCTGTGTGTTATTGCTGGTATCTCAGATCCCAAGGCTGAGCCTACAGGCATGGCCCTACATGCATGGCTTGGCACCAGCAACCCAGGCTCAAAGACGAAAGAAGACGAGGAAGGATCAATAGGGACAACTGTCAGCTCTGTCAGGGAGGTAATAGCTCTACCAGTGGCTGAAAGCACAGCTGAATGTCTTTTGCTTGCTCATGTTTGCAGTCCCTTCCCACACTTCCTCTTCTCTCTTCCCTGGCTAGGACATGTCTCCTCACCCAATGCTCTGCTGTGGTCTTTTGCTGAACTTGGGTGTCCTGCACGCCAGTTCCCCGGATGCCTAGAAGGCCTTCACTTCTCACATCACCTTTGGGTGACCTTGTCTCTTGCTTCCTCATATAGTGATTCTGTTCACATCATCCTCAGCTGCTGCAGCTTGCTCTGGTTCCCAGTCCTGAACTTTTGTCTTCTGTCCCAGCACACCTGGCCCCATGCCATCCCTTCCCACCATATACCTTCTCTCAAGTCACCTGTGAGACACTTTTCCATTACCCAGACAGCTCTCGTCACTGACTCTCCACGGACTGCCTCCTCCAACATCTCCTGACCACAGGGAGGCATGTCTCCTCCCGGTGGATGTCTCCTTCCCATTTGTCGAAATTATTTGTGGAGAAAAGTGCCCAGATATAATCAAGGCCTCATGTATGAGAGTCTTCTTGGTGGCTGTAGCTTAGCAACAGCATTCATGGAGAAGTTCAAGGTGTGGGGCAGATATTTAGCAGAGATTGCAGGAATGAAGCCAAAGTGGAGGGAGAGACCTTCATCCCACCCACCCTTGTACATTGCTGCTCCTCTAGCCTGCACACTCAGACAGGCCCACCCACAACTTCCCTCCAACAACCGATGCACAGGCGCAAGCACTCATCCACCACTCACAGCAACACGCACACTCTCACACTCTTACCCAAGCATTCACATGCTCTCACACATTTCCATATATACTCGTATGCCTACACAAGCATATATACCCTTAAACATCCCACAGTTACATAAACACCTTGTTGGTGTTTGTATACACACAAAGTTACATTTGTACTTGTTTACATACACCCCACAGCCACAAACAGACTGGGATCGGTGCCCAACCCATGCACATCTCCCACCTGCACTGGCTCCTTGATCTCTGACCCTGTTCAGCCGTCCGCACACACATATGGTCCAGGGATCAAACTTTTGTATACAACCACCTTTGTGCTCATGCAGACACATCTTTTCTTCTCCATCCTGAGCCAAATAGCCTACCATTTCCCATAAGACAAATTGATTCACACACTGGAGATCCTACCACCTGCCTCTGCTCCCTGTCCCCATCCTGTACTGATACATGCCTTGGTCTCCTGTACCACACAAACAAAGACCAACTCATATCAAAGACATTGTGTATTCTCAGGAGAGCCAAATATATAGCACCCTCCCTCCCCTAAACACACAGAAAGGTTCTGCCCAGTTGGCCTTTTAAGTCCAAAAGCTTTTTGTTTACAGTAAGGCTTAGGGAGAGGAAAAGGGGAAGGGCATTTCAGCTTGTAAGAAACCCTGCCTCCAACCCATGCCTCGTTGTCTTCTTCTCTGCCCTTGTTATATCTTCCTCCAGGGTTCAGAGGCACCAGGAAAGCCCTGAAGAATGCGAGGTTCAGGAAAGAATTGTCCCATTTTTTTCTCCCAGGTAAGTCTCACCAGCCTGCCCAGAGTCCATGAGAACCCTGGAAAGAAAGAGGGGGCTTTGAGCGGTCAGAGTGGTCTCCAGCCAGGACCAGCACAGATCAGGAAGTTGTCCACGAGACTTATTGAAGAGCTAGAGAAGGGTCTGCCATTCATGCAGCTGATATGTCTTAGCTACAGACATTTTTCTTCCTTTTCTTCCTTTAGGGTAAACCGCTTCTCATGTTTATAAAGAAGATAACCAAGGCACTGAGATACCTATTTCTACATCTTCAATAGCATATGTCATACATGTCATTTTGAGGACTTCCTTCAGGTACCACAATCGGATGGCAGCTGATGCTCTTCATAGCTGGGAGATCTAAGGATGGATCATGCAGTCTAGGGCTGACCTTGCTCTCTCCATGCTGTCAGTGTCCACCACCACTTCAGCTCTCTCTGGACCAAGTCCTTTCTTTGTCTGGTACCACACAAACCTCAGGTGTCCCTTCCAAAGCCAAGAACAATGCCTTTCTTCTTCCATAGCTCATGGAGCCCTCTTCATCTTTAAGCAGAGTCTTAGCCTTTAATATTCCCTTGTATCAACCTCTCCCGTTACCTTTGAGGTGGAAAAGCACAGAGGGTGAAGGGGATCCCATGTCCTAATATCTCTCTCCCCTGCACCATTCCTTTCATCATAAATAACTGACATGCAACTTGTTGCTCTTTTCGCATCCCACAGGTTCCTCAGGGAGTGGTTTTTGCTCATTGCTTTCTCCTTCCCCACTGCTAAGAGGGTGTTCCTGCCTCTCATTACCATTCTGGGTGATCTTGCTGATCTCGCCCTCTTCCCCTTCATCATCAGTCTTCTCTGGGGGGCACGCTGGCACCTCCTGGCTCTGGACTCGGCGTGATGGCCTGAGGATGGCCCTCCGGAAGCCCTGCTTGAAGCGGTAGGAAAGGAAGCCATAGATGATAGGATTGGCACAGCTGTTGGCATATGGTAGCACCACCACGAGGAAGTAGACGCCAAAGAGGGATGGCTCCTCTGGAAGTGGGCAGACGACATTGATTATGTTGAGCACATAGAAGGGGAGCCAGCAAAGGACGAAGACAGCCACAACAGCCACCACCATGCGGGTCACTCTGCGCTCTGAAAGCTTGTGCTTGGAGGACAGAGCCCTCACCCTCCTACCAGAGGAACGAACCTTCACAACGATAAGAAGGTAGCAGAGACAAATTACCAGCAGTGGCCCAAAGAATCCCAGGGTGGCAGTGTAGACGATGAAACCAGCTCTCCACACTGAGGCAGGCTCTGGCCATTGAATGTGGCATGTGCTCATCCCTAAGGGGACATCTGAGAAGACCACAACGGGCAGCACCACCACGGAAGACAGCACCCACACAGTTGCACTCACAGCCTTGGCCACCCGTGCTGTCCGCCACTTGGAGGACTTCCCTGGGTGGACCACGGCCAGGTAGCGATCAACACTCATCACTGTCAGGCAGAAGATGCTGGTGAACTGGTTGATGGCATCCACAGCCATCACCAGGCGGCACATGAAAGACCCAAAGGGCCAGTAGGACAGGGCATTTTGTGCGGCCAGGAATGGCAGGCCCAGCATGAAGAGCTCATCAGCTAGGGCCAGGTTCAAGATGTAGACATTGGTCACTGACTCGCTCACAGAGTGCCGCAGGACCACGTAAATGACCAGAGAATTCCCAGCCAGCCCCACCACGCAGACAATGAGGTAGACCAGAGGGATGAGGACACCGCTGACAACCACACCAGGGCTGGTGGTGGTGGAGCTGTTGGGGGTGGTGAAGCCTGCCCAGCTACCAGAGACATTCCAATCCTCCAACACTGTGGGTGTGGGGAGGCTGAAAGCAGAAGTGTCCATAGCAGAGGCAGGGAAGAGGGCAGGGGGAAGTGTCCGTGCAGGATCAGTTAGCAATCTGGAGGTGAGAGGAAGAGAAAAAAGCCATTGGTATTGGCAACATGACAGCTGAACAAGCCACAGATAAAATCACCACATGAACTCTCTGTAGTTATAGACAGGCATGGGAAGTTGAGGTGAATTTGTGGATGCTGGCAGCTGCTAGAAGTTGTAGGACACTATCGACCCCAGCTAGTCCTGGGAGGCAGAGTGGTCATGGAGGGACAAACAGGGACGTGCCTCAATGTAGAATCATAGAATCATAGAATCATTAGGGTTGGAAGGGACCTTAAAGATCATCGAGTTCCAACCCCCCTGCCATGGGCAGGGACACCTCCCACTGGAGTAGGTTGCTCAAAGAGCCATCCAGCCTGGCCTTGATGTGGGCCAATGGATCCTCTCTGCTAGGGAAAGATCCTCTGGTGAAAGAACCACAGACCAGTATAGGAACAGGAAAATTTCTCGTTTTCTGCTAATGGCTCCAGTACTGAGGCCTGATTCTCTTTTATGAGTGGCAGGTGTCTTACAAACAGAAGAGGGAAGAGCATCCAGTGACAAAGTGTCATTCCAACTCTGGCTTCCCCATTCACTGTCTATCCTCCTGCTTGCTGAAGCTCTTTTTGGACTGGCCAGGTTACTGTGGTGGTGCTAGCCTCACCAGCAGAAACGAAAGCACCACCACTCTCAATCCAAGCCCAGAGGCTGAGCTCAGCACCTGAACTGGAAGGTAGCTGGTTTGTGCTATGTCGGTTTGAGAGTCAAGGAAGAGCCAGATTATTTTGGGTACACCAAGGCGGATCAGTCCAGATCCCTCTTGTCTCTTCCTCTCTTGTTTAATCCCTCTCCTTCTGCACCCTGCAACACACTGCTAACGGAAGAGGCTTTGCCTGTCCCAGCTGTTTGCAACACCAAAGCAGTGTCCCGGCCCTTCTAATGTGAGGTGCCTATCAGGGTTTGGCATGGAAACAGCACTCAGCTCGCTCAGAGAGAGCCTTGAACAAACAAGCTCTCCACTCTCCACCAGCTCTCTGCTCACACTGGGTGAGAAGCTGCAGGGAGAGCAGAGACAGGACGTGCCTTTTGTCTTTTGTCAGGGCTCCAGATAGGTGAGTGACAGAGCCCAGCATATACTCCAGACACCCTGGCAAACCTTATGCAGGGGAGACTTGTGATACTCTCAGGGTCACCTGGGCTCTGGTAAAATTTGCTGGAAGTGAGGAGTGGCAGGGTCACTCTTTTGGAAGTGAGGATAACTTGGTAGAAGAGAACAGGGACCCTGAGTCTCACCTTTACTCATCCCAATAAATCTCTTAGGGCTCTGAAGCTCCTTTGTTATTGAAATGAAAACTGGAGATGTCAAAGGAAAGGACTCCCAGTATTAACCACTTTCAGGAGGCCAGAAACAGTCCAGAGACTTTTCTCCCAGATGGGATTCCCTGTAACATCACAACTTTGTTCACACATGTCTTGATATTACAGCTTTTATTCCTTTTTGTACACACCATTCCAACTTCAGGAAACCTTAGGGGAGACCTGAGTTTTGGATGAACTCCTTAGATATCAGATAGGCAAACCCAACAGATTCCACAGGTGTATCAAATCTTACGCTGAAAGAGCCTCATCTAACAGGCCCCACAAAAACACAATCAGGCAACTATGTCTTAAGGCCATTTCTACAGGTTATTGCATAAATGTTGCCTGCTATACCTAAAGGAGCTTTGAAGGACTGGAATTGTTTAGACTTTCTCTATTTGCAGCTGCCTTGGGCTGTGACACACTCTCCTCATAGAAGCCCATCTTTTGGGGTTCTGCAGTACTGTGGTTGTTCTGCACCTCATGAGTGGCTGCAATGAACAGGCCAAGTAAGAAATGATTTGAAACTCTAAGCTTGAGGATCTTTCCTCTGATATTTTTTTCCAGTGCTGTTCCAGTGACGCAAGTCACTTGTTGGAGGAAAAGGGAGGGCAGTGCCTGCTCTGGGGACAAAGATCCCTGCAAAGGGTGGTGGAGAACAGAACAGTATGTTCATAAAACGACGATCCTCTAAAAGGTGGGGATATAGTTAGGAATCACTTTAAATATTCCTCCTGCATGCAAGGGAATTTCAAAAAAAGAAAAGCATTTGGAGACAGAGCCCTACAAACACCAAGTATGGATGGGGACACTTGTGCAGGGTCTGAAGAGCATATGGGGAAATGTCTGGGGTCCAGACCTCAAAGCCGATTGCTTACTCTGTGGTTTAGCAGTACAGTAAACCCAGGTTCAGGGCTCCAAAAACCCTATAAAAAACGCTAGGGAATGCAACTAGGCACCAATTCACTACAAACTCATTCTCCTGCTCAGAGAGCTGCAGTGGAAAAACTTTGTCCTTAAGCAGGCATGGTCTGCCTGTGCCGTTCTAACTTTGCCAGGTACCATCTAGCAGCTCAAATGCCATTATCACATATTCTGGCTAGTTTCACAGAACAGTTCCTGGACACTGGTGCCTCATCTGCATTGGATTCACTCTGCTGGCTGCTTCAGTAGCAGCAGCATAGGCAGGAATTAATGAGGAGCCTTGGCCTCAGACTAATAGTGTGTTGGCATCTGCTTGGCGTCTGTCCCTAGTGATGTGGTCTGCACCTGTTGCAAGAGGCTTGGCATTCCCTGGCAGGTGCTGCCAGAATATGCCTGGTCCGTACATCTGGAAAGCAGGGGGAAGGCAGAGAGGTAGCAGGAGATGGCAAATTCGTGCTACCGCTTTCGGTAGGAAAAAACCAATGTATATATTGCTGCGTTGAATGAGAGGAGGAGGTGGATGCTAAAAGCTGAGCCTAGACCTGGTTGCAAAACAGGAATAGAAGCTGGGGGGGACCACAGAGTCCAGTAACCCGCAGCCCCCTTTTGCCACCCTCCCCTCCTGTCCACCTTGTTTCCCACGGCCCTGCTCCAGCTTAGGATCCCCCCTGCCTCAGCACAGGGCTGAGCTCTCTGGTAGGGACCAGGCTGGGCTGGCAGAGCTGGGGGGTCGGGGGAGGGTCCACAGGTTTCCTTCTCTGGGACTGCAGAGTTAACTTCTGCATGGACTCATGCCCGCGGGAGACATCTGGGAAGAGCGGGCAGAGCCGCCTGGTACTTACGTGTCGTTGGGATGTATATTTTCCTCCGCTTCACCGGGAGAATCCGTGTCATATTTTTCCCCTTCCCCTTTCTTAAAAGCAATTGAGCAGAGCGGTCCCAGGAGGGAGTGAGTCCCACCATGCGCTACCGGAGATGCAGGTCCTTCGTCCTGGACCTGCCCATCTCCCCCTCCGTGACTGGTGTGGGACTGGGGCCCGCTCCCGTGTCCCGCTGGAGGCCCGCCGGGTGGGCTGGTGTCCCTCCGGGAATGAGTGGTCCCTCACCCTCAGGCCGGCGGGGCTCTCCCCCGCACTCCCCTCGCCATCTGCGGGAGAGGGGGCTCCTCCGCCGGGCTTCGGGCAGGCGGAGTGGAGCGGCGGCTACCGGGGGACGGATGCCGGCAGCCAATCGGCGCCACGCACGGAAACACCGGCAGGAGAAGGAGAAGGAGGGGATGGACGATAGGGCAGGAGAAGGGAGCGGATCGGGGAGGGGGGGAGAGACCGGGATGGAGAGGGAAGGGGGAAGAAGGGAGGCGCAGGAGAGGGGCAAGGGGAGAAAGGGAGCACAGAGGAAGGGAGGATGGAGGAATGAGGAATGCGGTAAAAGAAGGGGGGGACAGTGGAGGAGAGAGGGAGAGAGAGAATAGAGGAATGCAGAGAGCAGCGATGTGGTGGGAGAGTGGTGCGGCCGGAGGGGGGGCTGAGCTCGACTCCCCTCGGTGGAGGGAGTTGTGGCAGTGCAAAGCACCCTGCAAAGCCCACAAACACAAAGGAGAGGGGGTCCTTATTTTGAGGGTCTTGCAAGCAGGACCAGTGCTCCTTAGAGGTGCAGGAATGTGGCAAAGCCTTCTAGCTGGCAAGGTGCTCAGAAACCAGGGTGGATGTTGAGCCTACAAACCCTTCTCTCTTCTACGCTGCTCTATGAGCACCTCCAGATGGATAGAGCTAAGGGCAGATGGGCAAATAAGGGGGCTGTCAGTCTCAACTCTGTTGCTCCTCTGGCTCCATGCACAACCTCATGTCTTTTGCATCTTCTTTGGAAAAAAGCTCCAGTTCAACAGCCTGAAACTCTCCTACCAAATTTCATCTCTGCTGCAAGGAGTGGACCCAAAAGAAATGGGGGAGGACAAGAAACTAAGCCCTTTTGTGTAATCAGTTCTCCTGGGAAGGAATTCCCCATCTCATTCCCAGCACTAAGTGCTTCATTTCAGTCCTCATCTCCTGCCCTGCAGCCAGCATCAGTGCTGTGCAGTCACCCAGCTCTTGACATTCGGCATTGCTCTTATTAGTGTTTGGGCTCCTAGGGCCAATTGCAGCCTTAGCAGAAGTAGAGAGCAACTCTGTGAGCAGAACATGTACAATCAGTGCTGCTCAAAGGTGAACAGGTGAAGGCAGTACAGGGTTTCAAAGCTGTCAGGATGTTTTAGCCTAGACCTTGGACCACAGTGCTGTCTGGAGAGGGAGAGATGAAGCCTCACTGGGGAAGTAATGACACGGGCATCACCCAGTGGCTACCTTTGCCATGGCAGGGCAGGTATCTGCAGCACCATGAGGGGAACCTCTGGAACTCCTTTCACTGAATTTCTTAAAAGAAACAGAGCCACGAAACAGCAGAGCGCTACTCAGGCCAGCTATGCCTTGCAGGACTTGTTAGCAGAAGCACAGTCACAGGGTCACAACTCCCAGGTCTCCAGCTCACTTCCTCAATGCTCAGAGTCCTGCCCCATTCTCTGCCCCAGCTCCAACGGGGTTCTGCAAACTGCTTGAATTGTGTGGGAAGGAGACGTCAGCCTGTGCACCTCCACAGGTAGGCAAGTACATGAATTTTGTTTCATGCACATGGGAAGCCTCTCCTCTCTGCATTGCTTTATGTGATAGGGGACAGGGCAGACTGAGAAGGTAAAAGCCAAGCTTGAAAACAGGAGGGGAAATAATGACCTACCGGGAATTCATTGGTTTGAGTAATGTTTAGGATGTTAAAGGGAGGCTAGATCCCATTGTCAAGGGCTTTGTGTCCCTTGCCTTTCCACAGGCACATGTCCACACCAGAGACTTAATTTCTGCTCTTCTGGACTTACGTTGATGCACTTTACATTACCTTTGGAGAGCTTTTGCCATTCATCTGGTAGCAGTGCAGACATTTGTGGAACTTGCTGCCACAGGATGTCCTCCAGGGTTGCTCTGGACATTATCAGCGGATAATGTTTCACATCACTGAATTAACTGCTTTACTCAGATCCGGCCGTGAATTGGATTTGCAGAAATTTCCCTGGCAGCAGGGTACCTCAGGGGCTTCACTGTGGCAGCTTGTTGCTGACGCTCCCCATGCACCTCCTCTGTGCAGGAAGCAGCCTTGGAAACTCACAAGTGGTGCTGCATCGGGGAGGGTTGGGCTGGCTCAACTCCACAGTTGCTCTGTGCCCTCCTAGGACTGCAGGATTTTGCAGTGCCAATCATTGCACCCTCAGCCTTCTCCCTCCTGCAAGCAGTGGCAGCAGCAGCCACCCTCTAACACTTCTTACTCTCAAGTCCCTGCAATGCATCAGGAAGGCAGGTGCTCACAGCTACCAGATCCATAGTACCGCTGGGACCACA
Organism: Limnodromus scolopaceus; assembly: GCA_028565335.1. Lineage (NCBI taxonomy): Eukaryota > Metazoa > Chordata > Aves > Charadriiformes > Scolopacidae > Limnodromus > Limnodromus scolopaceus. The sequence continues at coordinate 55,999,507 of JAOXNO010000001.1, read as the reverse complement.
CTCTTCAGCTTAATTTTAGTGACTTGGAGGCAATTTGTCTGGACTGGTGACTCATTCCTTGCTCTTTTCTTTTTTTTTTTCTTTTTTCCCTTGCCCTCCCCCTTCCTGTTCTCGCTCTGTCTGTGCCTGGCAGCATGAGTGAGTGCTGGTACCGATATGACTGCGTGTGACGTGAGCCTAGCTGCATTAATGCAGAAATGTTTTGCTGAAAGGGTGTCCCCAGCAGTTCCCACGGAGTGGAGTCAGGGCCCGGGTGTCCCCTCCCAAAGCCTGCATCTCGCCCTCTGTGTGTCTCGGACGGAAGACAACTTTTCTTTGGACCCATGGAAGCTGAGAAAAGGAAGGGCAAAAGCAGAGGTGGAATCACCCCGCTGCCCTTGGCTGGCACACGGTATTTGCACTTTGCTGAGGAACACAGGGGGCTCAGCTGAGAACTCAGCAACTCGGTGCATTCTCTTCCTGGAGAAGAGAAGGCTGAGGGGAGACCTTATCTATATTTACAAGTACCTATAGGGTGGGTTGAAGGGTGATGGAGCTGGATCCTTTTCAGTGGTTCCCAGTGAGAGGACGAGGGGCAACGGGCACAAGCTGGAACATAGGAAGTTCCACTCAAATATAAGGAAAAACTTCTTTATGGTGAGGGTGACAGAGCACTGGAACAGGCTGCCCAGGGAGGTTGTGGAGTCCCCTTCCCTGGAGATTTTCAAGACCCACCCGGATGCATTCCTGAGTAATGTGCTCTAGGCAATCCTGCTTTAGCAGGGGAGTTGGACTAGATGATCTCTAGAAGGTCCTTTCCAACTCCAACAATTCCATGATTCCGTGAAACCTGAGGACGACCATTAGAGTCATATCAAGGTGGTATCAAGGATCAGATGCCCACTACACCCTGACTGAAGAAGAGATACTAGCAGCATATGAGGGGGTTCAAGCCGCTTAAGAAGTTGTTGGTACAGAAGCATGTCTCCTCTTGGCACCGCAATTGCCTGTGCTACACTGGATGTTCAAAGGAAAAAAAATCCCATCTACACCATCATGCAACAAGCACTACATGGAGTAAGTGGGTAGTGTTGACCACATAACAAGCTGAGTTATCAGAAGAAGAAAGGCATTATGCTTTGTTTACTGATGGATCCTATTGTGTTGTAGGAAAACATCAGAAGTGGAAAGCTGCTGTGTGGAGTCCCACATTACAAGTGATTGAAGACACTGAAGGTGTTGAATCAGAATCATGGAATAGTTTGGGTTGGAAGGGACCTTTAAAGGTTGTCTAGTCCAACCACCACCCCTGCAGTGAGCAGGAACATCTTCAACTATATGAGGTTGCTCAGAGCCCCATCCATCCTGACCTCGAATGTTTCTAGGGATGGGGCATCTATCACCTCTCTGAGCAACCTGTTCCAGTGTTTCAGCACCCTCATTGTAAAAAATGTGTAAATCTACCCTCTTTTAGTTTAAAACCATTATCCCTCGTCCTATCGCAATAGGCCCTGCTAAAACATTTGTCCCCATCTTTCCTGTAAGCCCCCTTTAAGTACTGAAAGGCTGCAATAAGGTATCTCCAGAGCCTTCTCTTCTCCAGGCTGAATAACCCAAACTCTCTTACCCTGTCCTCATCAGAGAGGTGCTCCATCCCTCTGATCATTTTTGTGGCCCTCCTCTGGACCCACTCCGACAGGTCCATGTCTTTTTTGTACTGAGGACTCCAGAGCTGGACGCAGTACTCCAGGTGGGGTCTCACCAGAGCGGAGTAGAGGGGCAGAATCTCCTCCCTCGACCCGCTGGCCATGCTTCTTTTGATGTGGCCCAGGATGCAGTTGGCTTTCTGGGCTGTGAGCACACATTGCCAGCTCATGTCCAGCTTTTCATCCGCTGCTACCTGCAAGTCCTTCTTGGCAGGGCTACTCTCAATCCCTTCGTCCCCCAGCCTGTATTGATACTAGGGGTTGCCCCAACCCAGGACCCTGGCACTTGGCCTTGTTGAACCTCATGAGATTCACACGGGCCCACTTCTTGAGCTTGTCCAGGTCCCTCTGGATGGCATCCTGTCCCTCGGGTGTGTCAACCACATCACTCAGCTTCGTGCTATCTCCAGCCAACATTCTTTAACATCCAAAGCTTGCTAGAACCTACTAAAGGACTGGGCAAGCTTAGTCCAACAACTTCTTAAGCCTTTAAGGTAGACTTCCTTGCTGGTGTTTAATATGCTCAAGCAGGAAAAAAAAGAGTGGGTGTATCCTGGGAATGAAGCATGGTTCAGGTAGGACAGAAGAGAAAGGCTGACAAACCATTAAAATTGCCCTGGGAAAGGAACAAAGTAAAAAATGAAAAAGTTGCATTGTTACATACTAGAAAAATCAGATTTCATTCTGCTTTACATCCTCAAGCACTGAACAAAAGGGAGGGGGACAGTGCAAAAGAATGCTTTCATACAGTTTATGAAAGTAAAATATAAGAACCAAACTTTGTTTCAAGTGATACTTCCCTGGAAAATAAAGAACTCAAGTAAAATCAGAGTTTTTTAGTGAGCGACTAAAGAAAGTGTTTCTTATTAAGGTGGCAGAAAAGAGGACCAATGCATTACTCAGCTTTGCCATTACGTAAATATAACATAAGGCAATCAATTCCTCAGTGAAAACATCACAGCTTTCCCACTTCCATCTCTTACTGCAGCGAGGGGCAAACTGATGTAACAGAGCAAGCAGATCGCCATTTAAGCTAAGGGCTATGCAGCCCTTTGATGCCAGTTTCTGAACTAGCATGAAGGGTCAGAACGAACCACTATATAGGACTAGAACAGAATCCACAAGTGTCACTTGGTTAGGGTTATGCATCTGCACATGATCAAATCACCATATCAAACACAATAGACTTCAGAAACACAAACATGGTGTAGTATGAATACAGAGTAATTATGCTGGGTGTATAGGACCAGAATAGACAACACAGCAGATACAAGGGAAGTAGCCACAAGAAGTCACAAATAGGAAACAAGTTACAAAAGCTGTTTCGTTCTACAAAGCAAAACCACTACTCAAGTCCTGTTACTTCCTTTGCTTACAACTCATTGTGACCTGTGCTTCTGTTACCAGTTTCAGGATGTAAACTAGAGAAACACAAGTACCAAGTATAACTATTATTTCTAAAGAAAATTTTTTCAATTACAACCTGTAAATTTCCCAAGTCTATACACTTACTATAATTATAGAATTGTGTTATACTGTCTTCCCAAAGGGTTAGTTACAAAGGTGATACTTGTCACTAAATTGAAGACACATGAAAAAAAAGAATTGTCTATGTCCTTCTTTGAGAAACACCAAGTCAAAAGAAGTTTTCACTTAGTAAAAATAGTGTATTCACATACTAATAAGTAACTACGACAGGCAGAAGATCCTGTTGATAGGATGTGACAACCAAAAAAGAGAATAAACTACACCAAGGTCTTAAAGTTAGTAAAAAAAACTGCAGGAGAGGAGAAAAAGAAAGGTAAGGTATACAAGTAGGAAATACTTCATTACCAATACAGCAATTTTCTCTTTAGAAAAGAAACATATTTCAATACATTGTGCCAAAATGAACTACACCAACATTTGCACACCTGTTTCAAGAAAAAAAAAATCTGACCTCTTGAACAGAAAACTGTTAAAAAAGCCCCAAACACAAACAAAAAAACCACCAAACACCTCGAGCTTCTCCCAGAACAGAACGTGAGTCTGCAGACACTGCACTTTTGGGAAGCATCAAGAACCACACGG
>JAOXNO010000001.1:55980929-55995652 GCA_028565335.1 Limnodromus scolopaceus | reverse complement strand
TCTGGGCAATCCTGCTTTAGCAGGGGAGTTGGACTAGATGATCTCTAGAGGTCCCTTCCAACTCTGACAATTCCGTGTTTCCATGATTCCGTGAATCAGGCCTCATCTCTTCATCCTATAGTGGCTGGGGCTCCCCAGTACCAAGCCCAGTGTGGTGCTGCCTGGGTTATCACTGCTGAAGGAGGGACATAGCTGGTAGATGCCTCCACCCCAGCCGTCCCATTGCTCACTGCTTCAGGGCTGTTGCCGTCCCCCGCCTGAGGTGCAACACATCACAGACATGGCAAGAACGTACTATCTGTTTATTGGGTCTTACTCACTATGTTGTAACCTCGGAGGGAAAGAAGGGGCAGCCGGGGTGGGGCAAGTGTGGGGAAGTTGTGCAAACGGACAAACCAGTGCTACAGACCCACAACAGTCTTTCAAGGGGGTAGAAGTAAAAAGCACAGTGACCGCCACAAGGTACTGAGCTCCAGGATGTTGGAGCCATCGCTCTCCTGCGTGCTGGGCAGAGCCTGGCATCAGGACGGGGCTGGGACCTGTAGCCAAAAACATGACAGACCTTGTGAAACCAGCTCGGCCATTTTCCTCCTCTCCCTCCCTCTGTCTTGGTGGTGGGTGGGAGAGTGAAAGGGCAGGATCCCAGTTAGGAAGCTGTCACTCTCTCTCCTCAGGCTTAGGCCAGCTTTGGTTCTTGTCCTGAAGCCCCTTTCCTCCCTCTGCTGCCTTGAGTTGAAGTGGAAGGGCATGGCAGGACAATATGAGGAGTAAAGGAGTCCTGGGGGAGAAGCTGCCACCTGCCAATGAACAGCAGCGCAAAAACCCCCTTTAGGTGATCAGGGCTGGGCAAGAGGAAGGATCATCAGGCAATTGCTATGAATAAGGAACAGCTTTGTTTTTTTGTTATTTGTTTTGTTGCTGTTGTTGTTGTTTTTTTTTCTATAGGCAAAGGCTGCATACTTCACAGCTCTCACAGCAGGTCATCCCTAGGGCAGCTTGGACACAGTTCCCTCTGTGGCAGAAGGTGACAGACAGTTCTTTTTGAGGGCAAAGGTGGAAAATCCTGAGCCACCCTGCATCAGGAAATGGGGGCAAAACTGCCCATGGGCAGGCAGCAAGGAGGGGGAAGTAGTTCAGGGGTCTGTGTGCTCTGTCACACCAACAGTCCTATCCCCAAGCAGGATTGCTGTCTCCATCTATCTCTCTGAGAGTGACCTATCCCACCACGCACAGCAGGTCATAGGAACCCAGTGGTCCTGACCTTTCAACAGCAGGAAAGGGCCACTGGTGTCACTCCCAGGGATCCTTTCAGACTTACTTAGAGGAGGCTGCATGCTCGTTTCTTTGTCTTGGTGGGCTGCGGACAGAGGACTGCTCTGATGGCCTCATCAAACACTGTCTTGAGGCCACGCTGTGTCAAAGCTGAGCATTCAAGGTACTTCACGGAGTCTGTTGGGAGGAAAGTAGATGCTGTAATGGGGAGGAAGGGAACTGGGGTAGGCAGTGAGGGTACTCAGGAGGCTGCTGCAAAGGGTCTTCAGAAGACAAGCATACAGGGGAATGCCACAGATTACGTTAAGCCAGAAGACATGTATGTGCCTGTATCACCAGTATGTTTCTGGCTCCTATCACCTCACAGCCACAACACTCTCCTCCCTCAGTGCCAATTTCACAGTGTTCCGAGGCACATACACACCACCAAAACACTCCCTGAGTCTTTTCTTGAGATGAGGTCTCAAGTCTCCTCAGGCTTTGAGTGTTGAGCACCTCTGGTGGCATCTCAAATCATGTGGCACCTCTTTTTTTGGGTCTCTGTATCCCCAGACCTAAATTCTCAGAGACCTTATGCTGAAGACTAGGGCCCCTGAATCTTGCCTGAAACGAATAAACACAGTTCAGGTGATCAAAGCCATTAAACATTGTCAGGACACAACTTCACTCAGTCTTGATTCAGGGCAAAGCTTGCCACCTGTACAAGACCAGGGTTTGCCTATTCTCCACCCTTGTAGCCAGAGCAGAGCCACTGTGTGAGGCCAGCTATGTTATCCTGGTTGGACACCCTCTCTTCTGAACTTCTGGTTGAGAATTTCTCCCTCAAGTTGTGTTTCCCACCCTCTCTGCTACTTCTGCGTGCTGCATCTAAGAGACGTTACCTGGAACAGGCATTTGTGCTTGACCCAAAATACAGGAGGGAGCTGATGCCCCTGAGGTGAATGGTGGGGTGAGACACACATGCCCAGGGGATGCATGTCTAAGCCCCAGTAGCAGGGACAGGAAGCTGCAATTGCAACTCTTCCTGAGAGATGTTAGAAAACTTGGTCTTCCGTCTTTTTCCGGATGTGGAGGAGAGGCCTCTGCCCACAGAGCAGCTGTGGCTTTCACAGAAAAATATTGGCCCGGATAGAAATAGCAGAGTAAAAGGGGAGGGGAATGTGCAAATGTATATCTGTGTGTATGTACAGGATAGTGGCCAGAGAGAGGCAGAAAACAGAGGTTTGAGGGGTTGAGGCTTCCTCAAGGAACAGATCTCCTTCCTGAGCCTCCTGAAATGCCTTTTGTCCCATGATCCTTGATGTGTCTCCCTGTGTCCCTTGGAGATATCACTGTGAGACATCTCCAAGGAAGCCTCCTTAGACTGAGGGGAAGCCCTTATCTTCTTCGTCTCTCCTTTCAGTAGGTCCAAGATGTTGCCCTAAGCACATACCAATTTCCTTGGCCAGAGCAAGGCCCTGAGGATAGGTAATGGGGGATAGCTTCTTCTCCTTCAGCTTCTCAATGGTATCCTTGTCATCACGAAGATCCAGCTTTGTGCCCACAAGGATGATAGGAGTGCTAGGGCAGTGGTGCCGCACCTCAGGGAACCACTAGGAAGGAAGAAAAATGGCAAAGATGTGAGAAGTCACACATATGGACATGCACAAGGGAAACAAAGAGGCACCTGTCATGGTTTAGGCTGGGCTGGCCACTAAACAAATGACAGATGCTCTCTTTAACCTCTCTCTCCCTTCCCAGAAGAGAAGGGAGAGAGAATAAGAGACACAGAGACTTATGGGTTGAAAAGAAACTAAAACTATTTTAATAAAATATTATTCACATAAAGAAGACATAATAATATCAATAAGAAAAATAATGAAATATATACAATGGGATGCCCTCAGGATTGATCCCATTGTGGGGTGAGACACCCCTGAACAAAGGTCAGCAAGATAGCTAACACCCAGTCCTTCCTCACAGCCCTTCAATCCAATGTTGGGCACTTTAGCCTGGCCCAGACAAGCCCCTGTTGCTGGGTCCACAGGTGAAATCCCAGAGTGGTGCTTGAGTTCTGTTAAGCAAGAGCACGAGCTGCTTTCCACCCTTCATGGCTCCCTGAAACCCAGGGAGAAACCTGAAAGTGGTAGGAAAGAAATACTATGTTGTTCTCCTCTTCATCCGTCTCTCCTTTCCTCCCTTACTTCCTACCCAAAGGCTGTGGGTACCTGTTTCTCATACCCTATGAACTGGTCCTGTGTGTTCGTGCTGCGACAGTCTTGGCTGAGAGATGCTATCAGAACTGAAGCCTGTGGTCTCACAGCTGACTAGCTCAGCAAGAAGAATATTAGCCCTTAGATAGGGTTGACTGCCTTCTTTGAGATAACCCAGAAAAGACATCTGAAGGAGGCTGATATTTTAGTTCCTTCTGACTGACACAAAAAAGAATCGAGATGTCTCATTAGCATTCTCCACCCAGTCATTTTCTTTGCAAGGCCACCACCAATCTCACCCTCCTCAACGCCTGATGGACCATGACACTCTGTCTCACCTTAGCACGGACGTTTTCATAAGATGCCGGGCTGACAAGGGAGAAGCAGATCAGGAAGACGTCCTGTAGGCACACAACCATGGAGCAGTGTTAGGATGACGGCATGGGATTGCATGGCAAGAGGCAGGGAGCGGGATGAAGAGCTGGATAGGCAGCATCCTCCTTCTGCAGCAAAGAGGGTCATGCTAGGGAAAGCTGTCTCTCACAATTTAACACAGTCCTGGCTGCTGCTAATTGCCTCTAGAGAGAAGGATATTTGACTCATGGTAACCATAGCCACCATTATCAGAAGAGCCAAACGTTTAACTATGAGGATGGGGTTTTTGCGGTAGGCACACTCATCCTCATGGGAAATGGCCTGACAGCGTCCTGCTCATCTCTCACAGAACACCAGAGAGCTTTCAGGCCAAAATAATTTTGCCTGCTGTTGAGACAGAGCTAGGCTTAACCCAAAAAAGTGCACACACAGGATGCAAATGAGTCTCGTTTATCCATATAAGCGCTTCTCCTGGGCATGGCAGAATTTAGACTTCCATTAAAAACAAAACAAAACAAAACAGCTCTTCAGGATTATATTTCCTTCATCCAATTTTGCCTAACTAAAATGAGGATATCAGGCCCAGCCTATCCATTTCCATACTTCTACAACTGTCAGAGGCAAGTACCTTGGAGTATATCTAAGTATGTTGGAGAATAGTTCTCCCACCTTTCCTTGGGATGTGTCCCAGGTGGATGCAATCATGTTGTTGAGAAATACACCTGCTTATACAGAATGCAGAAAGAGCCTAGGCAAGTAGATTACACCAGGTGTCTGACATTTAGGTGACTGAACCTGGCTGAAACAAATAGTGTCCTCAATTCCTAGACCTTTTGGTTGCAATGGCAACCTTCAGACCAGCGCCTGAGGCAGCAGGGTCTTTCTGAGCTTGCCAAGAGACTGCTTGGAACAACATCCTCCAGGGAAGGTGACCTTGAAACCCTGAAATCTCTCTGTCAACATGATGAAAACATGGTGAACACCAGTATTTGAGGAGAGGTATGGGCTTAGTTGAGGCATCAGCAGATCAAATACACGTGTCCACACATCAGATCTCTTTTAAAAAGCAGAAGGCACAATAGTGGGGTTCACAAAAATATGAAAAGTTCCTGCCTCAGCTCCTAAATTCCCTGAGCCATTTTAGCTTTTCAAGAGGAGGGCTTTAGCTTTGCAAGAGGACGGGTTTTTACCAGGGCTGTGTAGGGCATCTGTCCCACACTAAAATCAGTGTCAACTGGACTCATAAGTATCTTTGACAATTTCAGTTGTCTTGCTAAGTTATGCCAGTAATAAATTTTATCTAAGGGCTCCAAAATACCCTTAGACATCTTTTACCTTTAGGGTTTCAAGGCACTTGTATATCAACAGAGGTATTACCAGAAAAGGGCAGAGAGGGATGGGCACAGTCCTGTCACTGTGTTATGGCAAATGTTGATTTTTGCAGTGGGTGACAGAGGCATATCTGAGGGAGGAACACGGGATGAGGGGCATGGAATGTGACCTACCGTCTGCGGGTAAGAGAGAGGCCTCAGCCTGTCATAATCTTCTTGTCCAGCAGTATCCCAAAGCCCCAGGTTTACAGGCTTGCTGTCAACCATCACGTTGGCAGAATAGTTATCGAACCTGAAATGCAGAGACATAGGCCATGGCTCAAACAGGAGAAGAGGGAGCTCTTCCAGTAGGTGGGTTTCACTAGGTGCACCTCCAGGGCGAAGGGTAGTGATTCCTATTCTCAGCTGACATGGGTGATGCTGTTTTCCTGTGAACCTCTAGCTTATGGACTTCCCACTCAGCATCAACCTCCTCCCGATTACTCAGCTGTCCTGGACAGGTGCCTGGCTGCAGCTTCACCTTTGCCACCATGCATGCAGATCCATAAACCTTTCAGCTTCCCCAGCATCCTTCCCACATCTGTTCTAGCTACCCCATCTTTCTTCTGTGCTCTAAAATCCAGATTTCTTCTTAAAAGTGAAGAAGAACCCATGTCTCTGTAGCTCCCCAAGAGCCTTGCACTCCTCATCACCTCTGCTGGAACTGCTATGCTGAAGTGTGTCCCATAACTCTGAAATCCCAGCATGAAACATTTGAGAACAGCTGTCAGGATTGCGTGCCTGGGAGCAAAGAACTATTGGGGAAAAAAGGCCATTAAATCAATAGAGGTGTTCCTTCTCTGGGTTGCTAGAAAATTTTCTTTTCTATTCCTTTTGGTATATTTTTTTTCAGGTTAAGGCAAGGGAAACCAGTGATAGGAAGGAACCAATGCAAAGACCTTGTGAACATGCTCATGGCATGTGCCACAGTTGGAAGATAAGCTCTGCTGCCACAGAAGCACAAAATGGCCTCCCTTTCACATCTCCGACACGAGCCTCAGGCATGAGAAGAAATGGTATGTGACACACAAAATGCATGGCCACTTCACGGCTACATGCTGGGAAGGGGTGGTGCCCTTCCATAAACCAGCTTCTAAGCAGAGATGCAATTTTGCTACCACAACTCTTTTTCACAGTGTCTGCTCCAAATTGGTCTGGAGAAAAAAGTGAGGGTCTAGGATTTTCAGGCACCTGTCCTTCCCAAGGAATCTGAACCCAAGCTGCCAGTTTGACATGCTGTGGCTAGCTCTTTTTCCCACCTCAAGGAGGTCATGCTCCACACCTTAGTGGTGTGGTATGAGTTCATGCGGTGAGCATCCCCATGCACTGCAGGAAGACAAAAGCATCTGACCACTCAGCCTAAGACAAGCCTAACCTTGCTCCCTGTTCCAACAGTCTGCAGGTCTGTCCCAGTCTCAACACATACATCCACTGGATTGCATAGGGCTTCTACATCAGCACTGAGCTGAATCCTGCACTCCCACCATCAGGGTTATCAGTGCCTGACAATGGCACCCATTCCTTCGACAAGAAAGGAAGTGGGAACTCCTGTCCAGCCCAATAACCTTCTCTTGTGTCTGGCCCAATTTTTGCAGCCTGATGCCTGGTTGTTTTGCCTAGCAGGACCCCATCTACTACTTGTAAACTTAGCAGGCAGATAGACCCTTGGGTTGGTTTATGTCTCCCAAATATGTCATTTATGCCAGGGTTTTATAAGGCCGCTTGTGCTTCTGGTGAAAGGTGACAGATCCAAAGTGCAGATGCACTTCGGTGGTTCGGCAGCCCTTCCTCTGCTGGCATGGAGATTGTGACCCTGCCTTCAGAGTGCACAACAAGGGGTTTCTGCACATCTTTGCATCCCACTTTCCATGCCTCTCCCACCTCTCTCCCCCTCCCAGGACCTGTTTATCTATTACTCACACAGTGGGGATGTATTCTCCAGGGAAGGCATTGGTGGTGTAGCTGATCAGGAGACAGGTTTTCCCCACAGCTCTGGAAGAGAAAGAAAAAAATGGCAGGAAGTCATGGTAGCTCAGGCAGTCTTGCTGGGGTGAGATGGGGATGGGACAATCCTTCCACACCTCTAAGCCAGCCCTGTCAGGAGACCCCTGGAAGCAGAAACAGATTCGCAGGACCAGACAGTGCATAAACATAGGTTAGAAAACCGGCAGGAAGAAAGACAGGATGTCACCCAGAAATGTTTGTTGTCTTCGAGCACGAAGGCTTGTTTTTACCGCCTGGTACAGAGATCACTCAGCCAAGACGCATCTACTCTGAGATGGAGGTGAGAGCCCGTTTTCCAGTGCGTGCACAGCCAGGGTAGGTGCAGTGATTTGGGAGTGCCATGACAAGGCTACGCAGCCAGCTACAACCCCCCAACACAGGCACTCCTGCCTGCTCCTGCCAGCAGAGTGGCACCTCTTCTTGACTTAGCCACAACGCTTTCCAGTCCTGCCTGTCTGCGGTGAGCTGCAGCATTACCCGCAGAGAGAGCTGTAAAGCAACCAGCAAGGTGCCTCCCCCTGTGGCTGACGGAAGCTGCTGGTGGTGTTTCTGAGCTAGAAGCTGGTGCTTCCTCTCTCCTCAGCCTCCCCCACACCCATGTTGCAGTGGGTTGGAGCACAAATAAGCCAGGGTAACAGCACAGTCCAGACTGGGTGAGAGCACTGGTGTGGAGGAAGTGGGAACAGGGGCAGTAAGGCTGTCAAGGGGAGGAGAGGAAGGTGTTGTGGGCAAGGTGAAGGCTGTGATGAGGGAAAGGAGAAGAGAAAAGAAACTGGAAGACGATAAAGAAGCCATGACAGGTGTGGAAAGGAGAATCCTTCTCCTGTTGGGCTGCTATTTCTCAGATCTGTGTGGCCTGGGAAAATGTGGCCATGCTTCAGCTGCAGCATGTGTGAAACAGAGGTGGTGAGAGCAACCTGCCTCCTCAGCCTATGAGCACAGCTACAGGATGAGGGAGATGTCTTTCCTGGGAGAAAGGTTGGAGCCTCACTGCTGGTGATGGTCCAACCATCTCAGCTGTACCGGCAAAGTCCCCTGTTGCAGAGCTGCAGCTCTGCCTTTTTGTGTGCCCTTGACAGGCACAGCTGGCATCTTCTCCCTGGTCATGAGGCACCTGCCTCAGTCACTGCACTGTGGGGCAGCTGAGCAGGAAACTGAGCTCTTTGGTGTGCTCTGACTCTTGTTTCTTCTTTCTGCCACCTCCCTTCCTTAGATACTCCTCTCTCAGTCCCTTCTTTTTCCCCAGCTCCCTTGTTTCCATCTTGTCATAGAGATATTGAGGGAGGGCCATGGTACCTCTACAGGTAATGGCTCAGGAGATCTACAGGACTGTGGGTGGGTCGGTCAGTCAAGGGGGATGGTTCTGAATCAGTGTGGTTGAACAGAGAGGAGCACAAAGCATCAGTGAAGGGGTGAAAGTTACAACGAAGCTATTGAGAGATGAGGTGAGGTTAGTAGCACCTGCTGGTTCCTGGAAGTGAACTCAGAAAGAGTTAAGAGGTCAGTAATGTGTGATGGAGGGGGCTATGGAGCCAGTACACCTATGGGGCAACATGAGGGGCTTAGCCGAGTGACAGCAGAAGGTCCTGTGGTTGGTAAAGTTGAGCCAAGGGAGGGTGACATGGCTGGTATGGCTGGGAGGGAGGTGAAGGTTGGTGAAGAGCTCAGAGCAATGGGGGATGACTGGACTGTTGTGTTGCAAGACGGTGAGAGGCAAGGTGCAGGGTACAGACAAGCAAAAAGATGGGACCGAAGACATTTAAGAGGTGTTGTGGTCAGAAGGGTTGACAGCAGGACGTGTTGTGGGGTTAGCCATGATATGAGGGGATTGCTGCCTTGAGGGGTGGCTACAGAGTTGGTCCAATGTGTGAGGGGGGAAACTGGGGGGTTAACAGGGCAACAGATAAATGCCCAGTGGAGTTGTTCGTTCTGCTCTAGCTTGCAGCCTTCGGGGAACTTTTCTTAGAGGTAATGGTGTTTATTTGGGGCTCTGACCTTCCTTGTCCCTTCACCCCATTCCCTTGCCCCAGCCCCTGAGAATATGTCTAACATGTACTGTTTGTGACGTTATGTTTGCAGACGTCTTCTTCCCCAGGCGAGTTTTGAAGGAGGAAGTGACTGTGGGGAGCAGGGCTGCTGCAAATGTCTCTTCATCTGCTACCTGATAGCTGCCCCAGATAACAGTCTGGCCAGCTCCTAGCTGGGAAATGAATTAACCTATGCCGTGCTAAATATGGACTCTCCTCCCCTCCTTTCCTTGCATCTACTCATCTCACAGGGCAAGAAGAGACCCTGTCCGCCCCATCCCTCCTGTCCCCAGCAGTACTGGCTGCGTCACTTATTGATGGCTTAGATCTGGCCATTACCAGGGATCACGGGACATGGGCAGTGATGCCATCATGCTGTGAAGGCAAGGTTGTGTTACCTCCGACTCCCAAAATGGCATACACTCGTGCCTATCTCAGTGAAAAGAGCTCCGCCTCCTTGTGCCCACAGAAACCCCTGCCAAACTGTCTCCCCCACACCCCAGTACAGAGATAATGTGGCAAGAAAAGCTGAACACAGAGGGACCGGAGGACATCTCATCAGGACCATAGTGCCATGCCCTCTCTCAGTCAGCCCTAGTGAGCGGATGGCTTTCAAGGAGCCATTCGCCTGCAGAAGTGTGCTTGTGCTCTCGGGTTTTAAATCCGACTCTTGCCTACAGGTTGAATCTGGCAGCAACACCACCACTTCCTCTGCATGGGACAGACCTGCTCCATTTCCTATGCCCTTTTTGCAGATGCCCTTCAAAATGCCCTCTTCCACACCCTCCCCAGAGAAAGGTCCCTTCCCTTGGGAAAGGAAGGGCGAGCGAGCGAGGGAACACAATTTGCAGGAGGCCAGAAGCAAAGCTGGGGAAGTTTCAACAAGCAGCCACTTTTCCTGCCCCTTGTCACCACCCCTCCCACCCCGCACCCACAGCAAACCAGAGGGGTACCTACCCATCTCCCACCACGACACACTTGATGGCTTGCATGTCTCCGGACCCGTGGCGGAGGACGGTGCCCGGGGCAAAGGGAAGTCAGGCCAAGGCAAACAGCAGGGAGAGACGGGCAAATTTGGGTATCAGCCCTTGTGCTGCAGTGAGCGGCAGGTTGTGGGGAGGAAGTGGAAGAGGGAACTGTACTCGACGATCACCCTCCGGTCCTTCCTCCCCTCCCACCACAGCAGCAGCTCTGTGGCCAAGGCCGTTAGCTGAAGGCGGAGCATGCATGACTTCATGGTTGGGATGATGAGAGCTGTAATTTTATTTTCCTCCCCATGTGGCTCACCCACTCCCTTCCCACCCCATCCCAGTGAAAGGCTGGGGTTACCAAACTGCTTTTACAGGGGAGCTGAACAAGGGTTAGAAGGGGGGTGAGAAAGTGGACGGTTGGTTTTCCTCCTTCCTTCTTTATCATCCAAACTTTGGAGGAGGTGTAAGCAGGGAAGGGAATCTGAAATGGGAGTAGTGGGGTGATGTGGCGCAATGAAGATTTTTCAGGTCTTCCCAGTGCCCCTGAGTGTCACTGGCAAAACGTCAAAAGGAACAATGTTTTCTGTGAAGGCTGAACAAGGAAGTTAAGCTGCCTCTGGGAAGCAGCAACCACCCCACGGCTGCTCTTTCCCTCCTCGCCTGTGGTGATAAGGTCCTGCCGCCCTTCCCCACCTGCCCAGATTACTAGTACAAAGAAGTATTGTGTGAGCCTGTGTGTTCACCGTGAAGCGGAGCAAATGCATCAAGAGATGCAATGAACTCTTTTCTCTCCTCTGCCAGTACTGTGAGAGTCAAGACTGGTGGATGGGGGGAGCTGCTGCAAACCAGCTTCCCCCTATCCACACTCTCCCCTACTTCCGTGCAAAGGCAGCCAGTGGGAGCTGCTGCCAGAACTCTTCCATCTTGTCATAGAATCATAGAATGGTTTGAGTCGGAAGGAACCTTTAAAGGTCATGTAGTCCAACCTCCCCTGCAATAAGCAGGGACATCTTCAACCTGCTCAGGTTGTTCAGAGCCCCATCTGACCTGATCTTGAATGTTTCCAGGGGTGGAGCATCTATCACCTCTCTGGGCAACCTGCTCTAGTGTTTCACCATCTTCATCGTAAAAAATTTCTTCCTTATATCTAGTCTGAATCTACCCTCTTTTAATTTAAAACCATCACCCCTTGTCCTATCACTACAGGCCCTACTAAAATGTTTATGCTAGGCTGCAGTAAAGCAATTTCAGATCCTTCTCTTCTCCCAGCTAAACAACCCCAGCTCTCTCAGCCTGTCCTCATTGTCCTCAGAAGATAATAGGATTTTAGAGCTAAGCAGCAAGGAGAAGAAGGAAGAAATTACCCTAAGAAAGAAGAGACAAGGAGGACAAAGATCCCAGGAGGCTCTACTCCTTCCTTTACTATCTTGAAATGAGGGTCTGCCTCCTCTTCCTTCCTTCTCCTCCCATGCAAGACCCTGGAAAAGCATGAATGTGTGCACATCTGTGTGCTCCAGACTGGACTGATGAGCGTATGAGCAGGAGATGCATTTTATAGAAGGGATGTGGTGACACAGAAGTAATTATAACTTCCAGGCTTTGTCAGGAGGCCGATTAGACCAAGAACAGTGGTTTTTCAGCTGAGATGTTCCTGAAGGAAGGAACTCTGAGGGAAAGTGTTTCTCCAAAGGTTGGTGACCTTTGTGCTTCTGTAGCCACAGGAGGCTGTTGCAGCTGACCTGCTCAGGAGGAGAGCTCTCCCATCCATCACTCAGCACTGGCCGCAACCCAGAAACCTTCAACTGTGCGACCTTTCCAAGTCTTGTGGCACAAAGCAACCAGCTGTACCAGGTGTTCCCTCTGTGCGTGGTAGGGAAGGGGGAGGAAAGAAACCCACTGAATCCTCTGCAAGCGAGAGCAGGAACAGGCCATAGGAATACAGGTCAGAGAAGGACAGAAGGGAGAATGACAAAGGCTGTTACAGGAAGAGCTGCAGCAGGAGCTGGAAAGGGCAGGCAGGCGCAGAAGATAGTGGGCCAGGAGACAGGGACTCAGTCAGAAGAGAAGGTAGGTATAGCTGGCTCTAGAGAATGCTACTGGTGGGTGGAGAAAAACCGTTACAGCTCCCCAGGCAACTGGACATATTGAGAGGTCTCTGTGGGAGACACCGGGGTGACAATTGAGGGCCCAAGGACTGGAGTTGCTGGAGTCCCTAGGGATTCAGAGAGCCCTAGGTTGGGCAGGCAGCCTGGGACAGGCAAACAGGAAACTAACCCCTTTCTGGGCGTTGTTGAGACTGCATTTGGACTCAGCTTCTCCAAAGGAACATTTCTGTTTTCACCTGATCTTTTCTCTGAAGATTTCCAATAACCCTTATGTGCCTGGGGAGAAGCAGGGTGGGAAGAACAGCAAGTGGACACCTGGGGTGGGAAGGATGCGGACTGAAAGAAAAAGAGCTGAGGAGAGCTGGAGGATACATTGAGTCTTACCTGGAATAGAGTAACAGTCATGTGAGGATACTGAAGCTAGGAATGGGACTCAGGCAAAGGAAAACTGGATGGAAAATGTCAGTGGCACAGTAGGACATGGTGACAGGGATGAACAAGGACCACTGACCTGCTGAATGCCAGTGTATGCTTGTAGTCTGGCATATGGGCTCGTGGGGCTGGCAGTGTGGACAGGAGTGGGGAAGAAGAAGAAGACAAGTTAAAATTGGTCAGGGGAGGAGGGACTGTAGCTGAGACCCCATGTCCAGGTGAGCCCCATGTCAAAGACACAGTAGTTCTATATGGCCAACAATGAGCTGTGGAAGTCCCGGCAAGAAGGTATATATCCATCCCCCTCCTGGGCAAATTACTTTTGGAAGATAACTGCCTGCTACTGCTATGGATAGTCAGTTCTCATCCAAGTCAGAGTTCTGTGCTGTGGATCTATAAACATCCCTCCTCTGCCGGTGCCTCTGTAGAGGGACAATAGGGATTTACATAAAGGCTTTTAGAGTGTTTCTTTCCATTATATTTAAATTATTAAAAATGGAATATTCCATTCAAATAACACATACTGTAATTTCTCTGAGAACTGGCACATGCTACATTAAAACCTCTCAGTTGTACAAGATGCAGGAAAGGGAAGGAAACTGCAGTGAGTAGCCCCATAGCACCCAGCTGAGCACATCCAGATCTGTTGCTGCTTTGATGTCCTCTCACACCACAAAGAGGTGCTCTTGAGATGAGTTTCCTTCTGCGCGTGCAGCAGGACTGAGGAAAGGCAGGCACCCATCTGGCGCCTTTGCTGGCTTTGAGGAAGATGCTAATGGGAAAGAACTGCTCAGTGAGACAGTTTTGCTCTGAGAGGCTTCCAGGGTCCTGGGCTGGGTCACCTCTGAGTGACCCATGCTGGGTTTGCACAGCACCCATGTGGGACGGCGGGCAATGCATGACACCATTTTTCCCCCAACAAGGACCCAAAGCAGCAAGGAATTTGGGTGACTCCGTCTCTCCCCCTTTCTGGGGGGGGGGTTCTGCTCCCTCAGGGAGGATGGGAAAAGGGACAGGGGATTCTTTCAGAAACGGTGTTTGCACTTCACAGCCTGGCACAGCAGGGTGGGAGCTGAGCAGGAGACTCGTCCTTCAGTATAGACAGAGTAGCGGGGGGATTCCTTTCCCGGGGGGGAACACAAGGCTCATTTCTTTGCACACACAGGGCATGGCCACAGCAGATGTTCTCATTACCTTGGGCCCTGATAGGATTTATTCTATGTGAGCTATGGCCCAGGCAGTCCTGAGTGGCTTTGAGACCTTTTCTGTGTGTGCTGGGCCTCCGCCAGGGAAAAGAGTAATTTGCTTCAGCCTGGCAGGACTGCAAACTGTCCCCACCTGCTATATTCCCCTTTTGCATCTTCCCACTTCCTCATTCACACAGCTTTGTACCCCCTGCCTCCTGCTTTTAGTTCTTGCTTTGCTGCTTCTCTTTTCCAAAAGTGCCAGCCCTCCCTCCTGCTGCCCCCCTTTCTGCTGTGGTTTCTCACTGGCTGCCCTGCTCCTCTGAAAAGCCTGCCCTGAATTCAGAGCTCACGTCGTAGCTGAAGAGGGGCCATGCAGCCATGATTTTCTGCAGTCCCTGCAGTTAGAGAGCTCGTGGAGCTGCTTCACAGAGGGTCTGTGCTTCATACACGGCCATACCAAGGGTGTCTCCAGCCTAAATTTATCCTGTCAAGCAAAAGCTTAGAAAAAAAAAAAAAAAAAGAAGTTTCCAGTCCAGCCTCACTGAACACAAACTACCTACATTGACAACGTAACTCATAATCAACTAAACTTGAAAATGGTGTTTACTGAGTCTTGGACCT
Organism: Limnodromus scolopaceus; assembly: GCA_028565335.1. Classification (NCBI taxonomy): domain Eukaryota; kingdom Metazoa; phylum Chordata; class Aves; order Charadriiformes; family Scolopacidae; genus Limnodromus; species Limnodromus scolopaceus. The sequence continues at coordinate 55,981,096 of JAOXNO010000001.1, read as the reverse complement.
GTCTTACTCATGGACTTTTCTGGAGACCAGCCCTATTGCAATCAGGAGCAGGTGGTCCACACATTGTGTCATGGAGGCCCCTCTATATTCAGAGTGTGAAAGCTCTCAGGCTCTCCAATTTTGGGCAAAATAGCAGGTCCACTGGAGCACTGAAAGAGGTTCACCTC